>CP139760.1:11352500-12552500 GCA_034370585.1 Fragaria x ananassa
GAGTGTGAATGTGACCCTAGCTCAATATTTTTCACCTGTCGATAAAGCTTCCCAATCACACGCTTGGACTTGTAGGTGGATTCGTCAGTCTTTTCCATGAAATCTGGGTATGCTTTTACGCGCAGATTAGGCGGCAGTTTCACTATCACACCAGTTTTAGGAGAGTCAACAGCATGAGAGAGGAGCTGGGCGAGCTCAACACTTTTATCACTCCTAGCCTTCTGTGGTTCAATATCTGAAGTGACAAGATGTGCATTTGAAATGATGCCCAAGCTGTCATTTACAATGTAGTTGGTAAAAGACACGGCAATTTCCTGAAAAGTAACACAGCAGAACAAAGTATCAACTATCAAATCATGCATGTCATGTTTGAGTATACATACCGACTACACCAGATATTCTAAAATTACAATACCTCAATCGTAACGTCATGATCCAATTCCACAGTTGGTGCTGGAGTATAGTTCATCGGATTAAATTGCAGAGGAGGAATCAGTTCATGATCCCAGCTAACAAAGTAATCATCTCCATCTAAATCACTGCCTGAGCATTCATCAGGATGAGGCCTATTTAGTGGAAAAAGAAAAGTTGCAATCAGTATATAACTATATATCAGTACTGCAGTATATATAGTCACTATAGTGAAGGCAACAAATTAATATCAAATATTCAAGAAAGACTGCATTAAGCAATCTGAAAGTTACCTCTTTCCTTTTTGTGGGAACACAACACAATCCACCATGTGGTGTAGCGCCGGCACGTCCACAGCCATAAGAACACGCACATCTCCAGGGTGTACACAGGGGTTTTTAACAACAACTACTTTACCCTCAACAGTAAAATTTCCTTGGCTTGCAGTTGAGGTTGTGTTGTTGCCAGTGAAGATAGCATGGTGAGAACATTGCACAAATACCTGACCATATTCCAATGTTCCAGTTTCATCCAGACATCCCATCAGAGATCTTCCTTTTTGAACAAAAATCCGTGTTTTGGTCCGAAGTTCGGCAAGTTTTGATGCACATAATGACTGCAGCATCAACGAGAGAAATGGCTCGGAATTTGGCTTGTAACACATCAGCATTTCCTTCAAAATGTTGGTGGCCTCTCCTGGAAACATCAATCCCAGTGCCTCTTGTGCTTTCCGTGGATCAGTTAGAATCCCTTCCAAATTTTTTATTGCTTGCTTCTGCTTCTTCTTAAAAACATGGTCCCTAACTCCAAGGGTGGACAAAAGGGTAATCAGTTGACAATTCAGGAAGCAAGGCTTGTACTTGGTCCATGCTATGACATCTAACTTTGTGTTCAGTGATTTGAACTTGCACATGCTCTTTCTCAATGCCAGCTTCTTTGACAATGTTGGATCAACTGCCACAACACCTTTGTAGCCACCAAAGCGGATTTGGAAGGCGGATGGAGTAGAACTTTTCCCACATTTTCTTGCCACTCTTTCAGCAAAGTCAGCAGATATCTTCCCAATTCCATCTGAGAAGCAATATTTGGTTCCGTCTCTTTCAATTTCAACATCAGGAATGGCTTCAATTTCATCCGATCCAACACTAAAAGTCTCCCTGGATGAGCTGAAAGACTGACCAAGCCTGGCACCATATTTAGACACATTTTTTATGTGACTAAAATCTCCCATCCAGTCTCTAATTCCTTGTGCAGTAAGGCCCCTTCTGGAAGCAAACATCCATGCAGAATTTTCTCGCAACTGACTACCCAAAAATGCTAGAAGCTCAAACTTCTTCTCACCAATCACTATTCCATCTCTTAGAACAGAAAGTATCCTTTCATAAACTCTAGTTCTTCTTTCCTCTTCTTCACAATGTATCCGCGGACACAAATCTACAGAGCTCATCTTCCCCAAGTCCTCATCAACGAAAGAAACCCGAAGAAAATTGTCAGTATCTTCAGGATAATTTCTTAAAACACGGTTGGAGAGATTTACCTCTGGACCACAGAAGTATACTTTAGTTGGTGTAATCAGAACTCTGTGTACATGGACAAAACCTTCACCTAAAGAAATAGCTGGTGACTGAGGAATGCGCTTGCATGCCTTATACATGGTGTACTGCTTATATAACCACCTCACTGGTTCATAGCAGCACTCCTTGGAGTTGAACAGTTTGTCCAGAACAGACTCTATATATTCAATTCTTACACTAGCAGGATCCACTAGATTATAAAAATTGACATCAAGAGCTTGCCCGGGAATACAGCCATGCTGAACCAATGAATTTATCTTGAACAGGATTTTGTATGGCAAGGCAATCCCATGGGGTGGAGCCAGAATAGGAACAAGAGCTGAGTTGCTGGAAAAAGTGTTACCTCTCTTCAGCACAAACCGTCCTTCATTCTCTATATAGTGAATGTAACTCTTGCTAAGGTCTGGAACTGCACAGCTCAATGGAAGCTCCAAACATAAAGAAGAGGATTGCCCAATGCAGCATGATGGAGTGAATCAATTTCTCGAATCCAGTTGTCGGCAGAGGCCAAAGTTGCATCTTTCTTATAAATCCAAGGGGCTCCACGTAAGTGGCAAGAATAGAAAAAAAGAGAAAATATCAGATATTTCCCCTAAGTGACACACATAGCCTAGCAATCACCAGCATTCACTTTGACAAATATGTGAAGCAGGTAATTGCTTAAATATTCAGACTGTATTAGAAATTTAGAACTGAAAAGGTGAAAATAGTAATCAAATTAAACATGACACCACACCTAAGTTTCACTATGACAAACCATGCCAACCATGTTTCTGTATATTATCCGACGCTAAAACTCACTGCTTATCATGCAACATGGATGAGGCTAAACCCTATGAAAGTACGTATCACAGCTTAAAGCTTTAAACACACCCAAGAAACTTTCAAGCAGTAAGAACTTTGACAAACCTGGATGAGAAGAAACTTTCTAAACTGATCACATGGACAATGCAGATCAATCCTGCAAATAGTGTCACTTGGGAGCTCAAGCTTGTATTCTACACCATCGTTGGAGAAAGTCAGTTGCACATTTTTCAGTTCCATCCCAAATGTCACCGAAACATCTGATTTTGTCCAAAGCACCGAAAACTTCTCCTCAGATATCTTGCATCCAAGGTGAAGTGTCACAAGTTCCTCCAAGACTGTTGATCTCTTCCATTCTCGAGCTTTCAGATAAGACTCTCCGTACCACAGGCTTCGATCATCGGCTGATGCAAGTATTTTTTCAGCGCATTCTGCAGTTGTGAATTCAACTATGGCAGATGATCTTGATGCGCCATCTTTTGGAGGAAGAACATTCACAGAGAGAACAGTTCCTTTTCCAGTATACTCCTCCAGAAATTTTGTCACTGCTTCTGAAGACTCCACAGTGGGCAATTCATACAAGGACACTGTCTTGACCATGGTGGCTTGTTGATAATGGCAATTGCTGTTTCAAACCAAAAATAAAAATTAGTAACTTTCACCTAGTAACAGTAAAGGGAATGCAGAGCATAGCAAAATCTCTGGAAGAAAATGCAATGACACGACACTACAATCTCATTAGGCAAGAAGATAACTAAAAGAGCTAAAGGAATGTAATGAAAAGCTCACATTGATTTTGGAATGTAAGCTCAGAGGGAACAATGCTGCTTGCTGTGGATGAAGCAAAGCTCATGAAGCCAGAGTATTTATAGGAAAGAAAAGAGCAGAGGTCAAAGTTTGGATCCTCAAGTCTCAAGTACATCTCCCACAGTGTAAATAACTTGTCATGGACTCATGGCAGTTCTTTTTCTGTTTTGGCCATAACTTGTCATGGGAGTTATGCTTAGTCTACAGAATCTTGACTCTGTTTTTAATTAGAATGAACGACTGTCATGATCTCAGCTTTGAGGAGTCGAATCACCTTTAGCAAGCACATAATTTCTGTTAAGGGTGTGCTTCAAGTATAATGCTAAAGTACTAAATGCTTAAACTAAGATTTCATCCAATTAAGATTGTTGTAATTGACAAAACTATGGGATTATTTGAATTCCCTTTGTCCAGTTTATTTTGTTTGTTTAGTTGATGTTGAAACTTGAACATTTTGGCCAAGAATGTTCTGGAAGTTAAGGGACCGATGAGCCCCAATTCCTTGGACCCTTATGAGAAGTTTCAGGCCATGAATCTTCTAGAATCTCACCAAAGGGGGGAAAAGAACATTGGGTACCTATGTCCCCCATGATGATGAACTCCACTCGTTAGTGAGCAAGGTTTAGACCAGTGAAAATGAATAAGACTAAAACAGAGCCTAGTTTTTAAAAGTTAGCAAGAAAGAAGTAAACTAATCCATGATAATGATAGAGGTAGATCAACGGAAAATGGAAGTCCAGTGAAGCAGAAAATATATAATCTTCAGAACAGAAATTCAAGGCCTTTAAACGTGTATAATACAAGGGTAAAAAGCTGTGGTGTGTTTACAATTACATCGACTAATTTTACAACTTGAGGACTCTTTTTACTTGAATAGTACGTTCAGATGGAGCTGGTGCAAAATTGATCTTAAATTCATATCAGATTCAGTCCCTTTAATTACTAACCTCAACGTACAGTTGAAAACTCTCGCATAAGACATGAGATAACATGTAGATCACTCATATAACACTTTGGGGTTGTATTGGACTTTTTTTTTTTTTAAACTTTTTTATTAATAATTCACACACCCTACATATGTCCCTCAAAGTTATCAGTTAAACACTTTAACCAACCAAGTCACAGTTCACTGACTTCAAATTATAGTAAAATAAAATTACATGTATTGTGGAACTTGATTTCATTACGTTTTATTAGCTAACAGAATTACAAGTCCAGTGGAATTGCTTCAACAAACAATTGATAAGTTGCCAAACTTTCAGCTCTGCATCCTACCGTCTACTATGATAAAGAACAAAAAAATCAAGTAAAATTATCTAGTATATAACTAGTACAGGCAAGTATATTTAGACAGCAAATCGATCATCTAATATTACTATCTATACTACGTATCACTATATACTAGACAGTAGACACAATGTAACTGAGCAACCTAATTTATTTGGTTCTAACTTGTAAGAAGCCTTTTCATCTTAACTGTTCTTCAGAGTTAACCTCAATCTTATAGGGGCGTTTCTTAAAAGAGAATAGAGACCGGGAAGCACGAGTCTTACTAGCGAAACCCGCAATTTTATCAGAGCTTCAGGACTTAGAGCCTGTGGATCCAAAGAGTAGTGCTACATGCACCAAAAAGTTATACCAAAACCTAATACCTAATTATGTGACGTCCTACGTGGCATTACCACGTCATCACCTTCAATTGGAAAATTTCAGTATTTTTTATAATTCTTAAATTACCTTAAAAATGTAATATTGATAATAAATAGTTTCCTAATCTAAATAAAAGACTTTCATGAGATTAACCTAATGTATCAGAAAAATACTAATCATCAATCTATTATGATCTTGTTATTATGAAGACTATACTACTCGGATCATGAGTTGGAAGGAAATTGCAAAGATGGGATATGCAAATTTGCCCAGACACCAAGGTTGGGAATGACACACTTACCTACACCATAAAGAACAACGTCTAGTAAAGCTGATACTATATATCATGATGGAAGCTTCAAATTTAGGCCAGGAGGAGCCAGTCTCAAACATCATTGTTTTTCTATTTTTTTGGTGAACAAACACCATTGGTAGGAGTAGAGAATCCACAATTGCACCCATCAAATTTTCTGGTGTCACTTATGAAAATTAATTTTGTGATTTTTATTTTTGAATTCTATTCAAAATCAAACAATTTAATAAGAGTACATGGTGGAAAGTTTTAATGATGTGGCACATGCCACATCATTTGGTATAGATTTTTTGTATAAACTTTTGGTGTCTAGCATTTTCCGGATCCAAAATCTTGCTGACCCCTAAAGAGAACAAATCTGAGTTTTACTGTTTGAGGTGCTCGTTGGATGAAGAACTATGTTGCTTCACCAAGTCCCTGTAAAGTATAAACAGCTTCATGTAGTTATTATCTGTCATGTTGTTTTTGATCAGTGAATGCAATCCTTAGGCCACCTCATGGACCTCAAAAACACCACAGAATCGTAAACGTTCAGCACCAGCCGCCGGTGCAACCGTGACACCATTTCACCTCTGAAAGTGAAACCATTTCGCCTCTGAAAGAGCATCGACATGTTACACGACTATAAAGATTCGTTGTTATTGTTTAACTCTAAACTGGCACCTTTGGGTAAGAAGTTTTTCTCGTCACATTGCACATCTCAGTCTAGCACCTACTATATCGGCCGCCAGACATGTTCCAGATTCGTTTTTATTTGTGTAAAGGATCCAACAAACTTTTAATCGTTGGCCTAAAAGAAAAATAACAGATGGGGATAGTTTGAACTTTGATTTTCTATTGATCATGTCTGAATGCATGATAATAAAACCAGGTTTTTAACTGATAAAATGACTGCAACCACTTCAATAAACCAATTTTTTTTTTCTTTTTCTTTGTCCAATACAATATCATTCTAGAATCAGTGGGAAAATGAAACGCAGAAAGATGAGCAATCCCACCGAGACAACTAATTTCCTGCATTGGTTTTTCTTCTAATAACATGTACATCAAGTAATTTACAGACACTGAAAATTTTGAATCACAAAATGATGGGTCAAGTTTAAAAAGGAAAATGGGAGGATAAAGTAAAATTGTGGACTAGCCTGACGATTGTACACGCAACTTGTTCGCAACATAGAGCAGATGGCTGATGTTTGTAGGAGGATAATGCTGTAGTAGCTTGAGATTAGAGGTGAAATCGCCAGCTAATAAGCGCCTCCGAACGAGAATCAGCATGGCACAACATACTCGGAGAAGGGTTTCCTGAAATGATTAGTCCAGAAGCAAATCAGTAAATTACAAAAATAAAAAATTACAAAAGCATGGAGCATTGGAGCAATGTCACTGGCCCATTACTTGGTTCCCGGCTGTAGGCAACAGAATTTATTCTTATAACTTATAACCATAGGCAGCAACTTTTTCTTTGTTACCATAAGCAATCATCTTTTACCTAACTATATCAAAAAGCCAAACTGAATTTCAATATTATCAAAAGTTCATGGAAACATTGTTGTTAGATGACTTCAATTTCTATAAAATTCGAAAAAAAGTCTCTACAGGTCAAAAGGACCGGTAAAAGATTACAACTTAAGCTGATGGTGGTATCCCCAAGCATGCGAATGCAGGAGGGAAAGACCTTGAAGCTGACTCAGATGTAATCAGGATGATTTCTGACGTCATTTCATTTACTAAGAGTCTTTCCCTCAATACCTCACCATGAACCGCAATGCTTGAAGAACTAGAGCCATTTTAGGAGTTAGGTCTAGCTTTTAGGTTGTCAGCTTTTATCATTGTTTTTTTTTTATATTTTTTATCTTTCCGTTATTTTTCCCATATCTTTACATTCTCTAGCTCATCTCCATTTACTCCTTTTAAGTTAATCTATTGGGTTTAGTTGGGAAGAAGTGAGTTGTTGTTGGATCTCTTGTCAACATTTGGTGTTTGGTAATGACAAATTCTCTTTTCTATCTTTAAAATTAAAAAAAGACTAGGAAATAAAAAAAGGGCATAAAGTCTGATGATCAATATACTACCTGAGGACCTTCAGAATCACTTAAAAGTGTGTCCCAAATGTGAAGGCTGTCTGCAAAATTGAACTCCTGGGTCAAGAGGAGAGTGATCCACCGAAACGCATAAAATTGGGGGTTGACCTGTCATTTTAAATCAGGACACAGTCAGGCATTTATAATAGATAGTCAGTGGCCTATCTTCTATACAAATCTAGAATGTTAAAGAACATCCTTCCTAAAACCAAATGGCAAATCAAGAATGCTTAGCTAACATCTAGATATACTATGTTGCCATTATCAGGCACATATGTCCGCTATGCCGGATCTTAATTGTATCCATGACAGAAAATGCATGGCTTAATACCAGCAGTTCAGATATTCCACCCAGGTATGTGCACAGATACCAGTGCTGTGCTTTGACGACACCGCATGGATAGTGTTGGGAATGTACAATCTTGTATCCAGTACTCACCCAACTCCACAGATTCTTTTCATCAAGTAAAAATTGGATGAAAAGTTCAATTAATGTATAAGAAAGAAATAAATCAACCATTTTCACCACAAAGAGAATCCGACTTTCTGACGTTACCAAATTTAAATTGATGAAGATCCAAAAGTAGCAAATAAAACAATAAAAATAAAATGAAAGAAAAATAGAAAACTTAATCAGCCACTTGAAAAGATAATAGAACCCAAGATCAATTGCCTCAACTTTTCTTATTGATAAAATTAAAATTGTAAAAATCAGTTGAAAATATTATCAGGAAGCAAAAAGTCTTACAATGGTCTGATCATGAGCTACGTAAGCCAAAAATGCAATCTTACTGGAGAACTACATTGATTTTCAGTGACAGGGCAAAAAGGTCAAAACTCAGAAGGATGAAAAAAATTGTCAGATAACCTGTCGACTATCTGTTTCCTATTATGTAGGTTTCCTCACTCTATGCTAATCATATATCTCTTTATACTGGTTTGTAACACAATAGTCAACACACTTTTTCACTCTATCCTTGCAGCAGTCTTATTCCAAACCACAATTGCAACTTCTGTCAGAAAGAGGTTAGTACGCCAATAGTTACTTATGGTCCCTGTAATTTGGGTGGTACATAATACTACCCAGTGGTTTAAACCTCCGTGGTTTGCAAGGTTAATCCTTCAGGTCCTTCACAAATTTTCATCATACTTGATGAAAGTGGTAGGGAGTACCCTGGTAAATTGCCTAATGTTGCAAACCAGAAGGGTCTATCATTTGACATTTCTATACCAAATTGGTATTGTAGCTTTTGGCTTTTACCACCTCCTACAGAGAAGAATGCATGCAGAAAGTGCAGAATTCTACAAGGTATCCTAGCAGGTCTTGATCTTGGTATCGTGGGTTATGCACCCACATTATGCTTCCACTACACATAGAGTAATGACTTTAAACAGGACCAATTTGCTGAAAAAATAAACTAATACTGGAAAACAGAAAGATGTTTACTTTGGTTGTGATCTCAAGATGACGCCATAGCTCTTCGTCATGTTCCTTCAAAAGTTGTGACAATCTTGTTATCGTGGAACGGATACCCACAATACTATTGTCAAGTTGCTGACAGAAATGATCACGGAAGCCACTCAATAATTCAACAAAACAAAAGAATGTGTCTGCTTCAGCTGCGGCCTACATAACTTGACATTAGGAAACAATGAGCAATACTAACCATAAAGAATAACTAGAAAACATGACAGTGGAAAAAGCTATTAAAAAAGTAATGATAACAATTAATTGATCTTCATGACATGCCCAATAATATCCCTGTTTTCTCTTGGATTGACATAAGTTCCTATACATTGTCAACATTTAAATCAATCCTGACACTTTCTATGGTTACAGAGAAACTATAGGCAACAAGGAATAGTTTTTAACTTTTCTGTGACAAGTTGCTTTCAATTAAATCTTTCAGGTGAGTCGGATAAAGGCACGCGTGATTTTGAGTCGACATAATCCCTTCTTTATGCAAAATATCATAAGCCTTTCTTGTAATCAAAACTCAAAAGGCACAATCCTAGGGAGATATTCGCCAAAAGAACATGAAATTCAAGCACAGTGATAAAGTACCGAGAGGCCACTAGAGAGATGTTGACCAAAATGTCAATATCAATTCCCTTCTACTACCAACTACCTATGTCCTCATGTTCAGATAAACGAATATAAGAATATGCTACAGTGCAAAGACAAAAATCAAGTCTTTAGATAGGTACTAGCTAGTGGGTGAAATATTGGTTTATTACAAAATTTATTAGGAATGTATGGCGACCTTACCACATATTCCTCATCAGGATCATTTTTGAAGACATAGTACAGTGGCGCCAAAAGTTCATTCATCCCTTGAACATATCTTATGCCGGGATTTAGCTTTGCAAATACAACCAGGATGTTCTTCAAAGCATCCTGAAATTCAATTCCAATTCAGTATAATGCCATGCAGTGTTCTTTTCTTTTCATAGGAAATATAATGGCTTGTATGCAACTCTACCATACATCGAATAAAACAACAAGTGCAGACCTGATTAGATTTAGCAAATTGAGAGTCCCCTGAGAAAAAGTGCATGTCTGGATGAGTGCGCTTTACATCTCGGTCAATCTGTTCTATAATCTCCGTGTCCTACATGATCCAAAGTTGGAGTCAATACTTCAGAAAAAAAAAAAAACTAAAAAGAAGAAGACTTAACACCACAAACTGCTACCACCATTCCATAGCAATACAACAGCACCAAAGACTACACATTACATATAATGTCACGTGATTTGCAAAATGCTTACGGCAATAACATGGGCCTTCATCATTCTACCCCATTTTAGTTGTCATTGTTGTAATGTCTTCTTTTATGAGAAGTTAGATCGTGATTTCTAATATATGATGTTTACTGGTGGTCATAGACATGATGCAGAACCTGCATATTGGAAAAAAGTGCTTCACATTGTTTTTTATGAGCATGATCGTGTAACTGGGAAGATTTGTTAATGAAAGATATGATTATGCAATATCAGGAGAAGATATGTATAATAGTAGTCCAGGAATTAACTTTGTTATGTAAGTTGAGATACTCTTTCATCTATTTAGCAACTAATGCACAGTTGTAGCAGAAAGGCAGTTACTGATGTTGTATAACCTTTAAAATTAGTTTCTCATGAAAAGATAAAATAAAATAAGGTAATCCTACAATCATTACTTCCCCTAAAAATAGTGATGAACAAGGATAATGAGAACCTTGATTACTGATCAACTCAAGTGTAAAAGAAAGAATTAGCAAAGCAAAACAGTGCAGAAAGACATTTGCAGTCTACCTGTCTACCCAATTTACTTTTGTGACAAATGCTTGGTCCCACTTAAGAAAAAATTTACCAAGTATTAAGAATGAGCATTAAATTGATCGTCAAGTAAGTTCACTTAATACCTGGAAAAACTGATTCCAAATGCTGGACTTCCCAAGACTCAATGGATGCTCACCATGAGCTATATGTGATCTTGATAACAAGCCCTTGCTTTTTGATTCTTCACCATCACAATTTGTGCCATTATCCTCTAACTTCCGTGTGATCTCTGACTGACTAGCCAAAGTAACATTCAGAAATGCATATTTTGCAGAATTTTGAATACGGAACAAAAGAATCAACTATTTATATGTCAACATTTCTATTCCACTTTGAAATCCCAAGAGCTTAACTTGACTATCATGGACCATGCAATACAAAACAGTACAAGGGCAGTTAAAGATATTACTAAGCAAGAAAGACGGGAACATTTGCAGTTTTCAAGATAAAATTTAGAACACCTATTCCTTCCTACTCCACTTTGCTAACCGATCTTAGCTGTACGAGCATTACGACCACACTTTTCATTCATATGAATATATCTACTACTAATCATCTCCACAGATTATGATCTTCAAATCGCATTAGATAAATATAACAAAGGGGCGACAATAACATTACTTACGGGATTCATCAAGAGCTCGTTTTTGAAGTTCTTATACTGTGACCTCTTTTTCGCTACCTCAGATGGCCAAAGCGCCCGATCCGGTGGTAAATATCCTAGTAATAGCTGCCACAAACCATCCACCTCTAAATTAAACCAAGTCCTACTACCGCAACATGCAAAGTCAAAATTGCACATGTTTCCACTATCATGCTAACTAATTTACTTAGTAACTTCGGGGTCCTCAATCATCATTACATAAGATTGAAAACACACTCATCTCCCCGTCCTTTCCCTCCAATTCTTCTTAGCAACTACACACAAAACCGAAATCAAAGTGAAAAACTTATAATAAGCACACACCTTCCACACCGTGGACCGAATCCCAGCACCATCAGGTATACCCTGTGCCGCAATTTTCCGCAACTCACGAACATTTATAATCTTCTTTGATAGCTACAAACACAACGCAACCCCCAATTACATACAAACACATGTGAAGATAGTGAAATACACAGAGCAAGATTGAATTTAAACCCTAACCTCAGCCAAGAGCTGCGACTGACGAGAGAAGTCCTCGGGGGAAGGAATGGCGGCGCCCCTGTCGTCGTGATCGGAGACTGAATCGACTGGCTGAGGCTCCGGCGGAGGCTGTTCTCTGGCGGAGGAGGGAGGCAGGACAGGAAGCGGAGGCTCGACGACGGAGGCGGAGGTAGTGGGGGTGGTGGGGGTGGAGGGCTTGGAGGTGTAGCATTGAGCTCGATCGTCGTCGGCGGGAGAAGCAGAGGGAGGGGAAGACCAGAGGGAACTGTTGAGCCATTCCGGGACTCGCTTCTTTACCATTTGGTTGTGCATGCGAATTCGGATTGGGATTTCTAGGGTTTCTGGTTTTTTGTGAAGCTCCGGAGTTTTTCCGGTGAAGAAAGTGGACAGAGATGGAAGAGAAATGATTGAGCTGGGCTTTGAGGGAGTGGTTTGACCTCCTGACAGATCAACAACGAAACGCACCGTTTCTGGTAGTTATTCATTTGAACTGCTCTGTACGATTGACACGTGGTTATTTTTTTATAAGTATATGTAATTAAAATTTATATTATTAAAAATAAAATATCTGGTATTATTTCTTCTAAAGGATAAGGCTATGGTGTGTTGATGCATGTCATGTATCAACTTGGTCATAAAGTTGTAAAATGAGTCATCAAACAAAGTAGTAATATTAGTCCTCAAAGTTGTAATTAAGTCCTTAAAGTTGTAAAAACTCATATTCACAACATTAATCTTCTAAGTGGTAAAATGTGTTCAAGTGGTAATTGAGTCCTCAAAGTTGCATCAACTTTTCTTTTATCATTTTGAGGACTCAATTACCACTTTAACGACACATTTTACCACTTAAATGACTAATGTTGTAAATATAAGTTTTTAAAATTTTAAGGACTCAGTTATACCTTTGTAAACTAGTATTAATACTTTAACGATTTATTTTACAACTTTAGGACTAAGTTGATGCATGGCATGTATTAACACATTATAGAATTTTCTATAAGTAGGAGATCATGAGTTCGACTTACGACACTACTCACAATAGACTAATTGTTACATTTGAGTTATTTGATTGATAATAAAAAAATTAAAAAATATGTCACCTCATGTTGATGCACACAAGTCTAAGCTTTAACGTGATTCACAACTACTATAGCCGCAATTGAAGAGGAGACCTCTTTCACACAATATACTCAGAGTTTCATTTAAAGTCAGGGTTGGCCCTGTGTCAAGAAAGGCTCAAGGCGAGAAAATTTTTGAGGCCCCAAAACAATTTATCGATAAAAAAATGACTGTGTTTTTCAAAAATCTTGACATCAATATGAAATCAAAGAGTGTGTTTTTCAAAATCCAAACATAGCATAGCATCTATAAACAATTAAAAGAAGATGTGATTATGTGAAATCGACAAACAATTCAAACTTTAATTTCTGAATCATCATATATTCATTTTCAATGTTCAGCAAATCAAATCAAGAAACACTAAAGGAAATCACAATTTTTTTAGAGTATAAAAGAAATATCTCAAAGAAGAAGGAATAAAAAAATGGGTTAATGATAAATTGGTACATTTAGAAATAATAAATGATAAAAATGTTAACAAATGTTCTTTTATGATAAAACAATACACCTATTTAAATTATTTAAACCGTTCTCCATAAAGTTTTTAAAAATTACATGTCATGCCCCTGACAAAAATAACAACACGTTAACCATGATCATCTCTCTCACTCCTAAAAATACAGTCCAGACCGACCTCGTCGAGACGTCGACGTTTTGCAGCGGGGTGGAGTTGCAGTTTGATAGTTACATGGATCGATCTAGCAGAAGGAGTCGATCGGCCAGCGGAGTCGATCTAACAGCGGCATCGATCTAGCAAGCGGAGTCGATCTAGCAGGCAGAGTCTATCTAACAGCGGCTAGCAGGCGACGGAGTTGATCTAGCAGGCGACATCGATCTAGCAGGCGGAGTCGATCTAGCAGCGGAGTCAATCTAACAGCTGTTAGCAGGCAACAGAGTCGATCGGCGAGCGACATCGATCTAGCAGGTGGCAGAGTCGATCGAGCGGCGGAGTCGATCGAGCTGCAAAATCGATCTAGCAGGGGGAGTGGATAGTTACATAGATGCATAGTTAGATGGATAGTTACATGCATAGTTACATGCATAGTTACATAGATGGATAGTTACATGCATAGTTACATAGATGGATAGTTACATAAATGGATAGTTACATACATAGTTACATGCATAGTTACATAGATGGATAGTTACATGCATAGTTACACAAGTGTAGCATGTATGTAACTACACATGTAACTATCAAACTGTAGTTACATGGATAGTTACATAGATAAATAGTTACATGGATAGTTACATAGATGTGTTTACACGCAAATTAATATTTTATTAGATAGTAATTGTCTAGGTGAATATTAGTTAAATTAATGGTCCACACCAACAAGCCCGATATATTGGGTTTACGAGTGATAGCCTGCTGACAAAGTCATGCGAGCTAGGTGTATAGTTCGAATAGAAGACTAGAAGACGTGGGTTGACTTGGTCTGATGTTTAGCTGCCTGCAAGGTGGCACGAACTAGATGATACAGTTTGCATATGAAACAGATGGAGGACCTCGCGAAGTAAAAGGATTAAGAGATGTGAGCCGTGCATTTAGGCTTGGTTTAATTCCATTGTTTTTTGACCAAACCAAACTAACTGAGCATAACAATCAGCATCACCACCAAGAACAGATTCTCTAGCACCCTCTTTACCGTACCAAGCCGTACGATAAGATACCTCCATCCTATAATCTGACTTTATCTCATGGTATATATATATATATATATATATATATATATATATATATATAGCCTTCTTGTTAGGATTCTCATGAACCTTATTAAGCATTATAGACTTTATAATTTTGGAACCCACCATCTTATTAGTTTGCAAGTGAACAACACCATGACAACTATGCTCATTCACCATATCAGTAATGACAAAAAAAAATGATTATACTCTATTAAGAAAGCTTTCACACACCATCCACAATGCTCAGACTCTCTCTTAGAACAATAAGCAACAACATGTTTCTTAGTATTTCTAACATACTTATACTCAAATCTCATTTCAATTACATACATACGCAATTTCAACCTCAACTCTTCCACACCACCTTGAAACTTCTAGTCCTTTGATTTGATATAATTCTCCCACCTTTTGCTACAATACCTCTTTGTTTCCTCTAGGTGTAACATCCTAAATAATCATTTTCATCAAACGAAACGCTAGACTCTTCACTAACATTGTTACTCAACACACTTTCAGAACCAGATGCACTAACATCAAAAGAGCAAACACCCACATCAACAAAAATTTGAATTATAACGGGCCAAAACTCTAAACATCATCTTCATTTTCAAGACGATAAGATACAACATCAGGAAAAACAGTATACCTCAGATTGATAATGCTTCTGCCCAATACCGGAAATTGGTCACGTACAGAATTAGCAAAATCAATATATGAGACGTTATGATCAAATGAAACTGCTGCTCCTTCATCAGAGTACACAAGATTTGCAATATAGTTACTGTCCATAGTACCTGAACAAAAATATGTATAGTATTTCAGATTACAAATAACTCATGACTCTTATAAGCAACACAATGCAAACAACCAAAATAAGCAAAACAATGCAAACACATAACACACAATGCAAACACAAAGTACACAATGTAAGTAAGTCATGCTCATTCACCAGAATACACAACCAAAATAAACAAAACAATGCAAACAAATCACTTTTTCAAAGACTAAAATCACTAAATTCCTGAGAGGCTGGGAATATAGCACAGATTGAGCCAAAGAGTTTCAAATCCCTAAATTTCTATAAATCCTAAAATTCACCGATCAACAACAAATGAAATTATTACGATTAAACACAGAAATAAATCAATCAAAACATCAAAATCTGAAAGAAATCAAAAACATTGTGTCTGAGCAAAGCATCGACCTCGTTTGCGTTAGAAGGTGGAGTCGATCTAGCAGGCGGAGTCGATCGGCGAGCGGCATCGATCTAGCAGGTGGTGGAGTCGATCTAGCAGCAGCGGAGTCGATCAACGAGCAACATCAATCTAGCAGGTCGCGAAGTCAATCTAGCAGGCAGAGTCGATCTAGTGACGGGGTCGATCGGCGAGCGGAGTCGATCTAACAGTGGCTAGCAGGAGGCGAAGTCGACGGAGTAGATCCGCGAGCGGCATCGATCTAGCAGGTGGCGGAGTCAATCTAACAGCGGCAGAGTCAATCTAGCAGGCGGATTCGATTGGCGAGCGGCATTGATCTAGCAGTTGGCATAGTCGATCTAGTAGGCAGAGTCAATCCAGCAGGCGGAATCGATCGAGCGGCGGGATCGATCGGCGAGCGGAGTTCATCTAACAGCAGCTAGCAAGCGGTATCAATCTAGCAGGCGGCGGAGTCGATCGAGCGGCGGAGTTGATCTAACAACGGCTAGCAGGCGGCGGAGTTGATCGGCGAGCGGCATCGATCTAGCAGGTGACGGAGTCGATCCAGCAGCAGAGTCGATCTAACAGCGGCATCGATCTACCAGGTGGCTTCAAGTTTGGTCTGGATGCAGGAGAGAGAGAGAGAGAGAGAGAGAGAGAGAGAGAGATGACGAAACTCAAAATGATAAAAAAAAACATGTGATATTAGAGAGAATGGTATAATGGTCATGTAAAAAGTGTGAAAATATATCTTTTTATCATTTAAAATGTTATGAGGTGACCATTTTATTATGTAACATGTTTTAATGGTGGTCTTTTTATCAAGTGAAATATTTGAAAACTATTTTATCATTTGTACCTTTAAATTGTAGTTTAGTGTTATATACCCATAAAAAATCATACCCTTTTAGATTGATATAATTGAGTTGTGTTTCAAACATGTTTGTTACTCCTTTCTTTCTTTCTTTTTCGATTTCTGTAGTTCTTCTATGAGTAGAAGAAGAGACGCACAAAGGTTTAATTGTTTTGGACTGTGCGTAAAGAAGAAACGCACATGTCTTCTTCTATCTTTTTATTTATTTATTTTTTAAATATAGGTTTATACATAAAATAAAAAGTTGAGGCCGCTAAATTTAAGGCCCAAGACCCTTGTCTAGTCCGTCTTGCCCAGGACCGGGTCTGTTTAAAGTAAATTACATAGTAGCACATGACCAAATTTACAAACACAAAAAAACTCACTTTCAATCATTTTTATACAATAAATGACACAAGCCCAACCCTACCACCAACTAAGCCGAGACCTGACTTCAAATTTCACTATAGGAAGATGAGAAAACTTAATTTTACAACAAAATTATGAAATATGCCATTGAGTCTAACACTTGATTTCAAATATGATTATCTCTCTCTCTCTCTCTCTCTCCCAATCCTTATCTCAACGCCTGAACAAAAGACGTCAACAAGATGACGTGGAAGACGACGGCTGGATGTCAAGGACGACGATGGATGGACGTCAACGACGACGATGAATGGACATCAACGACGACGACAGCTAGACGCTGACAGTAAACGGCGATGACGCCTGAATGCGAACGACGACGAGGTCTGGTCGATGACGCTAAGATCCTTCCTGGTTCTTCCGACGCCCGGCCAATAATCTGAATCTGGCCGATCCAAATGCTCGAAGACCACGACAACTGTTACTGAACTAAAGCTTGATCCCATCCATTCCGAGGCCGATGAGTTCCACAGCCCAATCCAATGGCAGCTCGCTTGATCTCTATGCATTCCTCCGTTTGGTTCCCTCATTGGTTCTCGATTCTGACTACATCAACTGGTTTGTGCTTTTTCTTCGTTTATTGTGGTGCTTTGATTTTGTGGAAATTGAAGCTTCAATTAGTATTAGGCTGTGTGGAATTGGAGAGCTTCTGTTTTGCTATATGCTTTAGTTTTATGCTTTAGTTTTGTAGCAATTGATTCTGATTTTGATTAGCTTCAAAATCCTATATCTGGATGAGTATGAGTGATGCTACTGTACATTTTGTAGTAGAACCAGCTATTCAGTTGTCAGTAGCATAAGATTCTGCATCACCACAGTAACAACTTTGTTTGGTTCTGAAGAATTGCCGGAAAAATTGTAATAGCACCGGCAGTAGCACATTCGACGGAAATAATTTTCGTCGACAGTAGCACACGTCAACAGTAGCAGTAGCAGTAGCAGCGGATATGTTAAAGGATAGTTTGGTAAAAATATAATGATAGACGGCATGTGGACATTAAATTGTCCTAATTTGTTAATTTTTGTCCTTAAATGTATAAGATAATGAGTAAAGAATTTATTTGAACTGAAATTTAGTTAGTAACTAATATGTAATTTACTATTTCATTTAAGAGAGTTGCATTCTTGTGTGTATATTGCCGCTCTATGTTGAGCAAAAGCGGCGAGAACAATGCAAGATGCTAATCTGAGTTGCCTCTTTCATAAGAAGAGAACACGACCAGATAAATCTGATCAGTTGTCTGCTTCGACCAAAAACAACTGAAAGCCGGTGAGTCTTGATCTATTGGTTAGCTAAGCTAATTTATACTAGGTAGGGAGGTAATCGCTTCAAATCTCGACTGTAGTGCAATACTGCAATATATCTTCATTTGTGATTATGTAATAGTAAGGATCTAGATTGATAACACTTCTGTATATAACAATAACATTTCATGAATGAGAGAAATAAGAACAGTGACTCCGTTCCAACTCCTCCAAACACATTATTTAAGTTTTTCCATTTTCTTTCATCCATCTACATTAAATAAAATGATGCAGAATTGCAAATTGTTACACAGCAAGAATATGTTTGGAAAGTGAAGAAAAAAAATATATATTTTTCTGGCATAGATAACGCTACCATACACATCTTTACTTGCATGAAAGTGGAGATATAATTGGTTAAGCAACAGAGCTGTCAAATCAATCATTGTGAAAGACATAAAACATAATAAAGTTCGCATTAGAAAACAGCAAACTAAAAAACAGCAACTTGCAATCCCTTTCACTGAAAGAAATAAATTCTTTCTCATCCTCTTTAGCCTCTCTACAAAATTATTCAAGAGACTATGCCTCCAAATACCAGTGAGTAAAGTATCAATTTACAGTTAGCTAGACTCCAACATGAATGGTATGTTGTAAGTATCCAGTCCAGAGAATGAAAGAAATACCATGTTCTCTGAAACTTACAAAAATCATGAATGATATGCATCTTAACTTATCAGGAACAATAGATCCACACATATATTCTCTGAAACTTACAAAAATCATTGTCTTTTAACTAAAATTAATTAATACTAGCTACCTTCATATATATATGAAAACTGAGCTTAATTTGCAAGAGAGAAGTATGATGAAGTAGTCTAGGATTGATATCTCAACACGCTCCCGCACGTGTGGCTAATTTTCAAACTTAACACGTAGACAGCTATTTAGGTGACGTGGAGTTCGTGTGATCATTAGGTTTCACACATAGACATGTGTAACCCGCTCTGATACCACGATAAAGTAGTTTGGGATTCACATCCAAAACCAATTGGCAATGGGTGGAGTGACTCAAACCCTTATAAACTCACAAACAAGGTCTCAATATTCCCGATATGGAATTGATATCTCAACAAGTACATACCTCATGTATGAGGGATCTTCCCGGAACGGTATTGTGTCGTCGGTCGTCGGCTCACTTCTGTATGCTTAAAATGGAGTGATGCGTGATGATCATAAAGGATTTATAAGATCAAATGGTTGAAGTCCTTTGACAGATGAGATTAACAGCATTTGTTGGAGGAAAGGTTCCAAGGAACATTCAAGTCATACATGGAGTTCACTCTTCACAGACCTTGGTGAAGCTGCAGTCAAAACTAAAACAAAAAACAAAAACTCCATTTTAAGTTTCAATGTTGTGTAATTGTGTCTCCCGAATGTTCCTCAATGAGTCCAAAAATGGTAGAAACAGACGACATTAACTGAAAATATGTGAAATCAGACATAATGACACTATTATCGGGTACAACATATGTAAATAAGCTCAACATTGGCAATCATCCATAGAACAATAGACAATTACAAATCTTGATACACAAATATAGGGACTAATTCATGTTTTAAGGTCTTCAGCAATTGTATTAAAACAATCTTTATTCAGTTGTATTGCGCGATGTACTAATCAGAACCGTATCCATAAACGAGATCATCATGGTGTTTGCTCAAAAATGGTCTCGGCTGAATTGAGGCCGAGATCCTTGGCTACAAATGTCCTTCTGTTGCGCGGGCGTGCCAACTCGCGGCCGAGACGGCCAAGCGAGGTTTTGATTGATGTAGTTTGCCTGATCTGACTTCTTCAAATGATTGTCGGCCGAGGAAGGAACCCTCTCGGCCGTTAGGTTCTGGTGCCTGTGTTACAAGGACTTTCGGCTAAGCGTCGCCGGGATCTTCAAATACGTTTACTTCCTGGGTAAACTCGAATGTTCGGGTAACTGACGAGAGATCTATCGGGTGGAGATACTCGCAAATCACCGTGAACACGAAGATGAAACGGATTCGGTTGTTGTAGCGTTGTGATGTGATGTGTGTGTGAACAGCGAATCGCATTGACCCAATCCGGACTGGCCGAAAGAGATCAATGGACGAAACTTCTATGTTACAACTACTCCTATGTGCGATAAATAAAGTGCATGAATATAAAGAACAAGAAGATTAAAGTGCCGAAATGTAAAGAACAATATAATTAAAGTGCCGAAACGTAAAGAACCGAATTAAAAATAAAGCAAAGAAAAACAAAGAAATAAAATTAGGTTTGAAGTTGATAGGGAAGGTAAAGTACCTAAGCAATAGAAAGATAAGTTGTGTGTAAAGTTTGTGTATTGATTTGTTTGAGTGGTGCAGGACCCTTTACAAATGAGTTACAAGGTTCTATATATACAAGTCAGAAAACCTAGCTAGCCTCTCTACGTTAGGAAATCTCACAGCTATACATCTTCCTTTCTTGGATCAAATCACACTTGAATGCCCTGACTTTGATTAAAATTTCCCTTTCTTGAGGCTACTCCCCGGACTCACTCTCGGCCGAAATTCTTGCATGGGCTTGGCCGAAGCTAGACTCTGGACTTGGCCTGTTTGTCCATTGGTCCATTCAAATCATTACTTACAACGAGCTTAAGTTCGGCCGAATGGCCTATATCACATTTCTCTCGGCCGAAGTTACATTTCTCTCGGCCGTATGGCAACACCTTACCAGCTTCGGCCGAACGGCCGAAACAACATGTCCTTATAACCTTGGCCGAACGGCCGAGCCATCATTTCCTTCGGACATACAGCCAAGTCCAACTTACTCGGCAAAACCTCATCAACCTTAGCCGAGAAGACTTAAACTAACATTATCTCCGGCCGAACCGAGTATGGCAACCCGTCTTCGGCCGTCTCTACGAGTTGCTAAAATTACGTGCAAACACATGGTAAAAACCTCCACCCTCATATTCATCATCGAGCTCAATAGGTGCAGAAACCTGAGAGCTGAAATTAGCAATATGAGAAGCAAGCTTTGCTATTTCTTCATCTTCCTCATCAAAACCTACACAATCGCTGACATCCAACCGCACAAGCTCGTTGCAGCCCCGCAGTAGGGTCACAAGATTTTTCCGACCAATATTTGCCTTCTTCAAGATTAATTGCTTAAGCTTAGGCAAGAAGCTAACAATTAGTTCTTGAATTGTGCTCGACTGATGGTACACCAAATAGCTCGACAATACCAGACCCTTCAGGGCAGGACACCTGCAAACAACAATAGTTTGCGGTGTCTCATTTACATATATAAAAAAAAATGAAACAAACTTTTATGCATCAAAATTCTGAAAATAGAGGTTAATTTATTTGGCAGGCTTAAAGGGAACGTATCATTTTTTATGTACAGAAACTCCTGCAATCTTACAGATTGAAGCGGGGCAAAGTCGATGTACATATGTAATTGAAACAAAATATAAGAAACAAGGAAAGACTTACTCATCTGCAGCATATTTCAAAACATCTTCTGAAGCACATGGAGATAGCCTGAGAGTAACAGTCTTTCCTTTGCTACGACTGATAATGAACTTAACAAATGCAGTCACCGAGAAATGGCTCTCATCAAGCCGATACTCATCTACAAATCTTTCAATAAGGTGACACCAATGTCCATTTCTAAGGTCAAAACCAAAATGATTAATAATAGTAAGATGAGGAAATATGAGATATTGCCAGCATGAAGGGTTTAGAGTTGCTTTGTGCCATGACTTGCATACAAAAGGAACATCCAAAAGCAATGACTCCGTTCCTACTCTTCCAGATATATTCATCAAACAGTCAACCTCTAATTCCTCCCATCTTCGTTCATCCTCCATCTATAACAAAAGACATGCATAATGTTTATTTAATTGATTAATCTACATGAAAGAATCATTAAACATAATCATTGCAAACATAGAAGAAAATCTAAATAGCACCATAAATTAGAAGTTAAAGAGATAAATGAACAAATAATCACCTGGCATGGAATTGATCAAACGGATGAGATAATAAAGTAAAAACCAGTTGAATGCAAATTGATTCCCAGACCAGATGAAAACAGAAGAAAGAGACAATTGACAATCTTTGCTCGCCCTTTTATAGAATTGTTTTTTGAAGCTCTGACTGGTTTATTGGAAATGATAGCTAGAGACTAGAGTCCTATTAATCGAATAACTACTGCAAAAACAGAGAAAGTAACACAAAAAGATTACATATTACAGTAGCAAATATCAATGTCAATCGGCAAATAGCCTTTTAGTTAAGAAAGTATTGACTCTCTTAGCCCAGGTCCGCCTAGCGGAGCATTTTAGAGCTTCTAAATATGCGAAGGCAAAGTGACAGGTTCATTGTTTGGATATATGATATATCATAGCCTTTTAGTTAAGAGACTATTGACTCTTGAAACCTAGGAGGTACTTTAGCTGTTTATCTAATGTTTTCCATCGAGGGAAATATCAAATCAGTGATCTCCTTTCATAGGAGGTTGAGTGCATATAGTTGGAGCGGAAGAAACGTTAGTTGGAACTTCTTTCAGATCGTACCAGCTCCAATGCTTCAGCTTATGGTCTTGTTGCTACCCTGCAAATTCGACTCTGTTGTCGTCTCTTTGGGCCTAGAGGGGGTTTTGGATGCCAGATATGAGATGAAAGACTGAAGGCGAGGGGCCTTCATATGAACGGAGGAATAATGTAACTCCGGAAATGATTGAGTAAACACCTAAATCATAAATAATAGAATGACTGGTAATACAACTCTGGCCGTCAGTCCTTCCATCAATGCCAGGGAAGAAGATTCAAGGAGGTTGGGAAAGGGCCAATGAACCAGAATGCGACGGAGATACAAAGGGGGATCAACATTTTGTTGGATTTCTGCTACTTTCAGTCTCAGGAAATAGTTCTTTGTGAATGTTTATGCTTCAGTAACCAATTGTTCATACATTTCAACCTACGAAAACAATTTTCATTCAAGTCAATTAGAACCACCACAACCGGTTACATTTCCATTAAAGTTGCAAATATTATTTACGCCTCATTGGCCTGTTTCATATAGGAGTAAAGAAACATAAGTGGTCGTCTTTCTTTCTCCAATATGGCCATCTTTTTATTTCTATGAAAATGATCCCAAATATAAACCACCCTTCCCATCTCCCATCATCCTAGGGAGAGGCAATCCTCGTTAAACATAAAAACTGTAAAACAAGAGATCATCAAACAATCCGTTTGGAGTGAAGTTGCCAGGAAGAATGCCATCAAATTTTAACCAATTTTAAACATTTCTGTTATCAACAAACCAAAGCATTCATCCTCACCTCAATATGTATAATGCACATCTTTTCCTTACAAAACACCAAAGAAGGGATTCTTTATTGCAGAGTCTATCTCAGACCCAGCTGAATGGAGTACTGCCATGTCAACCTTGTCTCGGGCGAGAAACAAGAACTCACCACCTTCCATTTTCTCAAATCCACACAGCTCAAGAAACTGAATGCCTCCCGTCAATGAACCAACCCTATCCTGTTAGTTAAGGAGATCACAGTTATGACCAGACAATAGAAAACTGATTGCAACAAACTGTGGAGTAGAAGTACTCTAACTGTATATCATTTTAAGAAGTTCAAAATGTAAAACAATGTGTAGTAAGCACAAAATCATACAAAAACAAAGAAAAAAGTGAAATATACATTACGAGTATATCTACCTGGAAAGATTGGTTAGTGAGTCTTATTTTTGTGAATTTCTCCTCATCAGGATTTTTCACAACATTCCCTACAAAAGTTAGAAGAGTCTGGAATGCTCTCTTTACTTTGGCGTCATCCTCCTAGACAAACAGAAAATATAAAAAATAAGAAAAAAAATAAGCGAGGTCGCTCAGCAGCAAAGCACACCAAGACATTCAGCATAAATATTGTGATTCTTTCCATTTTAACATCATTTTGCAGTCACTTTTCTCATTTATATAGAAACAACAGCGCAAAGGATCATGGATTAACAGTGTTTAGCGTTGGTGCCATATAAATTTATATAAACTCAGTAAATCATTTCGCTAAAAGCATTTAAACAGTTAACACTAAAGAGAACCATCTACTCTGAAAGGCAACCCCTTCAAAATTTGCCAGACACATAAAAGTCACTACAAAATAAGGTAGTACATAGCTACTTTGTTTTGTTTTGTTTTTAAATGAATTATTGGTATAATAATTTACTATTATTTACCTTATGGTTCTGCTTGAGAGATCGCAAACACTCTCTCATTTGCTCTGCTTTAGTAGCAGGCCTAACTGGCAATGACATCTGCAATTTGGATACCACAATCCCAGAGAAGTTCATCAGTACAGGTGTCAGCAATGTCAAAATGGCATTTAGAATGCAAATAACATATACAAACAAGCTCATGCCTTTTTCTCTTCTACGACCGGTGCAGATGGTTTTGTAGTTGAAGGATCTTCTGGTGGCAAACCAAGTTTCCTCCTCCTTTCTGCCTGTGAAGACAGATAAAGACTTGCTCATTAAGATTGAAATAGAAGAATCACACACAAAAAAAAGAGAGGAAGAACTGCATGAAGGGGAATGAAAAATTCAGTTGTTTATTGAGATGTAAGAAGAAACTAGTTGGAAGGCATTGATAATTAACAAGCGACTTCTTCCTATATATTCTAGGATGATAGATGTTAGCATTTGTCATAACTTTCAAACAGATGGATATGTCAGTATCTCCTTTGTCCCAATTCGTTGCAACAAAAAACTGCAGTAGTTAATCCTTCTAAAAACACATGGAGCACATAAAGTTCACTAAAAAAATCTCCTTACACTAGTCCTCTCCTTGTTATCATAAGAGGTATGTATGCTCCTCCTAGAATATCACTTTCATCGTGTTGATGAGTTCCTTCAGAACTCAAAGAAACACCTTTATTATATCAAATTAATTCAAACTCCATATGCAACATAGGTCAAAACTTCAGTATGAAGTCACACATGCCTCATACAAGGTTAAATACCCTCATAAATCTACTTTATTGTTTCTCAATGCCCTCGTTGACACTAGGAATTTACAAAACAAAACAAAAAAAATAAAAAATAACTATCCCCCTATTTTATTTTATTTTTATGTTTCATACATCGACTAAAGTTTTCCTCTGCAGGTACACTTCACAAACTTAATATAAAAGACATACTTTTGGTGAGCTTCAAGGCTAAATACCCTCATAAATCTGCTTTTTTTCTCAGTGCCCTCATAAATCTACTTTCTTTCTTTTTCTCAATGCCCTCGTTGACACTAGGAATTTATAAAACACAAACAAAAAAATAACCATCCCCCCTATTTTGTTTTTCTGTTTATTATATCGACTAAAGTTTTCTCCTGCAGGTACACTTCACAAGCTTAATATAAAAGACATACTGTTGGTGAGCTTCACTACCACTCTCCTAGAGTAATACATTAGGAGAATAGTCAAAGAACCAAAATCTAAGAATAGCATGTATGAAAGATCAGATTAAACTTGATTATAAATAGATTATCTACCTTATCTTCTTCCAGTTTTTGAAGAATCCTCTCCCTGGCTCTTTTCTCTTCTTCTTTCTCAGCTTTCCGTAAGGCCAAAATCCTATTAAAGAAAAAAAAGCACATTTCCATCCCGATGGAAGATGCGTGCAAGTAACGTAAGAAGATCATTTAAGGTAGATTGAGCCACAATCACAATATAATTCAAAAGATGTAGTGGGTGAAGATAAACCGTTTTCTTTCATTATCTTCTTCTATCCTCTTCGCTTCTAGGAGTTCCTTGCCCACTCGAATCCTCTCCTGCAAAAACAAAGGAATCAATCATCAAATATGTTCTCCTTGATGTAGGGCGACAACAACAAAAATGAAAAAATGAACACATTCAATGAGCAATGTTATGGACAAATTTAAATTCAGTTATTTATTTCTCAAAACTGCATATCCTTTTGAGAATGTAATGACACATACTATTTAGATTATAACACATGAACAAACAGTACAAAATGGAGGAAAAAACTAGATTCTCTACAATCGGACTGCAGCTCAGAAATGAGAAAAATTTGAAGTTACTTCTGTAATGAGGGAATAAATGACAGAAGACATTTTAGAAGTACCTTTTCTCTTTCTCTTTCCATTCTCTTCTCTTCTTCTTCTTTTTTCTTCCGTGCCTTCTCCCTTCAGATTCATTGATTAAAAAACTTTACTAGACAATAATATTAAATACTAAAAAGCAATAAGCAGAACTAACGAATTTTCAAACATGAGTATGACCCAAAACAATATGATCAATATAAACATATAACCTAAAGCATAGAGGATGTTACAGAAAAAGGCTCGGAATTTATCTCATAATACCATAAATACAATATACAGTCAAACATAGAGACCATTTGAGATTATATCCAGATGTTGGAAGTACACAATTTCAGCAGTCAATAAACGGAATCACATGAAGACATTCTAAATCTGGAATTCAATTGGAGTAAACATTGCCATCACAAAACACCCATCTCATTCCCAAGAAGTTGAATGTGTGGTGTTAAATAAACAAGCTTGAATAGACACTTAAATAACTAAAAGCCATACACAGATGGGGAGCTCAACAACATGTTCATCTTATCAATGAAAAAATCATAATGTCCCAACCATCTTTACCAAAAAAAAAAAACCATCATTGCTTACCAGACTGAATTCTTATTTACCAAACTTTATTTCATATGCGGAAAAAACAAAAATAAAAAACAAGCAAGACCAGAAGAAAAACATATGACATTATAACCTAGTATTTATTCCCAGTGACATAGATTTGATAAGCATGAGTATTTCTTCATGATACAATAACCGGTTATTATTTTATTAAGTTCCATTGCAAAGTCCGATTTTCATCCTAGGGAAAAAGAAGCTTCAAATTGTCTATCAGATACAAAATGAAAACTGGAAATGGAGCTTCAGTTTGAAATTAATGTGGATTCACAAAAGGAAACTGAAAAACTTGTTCAAAAAAAAAAAAAGGAGATAAATACCGTGACAGACAAAAACTAGCATCATCAAATTCTTCCATTTCAAGATGATGTAATGGCTAAAATGATCTCAAAAATGACACTCATAATGCATAGAAGCATTTACCTAAGCTCATGTTGCTTGGCTTTCAATTGCTCTGGTGTGAGAGAAGGTTTTGGAGCCTCAACTTTAGAGTCGACTGGTACCTGAGAGCATAAAAACAAGCAAGGTTTAGATTTTACTCAAGGTTTCTTTCTCTGACCAAAGCAACAAAAGATAACTCTGATTAACTAACAACTTCATCTAACAGAAAAAAATAAAAAACAAAATAATACTATGATACAGAGGAGACACATAAACTACAGCAGAACAGCTTTTAATCTAACAATATAGAGAATAAAGCACCAGCTCAACTCAGAGAGTAATAGATGACAAATCTTGTGCTGTCTGTAATCACAACTCAGAGAGTAATAGATGATAACTCTTGAGTACTGTGACTACAGTCTAATAAGATTTTCCACTATATAGTCTCAGAGACTTTAGACTGCTCTACCACCCAAAAATTGCCATTATACAGCACTGTAGTCCCAAAAGACACTTAGCTTTTCCTCTTCTAAAAGCAAAACACACTTGTACCACCTAACCTGCTCCAAAAATCTTGTTCTACAAGTTAACGCAGTGTAGAAAAGGGTGATTAGTGCTTATGGGCACTTTAACCATGTTGCTTCAGGAGATATGCAAAAGTTAGACCTGTTCCTTTGATTACATCAGAAAACCTTAGTTTTCCAAAAACACAAAATTGATGGTAGTTTTTGTGTCTTAATATGTACTTTAGCGTTCCAAATCAATCTACCATGGATTAGATCACATAAAAGATTACCCAATGTTTGAAGGTGCCAACTTTTATTTATTACGGCTGAACATAACTTTACATTCTTAGTACAAAACAAAATCAAAACGAAAGAAGTATTGGCTTCATAAACACAGAATTTATTAGGGACACGAAAAACACAAAACTGAATTTGTTAGCCTGTAAACCAAGTTTCCCCACATGTCTGCTTTCAAAAGCGAATAACCAAATATCCTTCTAAAGGGACTCCATGATTATTTCAAACAAGAGTTTTGTTCTGTTTGACTGAATTCCCAACGTATCCTACACCTCTAAAACCAAGACAATAGCTCCCAGCTCATGTGAACCATTTTGCCTCCCCAAACCACAGGACCGTTTGCATTAACTTTCTTTTCTAAACCACATACAGTATTGGGGATTCCAAATAAAAGGTAATGGAGAAACTTACTACCAACTACCAAACCACGAGAAGCTCCTAGAACTTGACAAAACAGCTCTCTTCAACGTCCAATCATTTCATTTTGAATTTATCTTTTCACCCTTAATGGTGACCCAATTACGTCCGAGGCAAATGCCCAAAATGTTTCACTTACTTGCAAAATCTCCAACTTAGTCTCTTAGGAAGCAATTTCTGCAGCTTAACTTCCAATTTCGACTTACAATCCCAAGCAACTCATAAAAAACCAGAATCACTAATAAGATTCAAACATTCTTAGTAGATTAACCAGTGAAGTTGCAAAACACTTGAGGAGAATATAGATTCTCCAACCAAAGAGCTAAGACCCCTGAGGCTCAAAACATCCCCATCAAAGTTCTCTAATCATAACAAAGAGTCCAGTGAAGTTAACAAGCTACGCACCCCAATCATATATATTCTCCACAATCTTGTATAAACCAAGACTGTATCAACAATTCACAAGAAAGCCTCTTGGAATCAAAGCGCTTTCCCAAAGCCTCCCTCAGTCTCAATATTGACACCTCATTCAAAGTTTTGTACAAGACCAACCTTCTAGGATACCAGTTTCAATTTTTCAACAAACATACTCTTTGTGGGTAAGGCAAAGGAAAGTCACATAACTAACTACATATCCCACTCCATTTCAATGAACAGCACCTCAAGGACCAGCAACAAAGTCATTTCATAATATCTGACATTGTTGGAGACCCCTATAGCAAGCAAACAAAGAAGCAGCTCATGGGATGATAACACAGGCAACGTTTTCAAAACCATAAGTGTCGGACAAATTATTTTCTTGTATACAAGATGATAACACTTGCATCTTGTATTAATAGCAATTACTATATTTCATAATCATAGATACTCTTATGAGCGTAGAAGATATTTTCTTGCCATCAGCGATATATGCACATACCAATTTTTTTTTCGCTATGGGTTTGCCACTGTGCACAGAAAGAGAGAGAGAGAGAGAGAGAGAGAGAGAGAGTTCATATCAAAGGATCAAAATGAAGGTAACTTACCATAGGCATCTCATCAATGTCCATATCATTCTCATGTTCAACTACCCAATTGACAGCAGCCTCCAGGCTAGCATTACCTAAAGAAAACCCAATATCAAATAAAATGAGAAAACTGTGAAAGTTCTCACTTGAGTAAAAATAAAAAATAAAAATAATAAAAATAATAATAATAATAAACTGACATAAAGACAACACCAGCCAGAATACAACTCGCAAGTTTTACCAAATAAAATTCCAGTTGTAGCTGAATCCTAATTATTGCTTTAACAGTTCAGCCAGGGTTTGTATTAATCATTTAAAACTAGAACAAAAAGGATTAGGAGATACATTAAGCAAAGATTTTATGACTTCTAATTCTTCTGGTGCTTTCCTCTGAAGCTGGTTAGAGTTTCTATCTTAAATGGACAGCTTAGACTTCTCTGTCTAGTTCTTCTTTCTAAACATAATATGTTTTAATCCACTTGTGATCATTATAGGAAGGACAACCGTAGCAACTATAAACAATTGATGCTAGGTCTAAACATGAGGAGGAACATCAAAACGGATCTCCAGATAAATCAATAAGCTCGAAAGGCAACGGTTTAAATCATGCTATAGCACTTCTATCATTTGACAATATTTTTTCCTTTCTCCTATGTTTGAAACCCAAGAATCTCCCAAACCAACATATTGACCCCAACTCGAAACTGGGGCCTCCCACCAAACCCTACAATTTTTAGGAGACAGGAAACTCTATCAAATAGCTAGGTAGGTACTGTGAGAGGGTTCAAATTCAAGACCATATGGGACGGAAACAAGCCTGAGGATTTCAACTAACCCTCATTGGTGACCATAGAATTTTGTTCAAGAAGCTTTGCTGATATCAAACCACAAGAAAAATTAAAATAAAACAACAGAAAACTCTCCTAATACCAACTGTTGATTCTCATTGGTTTCGATGTTTCAATTAACACTTATAAGTATTGTTAGCATCCACTATCAACCAACATCATCATGTAACACAGAAAAAGTAGAAAGAACACAAAGCCACCAGGCAAAAGAAACTATTGAAGCTTCCATCAATGAAAAGTATGGAATTTAATAAAAGAAAATATATGATTATTTCTTTTAAAGTGCTCACCAGAATAGTGAAGGGCACGGGTTGCCCGCTCTATTGAAAATCCCATTCCTTCTAGTTCCTGAAGCAGATTTTTGTCGACCTCGGGAACTACCATTTCTAGATGGAAAAAATAATAATTATTAAATCAGTTACAACCATTAATTTTGAACCAGACCCACAAAAGCATATGAGTTGACAGCCTTCCTTGTGAGGAAGTTCTAACAGACTCTTAAGAAACAACCACGAGAACAGAATGATGCATGATGAAAAGACTCCTAAGGAAACAATGTATTGAAATATCTTAAATAGGGAAAAAAATGACGCACACTGCTAAACAGTTAAAGAGGTCTACATTGAGGTAAGGCTCTTAACATACCCACAGTCTACATTGAAAATTACACCAATGTAAAAGGATACATATGTAAGAAAATTTCAGCTATTACAATGAAACAACTGTAATCCTCCAGGAATAACCTAACTCCATTGTACAACACCACGATGGCATGCCAAAAGGGCACAAAGAAAGTACAAATCGCATAATCAAAGAAGTTCCAAACAACCAAAACACTGTGAAGCAACAGATTCATGATTGTCCCCAAAGCCTATACAAATATACCATACTTTTAACTAAAAAGAAAAAGTACCTTTGGTCTGGCTAGGTGCAGCAACATCTTCAGACTCCGAAGAAGCCACCTTCGGAACCTCCAAACTAATCGGCTTTGCTGCATCCGCAGTCTTATCAGCAAACTCAGTGTGCCCGGTTCTTTTGGTGTGCAGATCACTTTCCTTCATGATCAAACATGCAAAACCCGCAAACAACCATCTAAATTAGTTTCCTTTATTCCCCAATAAACAAATAGCTTTCAACATTCCGAACACAAACATATCATCCAACTCAATTCTCTAATCCAGTACAAAACATCTCAAACTAATCCAACACTACATAATACTATATCGCTTCATAAAGATTCAAACTTCGCTAACAATTCAACAACATTATATTGGGTTTTCCAAATTGAACTCAAATTCAACCGACCCAGAAGAGAAAATCCAATATAAAAGCCGAAAGATCAAAATTTGAGAGAAAAAATGGTGGGTGGGAATCGTACAGTTTTGGATCGGCATGGTTTGCCGCAAGTAGAGCAGACGAGGTTGAGAACAGGTTCGGTGGACCCGGCGAAGTTGGAGTGGGAGGTGAGCTCGGCGTGCTCTTGGGCTTCCTCGACAGACCTGAGGAGAGCCCCACAGTCCCCGCACTTTAGAGATACGCCCGCCATTGATTCAATGCCCCGACTGAATGACTCCAGAGCTCTAACACAACATAGAAAAGTGTTTCGTACCAGAAAAGACACAACGAAGTTTTTATATGTTTTTTCTGTTTTTTGTTTCTCTTTTTCTTTCTGATTTTTTTTTTTTATAAGAATGAGGCTAAAGACTCCGAATAAAGAAACTATAAACAGAAACTAACCAGTACTACTGTTTCTAAAACTTCTACACCTAGCAACTCCTACAATATCATCAACGAGAGCTTCAGTAACAATAACAAGGGGCTCATAGAGATAACAATAACAAGGGGCTCATAGAGATAACAGATGTCTTGAGCGTTGAGAGTACTGTTTTTGGCCAGCAAATTAGCAACCATATTCCACTGACAGTAAATATGTTTAACATGGACTAAGGCAAAATGTTGAAGCATAGATCTGCAATTTGTCACAATTGTGCCTAGAGGGTGATACTCACAATCCTAATTCTGTAGAAGATTGATAAGAACAGCAGAATCTGACTCCACTTCCAAATTAGAAATTTGCATGTTTAAAACCAATTGAATGCCTAAACTCAGCCTGGAGCACATCTTCAGAACCAATGTTAATCATAAAGTCATTCTTCCAATAACCACTTCCATCTCTTATAACACCTCCAGCACCAATGTCCTCATTTCCATTTGAGTGGAAGGATTAGAAATAAAAATAAAAAAGGAAATAAGAAAAATAAACTGAAGAAGCTTCTAGACATCGAATGTCCATATTCGTTATGAATTGTGTTATTCAAGAAATTAGATACAGTGTCAAAAAGAAACTGCATAAATCATAGTCTATGTTCCAAAACTAGCCTACATTTTTAGTCAAATGGAGAAAAGATCTCTGGTAATTAAACACACTCTTGACCCGTGAATAAAATTATGAGATTTTTACATGCACACAAAAAATCTCAAGCATAAAATGGAGATGGAGAATGGAGGAAAGAATTTTATCCTCCCTGAGTTATTGAACTTGGAAAAGTTTAGGGTTTCAAAACATACCTTTCGAAACTTCAAACACTTGAAGAAGTCAAAAATTGTAGTCGGAGGAAACCAAGAATCGTTGGCAGGCGACGGCCAAGGGATTAGTAGCTGGTGATGTCGGACAGCGGCTGGGTAAACAAGCGGCGGCGACGGTTGGACATAGGAGCCAAAAAACGATTTTTTAGGGTTTTAGAAAACAAATGGTGGGTTATTGGCTCTAGGGTTAGAACAGAGTGCTGATAATGTGATCAAATATATACTGTAGAGAATGAGAGATAGTAAGAGAATCATTATCTTATTCATTTAGGAGTTTTTTATATAATGAATTACAAAGTATCAATATGGTAATGATAAAAAATATATAGTCATATTTTAATTACATATCATGATTGATAGCATAAGACCAATGCACACATATGAAATTATATCCTAGAATATTTTGTACATATTCAACATGACAACGACTAGGTGCCAATCGCAATGCTCGTGAAGATATTCATGAGAGGCGGGTAGGTTCAGCCCTAAGAGATGATTTGAAGTCTAGCTCCATGAGTTTTGGGGCTTTTTCCCAAGGAGCGGATGAATGAGGGTATTGTGTTTTGATGATTGAAGGTCGCGGATGCCCACCAAAGCAGTGATGGGTGATGTTGTCTTTTTGACAAGTTCAAATCAGGCAACAAGAGTAGTTGAATTATGTGTTTAATTAGTTGAACTTTCAGACTATAGCTTTCTATGTTGGGTTTGCAGTCTGGTGAATAAGGTCTAACCAGTAGCTAGGCCAAATTCCTTTTCTTCTCTCTCACTAGGGCAATGCGTGATTTAGGTCTCAACATGGTCCTATTTCAAGGTTGTTCGCTGATTTGACGAGTGGAGGGGTACATGAAGGTGGTTTTTAGACCTCAGGTACAGATGTAGAGACTTAGTTTTGTTTTTTTTGCATTATTTTTTGAATTTTAATTTGGATTGTCCGTATATTATATTGAGTGTTTGCAATTTACGTTTTGGATTTTAGTTGTTTGCATCACCCTTTTTAGATGGTTGTTGACTATTACTATTAGGTGAGCAACAATGTAATTGTGTGGTCATTTGATCCTACACTAGAGTTGATACTCGCGCCTTAGCGCGGTATAATATCCACATTATACATATTTTACATATGTATAAGAGCTATTACAAAAACAACATTTATATAACAAAACATCTAGTCTTGTGTTATATATTTATACCAAAAATATAAATGCTCCAATTGTTTTGATTTGTATGTATACAAAGCAGAAGAGAAAATGACAGAATAGTTTTATGAAACAACGGGGTAATAGATTAAAGGGTATTGTTATTAATACACTCATTTTTGCTATTAACACACCCTATCTATTTTCCGATCCACACATTTTTTTTATTTACAAACTTGTCATTTGAATTTAATTGATGATTGATTGTCATTATATATAGGGTGTGTTAATAGCAAAAATGAGTGTTAATAACATCACACATAAATTATCGCGGTAATATATTAATATCTCTACACTCTTCTGCTTTGTGAGAAATGTTAGAGCTATTTCAAGAAGAGTCTAGAGAGTGAGAAAGATGGAGAAATGTTGGGCGAGAAGCGGCGAAAAAAAATTTATACCTAGAGTTGAAACGAAGGGTAGATACAGAATTACACAACCGATCAGCAAGGTAAAAAGGTCCACACACTGTTCACGGTGCCAACATCATTGTCGATACTTCACGATGAAAATCGTACTGATTATATACATATATATATATATATACACACATATAGGATTAATGACAGTATTGTGGTTTTCTAAAAACAGTAGGGGCAAAATGGTCAACACATAATGAACAGTTGACCAAGAACACAAAAATCATTGTTCACTTGTTTGTGAACTGTTAGTACATAGCCAAAATACTTAGCTAAGCCGAGAATACGGTACAATTACCAGGTCGAGATAGCCCTGGTGGGCCCTTCACAGACATCCAAGGAAGGAAGGGCCGGTAACAAACCGCTTGCCAAAGTCACTCTAGCGGCAAAACACCCCCAAAAGAGGAGGCACTCCAAAGGAGGGCAAAGAGTCCCACATTGAAAACAAGCTCAAGGTACACAAGCTTAGCCTATAAAACAAGCTCAAGGTACACACATCTACACACTTACATACTCAGATATAGATACTTTCTCTCTCACTTTCATTCCTCTACCCGTACAAGTGCACATAGCTCACTTAAGCATCGGAGAGTCGAAGACTGGGCCACCCCAGTCCCGACCCCGTGACGCTGTTATTTGTGCAGGTACCGAGTGAAAGCCTCTCAGCAATTCTACTTCGTTCCGCCCCGCGACCACTTCCCGGCTCGGGACGTAACAGGTAGAAACATGAACAATCGATCATCCTTTAGCATAATATGTCCACATTATGCATATTCTATATATGTATAAGAGCTATCACAAAAACAACTTTTATACAACAAAATATTTAGCTGGTTTTGTGTTTTACCCAAAATATAAATACTTTAATTGTTTTGATTTGTACGTATACAAAGCAGAAAAAAAATGACTGAAATAGTTCCGTGAAACATCAGGGTAATAAATTATTACGGTAATATATTAATATCTCTAGAATCATCACGTTGTTGTTAATGAACAGTGTTTTCACGCTGTTCACATGCTTATGAACAGTCGACCCATAAACGTATATAGTTAAAGTTAAATAGGCACAAAATGGAACAATAATGAAAGAGATAAAACGAAGAGCGATATTCTCTAAGATGCAAAGACAGAGAGACAAGAGGAAAAAAATAAAGGAGGTCTGAAGAGGCAAGATCGATCCGGAAGATTCAAAAGGCAGAAGAAAAATAAAAAATAGAGGACACAAAATTCTTTACTGAAAGAGTCTATCTAAAAAAATCTAAATTACATATTTCAAAAGAAAAAAAACAAAAAAGTTCACTGTCAGTGCTTGTCGACAGTGAACCACAACCAAATAGTAACAGGCGTTATAATATAGTAAATTGACCTTATGTGGTCGTTATTATTGACCTTATACGGTCGTTATTATCTTTTTGATCATCGGATATATTTTCCAGTTCTCAAAAGAAAAGTGAAAAAAAGTAATAAAAAAATTACCAGTGCTCTACTCACTACAGTATTTTACTTAGTTACGTATACGGATATACTCAAGGCAAAATGACATATATACCCTGAGCCGAATAACTTCCAGTCGTCCCTTCCACCTGTTATTCTTCTCTTCTTCCCCAACCAACCCAGAAAATTCCAATTACCTTTTCTCCCCTAGAAATCAATCCCAGGCCCAAATGAGCTGCTCGGAACCCTAACCGGCGACTCTCCGACGATGAATTCCGGAATCTGGCCCCCTCTCCGATTAAAACCAGCGCCGATCTCTCTCTTCTATTCTTCTTCTTAATGGAACGAAACCTAAGCCTCGCGGATAAGAACAAGAGCTATCGCGAGAAGGTGAAGGTGATTGAATGGGAGGAATTCGAGCAGGAACTTGCGAGGTTGTGGAGTCTGTCTTCTGCGCTGAAGGAAGCTCAGGAGAAGAAGCAGAGTCTTCAGCTCAAGCTCCAGTCTCTCATTGAGGTAGGGTTTTAATTGGAATCGGAGTTGTGGACAGTGTTGTTAGTTCTGTGTTATAGGCTTAGAGTAGGAAAGTTCAATTCTGCTTACTTGAATTTGATGTTGAAGGCATTATGATTTAATTCATCTGGTTTCAGCTTAATTTGGTGTGTGTTAGGCCCTAAACTATGAATATATAAATTTAGGACTTTGTGAGGTTATGGCTGTTGAAGTGACTTTTTTATTCTAACTAGCTTCGAATGTAGAGTGAATCAGAAGGTACATTAGAATTTACAGTCATTATGGCGTACTTTTATGTTCAGACGTCAGACTCAGTGCTACTCCATAGTTTTGCTGAACTGACCAAAACAAAAGCCGGGAACAATACATAGATATAAGGTTCTCCCTCCTCTCAGTGCGTTACAGATTGAGGAGTTAGGACTAATTAAAAGTGTAATCTAGTTCTGCACTAAGTTGTCCTTGGCATATAGCGTTATTACATGACTTATTGAGCCTTAATTGATTAGCCCGCGGGTTAGCGGGTGGCAACACTGATGGCAGGTTGAAGCTGAGTCATTAAATCGATCAAATGATCTTGAGGAGATGAAGCAGAAACTGGAGGCTAGGAAAGCGGTAATGGGAAAAATGTCTATGCATTCTATGCTTGCCGTTGAAGATACGAAAAAGAAAGAGGAACAGCTTAGTACAGAGCTAAGGTCTCTATTGGTTGCTGGGACAGCTCTATCAGTAGCTAGGAAGCGACTGGAGGTAAAATATATAATTATTATGTACCAAAAAGTGGTTAGATTTGAAATAATGGCAGAGGATTTCTACGTGTTTTGAGCTGTAAACTTCCTGTTTGTTTTTTTGCCTCCGTAAATTTCCCAAAATCCAGATTTTAAGCTTAGATTGGTTTACCTTTTTGAATTATATATTCTTATTTTTCTTCATCATTACTAAACTAGTCCTATATAACTATGAAGATTTTTCTGTTTCATTTCATCTGATAGATATAAGGAATAAATATGCTTGTTTTGTCTTATCTTTTTGTCTTTATTAAAATTTTCTGGTCGATTTCAAAAGTCAAAATTGTATTCTTTGCTTCTTTAAAATCCTTTTGATTTTCTTCTCTTTTCTATTTTCAGGTTGTATGGGTTGTTTTTGACATTTTAGATATATTGTTGTATGATGAAAATCTAATTATGATTCTTCTACAGGAGTCAAATCAGCTACTTTCCAGAGACAATGGATATATTCGTCTTAAAAACTTGCAAAAGATGCTAAGAAGAAGACAACAAAATATGATAACACAAGTTTCATTGCTCTATCCTGTAAAGTTCACTATGGGTCCTGCACATGAACAGGAGCTTGAATCATTTCCTAACACTAGTAGATCAGGTAATACTAGTGATTTGGTACTGTATGATATTGATTTTATCCCACAAAGGAAATAGAAATGAAGAAAAAATAGAGTAAGCAAGGTAGAATGAATACAGAAAAGAAAAAGGTTGATGGTTGAAGTTTTGGACATCATGGCAATGGTTGTGGTCACATTTGATACTGAAATTTTAATAAGATGTTCTCTCATGAAGTAAAATCTTTGTTTTCAATGTGCTTTTCCATGCGTTTGTATGGCTTGTCAATGATTTTGAGTATGACGGTATATGTAGTGAATCTATGGATTAGTATTGATGATTTCTTATGTAACTATGTGGTTTTGAACGTTTTTTAGTTTTTTTCTTTGAATCTCAATTTTTTTGTCATTTGCTTATAATATGTCTAATTTTTGGAGTTCTCAAGATTGCCTAAATGGTTTGCATGACCCTGGAAATCTATGTAAGATGGATGCAATTTCTTTTAGTGCAAATTTGAATATTGTTGAATTGGCTTTTGAATTAGTGTATTTTTGCTTTCAAGGTCAATAACTTTTGGCAAGATATCCTGCTGTGATTCTGGTCTAATTGTCTAGTTTTTCTGTTTCTTTTCCAACTTTACCAGGTAATTCTGCTCGATTTAAACCTGCAAATCATGGAACATTGACAATTTTAGGCTTGCATTTGACTATGCTGCCTTTTAAAATGACGAGTTTCTTCACTGACAAGAAAGAGGTTCAGAAGTCTGCAACAGCCCTGGGATATGTCGGTCATGTGAGTAGTTTTTGTCTTTGTTTGGTATATATATCGCTTCTTCATACATGACACATTAGGATATTTACTTTAAGGTGTCATTAATCTCCTGTTCCAACAGAAATTGACCTTTTCAACACACACACACACACATATAAATATATATATATACACACAGGCTTTCTCTGCTACACACGTCTGCATTTATTCTTACAGTGTAGATTTCCACTTTACACTCACTTTTCAATCAAATTTTCACATCTCCACCGTCTAGTCTTTAGATACTAATGTATAGATCATCTCTGTAAAATTTCAGCCAATTTGGTTATCATTAAGACAATCAAACTCGATTAAACCAATGGATGAACATAATTTTTTCGAACTTGAACCGTTCATGTTTATAACAGAAAAACGTATTTTTGAGTGCCTTAATGATATCCAAATTGGCTGAAATTTTGCAGAGATGATTTATACATTAGTATCTAAGACTAGACGGTAGAGATGTGAAAATACGATTAAAAAGTGAGTGTAAAGTGGAAATCCGCACCGTAAGAATAAATGCGGACATCCGCACTTGAGAAAATCTGTATCTCAAGTGCGGATGTCCGCATTCATTCTTACGGTGCGGATTTCCACTTTTCAATTAAATTTTCACATCTCCACCGTTTAGTCTTAGATACTAATGTATAGATCATCTCTGCAAAATTTCAGCCAATTTGGTTATCATTAAGGCACTCAAACTCGATTAAACCAATGGATGAACATAATTCTGTCAAACTTGAACCGTTCATGTTTATAACAGAAAAACGCAATTTTGAGTGCCTTAATGATAACCAAATTGGCTAAAATTTTATAGAGATGATCTATACATTAGTATCTAAATACTAGTCGGTGAATATGTGAATATATATATATATATATACACACATACAAATATATATATATACGGATCGGTTCAGAAGTGAACGTTCGCACAATCCTTAAAATGTGGACGTCCCTCCATGCTCCACCGTTCGGCGCCGATGACGGCGCGCCTCCACCCGAGCGGACACCAGAGGCGTCCCCGACCACTTTCCCTTCCCGGCGAGTCCGCCGAATTCCAGTTTTCCGGCGAGGTCGATCTTGTCTGAATTTTTGGGTGGAGGTTGCTGCCCAGGCCTTCAGATCGATCTCGCTGGGAAAGGAAAGTGGTTGGGGGGACGCCTCTGGTGTCCGCACAGGTGGAGGCATGCCGTCGTCGGCACCAGATGGTGGAGAACGGAGGGACGTCCGCACTTTAAGGGCCGTGCGGACGTCTGCTCTTGATCCGGCTTGCATATATATATATATATGATATATATATAAAATATATATATATATATTATAGCCTAATATATTAGGCTATCTTTTTTTTTTTTTGCCTTTTTTTCCTGTTGAAGTTGCTTTAAGTAAGATCATCTATTACATTGATTTTGAATGCAGGCTGTTTGCCTTATAGCCTCCTACTTAAAAGTTCCATTGCGTTATCCTTTGCGCTTGGGTGGTTCCCATTCCTATATTATTGATTATGGACCATCCGTAGACCCTACCACATCTGATTTAACGTCAAATACAGTGGTTTCCACGGATGTGAAACATGTGGAGTTCCCTCTCTTTTTAGATGGTCAAGACACGACAAGAGCAGCTTATGCTGTATTTTTACTAAACAAGGTGCAATTTTGTTCATATATACTGTCTCCATACTACCGACTGAGATTTGAATACTTTCCATTGATGTGCATGTGGTTCTTATCTAATCATTAGCTTTATCATTCTGTAAGTGTATCCTTCATAATGTGATTATTGGTTATAGTAAAACTTTGCAACTTAGTTATGTATCACAAAGTTTGCCCTGAAACCGAATTGATGTGGAATAGAGATAAGGTATAAGAGACGGGAACAATAACTAATTAAAGATTTGTGGTACATCAATACAATCTGCAATACTGTAGTGCCAGTTATTTATGTGTATGTATGTACATTTTTCCTTAAGTGAATGATCCGTTTAATTTCCCTTGAACTAATAGGTGATCTTTATGGATTTTGATATTGGATATTAATATGTTTATAGATTATTCCAGTAGGTGGTCCTTTTTGTCTATATCAACAATTAACTTATGACCTACTAGTGGAGATAGTAGGGTTTTGACCTGATGTTGCTCATGTAGATTCATCAGAGTGTCTGGTTCTCCCAAGAGATTCCAAGTGTTAACTATTAAGTCCGTGATTAGAGATTTACTCAGTCTCTGTATGGCTGCCACAAAATCTATTTTTGCTTAGCACATTTGTCTACTCCATGAGTGCTAGGAACCTTTACATGAAGTTGTACACCTTGGTTTCTTAAGAAGCAGATGAATCTTCATTCTCAAAAAATAAAAATAAATAAATAAAAGGATGAGTCTTGTGTCTGTGAATTGTCGATGTGTCAAGGCCATTGCATGGTCCAGTGTGTCATTTTGGGGGAAAATAATAAATTTCATGGTCCATAGTGTTCTTCAATTTTAAGAATGACTTGGTATCATAAATTCCAAGAAATTAACTGGTCATTTACCAAATATACAGAACTTGTAGCTACATTTTCAGCAGCTAATGCAACTGACATAATGTTTGTGTGGCTTTACTTGGATACTTTTTTTCAAAAAAATGTTATTCCGTTAGAAAGCCTATAAGATCCTGACAACTTAGTGATTTGCAAGAGTTTCTTGGAATAACTGAAAGTTTGTAGTATCATAAACTTCTAGCATAATGATTCTTTCTTTTAACTTTAGATATCATTCTGGCAACTCATCCAAGTCTGTTTTTTACTTGCTTTCTCTTTTGTTGACAAGGGAAAAGATTTATTTATTTGTTTTGTTTTGATTTATTTAATTTCCTCGAGGTTTAAGTATATCAATCATAAGTTTCCAGATTTCTATTTTTGACATTAGCATTTTTCTTTTGTCTGGTGTAGGATTTAGAACAGCTTCTGAATTTCATTGGTGTAAAAAGCTTAGGGCCACGGCATGTGCTGGCCAATTTGAAGGAGCTTGTAAGGACCATTCAGTCTGTAGATTATATTGATACGTGATTTTGTTTCTGATGTACCAGTTTTGTCTCTGTAAGTTAATCTGCATTGTAAATGAATCATTTGTATTCTTACCCTGGTGCAAGATTTTAGTGCAGCACCTTGCCATTTTCATTTATACCAATCAAAAGTTTGAGTATTCATAGAAAGATTGCAAGTATAGGATGAAAATCCGGTTTTACTAGCAACCCCTATACCGACAATCCAAACACCATGAGAGATGTTATACATGTAGATAGATGGTGGACTTTCCCGAAATGTTTTCATGGTTTTTTTACAGTTTCCCAATCTGATATAACGTGGATCATGTATAGGACCTTGATCTTAACAAAAAAAAAAAAAAAATCAAGGCCGGCCCTTGATTGACCAAACAAACCTCTCCAAGTCATTTTCATTATCAATATGCTCCGTGTGCACATAAACAAATCAGTGTCTTTATGAGAATGGGTTGTCTTGACATTATGCTTCACATGCTCGATTCTACAAAAAGAGAAAGAAAAGGTGAGGAACCAGATAAGCTTGGGGGACACGGTACAGGAATCTTTGCTACTTTTAGCTCATTGGTTTTGGTACTAGAACTCTGGAACCCAAAACAGTAGAGCTTTTGCTAGATACTGAATAGTTTATACACCACGCGAACGAACTTGGAAAACCTTTTCACAAACGTTAACAGAAGTAACAGAATCAAACAACCACCAACTCAAACTGCATCGTCGCAAACCTGGTGTACATCCACAATGCAGCAGAATGGTTTTACGTCAATCCAGAATATGATTTTCTGGAGTTCAACAACTTTTCCGGCCTCTTCAAGGTGAGAAAGTAGGACGCTCTGTTTTAGTAGAGCAACTACTCAAAAAATTCAGGATTGAGAGTATCAAATAGAGGACTGGCCAGTCGTGATTTGCTTCAAACGGTTTCCAAAGAATTGGGTTGGAATCCCTGGATTGTAAGAGTAAGTAGGAAATAACAGAACCAAGTCATCTTAGTTTCTCAAAGCGTTCTCATTGAATTTAAAATAACTGAGTTCTTGACAAAAAGAACCCGCCGATACAGAACCCAAACTAATAAGTAACATTCAACAGAATCCTACAACAACAAATTGAAACTAGCCCACCAAGTGAGGGTCATATAGAGAGACATCTAGAAGACATGGTCGAAGCAAATAACATCTCACTGTCCTACTCCTAGTCCAAAATTCAGAGACACAAGTGCATCTACCTTGTCATAGTGCTCCAAAAACTCATCAAAATCATGCATAAGACTTTGATCTGCTTGAATTGAGTCATCCACCAAGTTCAAAAACTCCGTCGCATCTATCACTCCACTGGCACACATGTGAAATTGCTTCAAGAATTCAGTATACTTCTCAGCATTACCGAGTGTTTCCTTTGCTCTTTTGCAAAGGAAAACCACTCTTTCATACGTGCTCTTCTTCAATTTCTCCTGAATATCCTTGATATCTCTCATGACGATTTTGTGCTCCAGACCAAACACATAAATTTTGTTTTTTTTACCTTGTTTCGGATTCGGTTTGCAGGCCACAGAAGTTTCTTTCACATTCTTCTCCACCTCGACTTTCTTTTGTTTTGGATTCGGTATACAGGCCAAAGTAGTTCCCTTTGCATTGTTATCCACCTCCATTTTCTTCCCGCTTCACCCAAGGAAACTATGCCCACGTTTGTTTTTTCGGGTCAGATAGACAGAAAGTCAGTGCCCTGATTCCACACGAATGCCTTGATTCACCAGAATCACCCAAACTGCCATGTGAACTAATGCCTTTTAGAACAAGAAACAAAAATATATATCAACCACAGTGAACCACTACCAAATTCAATTCACTCCACCATGCAAGACATAAACACAATCAAACATCCATAACCATCACCAGCAGAATCACATTTGTGGGTCCCACCAACCCTCTCACTCATCCATAACCCCCTCCAACCTAATATTGCAATTTTGCCCAAATAGAACTACAGCCCCCTAACCTCATACCCATTTGATATATGTAAATTTACAGCAATATAACCATATCACAAGATTTATCAAGTACCTTACGGCGAAAGTAAACGAAAAATTTGCGTGTGGGTTATCATTTTATCTTAAATAAAATTAATAATATAAAAATGTTAGTGAAATTTGAAAGGGAGAAGAGAGAGGGGAGAGAGAAAAATCACCTTGTAAGTGCTAGAAAGAGAGAGAGAGGGTGAGAGCGAAGAAGGGGGGGAGGGGGTGGGGGGAGGACTGAGAGTTGGGGGGAGCCGAAATAGAGAAGAGAAAAGGGTGTGCTTCTGAGAGAGGCTAAGGCAGTAAGGCGTGAGGGTTTGGGTAAATTTTTGTGGCGCTTTATAAAGAGAGGGTTTTTTTTTTTGTTGTTGTTGTCGTCGTCGTTGTTGTTATTTTCTTGCTTCTCAATCCTGTTGGAAATTGGAACTTTGAACTAGCCGTTATTTCATTGTCATTTTGTGGGCTTTTTCTTGGGTTAGTCAATGGGCTTCAACATTGCTGTTTATGTCTGATAAAAGAAGTGTCCTTCTTGTTTGACATGTAACCCGACATCAATCTTAAGTTTTGTCTTTGAGAAAAATGCAACATAACTCTAGGAATCCGCCCGAGGAGGAGGAGGGGCTCGTGTCTGATTAGCTAGTTGGTGAGGCAATAGCTTACCAAGGCGATGATCGGTAGCTAGTCTAAGAGGATGATCAACCACACTGAGACTGAGACACGGCCCAGACTCCTACATGAGACAGTAGTGGGGAATTTTCTACAATGGGCGATGTCACGCCCCAATTTTTTCGAAGGATAAATTTCAAAAATTTGGGCATGATAAAACTCACAAATAAGACTACATGACCTGCTCAACAAAACCCTACTAAACTTAAATGCTGGAAATGTAAATGTCAACAAAACTCATCAACTGAGTTAAACATTACATCTCTTTATTTACAACTTTAAAAGTCTAGTAAAAAGAAGATGCTCACACGAGCTTAAAACACTTACATAATATACAAATAAAATGTACATTCATCTAAACCCCAGCCACTATGCCTCTGCCTCAACCCTGTTGATCAACACCTGTAAGTCTAACCCCTACACCACGAATTGGTGCACCGGGTTGTAAACAACAAACCCGGTAAGCTAAAAAGCTCGTATGAGTAATTCTCAAAATAATCTCCACATTTATCACAATCCAACACTTTAACACATCCAATTAAATTTTGATAAATGAATAAAAACCACACATTAACAAGACATGTACCCATGAGTCCCAGATATTTATTTAATACCCCTCATGACCTACAACAACAATATGTGTACCCATGGGTCCCAGATACCTTCAAGTATCTCCCATGATCTACACTGACAGACGGACTAGAGCTCTATTCCTAACCGTATCCAATCACCCGGCCAAAGGCTTGGAATCCCGGTTTGACTGTCTAACAACACCATAATAAAAAAAATGATAAATAGCATCAGAACCGCAACCAATCACCCGATTAAAGGCTTGAAACCCGGTTTGGCTATTTAATATCAACACACAAAAATGATAAATAACATCTTAACCGTAACCAATCACCTAATTAAGGCTTGGAACCCGGTTAAGCTATTTATTCAACAGTCATCATATCACAACTCCATTAACAACATCACAAGATTTACATCATAAAAATTATATCCTTCACAGGGATATAATTATATGAATAATAAAAATTATTCCAACAACTTAACTTCTCACAATTTAATAAAATTGTGATCATAAGAGTCATAGAGTAACACATAAATAAAACTTATTTTACCTTACCTATGAGCCGTTGACGATCAAGCTCATATATTTTTAAAACCAAACAAACATAATATTATTTTTCTTTATTAAATTATTTATTTAAAATCATCAAAATAAATCATCATAATCCTCATCATAGCAATTATCATCATCAAAATCAACATCACAATCATCATCAAATCATGATCAAAATCAACATCACAATCATCATCAAATCATGATCAAAATCAACATCACAATCATCATCAAAATCATGATCAAAATCAACATCACAATCATCATCAAAATAAATAGGCCACAAAGTGGACCTTAGTGAGATTTTACTCACCTTAACTCCCGTTGCGTCTTCATAAGCACAAACGCAAGCATATCACACAAAACCACACCACAAGTCACCTATTAACAAAACGTTAACCTTAGTAACTAAGAAAGCAACATTATCCGACTCGAACCGAAACTCAAGTCCTAACCCACAACTTGTCACTTGAGACAAAACCTCTCCCTATAACTCAAAAAGGTCGCCTGAACATCCTACACAACTTATAAAACCACAAACCAGATTTCTAAAAATCATATATACTCAAAATGGAAACCGAACGAAACCTAGCATTCAAGAGGGAAACCTTAACATGCATCATCGGTAACCAAAACCTATAAACCACATAACAACATGATCGTATCAACAAGTACTACCTAACCAACATCACAAACACCACAACCACCTACGGACGCGCCGCCACGCGCTGCCCCTAGCGACTGCGCGTGGGCCCCACGCGCCACCCCACTAACCTTCGAAAACGGACCAACTTCCAACACCAAAAATATAGCTCAGAGCAAGGAGAGCAACTTCCAAACCTGAGGTCGAAACCAAATCGACCGGGAAGTCGCCGGAAACTCGCCGGGAAGATTGGGATCCACCACCGCCATTCTCCGCCGTGAGTTGAGCTTCAAAACCACCAGGGATCGAACGAGGACGTCCAACACTTCATATCCCGACCGCTCCAAGCTGCGTCGCCACCGCCGGAGGTAGGAATCCGACCGGGTCTCTCACCCGAACTTCCGAGCTTCGGGTCACCACCTCGGGACCGAAAGGGCGCACATCACCACCACAGGTCAGCTCGGACGGAGGAGAGGAAGAGAACCCAACCGGTGCCGTCGTCTGGGTCGGCCGGAGATGGCCGAAAAATCCGGGTCGGTCAACCGAGTCCGGGTCGGGTCGGCTGGGAAGCTTGGGTTCTCTCGGGGTCGGGGAGAGAGAAGAAAAGGGAAGAAATGAATTCTGAAAAATAATAGAACCCAAAACGAAAATTTCCTATTTAACCTAAAAATTCCCGAAAAGCCACAACTTTTGCTGACCATAACTTTCTCATACGAAGTCTGTTTTACGCGTGCCACGTGTCTACGAACTCGTATCGTCGTGCTCTACAACTTTCGTGAAGGAAGTTTCTCGAGAAACCCAACGGATTAGAAAGTCAACTCTTGACCTTTCAGAACAATAAAACCGGTTCAGGCAATTTATGCATCCGAACCCTTCCGCTCTTCCTTCAAACTTCAAAACACACTAACTTCTAACTCAAAAATTCCTAAATAAAATTAGAAACTAATATCAAATTTCCGGGGTATTATAGGCGAAATCCTGATGGAGCAATGCCGCATGGAGGTAGAAGGCGGGTCATACCACCTGAGCCACAAATAATGCTTTTTGACCAATCGCTACATAAACACATATTACATTTTGCCCTCATAAGCTCATCGTGGCCATAGATGCACATGCGGTTGCCATAGATGCAACCATTACTATTAGGTGCGTTTTAGAATACACATTTATAGGAATCACTGCTATTAATGCGAGATTTTCTTCTGATCTTACTTGTACAAGGCAAGATAACTTTCATTACTTTCATTACAAGCAATCTATATTGAAGTAAAAACACGATGTAAAAGCTTTACCATGATCTAGATAATCCTCCGAGTACAAATTTATTACTTTCATTACTCTCGTCCTTGATTGTTTCTTCCATGATCTAGATAATCCTCCGAGTACAAATTTATGCTCAAAAACACGATGTAAAAGCTTTACCAATGTGCATTTAGGGTATAAGTTTAAGAATGAGATTATTGTTCAGGGAATCAGGGGAGTGTTATGCTTACACTCACTTAACTGTGTATGAGCCACACTCAGCCATGTGTCAAGCATGCATTGTTTTAAATGTTAAAATATACAATAACAATAAAATTTGTGTCGTGATTCATTTATTTCCAACCATACCATTAATCGGTTGCAATACATCGAAAAATGATATGAGTACCAATCTGTCCAGCATCATGTTGTTGCCACTTCTATTTGGGATCAAAGCAATGAGGAAATGACAATTGCCAGAACTCCTCCTTTGCCAAATCAAAAACAAAGATAGCTGGTTACGAAACTGAGTTCTCGTGACCTAACGACATGCCCATTGTTAGTACATAGCCAAAATAGTTGGCTAAGCCGAGAATACGGTACAATTACCCGGTCGAGATAGCCCTGGTGGGCCCTTCACAGACATCCAAGGAAGGAAGGGCCGGTAACAAACTGCTTGCCAAAGTCACTCTAGCGGCAAAACACCCCCAAAAGAAGAGGCACTCCAAAGGAGGGCAAAGAGTCCCACATTAACCACTTCCCGGCTCGGGACGTAACAGGTAGAAACAATTGGCGCTAGAAGGAGGGGCCTATCTTGTGGAACTCCCACTTGCCTCGGAACTCAGCACCATGGTGAGTATTAATGACCTCGTGGACCCTGACACTCAAGTGGAACATAAACCCAACACATCCCTTCCCCAAACCAGCAGCCCAGCCTCCATTAGCCATCCCGACCCCGTCACAGCCCTTGAACTCCTAAAGCGAGACTTCCATTCATTCCGCGAGCAAGCGGCGAAGGAAAGGGCAGAAGCAGAAGTGTACCGGGTACGCATTGCTGAGTTGAAAAAAGAGCAATCCTTGCTCCGCGCCACGTTAGAGCATCGTAACGTGTACAACGATCGCTTAGACTGCGCGGCGCGAATTGCCGGGACCCCGGATTCCCTTCAAGACCAGACTGGTCCAGTACTCTCGGGAGAGCCTAACCAGATCGTATACATATCCCATCCCCTTGCCCATCCTTCATTTCCACTCCCGGCCCCCCAACCATCTCCAATCCTCAATGACTCCCCCTGCCACATCAACCTAATCCATCTCCCCAACCCATCCACACTTCCACCAAATCACTGAAGACGGAGAAGTGTAAAGGCACGAGGGACCCCTATCTCCACTCCGACATGCTCTTCTCGCAATACAGTTCCACTGGCCGCAGCGACGCCATAGTCCAGAGTGGGCAACTCCACCAATATTGTGCTCATAGCTAGATCCTAACCCTGCATGGCGGAGCTCCACGGTTCCCCCAACGCCAGTCTTCTGTAACACGGCAATACACGACACCCTCAGACATCCTTAACATCCAACGCGGTGTCACGATCACCCCATCAGCGTGGGATCAAGTGACATTCCGCAGAGATGAGGATACCACACATCGCCACCACTGTGAGCCTTTAATAATCAATGTGCAGATGGATCATTACAGGTGCCACAGAGCCTTAGTGGATACCGGGGCCGCTGTAAGTGTCATGTTCTCTGATTGTTACAAGGAACTTCGACGGGACCGCGCCAAACTGTATAACAACCACGACCCCTTGGTCAGCTTCTCTGGTGACATAGTACAACCGCTAGGCTCAGACCGCCTAACCGTGGCGGTAGGAACTACTCCTTGCCGCTCCTCCATTACAGCTCGCTTCCTCATAGTTGACTGTCCCTCGTCCTATAACCTTATCTTAGGCCGGGACATCCTGTGGGGACTGCAATGCTTCGTAGCCGGCCACATGCTCTTCATGAAAGTTCCTACCCCAGGTGGCATCTTGACAGTTCAAGGGGACTGAGCAGCCATTGAACACTGCCATCTTAACGCCATCCAACAGGGGCGCAACGCCTATGAGATGCTGCCTCTCAGCCCCTCGGAACACATAAATGACCCGCGGGACGACCCAGAGGGGACAGGAAAAAAGAGGGCCCCGCGGCCTAATCCAACTGAAGACACGGAATGGATATCCCTGTCCCCCACTGCCCCGGAAAGGAAAGTCCGCATTGGATCAAGTCTCAGCCCGGAACTCTGCCACAAGCTCATTACTTTCCTCCAAGAAAAACAAGCAGTCTTCGCTTGGTCCTACGCCGACATGCCGGGGATCTCCCCTGACATTATCACCCACAAACTCAACATCATCAAAGACCACCCCCTGTCAAACAAAAGAGACGCGCCTTCCACCCAGACAAGTATCGAGCTATCCAAGCCGAGGTTCAACGGCTCAAGGAAATCAAATTCATCCGGGAAGTTTCCTACCCGACATGGGTCTCCAACGTCGTCATGGTCCCCAAACCTAACGGCAAGTGGCGCATGTGCGTTGACTACACGAACCTTAACAAGGCCTGCCCTATGGACAGCTTCCCCTTGCCATGAGTCGACCAACTGGTTGATTCCACAGTTGGCTTCAAAACACTCAGCTTCCTTGACGCATACTCAGGCTACAACCAAATCAAAATGCACCCCGCCGACCAAGCCCACACAACCTTTGTCACCGATAAAGGATTGTATTGTTACGAGGTCATGCCCTTTGGCCTCAAGAATGCAGGGGCAACTTATCAACGGCTCGTTAACGCCATGTTTGAAGATGAAATTGGTGAGATTATGGAAGTGTATGTCGACGACATGTTGGTCAAGAGCAAGACAGAAGATGACCACATTGCCAACCTTGACAGAGTATTCACTAAGCTCCTCGAACACGGGATGCGTCTCAACCCTCAGAAATGCATCCTTGCTGTTGGAGGCGGCAAATTCCTTGGCTTCATGGTCAGTGAAAGAGGCATTGAGGCCAACCCAAAAAAAGTCCAAGCCATCCTAGACATGACTGCTCCGACGTCCCGGAGCGAGGTCCAATGCCTTAATGGACGCTTAGTTGCCCTAGCACGCTTTATTTCCCGCCTTACAGACAGGTGCAACCCTTTCTTTCAACTGCTCAAGGCACAGCATAAAAAAGAAATCACTTGGGGCCCGGAACATGACGAAGCCTTCAACAGCAAAAGGACATACCTCGCCACTGTCCCTCTCCTCTCCAAGCCAATTCCCGGAGAAGTGCTTTATTTATACTTGGCTGTTTCCGCCACGGCCGTCAGTGCAGCGCTCACACGCCATGACCACGATTAGGAACTCCCAGTGTACTATTGTGGCAGAGGATTCGCAGATCCAGAGACTCGCTATCCAGACATAGAAAAACTTACTCTCGCCCTTACCACTGCCGCCAGGAAACTCAGACCGAATTTCCAAGCCCACACAATCCATGTACTCACCAACCAGCCTCTACGACAAATATTGCAGAAACCTGAAACCTCAGGCCGCATGGTCAAATGGGCAGTTGAGTTGGGAGAGTTTGACTTGCACTACAAGCCGCGAGTGGCCATCAAAGGGCAGGCAGCTGCAGACTTCATTGCTGAGTTCATCCCATTGGGAACTCCAGGTGGATGGATCCTCCAACAGCAAACTCAGCGGAGCGGGAATCATCATCACGGACCCCGAGGGCCACTCGTATGAATATGCCCTCCGGTTCGAATTCAAAGCCTCCAACAACATTGCTGAGTATGAAGCTCTTATCGCAGGCATTCAACTTTGCTGAGAGCTCGGAGCCCGCCACCTCCACATTTTCAGTGATTCCCAACTTGTTGTCAGTCAGGTGGCAGGGGACTTCAAGGCTAACCAGCATAACTTGGGATCTTATAAAAGTCTCGCGGGGGCACTTCTGCAAAGCTTCTCCTCATACAAACTCACCCAAATCCCGCGAGCCAAGAACTCCAAGGCTGACGTCCTCGCAAGACTCGCCACGGCTCCTCCCGAGTCCACGCCCTCAGATGTCCACATCGAAACATTGGATAAGCCAAGTATCTCAAGAGCCTATTCAGAAATTTTTGCCCTTGAGCCTAGGGAGCAGCCCTCATGGATGGACCCATTCATTACCTTCCTCTCGGACGGCACCCTGCCCCAAGACAAGCATGAAGCACAGCGGCTACGCCGTAAAGCCTCCCTTTACTTACTCAGAGGTGGAAAGCTGTACCGCCGAGGCCAATCATGTCCCCTAATGCGGTGCCTACCCACAGCAGAAGGGCACAAAGTGCTGAAATCGCTCCACAGTGGCATTTGTGGGAACCATGCAGGAGCCCGGAACCTCATGTTCAAAACGCTTCGCGCGGGGTATTATTGGCCAACCCTAGAGCGCGATGCTAAAGCGGTCGTTCAAACATGCCTCCAATGCCACAAATTTGCAGATTTTGCACATCATCCCCCGGTACCCCTCTCTATCATCATCTCGCCGGTCCCTTTCAGCCAATGGGGACTCGATTTCATCGGCCAACTCCCCACAGCCCCGGGATAGTTCAAGTACGCCATTGTCATTGTGGATTACAACACAAAATAGATTGAGGCAGAGCCCCTCGCAACAATCACCACTGAAAAAGTAATCAACTTTCTTTGGCGAAACCTGTACTGTCGCTTTGGAGTACCCCAAACCATCATTACTGACAATGGCACCCAGTTCGACAATGACACATTCCGGGGATTCTTGTCTGATCAAGGCACAACAATCTTTTACACCTCCCCAGCACATCCCCAAACCAATGGCCAGGCAGAAGCTATCAACAAGCTCATTAAGTAAAACCTGAAGAAACGCTTGGATGAGGCCAAGGGTTTGTGGGCAGCAAAGCTCCCGGACATCCTCTGGACACTCCGCACCACCCCCACAACGGCCACGGGAGAGTCCCCATACCTCTTGGCTTACGGCACCGAAGCGGTAGTGCCAGTGGAAATGGAAGTCCCAAGTGAGCGAGTCACAACTTACGACCCCGAGACAAATGCGACAGGGCTACGACTCAATATGGACCTCTTCGAGGAACGCCGAGACAAGGCATACCTCAGAGTCATTAACAACAAACAGAAAATAGCCCGGTACTACAACAAAAAAGTCGTATCTCGCCCCCTGAAGATAGGAGACTGGGTCATGAAAGAAGTCATTCCCCACCCTACTGGTCTCAAGGCGAAGTGGGAAGGCCCACTCGAGATAGTTGACGCTCCAGGACCCGCCACATTCTATCTCCGAGATTGTGATGGTCGCGTGCTACCCCGCCCCTGGAACGCTCGCCACCTCCATCTCTATCCCAGTTAATTACATTATGTATTTTAGCCCAGTAGCGGCACCAACAATGTACACTTCGCCCATTAGCGGCTCACTCTAAATGCCATGAAATGCTTTGCCATGTAAACATGCTACACTTCATTTCCACACAGCGCCACCTATTCGCCCCATAGTGGCCCACCACGCGGCTAACGCGGTTCCCCTGACCACCCCTTAACCCTAGCCAGCCTGACAACAAAACTCTTACTCTAGGCTTCCTACCAACATCACAGACATACGAACCGTTTCATTCCCCCCCTGATAAATTCAAAGACAAAGAACGCCACCAATTCATACTGTGAAACAGTGGATCCGCGTAGTAGCAATGAAGCTGGTTGCAAACAGCCAAGCGCTCGCGCCCACTTGATCAAGGGTGAAGTGGGACGCTTCCCAAATCTGAGGTTTGTCGATCCCCTAAAACCCTAAACCCTCTGACACTTATCTCTTTAGTTGACAGGTTACAGGAGGAAGCCCCTGCGTCTGGATGATCCCCTCTCAGAGATCAAGGCAACGGCCCACAACGCCCAGTAGCGAGTCTCCCCAATCAAGCGTGGACTGACTCGCCATGCAGCGGCCCGCAACGCCACTTCGCGACAGTCCCCAATCAAGCGCGGACTGCCTCGCCACATAAGCCTCAGTCCCCAACCAAGCGTGGACTGACTGGCCACTTCGCGACAGTCCCCAATCAAGCGCGGACTGCCTTGCCACATAGCCACAGTCCCTAATCAAGCGCGGATTGACTGGCCACTTCGCGACAGTCCCCAATCAAGCGCGGACTGCCTCGCCACATAGCCACGGTCCCCAATCAAGCGCGGACTGACTGGCCACTTCGCGACAGTCCCCAATCAAGCGCGGACTGCCTCGCCACATAGCCTCAGTCCCTAATCAAGCGCGGACTGACTAGCCACTTCGCGACAGTCCCCAATCAACCGCGGATTGCCTCACCACATAGCCTCAGTCCCCAATCAAGCGCGGACTGACTGGCCACCTCGCGATAGTCCCCAATCAAGCGCGGACTGCCTCGCCATATAGCCACGGTCCCCAATTAAGCGCGGACTGACTGGCAACCTCGCGACAGTCCCCAACCAAGCGCGGACTGACTGGCCACTTCGCGACAGTCCCTAATCAAGCGCAGACTGCCTCGCCACATAGCCACGGTCCCTAATCAAGCGCGGACTGACTGGCCACTTCGCGACAGTCCCCAATCAAGCGCGGACTGCCTCGCCACATAGCCTCAGTCCCCAATCAAGCGCGGACTGACTGGTCACTTCGCGACAGTCCCTAATCAAGCGCGGACTGTCTCGCCACATAGCCTCAGTCCCCAATCAAGCGCGGACTGACTGGCCACCTCGCGACAATCCCCAATCAAGCGCAGACTGCCTCGCCATATAGCCACGGTCCCCAATCAAGCGCGGACTGACTGGCAACCTCGCGACAATCCCCAACCAAGCGCGGACTGCCTCGCTAGAGCAACTTTAAACTTATCTTCTTGCCAACAGGTTTCCGGAACATCACCCCTGTCACCTCAAGACTCTCGCGTGGAGACTTGGGGACTCGGCACCATGCCTCCTACTCCCGGGTAAAACCTATCCTCGGCATCTCTAGAATAACTCCCCACCCAAGAACTCTCTCGGACTGGGGACTTGGGGACTTGTTAGTACATAGCCAAAATACTTGGCTAAGCCGAGAATACGGTACAATTACCCGGTCGAGATAGCCCTGGTGGGCCCTTCACAGACATCCAAGGAAGGAAGGGCCGGTAAGAAACCGCTTGCCAAAGTCATTCTAGCGGCAAAACACCCCCAAAAGAGGAGGCACTCCAAAGGAGGGCAAAGAGTCTCACATTGGAAACAATCTCAAGGTACACAAGCTTAGCCTATAAAACAAGCTCAAGGTACACACATCTACACACTTACATACTCAGATTCACATACTCTCTCTTACTTTCATTCCTCTACCCGTACAAGTGCACATAGCTCACTTAAGCATCGGAGAGTCGAAGACTGGGCCACCCCAGTCCCGACCCCGTGACGTTGTCATTTGTGCAGGTACCGAGTGAAAGCCTCTCAGGAATTCTACTTCGTTCCGCCCCGCGACCACTTCCCGGCTCGGGACGTAACAGGTAGAAACACCCATTTAAAACTAAAAGAGCCATAACGTCATAATCAGGGATTGACAAGTAAAATATGTTAAAATACGTAAACTGCAATTATTATTATCATTATTATTATTTTTGAATCAAATGATATTTCATTTCATAGAAATACTCATGTCAAGATGCCCTTACATATCCATTTGCTACCACTCAAGGATAAACAAGGCATCGCAACCTAGAAATTACAATGACACGTAGGATAGACTACGTATATTCGAAACATATCGCTCACTTGTTAAGCAAGCCTACTCCTATAAACAATAACATAATTTGTAGGCTAAAAACTAAAATTAAAATCTACCTAATTTGAGGGCTAGGCCCATGCAAGACCTAGGTCCATAGTCATGTCCTTATGTTAATGAGCCCAAAACTTAAGCCCTTCAGCAAAAACAGTAGTAACATAGAAGGCCCACGAAGGCTGAAACCCTAGCTGCCTAGGCAGCCTCCTAGACGTCCACGCTTCTACCAGAGAGAGCAACAATGTCGCCTTTTGGAGCCTTTACACCATTTTAGTTATCAGAATCACCAAGGGCTGGATACATGTGTGACGACTTGTATTTTTATAAATAAAAAAAATAAGATACAGTGTATATTATTTATTTTTGTTTAGCAGTAATTTATTTTCATAAATATGAATATATTGGTTTGTGATGAAGGATAAAGTGTAGAGAATAAGAGATAGCAAGATAATCATATTATTCATTCCTGCTTTTTATATAGGGAATTACAAAGTATTAATATGGTAAGGATAATGAATACATAGATTTAGTTAAACTACATATCCTAATGATATAAGGCCAAATCACACATAAAGAATATCTAGAAAGAAACAGAATATCCTAGAACACTCCTCTTTGTGTCGTGCACTGATATGCTGATTTGTTGCCTCGTCAAAAACCTCGTCAAGTCACAAAAACCCTATGGAAGAAAAACTGAATCTTGATCGTAGGAGAAAAAGAGTACATCACACCCTTCACATTTGATAGTGATATGTATGTATGTGCTAGACTCTTCCTGAAGTTTGCATCTCCCCCTGATCTTTACATTAATTATAGGGCTCTTCCTGATTCTTACTAATCTTGGAAATTTCAACAACTTAGCATGTCCATACACTTTAACATGTCTTCAAATGTGGTATTAGACAATGATTATCTAGATCATGTCGTATTGTCCTTAAACATGATCTTTTACACTTAGCTCTTGAGGAGAAGGTCGCTTGTGAACTCAAAACATAAGTTCATGCAGGAAATCAGATTTCCGCACAACATAAACTTTGGGTACTAGAACAGCCGTAACTTCCTCTAGGAAATACGTATGAATAAACTGTAAATGGTTTTGGAAACTAGACTCCTTTAGCTTTCCAATCATATATTACATACATTCTGGTTCATTAGGAGCTGTTCACAAATTCCAATCAAAGTTGACTGTTTTGCCAAAATCAGATTATCGAACAGATTCGTCCTACATTACGAAAGCGGCCATAACACACTCAATATGATAGCTATGATCAAATGGTTGATGTCCCTGGAAAGTAGACACATAGACCTTTCCAATGGTACTAACTTTACCATTTTCCAGTGAGTGAGATTTCTTGTAGGTCCAGTGAAACTTGACCTATGAAACTTGGCAGATTCTGATTTCCCTTTTGATGTGTCTTTCTTATGTAGGGATTGAATAAGCATCAACCTTTCATACCATTAAGTATTGAAAAAAGAATTTACTGCCATTACATTGGCATTGCGTGGGCGCATAGCCATACTTAACTTTACAACTTTTCATAGCAATTGAGATGTCAAGTCTTTCTTATTATGTTGAGTACGTTGATGCATCTTGTAGTACTTAGATGAGAACTTCATCTCTTAACACATATTTGTCATCTTTCTTTAGACAAAACAACGGATCTCTCTTTAGAGCAAAGACTTTGACTAATCATGAGAGTATATGTAGGCATCACTAGTTAAAGAGCGCCTAAGCCGATTGATGGAAAATCATCATCAATACAGTCATCGAGTACCTTTTTGAGACCGTGTCTTCCCAATATCTTTTTTTTTTTGGATGTTGATACATATTGGCATCTCTTGATCCATCAAGAGTCCATGTAAATCCAGAATGAACACGCAAAGGCATAATTCACCATACCCCTTCTAAATCAAGTAGAGTCCATTTAGCAAACGCATGCTCAAGTGGTCTAGAGCCACTTAATTCGGATAAATGAAGTCTGTTTAAGACCTTCATGTATATCTCTGATCCTATAGAGATGTTATTATGACCATATTCATAGGCTGCATGTTCAGTTATTCAGAAACTACCAAACTAAAAAATTAGTGGAGTTCAATGACATCTATTAGGAGAGCATATCTCATCGTAGTCGATCCAAGTGCGTGTTAGTGAGAGGCTTTGCGCCATAAGATGAGTCTCAGCTCTTGTTCTCACTACGCTATCTAACAAAGGCATAGTTGATAGGGTTTAGCTTGCGGTGTCGGCATCACCTGCCCAAGGACCTATCTCTTTGTTAATGTTGGATCACATCTTTCCATTAGGCGAATCAACTAAGTTGATATCTATCAACGAATGATGATTCGATAGTAGACTCATTATCACACGTCCTTATGTACACTAGTATAATACTTGTAGAGATCTCTATATGGATTGGATTTGACATTGAGGTATCCCCCAACGATAATCACAATTCAGACTTCATGAGATGGATTTGAGTATCACTGATCAATGGATCAGGTTGTGCCAAACTCGCTTTTTTTCTAGTACGAGAAAATATCGAACATAAGGGCCTCCCTCCTTTTGGGGAGCCACATGGCTTTGTGACACCAATTTTGCCACTATATAGAATCACCATTTCACCATCTATAGTGATGGCGCCAAGACCAACTACGTTTCGGCGCGCCATGTCCTCTTGATAGGACATCAATCCTTGCAGACATATTTGCAGCATGTGATATGGTCACTTTAACACTTTAAGCATTTGGGATCAAGATGAGACTTAGTGAGGACAAACCATGACAATTCACGTCTTTCCACTTGAACACTTGTGTTTTTATCTCCCCATAACGGCAGGAATATTATCTTATCAAAGTGACAGTCCGTAATTTAATGGTGAATGAGATTGTCTGACAAGGTTTCTACATATGCGGATTATAGGTGGAGGTTCATATCCAACCTAAGTACTTATTCGTCTCAAATGACCCATCATTGTGTGTAGTGGCAGTGCGATTTGGCACCTAGAATAAACATCTAGCTGAGTTCAAAGATTGGAGAACTGTTTCAATCTTCATTGAGCTCAAAGATTGCAATTTCGTGTCAATCCTGGTACACATTTACGAGATATAGTACAACAATATTCAATGATGGTAGGTCGGAGATGAATAGAAAAGCTGCATGCAAATATTGCATAGCCCCAAGACGTAATAGAAAGATTAGTGCGCATCAATAATGTTCGAGCGACAAGCTAAAGTTGCGTGGTCGTAGCCTCGGTGAGACCGTATTACGTGTGAACATGGGGTACATGATATTTCAACTTATATCCCGATAAACTTCTTTAAAGAATGGGTAGTGAGCCCGTAGAAGTACAAACAACATAGGCAGTAGATAATAGTGTAACACATGACCAGTGTGTTAACACTTTAACCAACACCACAAAACATAAAAAGGTGTCCGTAAGTTAGTTGTATCTATCTACGTAATTTGATGTAAGAATGAAATGTTCACTTTTGTGTCATTTAGCGTAGGAGGGTCTCACTCCTAATTTAGCTAAAAAATAGGCTTTCAAAATGAGCAATTAGCATTGTAGGGGGCCAATGAGACATCGGGGAAGGCTGGTGCACCTCAATTGCTTGAGGAATTGACAAGATGGCCTCCAGGAAGTTGGAGCCGTGTTTAAGTGATGTCATTGTCCCCCGAGTGTCGCCATTTACAACCATGGCGTCATCATCATGCTTCATGGAAAAGCTAGATCCCGAATGTCTTCATTTCGAGTGGAAGAATGGATATTCAAGAGAATTTCTCAAAATATAGACAATTATAGCTCTTCCAGGATGACCTGAACTGGTCAAAACAAAGCCTATATGAGTCGGTGTCCCAAATATCATGTTTGGCGACAACATGTGATTCGACATTCGAATCATAGTGACAGACAGTCCACTAGATTGACTCATTTAAGATGCATTTTAGTCTGCATTCATGAGAAAGTATACACAAAAGAACTCTTGTTCATTCTCACAATGTGTTTTCAAATGAAAACTATTAGCTTGAATGTCTTTAAAGCTTAACATGGTTCGGTTGCCTCTCAATGCATAAAGGGAATTTGTGACGTTGATCATGGTTCCATCAGGCATCAAGATTCAAGCTAAACCGTGTCCCTGAATGACCGATATGATTCAATTATTGTAGTCACAGAAGAATTACAAAGGCACAAAATCCAAAAATAGTTGCCGATTCCTTAGAATGTTGTGGATAGTTCCACTATCTGCGAAACACTAAATGTCTCTATGAGATAAATCTACAAAATAGAGTAGATAGGAAAGTAAATAGTTTCACTTGAACCATTTAGAAGGATTGAAAGAAGCTACAAAAAGCTGTAATCCCGAGAGTACATACAAATTTCCGCGTAAAATGACATTTACGCACTAAAATAGCCATAACGTCTTCGTTAAAACAGATATGGATGAACCCAAAAAGTTCTGAAAACTAGACTCGTAGAGCTTTCCAATGATATAAAGCTCACCATCTGGTTCATCTAGACCTGTTCACAATGCTCAAACGAAGTTGACTATCCAGAAGGGACAGATTGCTGTTTTTCGTAGAATTTGCATGTGCGAAGCTATGAAACTTGCAGGTGGAGTGCAGACTTTTGCCTTAGCCAAAAGTGACGTGTGTATGATTAAAACCAAGTCCTTTTGGTCATTCTAAGGTCATAAACTCCATGACTAGTTATCAAAATCTCCTTGACATGAACATAAGATGACTTAGAGGATTCGATCATGATGATAATTTTTCGGTGTTGATAAGTCTTGAACGTCTTTTGCAAGACGACAATTGGTTTAATAGCGTAGGGGAATCCAAAATTGAAAGCTTTCGGTAACTCCAAGTCAGTATGACCAGACATGTCCGTGGAAGGTAGGTAGTGCGAGGCACACTTGAAACCATTATCTCCTTAATTTCGGATAATTGTAAGACATCACACTGAGGTTGGATGAACCTAGTTGAACAATTGATGATGAAATACCGCTATAGGGTAGAAGACTTAACCAGAAACACGTTAGCAATCCTTCTTGAGGATGCAAGGCCGTGCATCATCTTCACTTGAAAGAGACCAAAACGGCACAATCTAACAATATAGATTGTAAATATGCCATGCTTCTAAGAACGATGTAAAAATGTACATCTTGTTTGTAAATCAATACGAACCATAAGAGGAGAATAGTTTCATAACTTCGAAAAAATTCTTAAGGTATTCATTATTGCTAATGTGAGTACATCAAGGTCCCAAATGGATGAAGGACGTCGATACGACGCCTTATTACATATAGCTTAGGAAAAAAAATCAATGTCTAGCCAATGACGTCAAAATCAGGGGTAGCTAGAGCAGGATCTGAATCTTCAAAATTCGCGATCATGAGGATGACGTTTTTGTCCTCATATCGATTTTCTGTACCTTTTTGTATGCATTCACAATTTAAAGGAGCTTGACAATCTTGAACCAGTGATCGAAGATCCACAACGGTTGCATTGTCATAAGTTGATGTGAGTAGTTTTGACAAATATAATTGGTGTCTAGACTGGGAGTGTCGTCATTAGGGCCGGCGAAACCTCTCCCTCTTTTCTAGTCAACGGCACAACGTTTTTTTATAGTTGCCATGACCTATATTGTTGTCCCCACATTAGGGGATAATCTCAAATACGTTTATCGTATTAGCGTATATACAATTCTCGTTTGCAATTGTATAATCAAAATCAAGTCTCGTTGGTAATTCCAAACCAACTTGGAGGACCTAGAAGACTTGATGATGATCAAATCTACTAAAGATCATGGATCATGATACCACAAAAAATCATCGACAACATGTAGTGAATTAAGGTGGTAAGCACTACACTTGACTAATAACTCAACAAGTAAAGTTATATAAACGTTTCAAGAAACGTTCCATGTGGCATGTCGATGTGGCATGTCGAAGATTTTGAGCACATGAGATGTGAAATCTCGATATCTAGGCTTGTTAGCCTATGTGGTTTAATCATTTCCATTGAAAAGTTCCATAGATACCTAGAGAAGATCCGCCTTAGGCATCGAGTATGTCAAAACTCAAAGGAACAAAATGTTAGGTTGCTGTTGCATACAAAACCAAATTGTTATGAAACTCGATAGAAGTCACAAACAATGCTTTTAATGGTTCGTCCTTCGGATTGATCACACATAATTCGGAAAAGACACGAATTGATCAAATACAATTCGGAAAAAGACCTCGGATTGATCAAACACAATTTGGAGAAAGGTCAGGGTTGTTCATACACAACCCGGACAAGGAAACAAGAGTGATCATACACACTCTTGACCCGCGAATAAAATTCTGGGATTTTTGGTACCTGCACGCACAAAATCTCAAGCATAAAATGGAGATGGAGAAGAGGAGAAAACACTTTATCTCCCCCGAGTTTATTGAACTTTGAAGAGTTTAGGATTTAAAACATACTGTAAAATTTCTTCGAAAAACTCATATTTCTTGATCTAAAGCTCAATTGGAAAAACCAGAAAAGAAGGCGGAGCTGACGGCTGGAAAACGGCGTTCGGGAGCAACGATAGCGTCTGTCACGCCCCGACTCTTAAATTTTTACCATATTTACTAGCATGGTGTTAATAAGAGTTTTATAGTCTTCGTAAATAAGTACATAATTTCAAAGGTTCCTGGAGGGGTGTTGATGGATAATTATTTCAGAGGAATTATTTGTAGTAGAAATAATTATCGACGGTAAAATGATAAATTTTAGCTAGTAAAAAGATAAATTTTATTAGGATATTATTTTGGGGTGTTAAATTTTGGAGTTGGGTTGTATGTGTGGTATTGGACCGGTTGGGCCAATCCCAGTTTTTTTTTCTCCCTTCTCTTTTTTCTCTCTCCTCCCTCCCAATTCTCTCTCCCTCTCCTTTGCCCGGAAAGCTTCCCAAGCCCGTCCGCCACCATCCGGCCACTGTAGGTCACTACACCGGTCCCAAACGGTCTGTTATCTCTTTCTCTTCCTTCCTGGATCGGTGACAGCCTCCCTAGCACCGCAATGAAGGAGAAATCAAACCTTGAAGGTTCGACTGTTCGGAGTGATCCGTTGCTGGAACTCCTTCCTCTGGTCACCATAGGCGGAGCAGCTTGGCTCGTTTGGAAGCTCTCCTCCCGCGCTTCAATCCCTCGGAAGGTTTCAGTTCGATTCAGCCTGGATAAGAAGAAATCATGGATTGAAATTCTAGGGCTATAATTTCTGTTTTAAGTCGATTGCCTTAGTTAAGTTTGGAATTGGACTTTGTGTTAGTTAGAAAAATTGTATAGGAGATTGAGGGGAAGATGCTGTTAAAATTTGATAGGCATTAGAGGTCGCCGGAGTCGGCCGTCGGCCGCTGCTGTTGCTGTTAAGTGAATTTTTATGATTTTAGATGTGTTTTTTTAGGGGAGTATAATGCTGTGTAGTTTAGAATTTTTGGATGAGTTTTGGATAGATTTTGGATTTTTATAAGATTTTTGATTTATGGTGGTTAATGAGTTAAAATGCAGTCGTCGGTTAAATATTGTTAGGACTGTGGATGGTGATTTTAAGGATGTCGGTAATTGTGGTGAAATATAGTAGGCAACGAATTTAAGAATAAAGACGTTAGGCATGGATGAGCGTGCGACGCTTATATAAAAATAGGCATGGATGAGCGTGCGAAACTCACATTTAATTCTGCCTATTTTTATATAAGCGTCGATATTTAGTTGAGGATTTAATTATGTTTTTGGAACATTACGTGAGAAGACTCGAGCGAAAGAGGCTTCGGACCGACATCAGGCTTAGACCTAATTTGTCAGAAGACTTTTGTTTTAATTAAAACGCATACAATTGTTTACAGTTGAGTAATTTATATTGTTGGACCCTTTGACGTCATTTTTAATTGACCATTTTATTTATTGTGGAGAGTTACCGAAAATGGGATTTTCGGTAAATTATAAATATTTTTATGAGGAGAGTATGTATATAAATGCTAATTAGCCATATGTGTCTATCCACCTTAACGACATAATATATAACTGCATTATGGTGTGATGTGAGCGTTGGACGTAAGCGTAGTAGCCCTATATGAGTGTTTAATTCATATAGGAGGTATGTACACATATTTATACACATGTATGTCCACCTTAATGACGTATTGTATCACCGTATTAAGGCTTGACGTGAGCGTTGGACGTGAGCGTTGGACGCAAGCGTAGTAGTCATATATAGATTATTTCAAATATATTAATTTATATTGGGAGTATGGAAGACATAGTACATGAGGAGGAAGATTCTAGTAGTCTATAAACAAGATTAATTGAACTATCACACATACCCAATAACACATAGTATCCAAAGCATAAAATGCTGATGAATCCGCCGCGGTCGGATAATCTCTCTATAGACACTACGGCTACTTAGGCAAATACAATAGTGAATAGGGAACAGAAAACGAAACCTAGAGCTCTGATACCAACTGTCAAGACCCGCCCTGAATTTCACCCTGAAACCCGAGGTGAGTCCTGCGGGGACCACCTCCAAGGAAAATTTACCGAAAGACTCGGCAAACCTCTTTTGAAAATGGACAACTCTAACTCGGAAGAACAAAATCGAACCACTTAATTAACCAAAATAAAATAAGATTTTCCGCTACAACCCAAAAGTAGCCAGAATTACTTAAACAGAAATCCCAACAGTATTCAGAGCTACTAAAAATTTAAAATACAACGGAAGCTAACAATCTCCTAGTAGATTAAACAGGTAACCTACTGGCGAAATGTAGCGGATAGATGGGTCACTATGCCTCGATGTCGCCTTTTAGACCTCACGTGAACGCTGCAGACTAGGTATTTTAAAAACGAAGAGCCCAGGGGAATATATTCAAAAACGTCAGAGTGAGTGGACAAAAGCAATTCCGACAACAAATAAATATTTCCCCAAAAATAATTTTAAAGAAAAAGTTTTACTCGAAAATGCTGAACTGGTGTCTAGCCTCGCTAGACTCCCAAATTTTAAGAAAGAATGCCTCTCAGGCTAGAATATCATATATATCAGTATGTATTCACACTCGACTATCTCTTGTACGATATCTATGAATAAGCTCAAAAAATAGATAAGCGTACAAGACTACGACGCTGGCGTCTAATGCTCACGTCACCCCATACTGGAATTGTACCTCAGTATGGGGGAAACGTCCGAGTGGTATATATAAGTGCTGATTCCTTGTACGAATTTTATGAATGAATTCAAAGAATAGAAAGTCGTACAGGGCTACGACGCTGGCGTCTAACGCTCACGTCACCCCATACTAGAATTGTATCTCAGTATGGAGGAAAATCATGTATAGCTAGCTAGCATTTAATCATATACATACTATTCTCATAATCCACTATATATGAGTATAATCACCGAAATTCTTAATTTCAGGAAATTTCCAACAACAGGAAAATTAATCAACAAAAAGCATTTTAAACACATTATTTAAAACAAAGGTCTACTCACAAAATAGGCCTAAGCCTGATGTCGGTAGGAGACCTCGTCAGCTTAAGCCTCCTCGCATCCTGTTCCAAAAATATAAATAAATCCTTAATTAGCACACAGACGCTTAAGAAAAATAGGCGAAATTAAAAAGGAGCTTCGCGCGCTCAACCAAGCCTATCGCCCAAAATCTTAATTTCGCTACCAACCAAATAAACCTCCACAAACTTCTTAACCGACATCCTCTAACACCTTTCACTTTTCTAACCTTAAATAATCACGTGGCCGGATTTTAACTTAATAATCCGCCAAAATACCAAACTTCAAAAAATTTCAAACCTATCCAAAACTCCTCCAAAAATTATAAAACTCATTCCTTTAAAATCCTCATAAAATTCCCTACAAAAAAACATTTTTCCCAGCGGCGGCCAACTCCGGCGACCTGCAATGCCCACCAAAATTTGACAGCACCTTCCTCTCAACCTCCTCTACAACTTTCCTAACTACCACAAACACCAATTTCAATCCTAACTAGGCCAATCGAACGAAAACACACAAAAAACCTTAGAAATTTCCCTCACCGATTTCTCCTTATCTAGCTCGAGATGGAGGGAGCCATTTGGAGGGATTGCTGCATGGGAGGAGGGCTTTCTTTTAAGCCAAGGCTCGCTGGCTACGGCGGCCGGAGGAGGGAGTTCCGGCGAGAAAACCACCACGGCAGTCGTACCTTTCGGGGTTGATTTCTCCTCCACGGCGGTGCTAGGGAGGCTGCTACCGGTCTAAAATGAGAGCTGGGTCAGAGGCTGACCGTTTGGGACCGGCGCAGCGGCGAACGGAGGCCGGACGGCGGCGGGCTGGCGACGGGAAGTTCCGGCAGGGAACGGGTCGGGGAGAGGGAATCGGGAGGGAGGCGCGGAAGAGAGAGAAGAAAATAGCGGACTGGGCTTGGCCCAAAACCGGGCCAACCCAAAAACTAAATACCCACTCCAAAATTCAACACCCCAAAAATAATACCCCAATAAAAATTACCTTTTACTAGCAAAATTTACCATTTTTACCGTCGTCACTTTTTCTTCTTTCAAATAAATCCATCAAAATAATCGTCCCCTAACACCACTCTTGTCAGGACCTACCCCGAATTTCCCCCTTGAAACCCGGAATAAATCTTGCGGGACCCACCTCAAGGAAAATTCTACCAAAATTCTTGGTAAAACCTCCCTTAATAATGGGTAAGCCTAACTGAAAGGAAAAAATCACCAAACCCAACTCAAATATTTTTCCAATAATATTCATGAAAAATAATCTCTCAAGAACAATGAATGAATCTTTTCAGCAGTCCTCACTACACTTTAACCAACCCAAAATATTCAGAGCATCTACTAGAATAATAACTGAGAGAAATAACAACATAGGTTAACTCGTAACCTATATGGGAAAACTGGATGCAGTGGGAATCTATAACAAGCCTCCTATCCTCGCCGAACCGAACTCTGTAAACTGGGCATTTAAAACAAAAGGCCCAGGGGAGAAGCATTTAAAAACGTTAGAGTGAGTGGACAAAATAAAGCAAAAATATATGGATCAATGAAGTGAAATCTATGCTCTCCCAACATTTCCATAAATATTCAAAATTAAAAATGACGAACCAATCCCATTGGTTCTCATTAATTAAAAATTTCACCATAATGGTGAGCCTCCCAGATTAGGGTCTGAGCCTCCCAGGCTATAGTAGCGTCACACGCTAGGCGCACTACTCACATATAGTGAGCAGCCGCTAATAATGGCTAGCTAACATATATATATATAAATACCGATCGGTTGCCTCCCAGGCTATAATAGCGTCCCACGCTAGGCGCACTACTCACCTATAGTGAGTAGCCGCTAAATAATGTTTAGCTAGCAATAATGATCATAAATCAACCCTTTATGGTGAAAAGAAAGTAGCAAATTTTCGGAAAGTCATTTTCCGAAAATAATTATAAAAAATCACTTGACATGTCTCACATGTCAATTAAAATGCTCAAGAGAGTTCCCAAAAATTTAACGGAACTCTTTACTCCAAATGCCTTTGAAAATTAAATAAACTTTATTGCATGCACGGCATTTAAATCAAGGGTCCACTCACAGTGCTCGGCTAAGCCAGTCGACGACCCGAAGCTTCTGCTGAATGATCCTCCTCACGGCGTGGACAAAAATAATATTAATTCTCGAACTGAAATAAAGCTTCAATAAATGACCCATAAAAATTTAAGGTCTTAAAATTATCTTCTCCTTTGTCCAACTTTCCATCCTTAATCCTTTAAGACTCAAAATTCACCACCATCCCCGATGGCCAATATTTAACCTTAAACAAATTTTAAATCCGGCTAACCCGAAAATCGGCACTCCAAATTAAATACCATCAAATTTCTTAACCATCGAAAAAAATCTTAAACCTTATCAAAACTCCTCCAAAAATTATAAAACTCATTCCATACTACTCCTCATCAAAATCTCTACAAAAAATATTTTCCCGGCGCCGGCGGCCGGCAGCCGTTTTCCGGCGACCTCCAATGCTTCTCAAATTTTGACAGAATAATCCTCTCATCATACCCAACAACTTTCATAACTAGCACTTAGTCCAATCCCGAGGCTAAGTAGGGCAATCGAACTAAAACAATCTAAAATCACTAAAATTTCCAATTATACAAAACACCATAACGAGATCGAAATAGACCGATTCTTTTGGAGGGATTACTCACCTTGATGAGGGCTACAAAATGAGCCAAAAATCACGGCTTATGGTGGCCGGAGGACGGAGCTCCAGCGAAATAACGATCGGCGATTCCGGTGGCTTTTCTCCCCTCCGGCGGCACTACCGGCTCGGATGGTTGGCCGGGGAGAGAGAGGAGATGGCGGGAGTCCTTTCTGGGCCGGAGCGGCGGTCCGTCGATGGCAGGATGACGGCGGGCAACGGCGAAGCTTTCCGGCGGGCACGGGTTTAGGAGCTCGGGGAAGAAAAGAGAGAAGAGAAAGAAACTAAAGAGAAGAGAGACTAAGCTCGGGCTGACTCCCTGCCCGGTCCATTTAAAACCCCTACAGAAAAATACCCAACACAGAAATTTACCCCTTTTTACCAACTCTAAACTTTACCAATTAATTCATAACTTTACCATGATAACTCCGATTTTAACGCATAGCATGTCTACGAACTCGTAACGACGTCCTCTACAACTTTCATGAAGAAAGTTTTCTCAAATTCCCAACGTAATAAAAAGTCAACTTTAAAGTCCTTAACAGTAAACGGTTAATTAATACGGTAAAAGACCAAAATAATACCGGAATAAATAACCGTAAAATAACTTAAGGACTGGGGTGTGACAACTCTAGGGGCCAATTAAATTAAACACTTACTGACGAAGACGGTAAAATTCTTATTACTACCGTGCTATACCCTAACGTATTCAGGTTTTAGCCGACGAATACCCTAACGTATTCGTCGGCTATAGTATGTACTTAAAAAATTAAAAAATAACTATAGCCGACGAAATATTAGGTTATTCGTCGGCAAAAACCATCTTAGCCGACGACTTTTCATATATTTTCGTCGGCTAAAGTCCTTTGAAAATTTTCCTCCAACTTTGGTTTACCGCCTAAAAATTTTTGAAATTTTTGACCTTAGCCGACGACTTTTCATATATTTTCGTCGGCTAAAGTCTATAAATTCACGAAAACACTCATCTCTCCCCCTATATTACGTAGTTTGGTCAAATCTCCCACACGAAAAACTCTCACGTAGATGAGACGCAACCACCTATATAAAAATTTTGAAACATTTACCTTTCGACGATAGGGCTCCCTAAAAGAAATAATAACGGTAAATAGGGTTGACCGCTACTATCGGCTTCGAGACTTTACCTGATTTACGTGATTTTTGAACCATAGCCGTATTTCACCATTCTGAACACATCTTATTTCACGAGATTTTTAATAATTTTGCTTCCTATGTAGAGTTGGTTCACAAAGTTGTATAACCTACTAAACAAGTTATACAACATTAGTAGACACGTTGTGATTCCGATGACTAAAATTCACAAACCAAAATTTGACCGTTAGATATGATCATTATGACGAAATATGTCTATGGTAAAAAATTCAACTGGATCCAACAACGTTAAGGGCTCGATCGAAACGGTCAACTCTAATCGAAAATAAGAAAACTGCATTTTGAAGCCCTAAACGAACTCGGATGGCCAAAAAAGCCTATACGTCATGGCATAGCGATGAGTTTGACTCGTAGGGCCGTTACGCTTCTGGAAAGGTATCACAATAGTCAATCGGACACCAAAAACCAAATCTGCAGCATAGTGAATAATAAGGGTAAGTCAACTATCGGCACCGAGACTTTACCGAAATACCGTCATTTTTCAACCGTAAACGTATTTCACCATTCTGGTCATATCTTATTTCACGACTTTTTTGCATTTGAAGGTTCTACGTATAATTTTTTTTCCAGATGAGTTGTTGTCCAAATCTGTAAATATAAGACACTTTAGCCGACGAAAAATTTAATTTCGTCGGCTAAACTTTTAAAAATTTCGTCGGCTAAACTCTTAAAAATTTCGTCGGCTAAACTTTTGAAAATTTCGTCGGCTAAACTTTTAAAAATTTCGTCGGCTAAAGTTCACAGACTATAGCCGACGAAATTATATTTTTCGTCGGCTAAACTTTTAAAAATTTCGTCGGCTAAACTCTTAAAAATTTCGTCGGCTAAACTTTTGAAAATTTCGTCGGCTAAAGTTCACAGACTATAGCCGACGAAAAAAATTATTCAGTCGACGAAATATTAATTTCGTCGGCTAAAATCCACTTTAGCCGACGAAAATTTTTAATTAGCCGACGAAAAAAAAAATTCGTCGGCCTAGTTTTTTTTTTTTCGTCGGCTAAAGCCTTTCTTCTGGTAGTGCTAGTAATTAAGGTAAAAATTAAGGGTCGGGGCGTGACATGTCATATTAGAGAGAAGGGTATAATGGTCATGTAAAGTTACATAGCATGGATAGTTACATGGCTGATGGGTAGTTACATGGATAATTACATAGTTACATGCATTCGCATGCGAAATGGACTTCGCGAATAAGCAAGAGAAGGAGTCGATCTAGGAGGCAGAGTCGATCAAGCGGCCGAGTCGATTGAGCTGTGGAGTTGATCTAACAAAGGCTAGCAGGCGGCAGAGTCGATCTAGTAGGCGGAGTCGATCTGCAAGCAGCATCGATCTATCATGTGGTAGAGTCGAGCGGCGGAGTCGATCTAGCAAGCAGAGTCGATCGGCGAGCGACATCGATCTAGCAGGTGGCAGAGTCGATCGAGCAGGCGGAGTCGATCTAACAACGACATTGATCTAGCAGGTGGCCTCACGTCTGGTCTGGATGCAGGAGAGAAAGAGAGACGATGACAAAACTCAGAATGATAAAAAAAAAACATGTAATATTAGAGAGAAGAGTATAATGGTCATGTAAAAAGTGTGAAAATAGACATTTTTATCATTCAAGATGTTATGAGGGGGACTATTTTATCATATAACATGTTTTAATGATGACCTTTTTATCAAGTGGAACATTTGAAAACTATTTTATCATTTGTACCTTCAAATGGTAGTTTAGTGTCATATACCCTTTTTTTTCTTCTTATATTACGGCTTGTAACGGCTTGAGATTTGAGTACAAGAAATGAATCTTTATTGCAATAATATTTTTTTTAATAAGGGCTAAAACGGCTGCCCTTATACAATAATTATTAATGAAACCGCAAAATACATAGGGTAACAGTGTGTCTAAACCCTATACCGTAGGGACATTGTGCATAAAGTCTTGTTATATATTATAATCTTCGTATGAAGCTTAATTACAATTTTCATATGAACTCCATTGATATCTATAATATGGTAGAAAACTAACAACAATACAGGACATTTGTTGCACTTGTGATTTTTTCTTCACCGGAGACCAACGTGAAAGCCGTAACTGTTGCGAAACTGCAAAAACAACCGGAGACAAAGTAAACTGCTAACAACAAAACAATGGCTTTGGGAACAAAGATGCACCAGCAGCCAATTGTAACAGAAACTCAAATTTCAAAACCGAAGTCTTCCTGCGCAATCTTATAAATTATTGTGTTTCATGTAGCTTCTGCATAAGCTTCTGGTCGCACCTCCTCCAAAGGAGGAAGCTAAACTAGGAGTTTCACTTCCCCAAAAAACAACAAAAAAACAAAACAAAAAAGTAAACAAAAAACAAAAGACCAAAAAAATGGCGGTACCAAGATGTAGGTTGCACTTAACAGCTCTTCTTTCCTTGGTTGTTTCCGCTGCATTTGCCCACACAGAAAGCCAAGGTGGTGGTGATCATGGTGGGAAGCATCGGCTTCAAACAGGGCCGGTAACATATGATGGGAGGTCACTGCTTATCAATGGCAAACGGGAGCTTCTATTTTCGGGTTCTATCCATTATACACGAAGCACGCCAGAAATGTGGCCTGATCTTCTCCGAAAGGCTAAACATGGAGGTTTGAATGTGATCCAAACTTATGTGTTTTGGAACATTCACGAGCCTGTGAAAGGTCACTACAATTTTTCAGGAAACTATGATTTGGTGAGGTTCATTAAGCTTGTTCAAGAGCATGGAATGTATGTCACAATTCGAGTTGGGCCATTCATTCAAGCCGAATGGAACCATGGAGGACTTCCATATTGGCTGAGAGTGGTCCCCGACCTCATATTTCGTACTGATAATGCACCATACAAGTACTATATGAAGAAGTATGTGACCATGATCGTGAACAAGTTGAAAGAAGCAAAACTGTTTTCTCCTCAAGGAGGCCCAATCATATTGGCACAGATTGAAAACGAGTACAATCATATCCAGCTTGCATATGAAGAGAATGGAAGCAATTATGTTAGATGGGCAGCAAGGATGGCCGTAAAGCAAAATGTTGGAGTACCATGGATCATGTGCAAGCAGACCGATGCGCCTGATCCGGTGATAAATACTTGTAACGGAAGGCATTGTGGTGATACTTTCTCTGGACCAAATAAGCCATACAAGCCTGCTCTATGGACCGAAAACTGGACAGCTCAGTACCGAGTATTTGGTGATCCTGCTTCACAAAGACCTGCAGAAGATATTGCATTTTCGGTTGCCCACTTTTTCTCAAAGGATGGATCTATAGCCAACTACTACATGTACCATGGTGGGACTAATTTTGGAAGAACAAGTGCGATTTTCACAACAACTCGCTACTATGACGAAGCACCTCTTGATGAATATGGTTTGCCAAGGGACCCAAAGTGGAGTCACCTCAAGGACTTGCACAAGGCTTTGAGACTATGCAGGAAGCCTTTGCTTTGGGGGGTTCCGGGTGTCCAAAACTTAGGGAAAAACATCGAGGCTCGTTTCTATGAGTTGAAGGGCAACTCCTCAATCTGTGCTGCTTTCTTGGCCAACAACAATTCAAGAAGTGAAGCAATTGTTAACTGGCGAGGACAAGACTATTACCTTCCACCCCATTCCATTAGCATCCTCCCTGACTGCAAGACTGTGGTCTACAATACTCAAACCATCGTATCGCAGCATAATGCAAGGAGCTTTGTCAGATCAATTTTGGCTAATAAAATGAGATGGATGGAGTCTCCGGAACCCATTCCAAGCACCAAGGAAATTCCAATCAATAATAGGACACCATTGGAGCTCTACGGCTTGCTCAAAGACAACTCAGACTATGCGTGGTACACAACCAGCCTTGAGTTGAATTCTATGGACATGTCCATGAAGAAAAGTATTCAACCAGTTCTACGAGTAGGAAGTCTCGGTCACGCAATGCTGGTGTTTGTCAATGGTGAGTATGTTGGTTCTGGACATGGGAGCCATGACGAGAAGAGCTTTGTCTTTGAGAAAGTTGTGTCCTTCAAGGCCAGGGTCAACCAAATAGCTTTGCTTGCCATGACAGTTGGTCTTCCAGATAGCGGAGCGTACATGGAGCATAGATATGCAGGGCCTAAAGACATAGTAGTTCTAGGATTGAACACTGGAACACTTGATCTCACACAAAATGGCTGGGGGCATCAAGTTGGCCTAAATGGAGAGAAGCTGCAAGTCTTCACAAAAGAGGGATCAAAACAGGTCCAATGGGGAGAAACAAATGGACCAAAAAAGGCTCTCACATGGTACAAGACATATTTTGATGCTCCTGAAGGGAATGATCCTGTCGCGATCCGAATGACTGGTATGGGCAAAGGAATGATCTGGGTGAATGGTGAGAGCATCGGTCGACACTGGATCTCCTTCCTCTCTCCTCTTGGGCAGCCTACTCAATCCGAGTACCACATCCCAAGATCATTCATCAAGCCTAGGAAAAACTTGCTTGTTGTTTTGGAAGAGGAGCCAGCCAAGCCTAGTAGCATTGACATTGTGACTGTCAACAGAGATACCATTTGCAGCTTCATTACCGAGTATCCTCCTCCAAATGTGAAGTCATGGGCTAGACAGAACAGCGTCTTTCGACCTGTGTTAGATGTTGTAAGAACATCGGCGGAGTTGAAGTGTCCGAATTACAAAAAGGTTGTAGCTGTTGAGTTTGCAAGCTTTGGTGATCCTACTGGTTCATGTGGAAGCTACACCTTGGGCAAATGCAACTCCCCTGTATCAAAGGAGGTAGTTGAACAACACTGCTTGGGCAACACGAGCTGCATAGTTCCGATCGACCGCAACGTTTACTTCAAGAACAATGATGAATGCCCTGATATCAAGAAGGCTCTTGCTATTCAAGTGAAGTGTGCTTAGAGAATCTGGATGCATTTCATGTTGTGGGTGATTGCATGATCATTGAAACAAAGAACCCTAGGAAGCTGGTTTAAATTTCCCCGTGCCATGTTCAGAAGACCAAGAATATATCACATTGTGTACAAGGCATCTCCATATATTTGTCAAAAATTTCATGAATCAGAGACTCATATGTGAGCCACTAAAGCCATCAAATTAACAGTCTTTGTAATTCATCTGGTATACTCACAAATATTTGTCAACACTCCAATTACATATTTCATAAAATTATCCTTTCGCAAAACAATACTAATAATAAATAAATAAGAAAATAACTGAACCTTAATGTATAAGAAATTAAGAATCTGAAAAGCCCACATATATACTTTGATGTTGATACATGATTCTCGTTCTATAATTAATGAATTGCTTTACAGTTTACACTTTGCACCCGATCAACCTTCTATAATTTTTTCTTTCATAAATAGAACTTCCCTTGCCTTCACAGACTGCAGCAGTTCTTCCTAGCTTGATCGTTTCGAATACATGTTGTTGAAGGCTTGAAGCTAACATTAGGAATTTAAATCTCGGATGATTGATGTATATTGTTTGATTTTTTTATTTATTTTTTGTCAAAACAAAATGGCATGATTTTATTTTTCCTCTTTCATTTTCAATGATATGTAATTATGTACGTAGTTTTTTTTTTTTTTTGTTCAGTTTAGAATGACTCATCTTAGAGTCTCAGACTTTATTAGTCTTCATCTTGGTACTATATTAACACTGGGAACAGTGTAAAGTGAAGTTTGATATAATGTGCATTTAATTTCTTTTGACTGATGGTATGGAACACAATTTAACTCTCATTTCCAACGATCCAATCGTTTCAATGCGTTGCTTGCTCCTTGTTATATAAGAGCTTCTTGTACACTCCAGCTAGCATTACCTAGCTTCTTCTCCGGCCTCTATTAAGGTGTTCCTTTTTCAACATAATCCATTTCTTTACCTTCGGTTTTCTTTTTCGGATTATTGATGTTTGTTTTCCTGAACATAGCTATATATTACATATTGATTGATTACATTTTTAATTTTGTAGATGGAACAACGAAAATGGGAAGACTTAGATAAGGACTGTTTGGTGAAAGTGTTTGAGAAAGTTGATATGGAGTCGCTACTCCTGGATATTCCTTTTGTTTGCAAGTCATGGCACAAAGAAACACTAAATCCTTCTTGCTGGAATAGTCTCATATTTCCGGACTTTGAACCTGAATTTCCTTACGATGAATGTGATTATCCAATCTTTGACAGATTTGTTTCTGAATTTGGCCTTGATAGGGATCACTTCTCTGTAACTGCCTTTATAAAGTTTGTTGTCAATCTTAGCCAAGGAAATGCTGTTTCTCTCAAGCTACCTGGATGCTCGTCCCTAGAAGCCTTTGAATATGTTACAGATGAGTATGTTTTCTCTCTTAAGTAATTATTTGTATATTTGATATGCCTTTGACACTTTACTGAAAATGTTGTGTGGTTTCAGGTGCCCTAACATTATTATTTTTGGTTTACTAAGATGTTTGTTGTGGAAAGACGACATTGATCTGGAATTGATTGGCAAGTTCAAGAACTTGTTCATGTTGGCCTTGGGCAGCTGCACTTATTTGGACAGAGTTCTTGCAGTAGTCAGCAAACACTGCAAGCTTTTTTCTCATTTGATACTGTCAAATGCCCAAATTGGTAAGGAAGAGGCTACGGCAATTGTCAACTTAATCCCTGATATTAAGCTCTTGAGCCTGAATGATGCACAGATTGATCGGGATAATCTTATCTTATTACTGAAGGGCTGCAAAGAACTTGTGATGTTGGATGCCAAGGATTGTATTGGTTTCGATGAGGGTGATGATGAAATAGCAAAGCTAGCTTCTCATATCAAAAACTTTCACTGTGAGGGATCTAAGGAGCGCTTTGAACATCCATTTAATATGTCTTCTTTTTATCAATTTTTTTCTTCATTGACGAAAGATCGAGTCAAAGAAATAGGTTCAATGTTTGCGGAGATTGATGCAGAGGCAGAGGTTGATGGAGAGGGTGAGGGTGTGTGAGGGAGAGGTTGATATTGAAGATAGAGTTGAACCTTGATTTAGCTCTTTATGTATTTTGGTGTTCTTATGCATGCATTCTCTTATCAGATCTATTTCAAATAAGTTTTCCTTAGCCTGACATATATATGTATCGGCCTATTCTGAACCAAAAAGCTGTATGCAGTAGCAATTTTCTTGGTCTGCTTATTCATGTTTCAACCTCCAGTTTCTTTTCTTAATTTTGGTTAAAACATAATCAACTGAAGGATTGCTAGTTAGTGGACAAGTCTTTTTGTCATACGACAATTGCTTCATTCAATTGGGGAGTTTATGTTCATAGTTTTTTGCATCACTAGCGTCCTGTAAAGATAATACTATATCAGTTTGATAATAAATCTAACTACCAGCTAGTCAAGGTTGATGTGGATCACTTCTGTAAACTTGCATTCATAAAATTTGTGGTCAATCCTACCACGCTATTCGTCTCATGCTACCTCTGCCTGGATGCTATGTAGCATTGGAAATGCAGTTACCTTTCGGTCGTCTTCCCGCAACAAAAATATTGGTAGAACTTAAAAACAGTCAATTTAACATTACAAAAGAGTTAACTTCGCAGATATTCTTAGTTAGATTCCGCTACCAAAACCCAACCCACCCAATGTTTGAATCCTGGATCCGTCACTACTTGTGACATAGTTCATAGCTTGTGGAATCGTTCCAATGACCCATGAAAATCAAACTTCCTTTGTTTTGTTTATACAAGTTTTCAATATAGAGAAAAAGAAAAGGGCTCGGGTAAAGAAATGTTATTAATTTTACATTTAACTAAACTCCTAATGGGAATGGGAAATAATGCATTCCTTTCAGGGGTTGGAAAGACCATGGACTGCTATAAATACCCTTTTCTCAATTTTTCTCCATCAAAATTCAGAAAACCCTAGCTTCCTTCCAGTCTCTATAGTCGCACCTACACTCTTCGCCCATAAACTTTTCTGTGAAAGAGAAGAAGAAATTCAAGATGAAAATCAACATAATCGGAGAAACCTTCACCCGCATACCGAAATCAGAAGAAATTGAAGAGAAGAAGCCCAGAATCGCCGTGAAAGACTTGAAGCGTGTCCAGGAGAAATCCAGGAAGAGAATGATGAAAATAGAAGGGTATTCTTTCTGCGACAAAGTGCGGGGAATTCTTAAAGATTCAGATAAGTATATCGAATTTCTGGGTCAACTCTACAAGTATAGCAAGGGAGTTTATGATTTGACCGAGTTTCTAAACTTGGTTGATGACAAGGTTCGAGAAAACGAACGTCTCATGTTTGAGTTAGATGAATTTTTGGAGAGCTGTGAGGAATCAGGGGACAGATGTGAGTTGAGATCTCTATGCAAATCATCTTAGTCCACTGTTGTCTTCTACGATTTGGGTTTTTTTTTTTTTTTCTTAATCTTTTGTATTCTTTAGGTTTAACCATAACCCTCTTGTATTTCACATATTAGTGATATCATTACAGTTTTAATTCCTGGTTCTAAACGGAAAATGAGTTTAAAATATTTGCTTTTAAAATGATGGACATCCAAATGATCCAATAATAGTAAAAAGAATGCAGATAACAACTCCTACCCCATGTTCTGAAGCAGTTCTACCTGTATCTCAAGGGGTTCTGAACCTGACTGAGATTCTTTACTTTAGGCGGATGACTTTGTTCGAGCAACGAACATCTGGTGAACAATTTTGATGATTTTCTGGAGCACTTTGAGTCGACAACACATCGTCGCTAAGGTTGGGAATTCAGGTCGGATTCAACATTAGGGTTGACAGTTCGGAAATGTTATTACAGTTGTTCTTTTTTGCCAATGTGAAGATATGCAATTGGCTGTACAAGTGTTTATTCTCTGAATGTTTTCCTCAATTACAGAAACTGACAGTCTATTCTAAAACATACACACTTCACAAATTATTGGCTAGGCAAACTTGACCAACTCCAACTTCTGTATCTTTTTGACATATATGAATCAGAACTTGGCCTGACAAAGAATTGCAATATAATAATCCACATTCACAACATTGGTTCCTACAAGCACTTTGGTAGAGATTGTATGAAATGCACTAGAACTATAAATCTAGTTTGCTACAATGTTATCGCGTCCAATACCAGTCAGATGGCGAAGTCCCCGAGTCCGACATATTTAGACCACAAATTCAAGGAAAATAAGACCATCATCTAAAACTACCATAGATTCAAGTATCCTATTGCAACCCATTCATGTAAGATGCGTTTTCAAGCTGGCAACTGGAGCTTTACATTGTTCTTCCAACTGCAGAATACGAATATGCAAGTCATTGTCTTGTACATTTTTATCAACATTGTTTGTGATACGAAAAATGAAAAACGTACCTCTGGAAGTAATAATAGAAGAAATCAGCATAGAGTAAGGTCTGGATTATCCCTGCTATCCAAGCTGCACAAGAACAGGGATATGATTGAGATGTTCGTATTCGGCTCAGAAAAGAAATTACTAACAAAATGTGCATTTATTATGTATGACATAAAAGATGAAAACTGATGTTTTAAAATTGCTAATGCATAACAGAACATTCAAGTGGAAATATGCTTTGATGTGTATTCATGAGAAAGAGTCTTACTTATCCAGTGGACAAAGCCTTCCTCAGTAAAGTAGCGGTAAATCCAATTCAATATGTACAATGCTCGATATGCCCTGCATTAAGAAAACCAAGATGAAAATGCTAACACAAGTGCTCCCACAATTTCAACCGATATATAAGCTTGGACACGAATAAAAATAAATTCATATGTACTAAGGGGTGACAAATTGTAAAATGCTTATTGAATCACAACAAACTCCTAAATTTTCAGACACCTCTAGAACCAAGAAGCCTTTACATGAACTCCAGACATCTATGATTAAAAGAAAAGACAAGGACTAAAAAATGAAGCTCATAAATCTATCTATGAGCTCGTGACCGTGCGCTTCCATCTACTGTTGGAACATCTTCATCTGATACAGGTAGAGTGACAAACATACGCAAAGCAGGAGACACAGTTGGTGGGCTAATAGAGATCTAGAACTGCTAGATCTTTGTAACAAACATGTATGCTAAACATCACCTTTGTGAAGTATGCAACACTTCCAATTGAAATGCGCACTCCCTCCTCCAAACAATAGATATGCAATTCGAACTTTAATGGAATTTTTGCTGACATTTTCAATAACCTACAGAAAGTATCATCTCGTCCCAATCTCATTATATACGATTTCTAAACTCATTATCAAACCATGGTGAAGATTGTACCTTAAAAAAGCTAAACTTCACTAGTTCAATTGCTCACTAACTTGAAACTTTTTTCACTCTTTCAGGTAGCCGCTGAATTTCATCTCTTTTCAGTATCACTGCTAAAACATGTGCTAGTTGAGATTGGATATGCTTTGCATACATGATTCGATGAAATATACTCAACAAGAGTAGTCGATTTGCATAGATTACATAGGCCTTATTCTAAATCAGTAAGCTCAGGAAAACTTTAAAAAGAGTGACAAGGTAACCTATCCACCTGGGTTCATTACATTTTCCCAATTCTTTCAGCCACACCCGTCAAAAGCTTTTCAAAACAGAAACTCTGATCAGGCAATAATATCCAGAGTCCAGACATATCACTAACTTGAACCAACTCAAGAGATCAAGATCATGTAACTTAGCCTCAAACCTCTATTAGATTGAACACAATACGCGATACAGTTTTAAGATCAAGTTGGAAATGGTGTTCATAGATGGCAACAAACAACAATAAATCTATAAACTCAGTTTCTAATTACTAAACTGCTTTTCTGTCACCAGCCCACTTTCCAGCCGTGGTGGTTCAGTTTCCTGGACTGATTTCAAGGTCAAAAGGTGTAGGGATGGTACTCAGGGGAAGGCTCTTCAACCAAAATTGGAAGAGAATTATTGTAAGAATTTATTTACTACAATAGGAAAAACAGTGGAAACCGTACCTTTTTTCTCGAGGTCAGTATGGTTTGATATTCTTAATAATCAGAGAAAATAACCATATGTTTAATAGCAGAACTTGATCTGTGAAACTGCCATTTACATTATAAAACTATAAGAGTTGAAGAATCAAATACACCTTGTTTTATTTACAATTTTGCAAGTGGCTTCATGATAGCCCTACAGTTCTCAATTATCGTATTCCTTTTCATATGAGAATATGGAATAAGATATTGAAAGGCAAAGTAATAAGAGTAGACATCAACAACACTAACAAAAGTTTACTATTCTGTTATCTGATAATGCTGTTTCATCTGAACCAGTAACTCACATATTTCTGTAATACTACAAGAACGAAATTGATGTAATAGAAAGGGTAATTTATCCAACTGCATCTATATAACTTTATAGTCTAACAATAGGGGAAACAAACTAATGAGTATAAAAGTATAGCAGGTAAACCATGATGGAAATAAAGTTGTGATTTTGAACAGCAGATGCAAATTCTTCCTAGCTGAATCTTGGTAATTATAGAATTCAATAAGAAAATTGTTTAAAAGGAGAATTACCCGAGGAGGAATCATCATCACGGACCCCGAGGGCCACTCGTATGAATATGCCCTCCGGTTCGAATTCAAAGCCTCCAACAACATTGCTGAGTATGAAGCTCTTATCGCAGGCATTCAACTTTGCTGAGAGCTCGGAGCCCGCCACCTCCACATTTTCAGTGATTCCCAACTTGTTGTCAGTCAGGTGGCAGGGGACTTCAAGGCTAACCAGCATAACTTGGGATCTTATAAAAGTCTCGCGGGGGCACTTCTGCAAAGCTTCTCCTCATACAAACTCACCCAAATCCCGCGAGCCAAGAACTCCAAGGCTGACGTCCTCGCAAGACTCGCCACGGCTCCTCCCGAGTCCACGCCCTCGGATGTCCACATCGAAACATTGGATAAGCCAAGTATCTCAAGAGCCTATTCAGAAATTTTTGCCCTTGAGCTTAGGGAGCAGCCCTCATGGATGGACCCATTCATTACCTTCCTCTCGGACGGCACCCTGCCCCAAGACAAGCATGAAGCACAGCGGCTACGCCGCAAAGCCTCCCTTTACTTACTCAGAGGTGGAAAGCTGTACCGCCGAGGCCAATCATGTCCCCTAATGCGGTGCCTACCCACAGCAGAAGGGCACAAAGTGCTGAAATCGCTCCACAGTGGCATTTGTGGGAACCATGCAGGAGCCCGGAACCTCATGTTCAAAACGCTTCGCGCGGGGTATTATTGGCCAACCCTAGAGCGCGATGCTAAAGCGGTCGTTCAAACATGCCTCCAATGCCACAAATTTGCAGATTTTGCACATCATCCCCCGGTACCCCTCTCTATCATCATCTCGCCGGTCCCTTTCAGCCAATGGGGACTCGATTTCATCGGCCAACTCCCCACAGCCCCGGGATAGTTCAAGTACGCCATTGTCATTGTGGATTACAACACAAAATAGATTGAGGCAGAGCCCCTCGCAACAATCACCACTGAAAAAGTAATCAACTTTCTTTGGCGAAACCTGTACTGTCGCTTTGGAGTACCCCAAACCATCATTACTGACAATGGCACCCAGTTCGACAATGACACATTCCGGGGATTCTTGTCCGATCAAGGCACAACAATCTTTTACACCTCCCCAGCACATCCCCAAACCAATGGCCAGGCAGAAGCTATCAACAAGCTCATTAAGTAAAACCTGAAGAAACGCTTGGATGACGCCAAGGGTTTGTGGGCAGCAAAGCTCCCGGACATCCTCTGGACACTCCGCACCACCCCCACAACGGCCACGGGAGAGTCCCCATACCTCTTGGCTTACGGCACCGAAGCGGTAGTGCCAGTGGAAATGGAAGTCCCAAGTGAGCGAGTCACAACTTACGACCCCGAGACAAATGCGACAGGGCTACGACTCAATATGGACCTCTTCGAGGAACGCCGAGACAAGGCATACCTCAGAGTCATTAACAACAAACAGAAAATAGCCCGGTACTACAACAAAAAAGTCGTATCTCGCCCCCTGAAGATAGGAGACTGGGTCATGAAAGAAGTCATTCCCCACGCTACTGGTCTCAAGGCGAAGTGGGAAGGCCCACTCGAGATAGTTGACGCTCCAGGACCCGCCACATTCTATCTCCGAGATTGTGATGGTCGCGTGCTACCCCGTCCCTAGAACGCTCGCCACCTCCATCTCTATCCCAGTTAATTACATTATGTATTTTAGCCCAGTAGCGGCACCAACAATGTACACTTCGCCCATTAGCGGCTCACTCTAAATGCCATAAAGTGCTTTGCCATGTAAACATGCTACACTTCATTTCCACACAGCGCCACCTATTCGCCCCATAGTGGCCCACCACGCGGCTAACGCGGTTCCCCTGACCACCCCTTAACCCTAGCCAGCCTGACAACAAAACTCTTACTCTAGGCTTCCTACCAACATCACAGACATACGAACCGTTTCATTCTCCCCCTGATAAATTCAAAGACAAAGAACGCCACCAATTCATACTGTGAAACAGTGGATCCGCGTAGTAGCAATGAAGCTGGTTGCAAACAGCCAAGCGCTCGCGCCCACTTGATCAAGGGTGAAGTGGGACGCTTCCCAAATCTGAGGTTTGTCGATCCCCTAAAACCCTAAACCCTCTGACACTTATCTCTTTAGTTGACAGGTTACAGGAGGAAGCCCCTGCGTCTGGATGATCCCCTCTCAGAGATCAAGGCAACGGCCCACAACGCCCAGTAGCGAGTCTCCCCAATCAAGCGTGGACTGACTCGCCATGCAGCGGCCCGCAACGCCACTTCGCGACAGTCCCCAATCAAGCGCGGACTGCCTCGCCACATAAGCCTCAGTCCCCAACCAAGCGTGGACTGACTGGCCACTTCGCGACAGTCCCCAATCAAGCGCGGACTGCCTTGCCACATAGCCACAGTCCCTAATCAAGCGCGGATTGACTGGCCACTTCGCGACAGTCCCCAATCAAGCGCGGACTGCCTCGCCACATAGCCACGGTCCCCAATCAAGCGCGGACTGACTGGCCACTTCGCGACAGTCCCCAATCAAGCGCGGACTGCCTCGCCACATAGCCTCAGTCCCTAATCAAGCGCGGACTTACTAGCCACTTCGCGACAGTCCCCAATCAAGCGCGGATTGCCTCACCACATAGCCTCAGTCCCCAATCAAGCGCGGACTGACTGGCCACCTCGCGATAGTCCCCAATCAAGCGCGGACTGCCTCGCCATATAGCCACGGTCCCCAATTAAGCGCGGACTGACTGGCAACCTCGCGACAGTCCCCAACCAAGCGCGGACTGACTGGCCACTTCGCGACAGTCCCCAATCAAGCGCAGACTGCCTCGCCACATAGCCACGGTCCCTAATCAAGCGCGGACTGACTGGCCACTTCGCGACAGTCCCCAATCAAGCGCGGACTGCCTCGCCACATAGCCTCAGTCCCCAATCAAGCGCGGACTGACTGGCCACTTCGCGACAGTCCCTAATCAAGCGCGGACTGTCTCGCCACATAGCCTCAGTCCCCAATCAAGCGCGGACTGACTGGCCACCTCGCGACAATCCCCAATCAAGCGCAGACTGCCTCGCCATATAGCCACGGTCCCCAATCAAGCGCGGACTGACTGGCAACCTCGCGACAGTCCCCAACCAAGCGCGGACTGCCTCGCTAGAGCAACATTAAACTTATCTTCTTGCCAACAGGTTTCCGGAACATCACCCCTGTCACCTCAAGACTCTCGCGTGGGGACTTGGGGACTCGGCACCATGCCTCCTACTCCCGGGTAAAACCTATCCTCGGCATCTCTAGAATAACTCCCCACCCAAGAACTCTCTCGGACTGGGGACTTGGGGACTTGTTAGTACATAGCCAAAATACTTGGCTAAGCCGAGAATACGGTACAATTACCCGGTCGAGATAGCCCTGGTGGGCCCTTCACAGACATCCAAGGAAGGAAGGGCCGGTAAGAAACCGCTTGCCAAAGTCATTCTAGCGGCAAAACACCCCCAAAAGAGGAGGCACTCCAAAGGAGGGCAAAGAGTCTCACATTGGAAACAATCTCAAGGTACACAAGCTTAGCCTATAAAACAAGCTCAAGGTACACACATCTACACACTTACATACTCAGATTCACATACTCTCTCTTACTTTCATTCCTCTACCCGTACAAGTGCACATAGCTCACTTAAGCATCGGAGAGTCGAAGACTGGGCCACCCCAGTCCCGACCCCGTGACGTTGTCATTTGTGCAGGTACCGAGTGAAAGCCTCTCAGGAATTCTACTTCGTTCCGCCCCGCGACCACTTCCCGGCTCGGGACGTAACAGGTAGAAACACCCATTTAAAACTAAAAGAGCCATAACGTCATAATCAGGGATTGACAAGTAAAATATGTTAAAATACGTAAACTGCAATTATTATTATCATTATTATTATTTTTGAATCAAATGATATTTCATTTCATAGAAATACTCATGTCAAGATGCCCTTACATATCCATTTGCTACCACTCAAGGATAAACAAGGCATCGCAACCTAGAAATTACAATGACACGTAGGATAGACCACGTATATTCGAAACATATCGCTCACTTGTTAAGCAAGCCTACTCCTATAAACAATAACATAATTTGTAGGCTAAAAACTAAAATTAAAATCTACCTAATTTGAGGGCTAGGCCCATGCAAGACCTAGGTCCATAGTCATGTCCTTATGTTAATGAGCCCAAAACTTAAGCCCTTCAGCAAAAACAGTAGTAACATAGAAGGCCCACGAAGGCTGAAACCCTAGCTGCCTAGGCAGCCTCCTAGACGTCCACGCTTCTACCAGAGAGAGCAACAATGTCGCCTTTTGGAGCCTTTACACCATTTTAGTTATCAGAATCACCAAGGGCTGGATACATGTGTGACGACTTGTATTTTTATAAATAAAAAAAATAAGATACAGTGTATATTATTTATTTTTGTTTAGCAGTAATTTATTTTCATAAATATGAATATATTGGTTTGTGATGAAGGATAAAGTGTAGAGAATAAGAGATAGCAAGATAATCATCTTATTCATTCCTGCTTTTTATATAGGGAATTACAAAGTATTAATATGGTAAGGATAATGAATACATAGATTTAGTTAAACTACATATCCTAATGATATAAGGCCAAATCACACATAAAGAATATCTAGAAAGAAACAGAATATCCTAGAACACTCCTCTTTGTGTCGTGCACTGATATGCTGATTTGTTGCCTCGTCAAAAACCTCGTCAAGTCACAAAAACCCTATGGAAGAAAAACTGAATCTTGATCGTAGGAGAAAAAGAGTACATCACACCCTTCACATTTGATAGTGATATGTATGTATGTGCTAGACTCTTCCTGAAGTTTGCATCTCCCCCTGATCTTTACATTAATTATAGGGCTCTTCCTGATTCTTACTAATCTTGGAAATTTCAACAACTTAGCATGTCCATACACTTTAACATGTCTTCAAATGTGGTATTAGACAATGATTATCTAGATCATGTCGTATTGTCCTTAAACATGATCTTTTACACTTAGCTCTTGAGGAGAAGGTCGCTTGTGAACTCAAAACATAAGTTCATGCAGGAAATCAGATTTCCGCACAACATAAACTTTGGGTACTAGAACAGCCGTAACTTCCTCTAGGAAATACGTATGAATAAACTGTAAATGGTTTTGGAAACTAGACTCCTTTAGCTTTCCAATCATATATTACATACATTCTGGTTCATTAGGAGCTGTTCACAAATTCCAATCAAAGTTGACTGTTTTGCCAAAATCAGATTATCGAACAGATTCGTCCTACATTACGAAAGCGGCCATAACACACTCAATATGATAGCTATGATCAAATGGTTGATGTCCCTGGAAAGTAGACACATAGACCTTTCCAATGGTACTAACTTTACCATTTTCCAGTGAGTGAGATTTCTTGTAGGTCCAGTGAAACTTGACCTATGAAACTTGGCAGATTCTGATTTCCCTTTTGATGTGTCTTTCTTATGTAGGGATTGAATAAACATCAACCTTTCATACCATTAAGTATTGAAAAAAGAATTTACTGCCATTACATTGGCATTGCGTGGGCGCATAGCCATACTTAACTTTACAACTTTTCATAGCAATTGAGATGTCAAGTCTTTCTTATTATGTTGAGTACGTTGATGCATCTTGTAGTACTTAGATGAGAACTTCATCTCTTAACACATATTTGTCATCTTTCTTTAGACAAAACAACGGATCTCTCTTTAGAGCAAAGACTTTGACTAATCATGAGAGTATATGTAGGCATCACTAGTTAAAGAGCGCCTAAGCCGATTGATGGAAAATCATCATCAATACAGTCATCGAGTACCTTTTTGAGACCGTGTCTTCCCAATATCTTTTTTTTTTTGGATGTTGATACATATTGGCATCTCTTGATCCATCAAGAGTCCATGTAAATCCAGAATGAACACGCAAAGGCATAATTCACCATACCCCTTCTAAATCAAGTAGAGTCCATTTAGCAAACGCATGCTCAAGTGGTCTAGAGCCACTTAATTCGGATAAATGAAGTCTGTTTAAGACCTTCATGTATATCTCTGATCCTATAGAGATGTTATTATGACCATATTCATAGGCTGCATGTTCAGTTATTCAGAAACTACCAAACTAAAAAATTAGTGGAGTTCAATGACATCTATTAGGAGAGCATATCTCATCGTAGTCGATCCAAGTGCGTGTTAGTGAGAGGCTTTGCGCCATAAGATGAGTCTCAGCTCTTGTTCTCACTACGCTATCTAACAAAGGCATAGTTGATAGGGTTTAGCTTGCGGTGTCGGCATCACCTGCCCAAGGACCTATCTCTTTGTTAATGTTGGATCACATCTTTCCATTAGGCGAATCAACTAAGTTGATATCTATCAACGAATGATGATTCGATAGTAGACTCATTATCACACGTCCTTATGTACACTAGTATAATACTTGTAGAGATCTCTATATGGATTGGATTTGACATTGAGGTATCCCCCAACGATAATCACAATTCAGACTTCATGAGATGGATTTGAGTATCACTGATCAATGGATCAGGTTGTGCCAAACTCGCTTTTTTTCTAGTACGAGAAAATATCGAACCTAAGGGCCTCCCTCCTTTTGGGGAGCCACATGGCTTTGTGACACCAATTTTGCCACTATATAGAATCACCATTTCACCATCTATAGTGATGGCGCCAAGACCAACTACGTTTCGGCGCGCCATGTCCTCTTGATAGGACATCAATCCTTGCAGACATATTTGCAGCATGTGATATGGTCACTTTAACACTTTAAGCATTTGGGATCAAGATGAGACTTAGTGAGGACAAACCATGACAATTCACGTCTTTCCACTTGAACACTTGTGTTTTTATCTCCCCATAACGGCAGGAATATTATCTTATCAAAGTGACAGTCCGTAATTTAATGGTGAATGAGATTGTCTGACAAGGTTTCTACATATGCGGATTATAGGTGGAGGTTCATATCCAACCTAAGTACTTATTCGTCTCAAATGACCCATCATTGTGTGTAGTGGCAGTGCGATTTGGCACCTAGAATAAACATCTAGCTGAGTTCAAAGATTGGAGAACTGTTTCAATCTTCATTGAGCTCAAAGATTGCAATTTCGTGTCAATCCTGGTACACATTTACGAGATATAGTACAACAATATTCAATGATGGTAGGTCGGAGATGAATAGAAAAGCTGCATGCAAATATTGCATAGCCCCAAGACGTAATAGAAAGATTAGTGCGCATCAATAATGTTCGAGCGACAAGCTAAAGTTGCGTGGTCGTAGCCTCGGTGAGACCGTATTACGTGTGAACATGGGGTACATGATATTTCAACTTATATCCCGATAAACTTCTTTAAAGAATGGGTAGTGAGCCCGTAGAAGTACAAACAACATAGGCAGTAGATAATAGTGTAACACATGACCAGTGTGTTAACACTTTAACCAACACCACAAAACATAAAAAGGTGTCCGTAAGTTAGTTGTATCTATCTACGTAATTTGATGTAAGAATGAAATGTTCACTTTTGTGTCATTTAGCGTAGGAGGGTCTCACTCCTAATTTAGCTAAAAAATAGGCTTTCAAAATGAGCAATTAGCATTGTAGGGGGCCAATGAGACATCGGGGAAGGCTGGTGCACCTCAATTGCTTGAGGAATTGACAAGATGGCCTCCAGGAAGTTGGAGCCGTGTTTAAGTGATGTCATTGTCCCCCGAGTGTCGCCATTTACAACCATGGCGTCATCATCATGCTTCATGGAAAAGCTAGATCCCGAATGTCTTCATTTCGAGTGGAAGAATGGATATTCAAGAGAATTTCTCAAAATATAGACAATTATATCTCTTCCAGGATGACCTGAACTGGTCAAAACAAAGCCTATATGAGTCGGTGTCCCAAATATCATGTTTGGCGACAACATGTGATTCGACATTCGAATCATAGTGACAGACAGTCCACTAGATTGACTCATTTAAGATGCATTTTAGTCTGCATTCATGAGAAAGTATACACAAAAGAACTCTTGTTCATTCTCACAATGTGTTTTCAAATGAAAACTATTAGCTTGAATGTCTTTAAAGCTTAACATGGTTCGGTTGCCTCTCAATGCATAAAGGGAATTTGTGACGTTGATCATGGTTCCATCAGGCATCAAGATTCAAGCTAAACCGTGTCCCTGAATGACCGATATGATTCAATTATTGTAGTCACAGAAGAATTACAAAGGCACAAAATCCAAAAATAGTTGCCGATTCCTTAGAATGTTGTGGATAGTTCCACTATCTGCGAAACACTAAATGTCTCTATGAGATAAATCTACAAAATAGAGTAGATAGGAAAGTAAATAGTTTCACTTGAACCATTTAGAAGGATTGAAAGAAGCTACAAAAAGCTGTAATCCCGAGAGTACATACAAATTTCCGCGTAAAATGACATTTACGCACTAAAATAGCCATAACGTCTTCGTTAAAACAGATATGGATGAACCCAAAAAGTTCTGAAAACTAGACTCGTAGAGCTTTCCAATGATATAAAGCTCACCATCTGGTTCATCTAGACCTGTTCACAATGCTCAAACGAAGTTGACTATCCAGAAGGGACAGATTGCTGTTTTTCGTAGAATTTGCATGTGCGAAGCTATGAAACTTGCAGGTGGAGTGCAGACTTTTGCCTTAGCCAAAAGTGACGTGTGTATGATTAAAACCAAGTCCTTTTGGTCATTCTAAGGTCATAAACTCCATGACTAGTTATCAAAATCTCCTTGACATGAACATAAGATGACTTAGAGGATTCGATCATGATGATAATTTTTCGGTGTTGATAAGTCTTGAACGTCTTTTGCAAGACGACAATTGGTTTAATAGCGTAGGGGAATCCAAAATTGAAAGCTTTCGGTAACTCCAAGTCAGTATGACCAGACATGTCCGTGGAAGGTAGGTAGTGCGAGGCACACTTGAAACCATTATCTCCTTAATTTCGGATAATTGTAAGACATCACACTGAGGTTGGATGAACCTAGTTGAACAATTGATGATGAAATACCGCTATAGGGTAGAAGACTTAACCAGAAACACGTTAGCAATCCTTCTTGAGGATGCAAGGCCGTGCATCATCTTCACTTGAAAGAGACCAAAACGGCACAATCTAACAATATAGATTGTAAATATGCCATGCTTCTAAGAACGATGTAAAAATGTACATCTTGTTTGTAAATCAATACGAACCATAAGAGGAGAATAGTTTCATAACTTCGAAAAAATTCTCAAGGTATTCATTATTGCTAATGTGAGTACATCAAGGTCCCAAATGGATGAAGGACGTCGATACGACGCCTTATTACATATAGCTTAGGAAAAAAAATCAATGTCTAGCCAATGACGTCAAAGTCAGGGGTAGCTAGAGCAGGATCTGAATCTTCAAAATTCGCGATCATGAGGATGACGTTTTTGTCCTCATATCGATTTTCTGTACCTTTTTGTATGCATTCACAATTTAAAGGAGCTTGACAATCTTGAACCAGTGATCGAAGATCCACAACGGTTGCATTGTCATAAGTTGATGTGAGTAGTTTTGACAAATATAATTGGTGTCTAGACTGGGAGTGTCGTCATTAGGGCCGGCGAAACCTCTCCCTCTTTTCTAGTCAACGGCACAACGTTTTTTATAGTTGCCATGACCTATATTGTTGTCCCCACATTAGGGGATAATCTCAAATACGTTTATCGTATTAACGTATATACAATTCTCGTTTGCAATTGTATGATCAAAATCAAGTCTCGTTGGTAATTCCAAACCAACTTGGAGGACCTAGAAGACTTGATGATGATCAAATCTACTAAAGATCATGGATCATGATACCACAAAAAATCATCGACAACATGTAGTGAATTAAGGTGGTAAGCACTACACTTGACTAATAACTCAACAAGTAAAGTTATATAAACGTTTCAAGAAACGTTCCATGTGGCATGTCGATGTGGCATGTCGAAGATTTTGAGCACATGAGATGTGAAATCTCGATATCTAGGCTTGTTAGCCTATGTGGTTTAATCATTTCCATTGAAAAGTTCCATAGATACCTAGAGAAGATCCGCCTTAGGCATCGAGTATGTCAAAACTCAAAGGAACAAAATGTTAGGTTGCTGTTGCATACAAAACCAAATTGTTATGAAACTCGATAGAGGTCACAAACAATGCTTTTAATGGTTCGTCCTTCGGATTGATCACACATAATTCGGAAAAGACACGAATTGATCAAATACAATTCGGAAAAAGACCTCGGATTGATCAAACACAATTTGGAGAAAGGTCAGTGTTGTTCATACACAACCCGGACAAGGAAACAAGAGTGATCATACACACTCTTGACCCGCGAATAAAATTCTGGGATTTTTGGTACCTGCACGCACAAAATCTCAAGCATAAAATGGAGATGGAGAAGAGGAGAAAACACTTTATCTCCCCCGAGTTTATTGAACTTTGAAGAGTTTAGGATTTAAAACATACTGTAAAATTTCTTCGAAAAACTCATATTTCTTGATCTAAAGCTCAATTGGCAAAACCAGAAAAGAAGGCGGAGCTGACGGCTGGAAAACGGCGTTCGGGAGCAACGATAGCGTCTGTCACGCCCCGACTCTTAAATTTTTACCATATTTACTAGCATGGTGTTAATAAGAGTTTTATATTCTTCGTAAATAAGTACATAATTTCAAAGGTTCCTGGAGGGGTGTTGATGGATAATTATTTCAGAGGAATTATTTGTAGTAGAAATAATTATCGACGGTAAAATGATAAATTTTAGCTAGTAAAAAGATAAATTTTATTAGGATATTATTTTGGGGTGTTAAATTTTGGAGTTGGGTTGTATGTGTGGTATTGGACCGGTTGGGCCAATCCCAGTTTTTTTTTCTCCCTTCTCTTTTTTCTCTCTCCTCCCTCCCAATTCTCTCTCCCTCTCCTTTGCCCGGAAAGCTTCCCAAGCCCGTCCGCCACCATCCGGCCACTGTAGGTCACTACACCGGTCCCAAACGGTCTGTTATCTCCTTCTCTTCCTTCCTGGATCGGTGACAGCCTCCCTAGCACCGCAATGAAGGAGAAATCAAACCTTGAAGGTTCGACTGTTCGGAGTGATCCGTTGCTGGAACTCCTTCCTCTGGTCACCATAGGCGGAGCAGCTTGGCTCGTTTGGAAGCTCTCCTCCCGCGCTTCAATCCCTCGGAAGGTTTCAGTTCGATTCAGCCTGGATAAGAAGAAATCATGGATTGAAATTCTAGGGCTATAATTTCTGTTTTAAGTCGATTGCCTTAGTTAAGTTTGGAATTGGACTTTGTGTTAGTTAGAAAAATTGTATAGGAGATTGAGGGGAAGATGCTGTTAAAATTTGATAGGCATTAGAGGTCGCCGGAGTCGGCCGTCGGCCGCTGCTGTTGCTGTTAAGTGAATTTTTATGATTTTAGATGTGTTTTTTTAGGGGAGTATAATGCTGTGTAGTTTAGAATTTTTGGATGAGTTTTGGATAGATTTTGGATTTTTATAAGATTTTTGATTTATGGTGGTTAATGAGTTAAAATGCAGTCGTCAGTTAAATATTGTTAGGACTGTGGATGATGATTTTAAGGATGTCGGTAATTGTGGTGAAATATAGTGGGCAACGAATTTAAGAATAAAGACGTTAGGCATGGATGAGCGTGCGACGCTTATATAAAAATAGGCATGGATGAGCGTGCGAAACTCACATTTAATTCTGCCTATTTTTATATAAGCGTCGATATTTAGTTGAGGATTTAATTATGTTTTTGGAACATTACGTGAGAAGACTCGAGCGAAAGAGGCTTCGGACCGACATCAGGCTTAGACCTAATTTGTCAGAAGACTTTTGTTTTAATTAAAACGCATACAATTGTTTACAGTTGAGTAATTTATATTGTTGGACCCTTTGACGTCATTTTTAATTGACCATTTTATTTATTGTGGAGAGTTACCGAAAATGGGATTTTCGGTAAATTATAAATATTTTTATGAGGAGAGTATGTATATAAATGCTAATTAGCCATATGTGTCTATCCACCTTAACGACATAATATATAACTGCATTATGGTGTGATGTGAGCGTTGGACGTAAGCGTAGTAGCCCTATATGAGTGTTTAATTCATATAGGAGGTATGTACACATATTTATACACATGTATGTCCACCTTAATGACGTATTGTATCACCGTATTAAGGCTTGACGTGAGCGTTGGACGTGAGCGTTGGACGCAAGCGTAGTAGTCATATATAGATTATTTCAAATATATTAATTTATATTGGGAGTATGGAAGACATAGTACATGAGGAGGAAGATTCTAGTAGTCTATAAACAAGATTAATTGAACTATCACACATACCCAATAACACATAGTATCCAAAGCATAAAATGCTGATGAATCCGCCGCGGTCGGATAATCTCTCTATAGACACTACGGCTACTTAGGCAAATACAATAGTGAATAGGGAACAGAAAACGAAACCTAGAGCTCTGATACCAACTGTCAAGACCCGCCCTGAATTTCACCCTGAAACCCGAGGTGAGTCCTGCGGGGACCACCTCCAAGGAAAATTTACCGAAAGACTCGGCAAACCTCTTTTGAAAATGGACAACTCTAACTCGGAAGAACAAAATCGAACCACTTAATTAACCAAAATAAAATAAGATTTTCCGCTACAACCCAAAAGTAGCCAAAATTACTTAAACAGAAATCCCAACAGTATTCAGAGCTACTAAAAATTTAAAATACAACGGAAGCTAACAATCTCCTAGTAGATTAAACAGGTAACCTACTGGCGAAATGTAGCGGATAGATGGGTCACTATGCCTCGATGTCGCCTTTTAGACCTCACGTGAACGCTGCAGACTAGGTATTTTAAAAACGAAGAGCCCAGGGGAATATATTCAAAAACGTCAGAGTGAGTGGACAAAAGCAATTCCGACAACAAATAAATATTTCCCCAAAAATAATTTTAAAGAAAAAGTTTTACTCGAAAATGCTGAACTGGTGTCTAGCCTCGCTAGACTCCCAAATTTTAAGAAAGAATGCCTCTCAGGCTAGAATATCATATATATCAGTATGTATTCACACTCGACTATCTCTTGTACGATATCTATGAATAAGCTCAAAAAATAGATAAGCGTACAAGACTACGACGCTGGCGTCTAATGCTCACGTCACCCCATACTGGAATTGTACCTCAGTATGGGGGAAACGTCCGAGTGGTATATATAAATGCTGATTCCTTGTACGAATTCTATGAATGAATTCAAAGAATAGAAAGTCGTACAGGGCTACGACGCTGGCGTCTAACGCTCACGTCACCCCATACTAGAATTGTATCTCAGTATGGAGGAAAATCATGTATAGCTAGCTAGCATTTAATCATATACATACTATTCTCATAATCCACTATATATGAGTATAATCACCGAAATTCTTAATTTCAGGAAATTTCCAACAACAGGAAAATTAATCAACAAAAAGCATTTTAAACACATTATTTAAAACAAAGGTCTACTCACAAAATAGGCCTAAGCCTGATGTCGGTAGGAGACCTCGTCAGCTTAAGCCTCCTCGCATCCTGTTCCAAAAATATAAATAAATCCTTAATTAGCACACAGACGCTTAAGAAAAATAGGCGAAATTAAAAAGGAGCTTCGCGCGCTCAACCAAGCCTATCGCCCAAAATCTTAATTTCGCTACCAACCAAATAAACCTCCACAAACTTCTTAACCGACATCCTCTAACACCTTTCACTTTTCTAACCTTAAATAATCACGTGGCCGGATTTTAACTTAATAATCCGCCAAAATACCAAACTTCAAAAAATTTCAAACCTATCCAAAACTCCTCCAAAAATTATAAAACTCATTCCTTTAAAATCCTCATAAAATTCCCTACAAAAAAACATTTTTCCCAGCGGCGGCCAACTCCGGCGACCTGCAATGCCCACCAAAATTTGACAGCACCTTCCTCTCAACCTCCTCTACAACTTTCCTAACTACCACAAACACCAATTTCAATCCTAACTAGGCCAATCGAACGAAAACACACAAAAAACCTTAGAAATTTCCCTCACCGATTTCTCCTTATCTAGCTCGAGATGGAGGGAGCCATTTGGAGGGATTGCTGCATGGGAGGAGGGCTTTCTTTTAAGCCAAGGCTCGCTGGCTACGGCGGCCGGAGGAGGGAGTTCCGGCGAGAAAACCACCACGGCAGTCGTACCTTTCGGGGTTGATTTCTCCTCCACGGCGGTGCTAGGGAGGCTGCTACCGGTCTAAAATGAGAGCTGGGTCAGAGGCTGACCGTTTGGGACCGGCGCAGCGGCGAACGGAGGCCGGACGGCGGCGGGCTGGCGACGGGAAGTTCCGGCAGGGAACGGGTCGGGGAGAGGGAATCGGGAGGGAGGCGCGGAAGAGAGAGAAGAAAATAGCGGACTGGGCTTGGCCCAAAACCGGGCCAACCCAAAAACTAAATACCCACTCCAAAATTCAACACCCCAAAAATAATACCCCAATAAAAATTACCTTTTACTAGCAAAATTTACCATTTTTACCGTCGTCACTTTTTCTTCTTTCAAATAAATCCATCAAAATAATCGTCCCCTAACACCACTCTTGTCAGGACCTACCCCGAATTTCCCCCTTGAAACCCGGAATAAATCTTGCGGGACCCACCTCAAGGAAAATTCTACCAAAATTCTTGGTAAAACCTCCCTTAATAATGGGTAAGCCTAACTGAAAGGAAAAAATCACCAAACCCAACTCAAATATTTTTCCAATAATATTCATGAAAAATAATCTCTCAAGAACAATGAATGAATCTTTTCAGCAGTCCTCACTACACTTTAACCAACCCAAAATATTCAGAGCATCTACTAGAATAATAACTGAGAGAAATAACAACATAGGTTAACTCGTAACCTATATGGGAAAACTGGATGCAGTGGGAATCTATAACAAGCCTCCTATCCTCGCCGAACCGAACTCTGTAAACTGGGCATTTAAAACAAAAGGCCAAGGGGAGAAGCATTTAAAAACGTTAGAGTGAGTGGACAAAATAAAGCAAAAATATATGGATCAATGAAGTCAAATCTATGCTCTCCCAACATTTCCATAAATATTCAAAATTAAAAATGACGAACCAATCCCATTGGTTCTCATTAATTAAATATTTCACCATAACGGTGAGCCTCCCAGATTAGGGTCTGAGCCTCCCAGGCTATAGTAGCGTCACACGCTAGGCGCATTACTCACATATAGTGAGCAGCCGCTAATAATGGCTAGCTAACATATATATATATATAAATACCGATCGGTTGCCTCCCAGGCTATAATAGCGTCCCACGCTAGACGCACTACTCACCTATAGTGAGTAGCCGCTAAATAATGTTTAGCTAGCAATAATGATCATAAATCAACCCTTTATGGTGAAAAGAAAGTAGCAAATTTTCGGAAAGTCATTTTCCGAAAATAATTATAAAAAATCACTTGACATGTCTCACATGTCAATTAAAATGCTCAAGAGAGTTCCCAAAAATTTAACGGAACTCTTTACTCCAAATGCCTTTGAAAATTAAATAAATTTTATTGCATGCACGGCATTTAAATCAAGGGTCCACTCACAGTGCTCGGCTAAGCCAGTCGACGACCCGAAGCTTCTGCTGAATGATCCTCCTCACGGCGTGGACAAAAATAATATTAATTCTCGAACTGAAATAAAGCTTCAATAAATGACCCATAAAAATTTAAGGTCTTAAAATTATCTTCTCCTTTGTCCAACTTTCCATCCTTAATCCTTTAAGACTCAAAATTCACCACCATCCCCGATGGCCAATATTTAACCTTAAACAAATTTTAAATCCGGCTAACCCGAAAATCGGCACTCCAAATTAAATACCGTCAAATTTCTTAACCATCGAAAAAAATCTTAAACCTTATCAAAACTCCTCCAAAAATTATAAAACTCATTCCATACTACTCCTCATCAAAATCTCTACAAAAAATATTTTCCCGGCGCCGGCGGCCGGCAGCCGTTTTCCGGCGACCTCCAATGCTTCTCAAATTTTGACAGAATAATCCTCTCATCATACCCAACAACTTTCATAACTAGCACTTAGTCCAATCCCGAGGCTAAGTAGGGCAATCGAACTAAAACAATCTAAAATCACTAAAATTTCCAATTATACAAAACACCATAACGAGATCGAAATAGACCGATTCTTTTGGAGGGATTACTCACCTTGATGAGGGCTACAAAATGAGCCAAAAATCACGGCTTATGGTGGCCGGAGGACGGAGCTCCAGCGAAATAACGATCGGCGATTCCGGTGGCTTTTCTCCCCTCCGGCGGCACTACCGGCTCGGATGGTTGGCCGGGGAGAGAGAGGAGATGGCGGGAGTCCTTTCTGGGCCGGAGCGGCGGTCCGTCGATGGCAGGATGACGGCGGGCAACGGCGAAGCTTTCCGGCGGGCACGGGTTTAGGAGCTCGGGGAAGAAAAGAGAGAAGAGAAAGAAACTAAAGAGAAGAGAGACTAAGCTCGGGCTGACTCCCTGCCCGGTCCATTTAAAACCCCTACAGAAAAATACCCAACACAGAAATTTACCCCTTTTTACTAACTCTAAACTTTACCAATTAATTCATAACTTTACCATGATAACTCCGATTTTAACGCATAGCATGTCTACGAACTCGTAACGACGTCCTCTACAACTTTCATGAAGAAAGTTTTCTCAAATTCCCAACGTAATAAAAAGTCAACTTTAAAGTCCTTAACAGTAAACGGTTAATTAATACGGTAAAAGACCAAAATAATACCGGAATAAATAACCGTAAAATAACTTAAGGACTGGGGTGTGACAACTCTAGGGGCCAATTAAATTAAACACTTACTGACGAAGACGGTAAAATTCTTATTACTACCGTGCTATACCCTAACGTATTCAGGTTTTAGCCGACGAATACCCTAACGTATTCGTCGGCTATAGTATGTACTTAAAAAATTAAAAAATAACTATAGCCGACGAAATATTAGGTTATTCGTCGGCAAAAACCATCTTAGCCGACGACTTTTCATATATTTTCGTCGGCTAAAGTCCTTTGAAAATTTTCCTCCAACTTTGGTTTACCGCCTAAAAATTTTTGAAATTTTTGACCTTAGCCGACGACTTTTCATATATTTTCGTCGGCTAAAGTCTATAAATTCACGAAAACACTCATCTCTCCCCCTATATTACGTAGTTTGGTCAAATCTCCCACACGAAAAACTCTCACGTAGATGAGACGCAACCACCTATATAAAAATTTTGAAACATTTACCTTTCGACGATAGGGCTCCCTAAAAGAAATAATAACGGTAAATAGGGTTGACCGCTACTATCGGCTCCGAGACTTTACCTGATTTACGTGATTTTTGAACCATAGCCGTATTTCACCATTCTGAACACATCTTATTTCACGAGATTTTTAATAATTTTGCTTCCTATGTAGAGTTGGTTCACAAAGTTGTATAACCTACTAAACAAGTTATACAACATTAGTAGACACGTTGTGATTCCGATGACTAAAATTCACAAACCAAAATTTGACCGTTAGATATGATCATTATGACGAAATATGTCTATGGTAAAAAATTCAACTGGATCCAACAACGTTAAGGGCTCGATCGAAACGGTCAACTCTAATCGAAAATAAGAAAACTGCATTTTGAAGCCCTAAACGAACTCGGATGGCCAAAAAAGCCTATACGTCATGGCATAGCAATGAGTTTGACTCGTAGGGCCGTTACGCTTCCGGAAAGGTATCACAATAGTCAATCGGACACCAAAAACCAAATCTGCAGCATAGTGAATAATAAGGGTAAGTCAACTATCGGCACCGAGACTTTACCGAAATACCGTCATTTTTCAACCGTAAACGTATTTCACCATTCTGGTCATATCTTATTTCACGACTTTTTTGCATTTGAAGGTTCTACGTATAATTTTTTTTTCAGATGAGTTGTTATCCAAATCTGAAAATATAAGACACTTTAGCCGACGAAAAATTTAATTTCGTCGGCTAAACTTTTAAAAATTTCGTCGGCTAAACTCTTAAAAATTTCGTCGGCTAAACTTTTGAAAATTTCGTCGGCTAAACTTTTAAAAATTTCGTCGGCTAAAGTTCACAGACTATAGCCGACGAAATTATATTTTTCGTCGGCTAAACTTTTAAAAATTTCGTCGGCTAAACTCTTAAAAATTTCGTCGGCTAAACTTTTGAAAATTTCGTCGGCTAAAGTTCACAGACTATAGCCGACGAAAAAAATTATTCAGTCGACGAAATATTAATTTCGTCGGCTAAAATCCACTTTAGCCGACGAAAATTTTTAATTAGCCGACGAAAAAAAAAATTCGTCGGCCTAGTTTTTTTTTTTTCATCGGCTAAAGCCTTTCTTCTGGTAGTGCTAGTAATTAAGGTAAAAATTAAGGGTCGGGGCGTGACATGTCATATTAGAGAGAAGGGTATAATGGTCATGTAAAGTTACATAGCATGGATAGTTACATGGCTGATGGGTAGTTACATGGATAATTACATAGTTACATGCATTCGCATGCGAAATGGACTTCGCGAATAAGCAAGAGGAGGAGTCGATCTAGGAGGCAGAGTCGATCAAGCGGCCGAGTCGATTGAGCTGTGGAGTTGATCTAACAAAGGCTAGCAGGCGGCAGAGTCGATCTAGTAGGCGGAGTCGATCTGCAAGCAGCATCGATCTATCATGTGGTAGAGTCGAGCGGCGGAGTCGATCTAGCAAGCAGAGTCGATCGGCGAGCGACATCGATCTAGCAGGTGGCAGAGTCGATCGAGCAGGCGGAGTCGATCTAACAACGACATTGATCTAGCAGGTGGCCTCACGTCTGGTCTGGATGCAGGAGAGAAAGAGAGACGATGACAAAACTCAGAATGATAAAAAAAAAACATGCAATATTAGAGAGAAGAGTATAATGGTCATGTAAAAAGTGTGAAAATAGACATTTTTATCATTCAAGATGTTATGAGGGGGACTATTTTATCATATAACATGTTTTAATGATGACCTTTTTATCAAGTGGAACATTTGAAAACTATTTTATCATTTGTACCTTCAAATGGTAGTTTAGTGTCATATACCCTTTTTTTTTTTCTTATATTACGGCTTGTAACGGCTTGAGATTTGAGTACAAGAAATGAATCTTTATTGCAATAATATTTTTTTTAATAAGGGCTAAAACGGCTGCCCTTATACAATAATTATTAATGAAACCGCAAAATACATAGGGTAACAGTGTGTCTAAACCCTATACCGTAGGGACATTGTGCATAAAGTCTTGTTATATATTATAATCTTCGTATGAAGCTTAATTACAATTTTCATATGAACTCCATTGATATCTATAATATGGTAGAAAACTAACAACAATACAGGACATTTGTTGCACTTGTGATTTTTTCTTCACCGGAGACCAACGTGAAAGCCGTAACTGTTGCGAAACTGCAAAAACAACCGGAGACAAAGTAAACTGCTAACAACAAAACAATGGCTTTGGGAACAAAGATGCACCAGCAGCCAATTGTAACAGAAACTCAAATTTCAAAACCGAAGTCTTCCTGCGCAATCTTATAAATTATTGTGTTTCATGTAGCTTCTGCATAAGCTTCTGGTCGCACCTCCTCCAAAGGAGGAAGCTAAACTAGGAGTTTCACTTCCCCAAAAAACAACAAAAAAACAAAACAAAAAAGTAAACAAAAAACAAAAGACCAAAAAAATGGCGGTACCAAGATGTAGGTTGCACTTAACAGCTCTTCTTTCCTTGGTTGTTTCCGCTGCATTTGCCCACACAGAAAGCCAAGGTGGTGGTGATCATGGTGGGAAGCATCGGCTTCAAACAGGGCCGGTAACATATGATGGGAGGTCACTGCTTATCAATGGCAAACGGGAGCTTCTATTTTCGGGTTCTATCCATTATACACGAAGCACGCCAGAAATGTGGCCTGATCTTCTCCGAAAGGCTAAACATGGAGGTTTGAATGTGATCCAAACTTATGTGTTTTGGAACATTCACGAGCCTGTGAAAGGTCACTACAATTTTTCAGGAAACTATGATTTGGTGAGGTTCATTAAGCTTGTTCAAGAGCATGGAATGTATGTCACAATTCGAGTTGGGCCATTCATTCAAGCCGAATGGAACCATGGAGGACTTCCATATTGGCTGAGAGTGGTCCCCGACCTCATATTTCGTACTGATAATGCACCATACAAGTACTATATGAAGAAGTATGTGACCATGATCGTGAACAAGTTGAAAGAAGCAAAACTGTTTTCTCCTCAAGGAGGCCCAATCATATTGGCACAGATTGAAAACGAGTACAATCATATCCAGCTTGCATATGAAGAGAATGGAAGCAATTATGTTAGATGGGCAGCAAGGATGGCCGTAAAGCAAAATGTTGGAGTACCATGGATCATGTGCAAGCAGACCGATGCGCCTGATCCGGTGATAAATACTTGTAACGGAAGGCATTGTGGTGATACTTTCTCTGGACCAAATAAGCCATACAAGCCTGCTCTATGGACCGAAAACTGGACAGCTCAGTACCGAGTATTTGGTGATCCTGCTTCACAAAGACCTGCAGAAGATATTGCATTTTCGGTTGCCCACTTTTTCTCAAAGGATGGATCTATAGCCAACTACTACATGTACCATGGTGGGACTAATTTTGGAAGAACAAGTGCGATTTTCACAACAACTCGCTACTATGACGAAGCACCTCTTGATGAATATGGTTTGCCAAGGGACCCAAAGTGGAGTCACCTCAAGGACTTGCACAAGGCTTTGAGACTATGCAGGAAGCCTTTGCTTTGGGGGGTTCCGGGTGTCCAAAACTTAGGGAAAAACATCGAGGCTCGTTTCTATGAGTTGAAGGGCAACTCCTCAATCTGTGCTGCTTTCTTGGCCAACAACAATTCAAGAAGTGAAGCAATTGTTAACTGGCGAGGACAAGACTATTACCTTCCACCCCATTCCATTAGCATCCTCCCTGACTGCAAGACTGTGGTCTACAATACTCAAACCATCGTATCGCAGCATAATGCAAGGAGCTTTGTCAGATCAATTTTGGCTAATAAAATGAGATGGATGGAGTCTCCGGAACCCATTCCAAGCACCAAGGAAATTCCAATCAATAATAGGACACCATTGGAGCTCTACGGCTTGCTCAAAGACAACTCAGACTATGCGTGGTACACAACCAGCCTTGAGTTGAATTCTATGGACATGTCCATGAAGAAAAGTATTCAACCAGTTCTACGAGTAGGAAGTCTCGGTCACGCAATGCTGGTGTTTGTCAATGGTGAGTATGTTGGTTCTGGACATGGGAGCCATGACGAGAAGAGCTTTGTCTTTGAGAAAGTTGTGTCCTTCAAGGCCAGGGTCAACCAAATAGCTTTGCTTGCCATGACAGTTGGTCTTCCAGATAGCGGAGCGTACATGGAGCATAGATATGCAGGGCCTAAAGACATAGTAGTTCTAGGATTGAACACTGGAACACTTGATCTCACACAAAATGGCTGGGGGCATCAAGTTGGCCTAAATGGAGAGAAGCTGCAAGTCTTCACAAAAGAGGGATCAAAACAGGTCCAATGGGGAGAAACAAATGGACCAAAAAAGGCTCTCACATGGTACAAGACATATTTTGATGCTCCTGAAGGGAATGATCCTGTCGCGATCCGAATGACTGGTATGGGCAAAGGAATGATCTGGGTGAATGGTGAGAGCATCGGTCGACACTGGATCTCCTTCCTCTCTCCTCTTGGGCAGCCTACTCAATCCGAGTACCACATCCCAAGATCATTCATCAAGCCTAGGAAAAACTTGCTTGTTGTTTTGGAAGAGGAGCCAGCCAAGCCTAGTAGCATTGACATTGTGACTGTCAACAGAGATACCATTTGCAGCTTCATTACCGAGTATCCTCCTCCAAATGTGAAGTCATGGGCTAGACAGAACAGCGTCTTTCGACCTGTGTTAGATGTTGTAAGAACATCGGCGGAGTTGAAGTGTCCGAATTACAAAAAGGTTGTAGCTGTTGAGTTTGCAAGCTTTGGTGATCCTACTGGTTCATGTGGAAGCTACACCTTGGGCAAATGCAACTCCCCTGTATCAAAGGAGGTAGTTGAACAACACTGCTTGGGCAACACGAGCTGCATAGTTCCGATCGACCGCAACGTTTACTTCAAGAACAATGATGAATGCCCTGATATCAAGAAGACTCTTGCTATTCAAGTGAAGTGTGCTTAGAGAATCTGGATGCATTTCATGTTGTGGGTGATTGCATGATCATTGAAACAAAGAACCCTAGGAAGCTGGTTTAAATTTCCCCGTGCCATGTTCAGAAGACCAAGAATATATCACATTGTGTACAAGGCATCTCCATATATTTGTCAAAAATTTCATGAATCAGAGACTCATATGTGAGCCACTAAAGCCATCAAATTAACAGTCTTTGTAATTCATCTGGTATACTCACAAATATTTGTCAACACTCCAATTACATATTTCATAAAATTATCCTTTCGCAAAACAATACTAATAATAAATAAATAAGAAAATAACTGAACCTTAATGTATAAGAAATTAAGAATCTGAAAAGCCCACATATATACTTTGATGTTGATACATGATTCTCGTTCTATAATTAATGAATTGCTTTACAGTTTACACTTTGCACCCGATCAACCTTCTATAATTTTTTCTTTCATAAATAGAACTTCCCTTGCCTTCACAGACTGCAGCAGTTCTTCCTAGCTTGATCGTTTCGAATACATGTTGTTGAAGGCTTGAAGCTAACATTAGGAATTTAAATCTCGGATGATTGATGTATATTGTTTGATTTTTTTATTTATTTTTTGTCAAAACAAAATGGCATGATTTTATTTTTCCTCTTTCATTTTCAATGATATGTAATTATGTACGTAGTTTTTTTTTTTTTTTTGTTCAGTTTAGAATGACTCATCTTAGAGTCTCAGACTTTATTAGTCTTCATCTTGGTACTATATTAACACTGGGAACAGTGTAAAGTGAAGTTTGATATAATGTGCATTTAATTTCTTTTGACTGATGGTATGGAACACAATTTAACTCTCATTTCCAACGATCCAATCGTTTCAATGCGTTGCTTGCTCCTTGTTATATAAGAGCTTCTTGTACACTCCAGCTAGCATTACCTAGCTTCTTCTCCGGCCTCTATTAAGGTGTTCCTTTTTCAACATAATCCATTTCTTTACCTTCGGTTTTCTTTTTCGGATTATTGATGTTTGTTTTCCTGAACATAGCTATATATTACATATTGATTGATTACATTTTTAATTTTGTAGATGGAACAACGAAAATGGGAAGACTTAGATAAGGACTGTTTGGTGAAAGTGTTTGAGAAAGTTGATATGGAGTCGCTACTCCTGGATATTCCTTTTGTTTGCAAGTCATGGCACAAAGAAACACTAAATCCTTCTTGCTGGAATAGTCTCATATTTCCGGACTTTGAACCTGAATTTCCTTACGATGAATGTGATTATCCAATCTTTGACAGATTTGTTTCTGAATTTGGCCTTGGTAGGGATCACTTCTCTGTAACTGCCTTTATAAAGTTTGTTGTCAATCGTAGCCAAGGAAATGCTGTTTCTCTCAAGCTACCTGGATGCTCGTCCCTAGAAGCCTTTGAATATGTTACAGATGAGTATGTTTTCTCTCTTAAGTAATTATTTGTATATTTGATATGCCTTTGACACTTTACTGAAAATGTTGTGTGGTTTCAGGTGCCCTAACATTATTTTTTTTGGTTTACTAAGATGTTTGTTGTGGAAAGACGACATTGATCTGGAATTGATTGGCAAGTTCAAGAACTTGTTCATGTTGGCCTTGGGCAGCTGCACTTATTTGGACAGAGTTCTTGCAGTAGTCAGCAAACACTGCAAGCTTTTTTCTCATTTGATACTGTCAAATGCCCAAATTGGTAAGGAAGAGGCTACGGCAATTGTCAACTTAATCCCTGATATTAAGCTCTTGAGCCTGAATGATGCACAGATTGATCGGGATAATCTTATCTTATTACTGAAGGGCTGCAAAGAACTTGTGATGTTGGATGCCAAGGATTGTATTGGTTTCGATGAGGGTGATGATGAAATAGCAAAGCTAGCTTCTCATATCAAAAACTTTCACTGTGAGGGATCTAAGGAGCGCTTTGAACATCCATTTAATATGTCTTCTTTTTATCAATTTTTTTCTTCATTGACGAAAGATCGAGTCAAAGAAATAGGTTCAATGTTTGCGGAGATTGATGCAGAGGCAGAGGTTGATGGAGAGGGTGAGGGTGTGTGAGGGAGAGGTTGATATTGAAGATAGAGTTGAACCTTGATTTAGCTCTTTATGTATTTTGGTGTTCTTATGCATGCATTCTCTTATCAGATCTATTTCAAATAAGTTTTCCTTAGCCTGACATATATATGTATCGGCCTATTCTGAACCAAAAAGCTGTATGCAGTAGCAATTTTCTTGGTCTGCTTATTCATGTTTCAACCTCCAGTTTCTTTTCTTAATTTTGGTTAAAACATAATCAACTGAAGGATTGCTAGTTAGTGGACAAGTCTTTTTGTCATACGACAATTGCTTCATTCAATTGGGGAGTTTATGTTCATAGGTTTTTGCATCACTAGCGTCCTGTAAAGATAATACTATATCAGTTTGATAATAAATCTAACTACCAGCTAGTCAAGGTTGATGTGGATCACTTCTGTAAACTTGCATTCATAAAATTTGTGGTCAATCCTACCACGCTATTCGTCTCATGCCACCTCTGCCTGGATGCTATGTAGCATTGGAAATGCAGTTACCTTTCGGTCGTCTTCCCGCAACAAAAATACTGGTAGAACTTAAAAACAGTCAATTTAACATGGAAATTCTTGTATGCACGACGTGTATTTACACGATACAATCTTAACCGTTCATAACAATTCATATGTTTGACCACCATGTTTCTATATTATTTCTTCTAATCCTGACCATCCATGTATGTATGTGAAGATACACGCCGTGTACTAAAGATACTCTCCAATTTAACATTACAAAAGAGTTAACTTCGCAGATATTCTTAGTTAGATTCCGCTACCAAAACCCAACCCACCCAATGTTTGAATCCTGGATCCGTCACTACTTGTGACATAGTTCATAGCTTGTGGAATCGTTCCAATGACCCATGAAAATCAAACTTCCTTTGTTTTGTTTATACAAGTTTTCAATATAGAGAAAAAGAAAAGGGCTCGGGTAAAGAAATGTTATTAATTTTACATTTAACTAAACTCCTAATGGGAATGGGAAATAATGCATTCCTTTCAGGGGTTGGAAAGACCATGGACTGCTATAAATACCCTTTTCTCAATTTTTCTCCATCAAAATTCAGAAAACCCTAGCTTCCTTCCAGTCTCTTTAGTCGCACCTACACTCTTCGCCCATAAACTTTTCTGTGAAAGAGAAGAAGAAATTCAAGATGAAAATCAACATAATCGGAGAAACCTTCACCCGCATACCGAAATCAGAAGAAATTGAAGAGAAGAAGCCCAGAATCGCCGTGAAAGACTTGAAGCGTGTCCAGGAGAAATCCAGGAAGAGAATGATGAAAAAAGAAGGGTATTCTTTCTGCGACAAAGTGCGGGGAATTCTTAAAGATTCAGACAAGTATATCGAATTTCTGGGTCAACTCTACAAGTATAGCAAGGGAGTTTATGATTTGACCGAGTTTCTAAACTTGGTTGATGACAAGGTTCGAGAAAACGAACGTCTCATGTTTGAGTTAGATGAATTTTTGGAGAGCTGTGAGGAATCAGGGGACAGATGTGAGTTGAGATCTCTATGCAAATCATCTTAGTCCACTGTTGTCTTCTACGATTTGGGTTCTTTTAAGGTTTTTTTTTTCTTAATCTTTTGTATTCTTTAGGTTTAACCATAACCCTCTTGTATTTCACATATTAGTGATATCATTACAGTTTTAATTCCTGGTTCTAAACGGAAAATGAGTTTAATATTTGCTTTTAAAATGATGGACATCCAAATGATCCAATAATAGTAAAAAGAATGCAGATAACAACTCCTACCCCATGTTCTGAAGCAGTTCTACCTGTATCTCAAGGGGTTCTGAACTTGACTGAGATTCTTTACTTTAGGCGGATGACTTTGTTCGAGCAACGAACATCTGGTGAACAATTTTGATGATTTTCTGGAGCACTTTGAGTCGACAACGCATCGTTGCTAAGGTTGGGAATTCAGGTCGGACTATGAATTGTGGGCAACATTAGGGTTGACAGTTCGGAAATGTTATTACAGTTGTTCTTTTTTGCCAATGTGAAGATATGCAATTGGCTGTACAAGTATTTACTCTCTGAATGTTTTCCTCAATTACAGAAACTGACAGTCTATTCTAAAACATACACACTTCACAAATTATTGGCTAGGCAAACTTGACCAACTCCAACTTCTGTATCTTTTTGACATATATGAATCAGAACTTGGCCTGACAAAGAATTGCAATATAATAATCCACATTCAGAATATTGGTTCCTACAGGCATTTTGGTAGAGATTGTATGAAATGCACTAGAACTATAAATCTAGTTTGCTACAATGTTATCGCGTCCAATACCAGTCAGATGGCGAAGTCCCCGAGTCCGACATATTTAGACCACAAATTCAAGGAAAATAAGACCATCATCTAAAACTACCATAGATTCAAGTATCCTATTGCAACCCATTCATGTAAGATACGTTTTCAAGCTGGCAACTGGAGCTTTACATTGTTCTTCCAACTGCAGAATACGAATATGCAAGTCATTGTCTTGTACATTTTTATCAACATTGTTTGTGATACGAAAAATGAAAAACGTACCTCTGGAAGTAATAATAGAAGAAATCAGCATAGAGTAAGGTCTGGATTATCCCTGCTATCCAAGCTGCACAAGAACAGGGATATGATTGAGATGATCGTATTCGGCTCAGAAAAGAAATTACTAACAAAATGTGCATTTATTATGTATGACATAAAAGATGAAAACTGATGTTTTAAAATTGCTAATGCATAACAGAACATTCAAGTGGAAATATGCTTTGATGTGTATTCATGAGAAAGAGTCTTACTTATCCAGTGGACAAAGCCTTCCTCAGTAAAGTAGCGGTAAATCCAATTCAATATGTACAATGCTCGATATGCCCTGCATTAAGAAAACCAAGATGAAAATGCTAACACAAGTGCTCCCACAATTTCAACCGATATATAAGCTTGGACACGAATAAAAATAAATTCATATGTACTAAGGGGTGACAAATTGTAAAATGCTTATTGAATCACAACAAACTCCTAAATTTTCAGACACCTCTAGAACCAAGAAGCCTTTACATGAACTCCAGACATCTATGATTAAAAGAAAAGACAAGGACTAAATAATGAAGCTCATAAATCTATCTATGAGCTCGTGACTGTGCGCTTCCATCTGCTGTTGGAACATCTTCATCTGATACAGGTAGAGTGACAAACATACGCAAAGCAGGAGACACAGTTGGTGGGCTAATAGAGATCTAGAACTGCTAGATCTTTGTAACAAACATGTATGCTAAACATCTCCTTTGTAAAGTATGCAACACTTCCAATTGATATGCGCACTCCCTCCTCCAAACAATAGATATGCAATTCAAACTTTAATGGAATTTTTGCTGACATTTTCAATAACCTACAGAAAGTATCATCTCGTCCCAATCTCATTATATACGATTTCTAAACTCACTATCAAACCATGGTGAAGATTGTACCTTAAAAAAGCTAAACTTCACTAGTTCAATTGCTCACTAACTTGAAACTTTTTTCACTCTTTCAGGTAGCCGCTGAATTTCATCTCTTTTCAGTATCACTGCTAAAACATGTGCTAGTTGAGATTGGATATGCTTTGCATACATGATTCGATGAAATATACTCAACAAGAGTAGCCGATTTGCATAGATTACATAGGCCTTATTCTAAATCAGTAAGCTCAGGCAAACTTTAAAAAGAGTGACAAGGTAACCTATCCACCTGGGTTCATTACATTTTCCCAATTCTTTCAGCCACACCCATCAAAAGCTTTTCAAAACAGAAACTCTGATCAGGCAATAATATCCAGAGTCCAGACATATCACTAACTTGAACCAACTCAAGAGATCAAGATCATGTAACTTAGCCTCAAACCTCTATTAGATTGAACACAATACGCGATACAGTTTTAAGATCAAGTTGGAAATGGTGTTCATAGATGGCAACAAACAACAATAAATCTATAAACTCAGTTTCTAATTACTAAACTGCTTTTCTGTCACCAGCCCACTTTCCAGCCTTGGTGGTTCAGTTTCCTGGACTGATTTCAAGGTCAAAAGGTGTAGGGATGGTACTCAGGGAGGGGAAGGCTCTTCAACCAAAATTGGAAGAGAATTATTGTAAGAATTTATTTACTACAATAGGAAAAACAGTGGAAACCGTACCTTTTTTCTCGAGGTCAGTATGGTTTGATATTCTTAATAATCAGAGAAAATAACCATATGTTTAATAGCAGAACTTGATCTGTGAAACTGCCATTTACATTATAAAACTATAAGAGTTGAAGAATCAAATACACCTTGTTTTATTTACAATTTTGCAAGTGGCTTCATGATAGCCCTACAGTTCTCAATTATCGTATTCCTTTTCATATGAGAATATGGAATAAGATATTGAAAGGCAAAGTAATAAGAGTAGACATCAACAACACTAACAAAAGTTTACTATTCTGTTATCTGATAATGCTGTTTCATCTGAACCAGTAACTCACATATTTCTGTAATACTACAAGAACGAAATTGATGTAATAGAAAGGGTAATTTACCCAACTGCATCTATATAACTTTATAGTCTAACAATAGGGGAAACAAACTAATGAGCATAAAAGTATAGCAGGTAAACCATGATGGAAATAAAGTTGTGATTTTGAACAGCTGATGCAAATTCTTCCTAGCTGAATCTTGGTAATTATAGAATTCAATAAGAAAATTGTTTAAAAGGAGAATTACCCGAGGAGGACTACATATTGGCCTGTTAAGTTGTCAATATTTCTCGTCCTTTGCAACAGCACCAGCTGAGGAAGTATGGCTACTGCTTCCAAATATATGGAAAAGGCCCACATCACCTGATTAATCAATTTGGTTAGATCACACAAGTAATTGAACAATGTGATCCTCACAGTAGATGCTCTCCATCGATAATTTTACTGAATATAGCAATATGGTCACATGCTCCTAATAGGATATGAACAACATCTCAAAATGGTAGTAAATGATACCTCTCTAAAAGTGAATTTCTCATTGATGACCAGGGCCAAAAGCAGGCAAGGGAGTAGAAGAAAATGATGGCGAAATGTGTCTTGGGACTTATCATACGATCTACGAACAATCCTGTGGTGCCGTATATACCAAACAATTGAGAAAGAGCTACCCAAGAATATCAACTTCATGAGGGTATTATAAACTGAGTAGAAGCTAACAAAGATATCCAAGTAGCGGGTAGCAAAGACAAGAGCATAGAGTTCTTGAGTCTTCAAGGAAACACCTGTATGAACCGAGGGAAGTCAAAAATTTATTCGTTTCAGAGAAAACTTGAGTTCCAACTTCCAAGCAGGCATATATTAAAATAGTACTAAAAATGGATAGCTCAGGATACATTAATTGCCACAACAAAACTCGACAGTTTAGCATGTGTTTATTCTGTAGCAAGTTGAATTCTGGAACTTGTATATTTAGCACCACATTGGGTACTTTCATACAAAAAACTTCACAGGTCCTTGATATACGGTATACATTTACTTCAAAGTGTGTGGTATTGTTTCAAAAGGACCCATTATCTCCCAATATTTGTCGGATGCCAATATCAAATGTGTCAAAGTCTCTTTAGAATCAGTATAATAACAAAAAAAAACCTTTTAAAAGTGCAAATCCAAAATTTGAAAATGCAGATGTCACACTGCTTTATAGTTCAATAGTCAAAACCATTCCTTCTCTCTGCAAGGACCATTCCTGCAGAAGAATCAGCCAAAATTTGGAACCATTTGAACATCTACACTGAACAATCTACCAATTTTTGTTGACAACAGTAACCAAATGGCAACATGATTTCCAGTTTGGATGATTTTGGCATTAATGATCATGGAAAGATAATCTAAATATGCACAGCGCGGTCATTGGACTTCAAGGTTGAAGATAGATATGTCCCCACATTTCAAATCTGCAGACGTCTCCTCTAAAACAGTAGTATATAAACACTAATGCATAGAAACATAGTTAGGTATAAATCTATATCGACCGTCTACGATAGCAGTATACAATCAGATGAGACCTTAAGGTACTCGGTAAAAGTTAAGTATACTAACAGGGGGAAAAAACCATGATTGATAGAAGTGGGTAGATGTAGAATGTCCCCAATAATCTAATCAACAAAAGCATCTCCCACCCCACCCACCCAAGGCATCATTAGCAGCCTTCATCTTTTCACTTTCTTCTTTCTTTCTTTATGTTTCTTCCGTAATTCAATTTTACTTTTATCAATAATATCAGCCTAAATCATAGTAATCCCTATGATTATGCTAGTTTATCAAGCATATGATGGAATTTCTCGTATTTTCCCCTATTTTAGGATGCATGTACTTCCCGTATCCTAATAAACATAATTTTAATTCACATCAATGTTCTCTTTCTACTATTTACTCAATATTTTAACTATACTACAGAATTTGTCTTTCACGGAAAGAATGAGTTTGCAACTTACCTACTACAGTCAAGTGTATCATAACTAATCTTTTCTAAAAGAATAACTTTACAACTTGGTAGACATCTGCAATCACATGAAATTCCGTTGTATGGCACCTCTCCTTTGAATAGCCGGCTACCATTTGGCTTCCGTACACACAAGCCTGCCTTTTCTTTTCCTTCTCTGTTTTTCCTTTTTTTGATACCAGGAGTTCTCCAACACCAGCTTCACCATCCCAGGCTCAAAACTGGGCAACCTGCCAACCCTAACACCTTTAGGAGGACGGCAACCTAGAAACTAGTTGGGTAGGTAGATGGGAGCAAACCGTGACCCTGAACATTCCTGCTAATTCCCTAATAATAATAGGCTCCAATGCCCATTTTCACTTAACTCGTTCACTTATCCCAAAGAAAGAAAGGTTCTGAAACCATTTATCACCTGTATAGCAAGTATAATGGCACATCATCTTAACCACAAGTTATGACCTCACAAATGAACCCCATTACCTCTCTTGGCATCCTACTATCGAGTATCGGCACTCATAACATCATCTGACCTTTGCAATACTTTGTAACCACTAGTTGTGACCTTATAAAAACACTTCTTCCCCATCCACACCTAATTCCATAACCTCCATTTCTTCCATACATGGAATTAACTACCAAGTAAAACGTAAACCCAAATCTACATCTTCCAAAGGGAAGTCAGGACAATGTCATTGGCGAATTTACCGCGCTTTCGGGCACATCCATACCCATAACACATTCTACCTATTTATGCAATAAATTCAACCCCAAATCGTATAAATTTAAGCTCAATGAACTAAACTCTTTCTCCACAAATAAATAAATAAATAAAACATAAAACACAACCGAATGGGGAACTAAATCAACAGCAAGTGAAAAGAGAGAAGAGGAGACTGACCAGCACAGGACTTGATAGTGTGGATCTTGAGAAGCAAAACAAGAACACTAGCCAAATGCATCATATCTCCCGCTAATCTGAATATATTCATCTTTTTCTATGTTTTCTTGAATCAACTGGGTATATATGTTTCTCCGAGCTCTACCCAGATCTCCCAATTGATCCGCCAAAAGGTGAAAAGTTTGGTTCTTTCGTGGAGTCTAGTTATGGGTCTGCTCTCGAATCTGCTTTTCCTGGATTTTGGGACAGCAAGAAGCTAGAGAGAGGAAGAGGTAACTGTTAAAATGGAGAACCGACCAAAATCTTTAACTCTTTGGTTCCGCCTATGTTACGGTCTGTTTGGTCCTTGAATTTTATATTATTCTAAATTTCTAATTTAGTCCTCTCAATATGAATATATTGTAACTCAATAAAGACGCCGACTAAAAAAACAAAACAAAACTTAATAGAAGACGACAGTTATTATGATGCTATTAATCATTATGCTGCTAGTCTTTAGGTACAGTTTTTTTTTTTTTTTTATGTCTTTATTGTGTCAAAGCAAATAGAATAGTTATGATGTATTTTTTGTTAACTGGTGTATGTTAGAATATGTTATTTATTTTTTAGTTTAGATTTTTTGTCTTCATTTTGTATTGTATGGTTTCATTAATCAAGGCATAAAAACAGACACACAGACTCGTCTTAGAAAAATAAAAGAGTTTTGTTGTTTTAGTTTGTTAATGAAGTAGTACTAAACACATTCATATTGTCCTTAGGTCATGAAATATTTGAGAAAGTATCTGGTCATACTAAGCTTTAGCTATCGAGCCTCGTTATACTACCGTCGTTTTGTGTATTATTGTTTCACCCTAGCCATCTGTTTTTATCTGTGTCTCTCCCTACTTTCAAACACTAAGGCCTCACTACTATCAATCACCATATTATCCTTCAGTTAGGCCTCATCATGGGCCGGGCTAGTTCCGGTCATACCCTAAATTTTAAGGTTTAGGGTAGGGTTTTGACTTAGTCAACAAAATTTAGGGTCGGGTAAGGGGCTTAAATATGTAAGCCATTACTCGCTCTTACCCGCCCTTAAAGCTCATTTCGCTAAGGTTAATATGGTCGGATAGAGCCGGCCTTTTGGATAGGGCTAAATAGGGCCGAATATAACGTTATTTTATTTAACAAAATAAATTCATGAGTTTTAATTTTTCTTCTTAAATATTATCTCAAGGAATATATGTGATACAAGACCCTATTTTTAGTCATATGTAACATACATATATATTATATTTAACTTAAGACACCTAAAATTATTAATCTAAGTAGTTATATTCATATATTTTATTCACTATCTCTCTAAATCACCAAAAATCAATCGTTATTTACCAGAGAAAAATACAAATTAAAAAAAATAAAATTTACAAGATTAGTTGTATTGTATAAAAAAAATAAGAAACATATTAAAAACAATAGAAAATAAGTAATTATTAAGGCCTAAAGGGTGGGCTTTCAGGGTTGTGCTTGGCCTTAAATGGCTCAATAAGGTAGGGTCGGGTTTCATTTGCTTGACCCTTGCCCTACCCTAATTGAAAAGGGCTAGGGCCGGCCCACCCTAACAGAGGGCCGGGTAGGACGGGTTTTAGGACGAGCTAGGGCCGAAGGGCCAAATGATGAGGCCTACCTTTAGTGAAGATGTCACCGCAAGCTTTGTTGGCTAGCCTTGTAAAACGACAATGTCATTGATATCTCACATCTGGAACAAGACGAAGAAATCAAACCAAATCCTTGGGTGTATCTGATTTCCAAACCAATGACCTCCAAGCATAGGGGCGGAGGAAATTGAGGACCAGTGGGGGCCTGTGCCCCCATTAGATTTTAACGATTGACAGCGAAAGATACAGTATGCCCCCAGTGAAAATGAAAAATTATGTGTAAAAAAAAAAAACTATCCACAATAAAAAAGAATTGGGGAATAATAAGAAGCTTCTCATGCACTCTAACCTTGAGAAGCCCACCTTACAAGGTCTCCCGGATACAACTTACCAATATAGAGTTGTGTTTCCCCCAGATACTACTTCAATACAGTAGTACTCCTGCGTTTTTGTGTGCATTCAATCTCTTTGTTGAAAAAAGAAGAATACTGATGCAGTGGTGATTTGTGCGTTCAATCTCTTATCTGCCTCAAACCTCAAAATCTCAAATCAATATTTCTGAGATCAACAGCTCAACAAGAACAAGGTATGGTACATGCTCTCTCTCAAGTCTCAATTTCAGATAGATCAATGGATGATGGATGAATCTATCAGTTATCAAATAACATGTCTTGTTATTGTTTATTCGTTTTGCTCTCTCAAGTCTCAATGCGATTGATTTTCTTCACGACTTCTCCTCTATTCTAGTGTTCTTGTATTTTGTATATATTCAATTGAAAATTTTGTAAACTCATGAATCATGATTTGGGAGTTTATAACTATGTTCAAACGGGTACTTTGGTTACCGGTAGGATTAGTATTAGGATTATGACTTTATGAGGTTCTATATATACTACTAGGAGCTTGAGGAGATTCAGGAGAATAGAATATTGAAATTTATATTGTTGTATTAGTACTCTGCATGCCTAGAAGAATGAAATTTTGGAACTTTATAATTGTATAAGCATATGTTAATCTTGTTGATCGTTCCTTAATTTTCAATTCAAGTTAACTTACATTTTTGTTTGCTACTGCAGTTGTGAATTGCAATTTTGTGAAAAAATCATGGAAATATTCTTTAAAAGAAAATCAGACATGTTGTCAAAAAACATTTGTGTTGGGGTGGAAATAAACTTGGTTGATCTTCCTTCAGATCCTAGATTACGAAAGAGTATTTCAGACTATGATTTGAACATTCGAGACCAAGTTCGAAGAGAAACTTGGTCTAAAACTTCAAACATTCGAGACCAAGTTCGAGACCAAGTTCGTGGCCGGATTTTAACTTATTAATCCGCTAAAAATATTAAACTTCAAAAATTCTCAAACCTATCCAAAACTCCTCCAAAAATTCTAAAACTCATTTCATTAAACTCCTCATAAAATTCCTTACAAAAAACATTTTTCCCGGCAGCGGTCGGTGGCCAGCTCCGGCGACCTCCAATGCCCACCAAAAGTTGACAACACCTTCCTCTCAACCTCCTTTACAACTTTCCTAACTATCACAAACACCAATTCCAAGCCTAACTATGTCAATCGAACGAAAACACATAAAAACCCTAGAATTTCCATTACCGATTTCTCCTTACCTAGCTCGAGATGGAGGGAGCCCTTGGGAGGGATTGCTTTCTTTTGAGCCAAGGCTTTAGGTCTACAAGCCGGAGGAAGGAGTTCCGGCGACGGGAACACGTGGACAGCCGGACCTTCAGGCGGGCTTTTCTCCCGATCGGCAGCGCTAGGGAGCCTCTCATCTGTCTAGAAAGGAAGCTAGGTCAGAGGCCAACCGATTGGGACCGGTGCGGCGGTGAACGGAGGTCAGACGGTGGCGAACAGAGGTCCGAAGGTTTCCGAGCAGAGAGCGGGTCGGGGAGGGAGGGAGAGAGAGAGAGAGAGGGCGCGTGAAGAGAGAGGGAAAGAATGGGTTTGGGCTTGGCCCAAACCAATCCACCACTAATACCCATTCCAAAATTCCACACCCCAAAAATAATACCCCAATAAAAATTACCTTTTACTAGCAAAAATTTTCATTTTTACAGTCGTCACATTTTCTTCCTTCGAATAAATCATACGAAATAATCGTCCCCTACAATGGGGACCAATTAAATTAAACACTTACTGATGAAGACTGTAAAACTCTTATTACCACTATGTTAGTAATTAAAGTAAAAATTAAGGGTCGGGGCGTGGCAGTTTTACGCCGGGAAGGGATTCACTCTAACTGAGAGCAGGTACCCGGATGTTGAGAAACTTGCCTTGGCACTTATCGTGACAGCAAGAAGGCTGAGGCATTATTTCCAGGCACACTCGATAACACTCTACACTAATCACCCCCTCAGGCAGATCATGCAAAAGCCAGATGTCAGCGGGAGATTGGTGAAATGGGCAATAGAGCTTGGAGAGTTCGATATTCATTACCGGCCACGAGTAGCCATAAAGGGGCAGGCGGCAGCCGACTTTATATCAGAACTCACGCCCATAAACGCTGTGGATGATCTGGCAGAGCTCCAGCAACTGGTAGGCGCAGAGGAGCTTTTATCCAAAGCCGGGCAGGGCAATGATAGCCTGCCACCATCACATTGGAAACTATTTGTTGATGGCTCGGTGACGAGACGTAAGAGTGGGGCGGAAATTATATTGGAAACTCCCGATGGGTTCAAGCATGAGTACGCCTTGGAATTCCAATTTAAGACCTCCAACAACGCTGCGGAGTATGAAGCATTTATTGGCGGGTTACAGCTCGCCCGTGATATCGGCGTGGAAAGTGTTGAAGTGTATAATGATTCTCAGCTAGTCGTAAATCAGGTCAACGGGAGTTTCGATGCAAAAGAGCCGCATTTGAGCTCCTACCAAGCCCTGTCGAAAGCCTTCATGCAACGCTTCAAGTCAGCTTCTCTGACGCACATCCCGCGGAAGAAAAATAGCAATGCGGATGCTCTTGCTCATCTTGCTACCGAAAGGCCCGGGAAGGGACGAAAGAAGGCAATGATCAAGGTTGTTAGTACATAGCCAAAATACTTGGCTAAGCCGAGAATAAGATACAATTACCCGGTCGAGATAGCCCTGGTGAGCCCTTCACAGGCATCCAAAGAATGAAGGGCCGGTAACAAACCGCTTGCCAAAGTCACTCTAGCGGCAAAACACCCCCAAAAGGGGAGACACTCCAAAGGATGGCAAGAAGTCCCACATTGGAGACTTAGCCAAAGGTACCCAAGCTTAGCCTATAAAATAAGCTCAACCTATCATAAAAGGTACATGCACACATATACTCTCTCTCTCTCTCTCTCTCTCTTTCACTCCTCTACCCGTACAAGTGCTCAAAGCTAACTTAAGCAACGGAGAGTCGAAGACTGAGCCATCCCAGTCCCGACCCCGTGACGCTGTCATTTGTGCAGGTACCGTGTGAAGGACCCTAGAATTCTACTTCGCTCCGCCTCGCGACCCCTTTCCGGCTCGGGACGAAGCAGGTAGAAACAATTGGCGCTAGGAGGAGGGCCCTTGTCTTGTGGAACTCCCATTTGCCTCGACACTCAGCACCATGGTGGAAATCATTGATGACCCTGTGGACCCTGGCACTCAAGTGGAACTTCAACCCGGCAACACATCCCTTCCCCAAACCAGCAGCCCAGCCCCTATTAGCCATCCCGACCCCGCCACAGCCCTTGAACTCCTCAAGCGAGACTTCCATTCGTTCCGCGAGCAAGCGGCGAAGGAAAGGGCAGAAGCGGAAGCGTACCGGGTACACATTGCTGAGTTGGAGAAAGAGCAATCCTTGCTCCGTGCCACGTTAGAGCATCGTAACGTGTACAACGATCGCTCAGACTGTGCGGCGCGAATTGCTAAGACCCCGGATTCCCTTCAAGACCAGACTAGTTCATGCTCTCGGGAGGGCCTAACCAGATCGTATACATATCTCATCCCCTTGCCCATCCCTCATTTCCACTCCCAATCCCCCAGCCATCTCCAATCCTCAATGACTCCCCCCTGCCACATCAACCTAATCCATCTACCCAACCCATCCCTACTTCCACCAAGTCGCTGCAGGTGGAGAAGTGTAGAGGCACGAGGGGCCCCTATCTCCACCTGAGACGCTCTTCTCGCAATATAGTTCCACTGGCCACAGCGACGCCATAGTCCAGAATGGGCAACTCCACCAATATTGTGCTCGTGGCCAGATTCTAACACTACATGGTGGAGCTCCACGGTTCCCCCAACGCCAGTCTTCTGTAACACGGCAATACACGGCACCCTCGGAAATCGTAAACATCGAACGCGGTGTCACGATCACCCCATCAGCGTGAGATCAAGTGACATTCCGCAGAGGTGAGGATACCACACATCGCCACCACTGTGAGCCTTTAATAATCAATGTGCAGGTGGATCATTACAGGTGCCACCGAGCTTTAGTGGATACAGGGGCCGCTGTAAGTGTCATGTTTTCTGATTGTTACAAGGGACTTCGGCGGGACCGCGCCAAACTGTATAACAACCACGACCCCTTGGTCAGCTTCTCTGGTGACATCGTACAACCGCTAGGCTCAGACCGCCTAACCGTGGCGGTAGGAACTACTCCTTGCCGCTCCTCCATTACAGCTCGCTTCCTCATAGTTGACTGTCCCTCGTCCTATAATCTTATCTTAGGCTGGGACATCCTTTGGGGACTGCAGTGCTTCATATCCAACCACATGCTCCTCATGAAAGTTCCTACCACAGGTGGCATCTTGACAGTTCAAGGGGACCGAGCATCCATTGAACACTGCCATCTTAACGCCATCCAACAGGGACGCAGCGCCTATGAGATGTTCCCCTTAAACCCCGGAACCCATAGATGATCCGCGGGAAGACACAAAGGGGTGCAGGACAAAGAGCCCCGCGACCTAGTCCTACAAACGCTCGCCACCACCTACCTTAGACCAATTTTAACCTTGGCTTTGAAAGCCGTTACTTCATTGTTACTAGTGTATATACAATAGCCCAGTAGCAGCTCCACCCATGTATACTTTGCCCGCTAGCGGCTACATCTAAGTACAATGAAGTGTTTTGTCATTCCAACATGCTATACTTTGCCCCCGCAACGCAGGGCTACAAACCATACAAAAGTATACAGCAAGACAAACACAAAGGCTACACATAACGCCAAAATATCAACCTGGACTCCCAGGCAAATTAGTATAAATTAATTACAATGGCTAATGGCTAACCACGCCACTCACATTGTTCCAAAACAAAGTCCTACAAACTATCAAAGTATACAGGCACATCTCAGGTACATCTCACTCCCTCCTAGCGGATGAGTCGCCAGACTTGTTCACACTCCCCTTCGACCCGCCACTGCGGCCACGAACCTGGCTCACGGTCCCCGCTACCCTCTGCCCAGTCGGCTGCTTCAACGGGTCCTGGGACAAAAAGGAAGGCCTCACAGCTACGGCAGGGCGGATAAGTGAACTTCCAGGAGCCACCTCAGGGCCGGGGCATCCCTTCACAGGAGCCTTCTGAACTTCAAGGCCTGTACGCGCCACCAACCCCGGAGCCCGAGGATCGCGAGCCGTAATGGCAGAAGAAGCCACCTGCGACACTACTACTTGGGCAGACATGGACCCCTCGGGGCCAGTAGCCCTCACAGATGATGTAGCTGCAATGGCAGGAGGTCGCGGGTCACCCGCAACTGACGTCCCCTTCTGTCCAGCAGACGTTGCGCGCCACGCCTCATGCTGCTTCGCCAAAGACCGTGAGATCTCGGCTTGCTTCTTTTGCTCAGGCGTCATTTGTTCCCACGCCACCTTTGCAGCATTTTTCTCTGCATACCATTTGCGCATGGCAGCCTCGTTAATCCATCCCGCCTGGCAGCCCAGCCGGCTTAACTCATCCTGCCCTTTGTTATAGGCACCTTTCAGCTGCTGCTTGTACACTTCACCCTCCCGGAACAACCTTTGCCCCGCCATGGCAGCTCGCTCGCACTTGGCCTTCCAGGACACATCCAGATCCGCAAGTGCCTGCGTCAACTTGGCCACCTCAGCTTCCAAGGACGCTGCCTTAGCAGCCGCCACTTCCAAAGCCTCCACCTGTTCATCCTTCTTCCTCACAACTTCCTTCAACTCCGCCACCTGAGCCTGGAAGACAGCAGTGTTCTGGTCTGCCTGAGCTAGCTGCTCTGCAAGGTTCTGCTCCGCCTGAGCTAGCTGCTCTGCAAGGCCACGGTTACGTTCTTCAGCCTCCCTCAACTGCTGGCTCTTCGCCTCAGCATCATCCTGCCAGTGGGAGGCGGCCCGTTCACTCGCGACGTACATCAGCAATGTCGCCTGCAGTCACATAGCAACATATAAACCCCAAGCTCAAACCAGTGGAACACAAAAACATACAAACACTTACCCGAGTTAGTTTCTCCTTAGCGAGAGCCATTCCCGCCGGTGGATCCACATCCTCCAATACGTGCATGTCTCAAGCACGGTGACGCATGTCGAATGCCATCTGAGCTAAGTATGGCTGCGCGTCCCCTGTCCCCTCCAAGGCTTGGGCAACCTCAGCTAGACTGGCAGATCCCCTAGACCGGCTATCCCTCCGCGACCTCTTCGATTGGCCCTCGCGAGCCGGGTCAAACCTCTCCTTCCTCTTCCGAGTCCGGGCCGCACCTATCTCTTCCTCGCGGTCCGCAACCTCCTCCACAACAGGTTCCTCCTGCGCCTGGTCGGGTTCTCCCTCGCGATCACCCTCTACCGGCACCTCCTCCACCTCCAACTCCACATCCTGGACGCCTAGGCCCATCGCTTCCGCCACCAACGGAGGCACATAGGCGTAATCCTCATCCGCCAGGTTCAATCTCAGAAAATCTTCATAGTCCCCCAGCTCCACCTCCCTTCCCTCTCCCGTCTCCAAGTCAATGTCGTACTGCTTGGCATGATTAGCCTCAGCTAGCAGCCCATCTAACATGTCCTCATCCGACACCTTGTCGTAAGGACCTTCCTTCTTCCGCGACCCCCCGTCGCGTGGCATCGTCACTGCAACAAACAAGCAATAGTCAGACAACGACTCACAAACCTATAATAGGTAACGCAACTACTAAAATACAGACCCGAAACCCGGGCGTAGCCAAAGTGGCTGTATATGCCAAGGCGGCATATCCGATATGAGCTCCTACATTCCAAGGCCCATATCACCCGACGAATCTGCCGCTCCATCAGCTCAGTCAGATTGTACTCTTGCGGCACTGCACAAAGCTAGTTGTCAGCAGTGACAGTAGACAAACAAAACAAAACAACACAAGGCAAGAGCACGGTACCTATTCTCTGGAAGCTCTCCGGGACCCGGAAAGGATGCCCGTGCCACTCATGCCACTGCCCCCCAACAAGGAAACACTTGCGCCTCCAGGTTTCACTTGTTGAGGTGGGCAAGTCTTCCACCAACACTTTAAACTTCCCCCGTGACTTCATCGTCACGCAGCCCCGGCTACCCTTCTTCGCGCACCACCCCATGTGCCAGCACGCGTTGAACTCGTCACAATTCGGGAACTCCTGCTTCAGCAGGCGGAATAACACGCCCGTTCCCAATATTTGCTTCAACATGTTGGGGCTAACCTGCCCCGGGGCGACATGCAGACACGCTAAGGTGTACTGCACAAACGGGGGCAGCGGGAACATCAACTCGCACTTTAGTTGGTATTCGTATACCAATGTAAAGTTGCCCGGGGGATCCCAAAACTTCACCCCCGGCCAAGCGGCCGCAACAAGGCCTCCTCCGGAATGCTCCAATTTTGGCGAAGCACTTCAAGCTTCGACGAAGTCAAACTCTCGCCAGGGGGTTCCCAAAATGAATCATCCTCCTCACGAGATGTCGCCATGATCAACTCCTCTACCTCCTGCAATAGAGGGTCACACGAGGACACATGAGACCCGGCATCCATCACAGGAATGCCTTCCCCCAAGTCAAGGGCAATCTCCGCCATAAGGTTATACAATCCCTCCTCTTTCGGTGCAAAGTGTCCGAATCAGCACTAAGCGAACTAGAGACCACCACGATCTCTTCGCTGGACACCGACACCGACACCGGATCTGCCATACCCCGCTACCTTAACCCTAACCAGCTCGACAACAAATCTCTCACCCTAGAAATCCTACCAACACCACAAACATGTGAACAATCCCACACCCCAAATAACCTGAAACAACGCCGCCACCACATACAAAGTCAAAAGACAGAGAAAACGACGAATTCATACCTGGAAACAGTGGGTTTGCATAGTGGCAGTGAAGCTGATTACAAACGGCTGAGCGCTCGCACCCAATCGATTGAGGATGAAATTGGACGTTTCCCAGTCTGAAACTTGTAGAATAGCCGAAAACCTAAAACACAAATCGCGCCTCCACAGTTTCCAGTTTCAAAACACGAACTCCCCCCCCCTTCAGTTCTCTCCAACACTATTTATAGGCATTCCCCTGGACCCCACAAAACTGAACGGTCAGGGTAAAGCCACGTCACCTTTGGCCACTTCAAAAAAAAAAGAAAAAAAAGCGACAGTCCCCAATCAAGCGCGGACTGACTCGCCACATAGCAACAGTCCCCAACCAAGCGCGGAGTGACTTGCCACATCGCGACAGTCCCCAATCAAGCGCAGACTGACTCGCCAAGGCAACGGCCCGCAACGCTCAATAGCGAGTCTCCTCAATCAAGCGCGGACTGACTCGCCACGCAGCGGCCGCAATGCCACTTAGCGACAGTCCCCAATCAAGCGCGGACTGACTCGCCACATAGCAACAGTCAACAACCAAGCGCGGACTGACTTGCCACATCGCGATAGTCCCCAATCAAGCGCAGACTGACTCGCCAAGGCAACGGCCCCCAACACTCAATAGCGAGTCTCCCCAATCAAGCGCGGACTGACTCGCCACGCAGCGGCCGCAACGCCACTTAGCGACAATCCCCAATCAAGCGCGGACTGACTCGCCACATAGCGATAGTCCCCAATCAAGCGCGGACTGACTCGCCACTTCGCGACAGTCCCCAATCAAGCGCGGATTGACTTGCCACATCGCGACATTCCCCAATCAAGCGCGGACTGACTCGCCAAGGCAACGGCCCGCAACGCTCAATAGCGATAGTCCCCAATCAAGCGCGGACTGACTCGCCACATCGTGACAGTCCCCAACCAAGCGCGGACTGACTCGCCACGCAGCGGCCGCAACGCCACATAGCGAGTCCCCAACCAAGCGCGGACTGACTCGCCAAAACAGCGGCAAACATTTCTTCTCGCCAACCTGTTTTCGCAACATCACCCCCGTCACCTCGCGACTCTCGCGTGGGGACTTGGAGACTCGGCACCATGCCTCCCGCACCCGGGTAAAACCTATTCTCGGCATCTCTAGAATAACTCCCCACCCAAGAACTCTCGGACTGGGACTTGTTAGTATATAGCCAAAATACTTGGCTAAGCCGAGAATAAGGTACAATTACCCGGTCGAGATAGCCCTGGTGAGCCCTTCAAAAGCATCCAAAGAATGAAGGGCCGGTAACAAACCGCTTGCCAAAGTCACTCTAGCGGCAAAACACCCCCAAAAGGGGAGACACTCCAAAGGATGGCAAGAAGTCCTACATTGGAGACTTAGGCAAAGGTACCCAAGCTTAGCCTATAAAATAAGCTCAACCTATCATAAAAGGTACATGCACACATATACTCTCTCTCTCTCTCTCTTTCACTCCTCTACCCGTACAAGTGCTCAAAGCTAACTTAAGCATCGGAGAGTCGAAGACTGGGCCATCCCAGTCCCGACCCCGTGACGCTGTCATTTGTGCAGGTACCGTGTGAAGGACCCTAGAATTCTACTTCGCTCCGCCTCGCGACCCCTTTCCGGCTCGAGACGAAGCAGGTAGAAACAGAGGTATTGGGAAAGCCGAGTATAAGTAAGACCATCTCAGAAATATTCACGGTTGACGCAGGACCCGGAGAGCCTACTTGGATGGATCCCATAGTAGAGTTCATGAAGGAGGGGGTGCGCCCGGATGATAGGCTGCAGGCACGAAAGCTCCAATTGAGGTGCGTTAGATACACGCTCATGAATGGGAAGCTATACCGCAGAGGTTACAGTTTTCCCAACATGAAGTGTGTGACAGAGGAGGAAGGGCAAGTAATCATGGATGAGATACATGAGGGAGTATGCAGGAACCATTCGGGATCTTGGTCGTTGGCACACAAAGCGCTACACGCAGGATTTTTCTGGCCCAACATAGGTGCTATGGCAGACAAGATGTCTGCTCAGAGCCGTAAGTGCCATTTACACGCCAATGGGACGTATTCCCCTCCTATCGCTTTATCGATCTTGCTATCACCATGACCTTTTGCGCAATGAGGTTTGAACCTCATCGAGATCCTGCCCACGGCCCCCAGGCAATTTAAGTATGTGATAGTGGCCGTTGACTACTACACAAAATGGGTGGAGGCGGCGCCTCTTGGGAAAGTAACTACTGAGTGTGTGAAGAACTTTCTAATGAAAAATATATATTGCAGATTCGGGGTCCCAGAGACAATCGTCACGGACAACGGAACTCAATTCAATAACAGCCACCTGATCGAGTTCACCAAAGATATGGGCACCAAGATGGTCTTCGCGTCCGTGACACACCCGCAGACTAATGGTCAGGTAGAGTCAGTCAACAAGATCATCAAAAAGCTTTTAAAAAAGAAGCTGAATGATGTCAAGGGCCTGTGGGCACAGAAGTTGATGGAGGTATTATGGGCAATCAGAACCACAGCAACAGAAGCAACGGGAGAGACACCCTTCTGTATGGCCTTCGGCACAGAAGCTGTCTTGTCGATCGAGAATTACATACCTTCAGGCAGGGTCAAGAACTTTGATGATGCGACCAACGAGCAAGGCCTCCAGTTGAATGTCGACCTCATTGAAGAAAGGCGGGAAATAGTAGACTTGCATAATCAGGTCTACAAGCAACGAGTTGCGCGTCATTACAATAATAAAGTCAGGACCCAGACGTTGGGACTGGGGGACTGGGTGATGAAGAAAATCACGACCAAGACGGCCGCCCAGGACCCAACATGGGAAGGGCCATTCGAGATAGTCGAGAAGGTTGACCCGGCCACATTCTTTCTCCGGGATCAGGATGAGATAGTCACCGGGCACCCCTGGAATACAGAACACCTCAGATTCTACCCAATTTAAAGGGAGGAATGAGACCCATTGTAATTTTTGTAAGTCTAACAGGCCCGGGAGGTTAACATGTCCCGACAGGTACCCCCCTCCCCCCACCACAAAGATTTTAGAAAATACAATACAAGAATGTTGATTAATTCCAAAATCCACAGGCATAAGTCAATTAATATATATCCCGAATAATATCGACCGGGATGACATTCCACACGCATAAGTCAATTAATGTCCAAGTAAGATCACCCGGGATGACATTCCACAGGCATAAGTCAATTAATATCCCAAGTAATGTCTATCGGGATGGCAATCCACAGGCATAAGTCAATTAATGTCCCAGTAAAGTTGACCGAGATGGCATTCCATAGGCATAAGTCAATTAATATCCTGAATAATATCGACCGGGATGTAAGTCAATCCATTAGAATCCCAAGTATAGTCGAGGCAATACACCATGCAATGTAAGTGACGCATAAGGTAAGCATAATATATTAAAACCCGATATCCCGAGGAATACCACTAAGGGGTCTTTACAAAATGCCTAGGACGTTAAGTCACCAAGATCAAGTACATGGTTTGCAAAATCAAAAGCCTATCTTCACCCTACACTTCGCGGCCTTCCACGTATTCGTACTCGGACGACTCGGCCTGGTATTCATTATCATCACCTTCCTTCTCTGCAGCCCTCTCGAACGGTTCATTCTCCATGGCATCTGATTCCCTGTTGGCAACAGATTTAGATTTTGACTCCCTCTCTTTGGCCTCCCAGGCCGTAATCAGGTCGGCTGTCATTTACCAAACTTCTCGGTGATACCGCCTTCTCGGGCCGCCTTGAGCATGGCCTTCAACTCGTCCGACTCTTTGAACTTGGCAACGGCAAGTTCACCCTGCAGATTGACAATCTGTCCGTCTTGGTCCTTTAGCTTCGACCGCAGCTTAGCATTATCCTACTGCAGCGCCTTTATGTCGCGCTCCAAGGCGACCACACGCTCAGCCTTCCCCTCCAATTCTTAGGCATGAAGGAGGATTTTGGCCAACTTATCGGCTAGCGCGATATTCTCTTTTTTCCCCGCCTCTAGCTCCTTCTCAATCTTCTTCTTCTTGGCCTGAAGATAGCTGATTTGGTCATTAAGGCTGGCCAAATGCTCATTCATCTCGTTCGTGTCTTCACTGACATCAATAGCATAGATAGCAAAAAGTGCCTGCAAGAAGTGTTGTTAAAGATACAAACTCCCGGACAGTAAATGGAAATCAGAAGAAGTAGGAAATCTACCTTCATCATCGCTTCCCGCGCATGTTGCCGATTCAGCTGGGGTGTGTTGGACCATATCCTGATCCTGTCCAACTCGATGCCCTTCAAGTCGGCCACCATGCTGCGCACGAACTTCTCATCGGCGCAGCAGTACTGGTCCAGCACTTGTCGGATGGGGGTCTTCCGAATCGGGGGTACTGCCGGAGCAAGACCAGCTAAGCTCACTGACTAGTTAGCTAAAGGCCCCGCCGCTTTCTGCTTCTTTCGGGGTTGCGAGGTGCCCGACACGCTCATTCCAGTAAGTGTCACTCCTTCGTCGCAGGATTTTGACCTCTTGGACCAGGATTTCTTCTTTTTCCCCCCAACATTGATGTTGACTATGTCGCCGGTCCTCCTGGGACCCACAATATCGCCCGGTGGCTTCCCGTACCCTTGGTCTGGAATCTTCAAGAGTACAGGGCTTTCCGAGACACGAGTGGTAGAGTCCTCTACGCCTACATCTGTATGAGCAACAACCTTCCCAACTTCAAAAAGGTCAATCAGGAGGTCCATGTCGCACGGGTGTGATGTTCAGGGTTTGCACTTGAGTATTTTTGCTGCCAGCAAGCACAACAGTTAGAAGTGTAACATTTATGAATAAAGGTGCAGCGCGAGTACAAGAAAAAGAAAAGAGACATTTAACCAAAACACTCCACCGGGTCAGGTCGTAAGAGCTATGATCTGCGTCTGATGATCAGGCCGTGAACAACCACGTGATATGTTGCTTCTCGAGCTCCAAGAGCGAGAAGGACTGGTCTCGGATAGGCTTAAACCTATTTGGCACCACATAAGTCAGGCAGTTCCTCTGCCATCGACCACCTGCAAGAACGACCTTCGAACGCTAGTTGTTGTTCACGGACGTCTGAAGGTCGGTAACGGGAGGTACGTCCTGAGCGGCAAAAAAAACACATCCCCCGTAATTCTGCTTCTTCGAGTACGAGAGGCGGTATAAGGCTCGAAACTCATTGATATTTGGCCACCCGGAGAGCCTACTTGACTGGCCCACCATAGAGAGATTGTTCCGGGAAACTTACTGTACTATTGAACCAGAAGTGGGTCTTGACTCTCTCACTCAAATGAGCCAGCAGAGCATGGAGTCAGGAGTCTCTTTCCTCCAGCGTTTCAAAATCCAACAAGCCAAATGTGACTTCCTCCTACCTGAGCAGGAAGCCATTAAATTGGATGTCCGCAGACTCAAGCATCGCCAAAGGTTGAAGCACCATGGAGAGCGCTTCACATCCATGGGCGACCTGATCAACAAGGTCGGCAGCTATGAGCTTATACTTAATGAAATGGATGAGAAGGCAAATGCCTCCAAAAAGACATACGTACTGGGAAGAAACAGGACAGTGGGGGCAGTAAGCCTCCAGTCCTCCACGTACAATCCTTATTACTAGAGGTAGGAAAAGTTGGAGCCCGCGCAGGACTATGAAGACGTCAGAGCAGTTGAACTGACTGGGAAGCCATTGGCTAACAAACTGAAGAATCTCAAGATGACCCGCGAGCCAATCACCATTCAGTCATTTCCATAGACCAAGCTCAAATACGAGTCATACAGGTATGACGCTAAAAACGCCCATCTTGTTAGGGGTGTTACTTAAAAACCGAAAACCGAAAAAAACCGCACCGAAAACCGAACCGTAACCGAAAAAACCGCACCGAAAAAAAACCGCACCGAAAATAAAAAAACCGAACCGAACCGGAGCTGTTCGGTTCGGTTTTCGGTTTCGGGTCAGTGAAAACCGAACTGAACCGTTTGAACCGAAGTCAACGGTCAAACAGTAAAAAAAAAAAAACCCTAGTTTAACACCCCTACGTCTCGGTCGCCATTTCTTGACTTTCTTCTGTTCTTCCCTCTCAGGCTCTCAGGCTCTCACACTCAGTCTCACTCCTCTCACGGCTCTCAGTCTCTCACGCAGTCGCCGGTCTGCCCTGTCGAGTGTCGCCGCTTGCCAGTCCACCCTCTGCCCTCCGCCACTCGCCAGTCCGCCGCTCGACTCTCCCTCTTCAGTCTCCTCTGACTCTCACTCTTCTCCCCTCCGCCGCTTGCCAGTCCGCCGCTCGACTCTCCCTCTTCAGTCCCCTCCGCCACTCGCCAGTCCGCCCTCTGCCCTCCGCCACTCGCCAGTCCGCCGCTCGACTCTCCCTCTTCAGTCTCCTCTGACTCTCACTCTTTTCCCCTCCGCCGCTTGCCAGTCCGCCGCTGTTTGCTGCCTTGGTAGAAACTGGAAAGATGCAACAGTAAGTTTCTCATACGCCCAAACATACTTACATATTAACAAAGTCGATTGATTGCCAAATGTTTATGAAAATTTGTTGGATGGTTTATACGGTTGTGACTTGTGTGTGCGTGCTGTTAACATGCGGCCTGCAATTTTTTATCTTTCTTACAGGTGAAACAGAAAGCACTTATCATCTGCAGTGAGGAAGATCGGATTATCAGCTACAAGCAAACACTGGTTAGTTTCAAACTTCAACTTAACCTCTATAATCATCTTTAAAAATTGGTCAGTTGTGTAAGGTAAATTGTGCATATTGATGAGATTTTGAGAAAGATGATTGTTTACTTCAAGACTTCAAGTGGATGGAAAAGCATTCTGCAATGTTTGCTTTCCAATCATTGTCTAAACTTTTTAATAGGAGGGATATATTCAAGGTTTAGCAGACTAGCAGTGTTATGTTTAAAGCTCCCGCAAACGTATATTTTAAGTTTGAATTATATGGAAGTATGCATTATCGAATATGGATCCCAATATATTAAGAACTCTATATTAAAATAACCAGAATTTTTTTTTTTTTCAAAAAAAAAAAAAACCGAAAAAAACCGAACCGGACTGAACCGTTCAGTTCAGTTCGGTTTCCGGTTTACATTTAAAAAAAAAAAAACCGAACCGAACCGAACCGATTTTTTAGTTCGGTTTGGTTTCTGGTTTTAGGTGAAAACCGAACCGAATAAAACCGTTAACACCCCTACATCTTGTCTTTAATGACTTGATCGAGGCGAAATACGTGCGCTTGGATCACAAGATCCCATCTAAAGAGGAGCTGAAGGACAAGAAGTATTGTGCATTCCATAACGTCCACAATCATGACATCAAAGACTGTGTCAAGCTCCGCGACCAGCTTCAGACTTGGCTGAACTCTGGCGCCCTGAAACTGCAGATGCCAGGGAGTTCCGCCTCTCTGGTGGATGTGGATCCCTTTCCATCCGTGGTCGGTATGGTCGAAGTAAATTGGAACGATCACACAAAGGAGAAAGGCCACCGCCGCGCACCAAAGCCAAATCAGCGAAGAGTCACCTTGGACTTGTCTGACCACCCAGAGGATGAAAATCCGCGTCGACCATCTAAGAGAGGCCGCGAGGAGGACAATGCTCATACAGCTCGACCATCTCGTCAATACACCTATAACGTCAACCTCGCGCATGAGGTTCTAGACGACCTTATCAATGATGGAGTTGTTATGGTGGACAGGGCCTTACCTTATATTGAATACAAAGAGGGCCGCATGCACTGCAAGTTCCATAATAGCTGGGGGCACAGAACCCGCGAGTGCTACCAACTTCGCGAACAAGTCCAGGACTAGCTCGACCTCAAGTATATTCGCTTTGAAGACAAAGGCGGATTCATGATTGCAACTGCTGACGTTGCTTGGCCTCGTATCGGCCATCGCGTGATCACATTGGACATCTCTCCAAATGCAGGCTTGCGCGAATCGCCAGGTCGAAACCGCAAGAGACCAATGAATGACTATACCGTGCTGGCGAACCAGAGTGGGAATCGTGACCCAGCAAGGCAGTCCGTCACCAGATCCTAGCCCGATCACCTTTCAAGGAAAGATAAGGGCAAAACTATCATGCAGGACGATGAACCGTCCCCCGCTGAGAATTTCCAGCCCATGAGCCCCAAAACTCGCGAAGAGCTAGAATAGATGATCAAGCGCTTAGAGACGTTCGTCCAATCACATTGGATAGAGGAAGTACCGTCGTCTCCAGCTTCAAGCGAAATGGACATATGAGATTCTAGCAGCGAATGCCATGAAAATGAGGGCCCAAGCCCTCGTCAAGGCATTTTGTCCGATCCCTACATTCCACCGGCGTCCAAATCGGCAATCAAGGAAGGGATATGATACACACAGCAAGGAGGAAGGGCAGTTACCATCTCCAAATCCAGGAAACGGAAGCTCTAGAAGAAGTATGGCTGCATCTTGCGTGCCTTGCGAGCTGTCGACGATGGCGCCATCCATCCCTCGCAGCTTGCACAGACACCTGAAAGGATGTGGAGAGAAGCTGAAGGTCTGCGAGCTATACTCCAAAGGCCACCTGTCACGCCTCCACGGGTGTGTGCGCAGGTAGCAGATGACCCTACCCCGAAGGCAAGGTATTTTCTGTCGCCTCACCGTACCATCGCAAGATCCCCATCCTCAAAGGAAAAGACCATCTCCAGAGCCAGAGAGGAGAAGAGATCCATAGCCTTCGCTGCGCAGGCCATCACCAGAGTCTGACCGAAGGAGGGAGCCACCAACTTCACCAAGGCGCAGGCATTCGCCAGGGACTGAAAGAAGAAGGGAACCACCTCCTCTAGTAAGGGGAAGATTGTTCGCTACCTCGGAGCCTGAACCAAAGCGCGAGTCGCCTCGGTCATCACGGCCCTGGGAAATTCTTCGCCAGGAACCGGAAGAAAGGAGGAAACCACCACGTTCACATCGGCGGAAACCACAACCTGACCCGGAGTTGGAGGCCAAGAGTGAACCACAAGTCCCAACCTCTCTTAGAAAAAGGGAAGACAGTTTTGCCAAGGTTCCTTTAGCCATAGGAGAGCAGATAGCCGAGGACAAGCAGTCCTCAACCAAGCTTGTGTGGCGGCCACGACAGCCGGAGACTGAAGCACCGCCAGTCGCTAAAAGTGCTCCTGCTAGCCCTAACTTCACTCAACAGATCGCCTGGCTTCTCAGCGGAAACTCACCGGACAACGAAGCCCATTCCGAGCCTCGTGTTCCTTTAGACGACGACCAAGAAGAAGGGCAAGAAGAGTCATTCACGTGCAACGTGGTTGAAGTCTCTACATGGCCTGTTGATCCCAGTTCACGAGCATGGGGTAATTGAGGCTCCGTTGATCCCAGTTCACGAGCAATTCTCTTTCCAGATTGGGATGGTGTTTTTTATATCTGAGAGATATACCCTCCCGCCAAACACAACATGCAATGCGGCGGATATTCCAGACACTAGCAACAATGTTTGTGACATATCCCCGCCTTGTAGCAGCGAGATGGGTCAATTCCTGGCGGAACCCACGAATGCTCCATCATTGGAGGCAACAAGCAACGTCACACGCATACCGACTTTGACCTTCTCCACACCGACCCTAGACATGGCCACTCACATGAGGCCATTATACATTTCGGCTGAAGTGGAAGGGATTATGGTCAACAAGGTCATGGTTGACACCGGAGCTACGGTAAATGTCTTCACCACCCGCACCATGGAACTCCTTCATATCCCACGCTCAATGATCCAAACCACATCCTTGACAGTCAAAAACTTCACCGGGCAAGTCTCTAGAACTTTAGGATTGTTATTTCTACGAGTCAAGGTGGGCCCAGCATCACGAGTCTATACATTCTTCGTGGCTGAATGCTCCGCATCCTACAGCATGATTCTAGGCCGTGATTGGATCCATAGAAGCTTCTGCATGCCCTCCTCTATGCACCAAGAACTCATGGTGTGGGATACAGAGACATGCGAAGCGGTCCTCATCAAGGCGGACCTACGTCCTTTTTTCGTCTCCGCCAACTTCAACGATGCCCGCTATTACAATACTGACTTGGGCCCACTGGATGTTCAAGGCATTGACTCCAAAGGTCGCCCATATGGGGTCACGGCCTCCAACCTAACGCGATGGGGACTCACCCAAGCGAAGGACGATTTACAACGTCTTCACACCATCGCGGATCCCCTTCAACCCTCTAATGTCTAGTGCGTCCTCAGAAGAAGCACGCGAGGTTGGCGAGTCCTTGTGTGAAAGACTCCTTTCATACTGGGCGGAACGCGAAGCCTATGATAAGGTCGTGACAATGGAATACGTGGATGAAATAGTGGATTATACCGACACCAAGGAGGAAGTTATTCAGTTAGCTCCCGCCGCCTTGGACGACACACCACCTCAAGTCTGCGACCCCTTCTCACAAGTCGATGTCTGGATTGCAGAGAAGCCCCTCCTCATTTCCATCAGTGCTAAACTGGCGGAGGAAGAACGTGAAGAACTGCTCGCCTTACTACTCGATTACAGGGATTGCTTCGCTAAAAAATATGAAGACATGCCCGGTTTGTCTCCAGAATTGGTCTGTCACCGGCTGCCTACTTATCCTGACAGACTTCCAGTCCTCCAGGATGGAAGATTTATGCGAACTGAGACCCAGATCGTGGTCAAGGAGGAGATTGAGAACATGCATCAATCAGGTATAATTCGCGTGGCTAAATACAATCAATGGCTATCCAATGTAGTTCATGTCCACAAGAAGAATGGCAAAATACGGGTCTGTGTTGATTACCGAGACCTCAACAATGCCATGCCTAAGGATATATATCCCATGCCCGTTGCTGACCGCCTCATTGATGCGGCTGCGGGGCATGAAGTGTTATTCTTTATTGATGGAACCGTTGGATACCACCAGATTCTTGTTGTTGAAGAAGACCACCACAAAATTGTTTTCCGCTACCCGGGGTTTGCAGGCGCGTTTGAGTATGTTGTCATGCCTTTCGGACTCAAGAACGCGGGAGCAACATATCAGCGCGCCATGAACCTCATCTTTCATGACATCTTAGGCAAGTTGATTGAAGTCTGCATCGACGACATGGTGGTCAAAACCAAAACGCGGGCGACGCACGTCGAAGACCTCCAACAGGTTTTTATGCGGATGCGACGACATAACTTGAAGATGAACCCCGCCAAATGTGTATTCTTCACGGAAGCAGGTGACTTCCTAGGATTCCTAGTCCATCAAAGGGGCATTAAGATCCCTAAAGGGAAGGTTCAACCCTTTTCACCCCTCCTAAAGCTCCAGGGGGCAACCGATTTTGTATGGAACCACAACACCAAGAGGCTTTTGATCGTATCAAGAACTACCTGGCGAACCTGCCGGTATTGGTTCTCCCTCGCCCTGGCATTCCACTTAAACTCTACATCACTGCTGCTAATTTATCCATTGGCGGACTCTTGGCACAAGACGATGAAAACGGGGTTGAACACGCCATTTACTATCTTAGAAGGGTGCTAACTGATTGCGAGACAAACTATTCTCCAATGGAGAAGTTGTGTCTCGCCCTTTTCTTTGCAGGTTGCAAACTTCGCCACTACATGCTGGCCTTTACCACGGTGGTGATCGCTCAGTCTGACCTTGTCAAATACATTCTTTCCTGCCCTATACTATGCGGACGCATATGCAAATGGATTTTGGCTTTGTCCGAGTTCTCCTTGAAATATGTTCCTCAAAAAGCAGTCAAGGGACAAGCCATAGCGGACTTTCTCGCTCATCACCCACCAACCGAGTTAACAGCGTTCCGCGAGCTAGAGTTCGCTGCCATTTCCCTTACTCCATGGACTCTTTACTTTGATGGTTCACGTACTGAATTCACCGCAGGTGCCGGAATCACCATTGAGAATCATGCAGGCGATCGCTTCTCTTACTCTTTCCAGCTGGACTTCAAATGTACGAATAATCAGGCGGAGTACGAGGCGCTCATCATAGGACTGGAGATTTTGCTGGATTTAGGGGTTCGCGAGGTCCAAGTCTTTGGCGACTCTTTATTGGTCGTCAACTAGTTGGTGGAAAAGTTCAAATGCTTGAGTTTGTCCATTGAGCCCTATCTACGGAAAGCATTTGACGTACTGAATCGCATCAATGACGTCCACATTGAGCATATTCCACGTGAGTTTAACTTCGCGGCGAATGAGCTCACACAGGTTGCCTCTGGCCTCAGCTTGCAAGATGGAGTGCGCGAACGGCTGCTCAAAGTCGAGCGACGCACTCTTCCATCTTTTATTGCTAGGGGCAATATCAGGAGGACTCTCCTGACGTTGCTGCCTTAGACCCTATTGATAAGGATTGGCGTCTACCGTTCATCGCCTACCTCACAAACCCTCATGATGCTACTCATTCCCGTCAGATGCGGTTCCTCGCCCTCAATTTTGTGCTGCGCAACGGCGAGCTTTGCCGGCGCGGTGAAGACGGTAATGACTTCCGCTGCGTGTATGGCAATGAAGCAAAACGATTAATGCGCGAGGTTCATTCCAGGGTTTGTGGCTCGCATTAGGCAGGCTCAAAGATGCGTTGGTTAATCCGTCGCCACAACTACTATTGGCCTACAATTCTCAAGGATTGTATTACTTTCGCCAAGAGGTGTCAGGATTGCCAAGCTCACGGACTAGTGCAACACATTCCCATCATTCCGTTGCAACCAATTATCAAGTCATGGCCAGGTCGAGGATGGGCGATAGACTTCATAGGCATCATCCATCCCCATTCCTCGGAACTGCACAAGTTCATCATTGTGGCCACCGATTTCATTACCAAATGGGTTGAAGCCGAGCCACTCAAGGTTGCCTCCGTGACCTCGGTTCGCAATTTTATCTTCTGCAACATTATCTCCCGCTTTGGAATTCGGAGAATAACCATATGTGATTGAAGACATGATACGATTACCTTCATGTATGGTCATACCATAGGATGAGGAACAATCAGTCAATCATTTAATTAATGAGGTTTTTCCCGATTTAGAAACTCACGTAAATGACTCAACATACATGGTTGAAAGAGCAATAATCACTTCGAAAAATGATGATGTCGATGTACTTAATGAGATGATTATAAAACAAATTACAGGGTCTGAACACATCCTGTACTCTTTCGACTCAGTTGAGGATGATACTAAAAATATGTACCAACAAGAATTCTTGAATTCCATTTCACCTTCTGGTATGCCCCCACATCAGTTAATTATCAAAAAAGGCGCCGTCCTTATGCTTTTGAAAAACATTGACCCAAAAATGGGATTGTGTAACGGCACAAGGTTAATATGTTGAGGATTGTATAACAACATTATTGATGCAGAAATTCTAGCGGTCAATTTGCAAAAACTAGAGCATTTTTACCAAGATTCACTTTAAAAAGTACCCAAAATCTGGACTCCCTTTTGAGATTACAAGAAAACAATTTCTTGTGAAGTTGAGTTTTGCACTTACAATAAACAAATCACAAGGACAAACAATACCAAATGTTGGCGTTTACCTCCCAGATCATGTATTCACTCACGGCCAATTATATGTAGCTTTATCCCGAGGTATTTTAAAAGCTACTACCAAAATCTTAGTTAAAAAAGGCTCGATAGAAGGACATGAAGGGGTGTTGACGACAAATGTTGTATACAAAGAGATCTTGCTTCATGTAAGATAACGGAGTCTGATAAGATACCTATAATAAGTAGCTATAATTGTGTGTGTCTACCATCGCTTTCCACGGACTTCAGTATTCTGTTTTGTAGTGTTCTGTTTTGTCGGTTCATTTCATGCATCGTTTGTTGTTAGATTTTTTTAAATATATTTAACAAACTGTACACTGAATACAAGTTCGAGTCTGCCGAGTGTGAAGAGGGAAGATATTGAATCCTGTCGAGCGACTTGATGGTTTGCAATGTGTTTTGGTCGACGACAGACATGCTTCTTAGAATTTTTTTATTTACTTAACACATCTGTTTTATTTCACCAATTTTTGAAATTTGGTTACTGTTGCTTCTGATCATCTGTGTCCTTCATGTTGTTGTCATCATTTAGATTTGATTGGTCGTTTGAAAAGCACATTGTGATTGATGGTAAGCCTGCACAAGCGTCTGCTATACATCCAAAATGCAAGGTTTGTCTTAGCTAGAACCATTCTGTGCATTCTACTACATTGGATTTTTTTTTTTTTAACTTGAGTTTTTGTTTCAAGCTAAGTCAATCCAATTTTTACTTCATAAGTAAGACAACACCTAAAATTAATGGAAGGTTATGGCATTCATGTAAGGTTCTGCACTAATAAACTTTGTGATTTATACAGGAAGCAAGATTTGAAGGTTACTTTGTGGGGACCACTTGCTAATGAACTTGACATTGACATGATAGCTTCTCTGCCTCCTCTAGTTGTGATCGTGTTGACAAGCACAGAAGTCAAACATTTTGGTACGAAAAAGTAGTCTCTTTCTGATACATGCTATCATTGTGTAGCAATGTTATCTGCTGTTATTGAAATAAGTTTGTTATTCACTTTGCAGAAAACAGTCTGGGATGAGTACATGCATTTTTATCAATCTAGCCATTCCTAAGATGGATGGGTATAGAGCAAAGTAAAATCTTATACCTTGAAAAAAAAATAAACCTCTTTTTTCCAATTTATCAAAGTATTTCAGACAATTTTGTTGACCACTGTAGCTTCAACAAGCATTATCATGCTCCAAAGATCATCACAATAGCATCTGCACATCATCAACCTGCTCCTGATCTCTAAGATCATTTGTCGGTGCTATGAATCTGTAGAGTGGAAAAAAGGACAAGGTAAAATTTTGAAACAGCAGTTTGTCATCAAGCAGATATTTTGTAAAGCAAACTGCTTTACAAAACAGTTTTATTTTTATTTTTTGCACAATAGGAACAGCTCTTTAGAGACCTACGTGTATGGTCTAGCTGTAGAATGTGTAATACAATGTGTTTGAGCCAAAAGACATTTTTATGCAAATAATAATACTTTACTGGACTGTAAAATGTCTATGTGAATATTAATTACTTCCCTAGCCGTTTTCAGCCGGCGAGCCCAAGTTTCTTTAAAGTTTACAAATAATGGTCTGCCAGCAAGACAACGCGAGATGATCTATATGGTCCGCGCGCGGAATTCATAGGCGGACTAACAGATCTCGCGCGTTTTCAGACACAGAACATAGCTCGCGCGGGATGGCTTCACGCGTAAAGGTATCTCGCGAGCTCGCGCGCTTCTCACGGAACACGCAGTTCACGCGGAATGACTTTGGCATCAGGCGAGGCGAAATGCATCTAGGCGAGCTAGCGAACCGGCTTATTTTAGACTTTTACCAGTCTTTGACACGCTTTGGGCCAATCCATGTGGTCCTTATTAATGAAAAGCCTTCTTTTTGGCTCGCGAGGTGGAATTGAGCTTCAAGAGTACGCGGTCTGCGCGAGTTATTAGTTTTCTACATGGACTGTGGCACCCTGTGGGATAAGGATTGCTCCTAATTCTAATTCGCATGGGAGTCTATAATTGAGCAGCACGATAGCAGTGTCCTATGCGGACTGTGCGAACTGGATATGTGTCACCTAAGGATTGGTCTGCATGGGAGGAATAGTGCCCTTATGCTTTACGTTGCAGAGTCCAACATGGATTCTGATTATCTTTCTTTTGAGGCAAGTCGAGCTCCCACTATATAAGAGGCTCGAAGGCTTACAGAAAGCTCTATCTCAACTCAATCAATTACAAACAACACAAACCAACTGCAACCCAGTTTCTTTCGAGCCACCTCGAAATCTCGATTCTAAGCGCACCACCGCCTAGGATTTTTCAGAGCTCTCCGGACTTTACCCCGATTCCTCGGAATCTTCCCTATAGTTGCTCTGCTTACGCTGCTGTGAGTATCGACCACCTTGTGCTCGTAAATTCCTCATCTGAGGTGACACCTGGAACCCCTTTCTGCCTGATTCAAGAAGTCAAGACCTATTCCTCATCCGCGAGGTGGCACGCCCGTAACACTCCCCCTTTCTCTTTGTTCGTTATTCACCTCCGCTCCGCACGCTGATGATCGTTGCCAAAACACAATGTAAACATAATATAGTTTCTGTAATATATACCACAACTTCTGTATATATGTCGATCCATATACAACAATTACCGTAGAAATTGATGGCACTCCAAAATGTTCGAATCAACCATCACTGAAAAGTTATTACTTTTAATGGGTGTGTTAAAGTCACATTTCATATACCAATTACACATTAATTATATGTTCTCTTTTGTTGTGCAATCATGTTCTTCCTCAGTTTTATTGGATACAAAATTACAAATAGTCTATGAAGGTTTAGTAACTATTTGTACAATGTCTATCCATATTTGGTTTCTTGGTATGCTCTCATTTTTGGATGTGCCTGCCCATACTAGACAGGAAAATAGAGAAGCGTAAATAACAAACCACTACCATAGACAGTTATAAAACACAGAAAAACCAACTTTTAACAGATTTAAACAAATAAGGACATAAGTCCAAATCCACAATGCATAGTCCCACGCCATGTCAGTAATTTTTACTCAAAATACCAAAAAAATCAATCTTTTCTAAAGTAACTACAAAACTGCCACTGCCTCAACCAAAAATACCCAAACCATAAATATCTTTATATATATATATATATATATATATATATATCTCTCTCTCTAGATTGACTTGACCTTGCCGATTGTCTCCGCCACCTGCTAGATCGACTCCACCGCTAGATTGACTTGACCTTGCCGATTGACTCCGCCGCTAGATCGACTCTGCTTGCTAGATCGATTCCGCTGCTTGCTAGATTGACCTCGCCGATCGACTTCGTCTGCTAGATCGATTCCGCCCCTGGTAGATCGATGCCGTTGTTAGATCGACTCTGCCTGCTAGATCGACTCCGCCGCTTGCTAGATTGACCTCGCCGATCGACTGCGCCTGCTAGATCAACTCTACCACCTGTTAGATCGACTCCGCTTGCTAGATTAACCTCGCCGATCGACTCCGCCACCTGCTATATAGTTAGTTTGGTAAATTAAAACATGACATATGACATGTAGAAAAAAATTGTCCTTATTTGTTTAACAACAACACAAATGAATTTATATGTAAATCTTTTTGAATGATGTATATGTAATTTGCTAAATAAGAAAACCATTTTAACTTTGAGATATAATCACGCTGTGCGAAGCTAGTGTTCCTAAAACAAAGATTTAACGTGAATAGATAAAATTACAATACTTAGAAATGGGCCTATAGCAAACCCTAGCCCAAAACTTGGAGAGCCGAAAGAGAGTCCAAGAGCAAGTCACAGTCATGCCCAAACCGGTTAGCCCAGTCGCAGCCCATCCTCTCTAGTCTACATGTCGGACCCATGCTACTTGATCTTCACCACTGTAGTTTCAGATCAACCAGGACCACCGCCGCACCGACCCCATAACCTTCACGCCACACATCCCACATCTAGACCCATACAGCTTTGAACGAAACCCAACCAAGTAGATCCAGATTAGCACAAACCTCGCCGCTGGAACAAAGCCGAGCGTCACCCATCTGGCCAAACTCCGATTCTGGGGTCGCGACGTTTCGTCAGAAGCTCCCAACTGCCACCAAAAAGAGAAAGCCAGAAAAGAAACCCAACCATTAGAGCCTTGAGCGCAGTCCAACTCTAAGACTCGATTACGACCTGATTTGAGATCTCGTCCGGTAGCAAAGCAATGAGACTTTGGCATTGTCAATAGACTAGCCTAGACCAAGGTGGCCGCCGAACGAGATCGTTCTGATTTTTAGAAGCCGCCGCTCCTTAGGGTTTTCTTCGAGCCTAGAAATGGCGATCTAATTACTTGAATATTAAAAAAAATAATTTGTATGACTCAAAATTCAAAATAAAAATACGGGATCCTTAGACTATGATATTAAATATTAAATAAGTCAAAAAGAGAAAAAGTATCAACACAAGATTTGATATATTAATATAAAAACACAGAGCAATACCTACATTTTCACCTTGGAGTTTTCTTTTTGAACTCATTTGAGATACTTTGCATTTTTCACCTAAAAGTTCATATTTATTCTTTTTCCTTATAATTTATAATGGAGGAGTTTCCAACAGATGAAAAGAATTTCTTAACAAAGTTGTTTTGGACATACAATCAAGGAGAGAATAACTTTACTTTCCAAGTTTCCATAGTATCAGCAGAGCAATGAAGATGAACATGGACTCTTTGGGTACATATATTACACCCTACTTGACTACTTGTGCATCTCTTCTTGTGTTTCCTTCAGTTTTACACTTTTACCAGTCCCAGTTTCATTTCAATCTTCTGGGTTTCTTCTTATCCATCAAACAAATTAAAAAAATAAAAATCAGATTGTTCCCATTGGCCACAGTAGTTGCAGTACTCTTGGTTCTGCTCCCACTCAGCTTCTTCACATTCGTTCATGGAGAAATCCCAACTACACTTGATGGGCCCTTCAAGCCTGTCACCGTCCCACTTGATACAAGCTTTCGAGGCAACGCTGTTGACTTGCCAGACTCTGATCCTCGAGTTCAGAGAATCGTCAAAGGTTTCGAGCCTGAACAAATCTCTGTCTCTCTCTCTGCAACCCACGAATCTGTTTGGATATCTTGGATCACAGGTCTTTTTCATACTGAAGCTTTGTACTTTGGTTGGCTTGACTTCTAATAGGTTGTGTTTTTGGAATCTACTAAACAAGTACTATGTTGTTACATGCATAGATGTCAGTTAAGAGACTGATATATGTTTGTCATTTTCGTTGAAGATCAAGATTTTTATCTGTTTCCATTTTGCTTATTGAGTTAGTTTTAGAATAAAATTGAATGATGCCAATTTCGGGTGGTTATATTTCCCGTTCTGGAGTTAGAATGTTGCTTTGTTTGGAATGAGAAATGAGAATGTTAGAAAATGGAACAGATCTTTGTTGTTGTATGAAGTTTCTCTTTCTATCTCTGAGGCCACCAAATGCCAACACATTAGTTGAACTTGATTGAATTTGCAGGAGAATTTCAAATTGGGGATAACATAACGCCATTGGATCCAGAAAATGTTGCGAGTGTTGTTGTCTATGGAAGGTATGAACATCCAATGACTAATCAATCGACAGGGTATTCTCTTGTTTACAATCAGCTCTACGAGCTTGAAGGCCTTCAAAACTACACTTCCGGAATCATACATCATGTTCGTCTCACAGGTATGATTCAGTGCTGAATTCCTTGCAAACCAGAATGAATAATTTTAGCTTTAGGAGTTCTTCATAAAATTCTAATCATCAACAACAATATCCTCTATTGTTCAACCACTTGCCATTTATAAGTAGTACTGTGCTTATTTCATACCCTAAAAGAGGATATACATTCTAAATTAGGAGTACCATCCTCTACCCTTGTGTCTTTAGCCCAACATATTTTTGTTTATCTTTTTTCAGTCGATAGTGCACTTGAGTTTTTTAGTTCGAGCTATTGGGTTGGATGTTTATCACTAAATGTCTTTTTTAAATATATGATTAATGACTACTTAGCTAACCTGACATTCAAATATCAATTTTAGTTTATTCTTTTAAGCATATGAAACCAATAATTGATATGAAGTAAGATGAATAAGATTTTCAATCACATGTTTGATTCTATGCATCTAGTTCTATTTGTATGTACAAGCACTAAGTTTTGATTTCTTGAGGTATCTCAGGTCTAATGTCTTTTCACAGGACTGATGCCCAACACCCTGTATCAGTATCAATGTGGCGATCCTTCTATTCCAGCAATGAGTAATATTTCTTATTTCCAGACTATGCCAGTATCTGGGCCCGAGAGTTACCCTAGCAGAATAGCTGTGGTTGGGGACCTGGGTCTTACATATAACACCACCTCAACTGTTGATCATTTGTTGATCAACCATCCCAATCTTCTTTTATTGGTGGGGGATGTTAGTTATGCTAATCTGTATTTTACAAATGGAACTACGGATGGGTGCTTTCATGAGCAAACTTATCAGCCTCGTTGGGATTACTGGGGAAGGTGAAATTGAAATGCTGTCTGCATTTTTTTCTTTTTTTCAGGAACTGCTTTAGTACTGTAGAAAATTATCTAACCTCAAAGACACTAAATTGTGGTATGTTTGTTATCAGGTACATACAGCCTCTAATGTCCAAAGTTCCAGTAATGGTAGTAGAAGGGGACCATGAGATTGAGAAACAGGCTGGAAATCAAATGTTTGCTGCTTACAATTCACGATTTGCATTTCCCTCGGAAGAGAGTGGATCATCATCTTCGTTATTCTATTCTTTCAATGCAGGGGGGATACACTTTGTAATGCTTGGTGCCTACACATCCTATGACAAATCAGGTTACAACTATTTTCTTAGATCTTTTCACGTTTCCCAGTCATTGCCACAACTTAGCATGTAGTCAGATTCATACTTTTCTCTCACAGGGGACCAGTATAACTGGTTGGAGCTAGATCTGGCGAATGTTGACAGAAATGTGACTCCATGGTTGGTAGCTGCATGGCACCCACCATGGTACAGCACCTACACAGCACACTACAGAGAAGCGGAGTGCATGAGAATTGAGTTGGAAGACATACTTTATAAGTATGGCGTTGATATCGTCTTCAATGGCCATGTGAGTGTAGTCTATATGGTTATATCATTCTATAACCAACATGACTTTACATGTGATCTCCTCTGTTCAAGCAGGACAGGTTAACCTAGGCCTTTAAGAATTTTTCTGTCTTCTGTATGATGTTAGTTAAAATCTCTTTTTCTTGATATCATTATTAGTAATCAACGACCACTTTTTTATTTATTTAAGTCCATAAAATTTTAGGCCAATAGCAACATCCTTAATGCTATTTCTTTGACAACAGTTATTAAAACTGTAGGAAAATCTTTTCTTAATTCTGTCCAAGTAGAGGTCATTCAGCACACACAAACTTTTCAACTTAGCATTGTCTTAAAAGTATAAAGTATCCTCTTATCTGCTCTTACAGTTTTCCAGTCTTTTCTTGAGGTGAGTCTTAAACAAAGTTGTCTGAAGATGGGTGTGAAACATCATAATGATTCAGGATAACGAAATGTAAGATAGGCTATCAAACTTATAATAAATTTTCTTAGAAGGTGGCCTTGATTGGTTGTTGGAACTTAGCACACCAAGTATCCTTGATATTTCTGTATTTTACCAACTGTCTATATCTCAAACCTATGTCCTCGCCTAAACACAAAGTCTTTGAGAAGGAAAATTTTTAGGATAAAATGGGAGTCAAAAGAACAGGTACACCATTGCAATTTTGTTAACATTTGCTGTATGGTTTTTCAATCTGTTGCAGAAACACTTGAGTTTGATTTTAGATTTCAAGCAAGTACCAAGTTGTATGTTTGACATTTGACAGTTGTGATTGTGTGGAAAAATCAACAGGTTCATGCCTATGAGAGGTCAAATCGAGTATATAACTACACTTTAGATCCTTGTGGTCCTGTTTATATCACAGTTGGTGATGGTGGTAACAGTGAGATGATGGAAATTGCACACGCGGATGACCCTGGAAACTGCCCGCAACCATATACAATTCCTGGTGAAAATATGGTGGTTTTCTGTGCATTTAATTTTACTTCAGGTCCAGCAGCAGGAAAGTTCTGTTGGGACGAGCAACCCGAGTATAGTGCATATAGAGAAAGCAGCTTTGGCCATGGGCTTCTAGAGGTAAATCCTATTCTCTTTGCTACTCAAAATCATACTTTGAGACTGCAGATCAAAGTGATTTGATACAAATGATCAGCAAAAGTTTTTCATTTACTTTTGCATTTGGAATGGTAAGAACCACTAGTGCAGTTTGGATGGTGAAAAGTAAGACTTGATGTTGTAAATCATAGTTATGATTGGATGGTGAAAACTGCTAAGGTCGTGCTGCTTTGAGTGAAAAAGTACATTGAAGCCTGCTGCAAGTAGTTATGTATGTGTGTAGAAAAAACCATGCAACATATGCACAAAGGTTATAAGCTAAGCAGCATTTCTGTGTGGCTTTCAGGTGAGAAATGAGACTCATGCTTTATGGACATGGCATCGGAATCGGGACTTGTACAATCATGCTGGAGATCAAATTTACATAGTAAGGCAGCCTGATATATGTCCAGTAAGGCCAATGGTACATAAACAATGAAGAGCAAGAAAAAGAATATATGAATAGTACCGACCACAGATTCCTAATATTTGCACATTATTTCCTTTGAGATCTCTAGTTCTGACTGGAACTTCTTGATGATATCCAGGGTAAATAATCTTTTCCCATAACTGTGATTCTGTGAATTGTTTAAATCAATTTCAACTTCCAAAATTGTTATTTCAGCCTCAACTTAATTGTTTGCATATGGTTTCCCTCAGAAACTCGGGTGTTTGTATAGTTGACCAGTTGACCTTGCAGATATTTAGCAAAAGCTCATAATCTAGTAGTGAGTAGCGATTCACAAACTTAGCATTCTAAAGAAAATTTGGTATGCCTGACAAACAGTGCTACCAATATGAATGACACGAGCCTTTATACAACCATAATCGCATAAGTGAAGCTTGAATACTCATGTTTCTTCTCTATAGGATTTCTTCATCGAAGATGAAATAAGCATGGAGAGCACTAATTCATGTGCTCTACAATATAGAAGAATGTTTTATATTAAGTTTAGCACATGTCATCATGTAAATTGAAATATTGGAGGGAGTTAAAAGGTAACACAAGCTAAGTATTAGTGGTTAGAGTTGGGTTGAATCAGGGTGCAGAGCGATACGGAGAGAATCCAATAAAAACCCATTTTCTCCCTCCACAATTATCCTGCCTAGTCCATCGGGGTTTAGATTTGTTAACACTTGTTTGTTTATTAGGGCTGGGGCCGAGCTTCTGAATAGGGCCGGAAAAAAATCTTACTTTGTTTGATAAATGTATTTATTCAATTATGCTGGTCAGTGGTAGAATAAAACTTTTTTCTTCAAGGCAATACTAATGCAATTGAACTATTGAATTGTGACTTTAAATTTCAGAAGCAGAACCAAAGATAAAGCTGTCATCTGCAAAGAACAAGTGGTGTAGCACTGGTGCAGTTGGACTCATTTTCAAACCTTGCACTATACCATTTTCAATTGCTAGAGATATAAGTGAAGAGAGGCCTTCAGCACATAGTATAAAGACTTGATGCATTCAGCAAGACCATCTAACACCTCTAGTAGGGTTTATGATATTTGTTGGTTGTCCATTCAGCAAGATAGACTAGGTTACTGCATGATTTTATTGACTCATACTGTAGCAAAACCGAGTTTTAGAAGCATAGCCTTTACAAAGCTCCATTCCAATCTGTCATAAGCTTTGGAAAAGCACACCAAGTTCTGTTGTTTGTATTGACAAGTTATCCTTGATATTTCTGTATTTTATCAACTGTATCTCAAACCAATGTCCTCGCCTAAACCCAAAATCTTTGAGAAGGAAAATTTTTAGGATAAAATGGGGGTCAAAAGAACAGGTACACCATTGCAATTTTGTTAGCATTTGCTGTATGGTTTTTCTATCTGTTACAGAAACACTTGAATTTGATTTTGGATTTGAAGCAAGTACCAAGTTGTATGTTTGACACTTTGATTGATCAGCAAAAGTTTTTCGTTACTACTGCATTTGGGATGGTAAGAACCACTAGTGCAGTTTGAATGGTGAAAACTGAAAAGTAAGACTTCAAGTTGTAAATCATAGTAATGTGATCACGTATACGGCTAAGGTCGTTATCGGTACTGCTTTGAGTGAAAAACTACATTGCAGGCTGCTGGAAACTAGTTCTGCATTCGTATGTACAAATAACCATGCAACATGTTCACAAAGGTACAAAAAAAAGTTTCGTAATTTACAAGATACATGCAAACAGAGGATGTACAATCTTGAATATGAATCTATGAAATTTTGTAATATTGGCTGAGTATAATATACGTGAAAAACCGAGAAAAAATCAAATAAAATTAAAGTTCCCATGGAAATTATATATATACACATATATATTAAAAAAATTTGATGCCCCGAATTGATAGTGTTTGATGCGGAGGCCTCTCAGGTCTCCCCTCAGGTACGAGCTGAACGTCTTGATATCCAAGTTATAATTTGATCTCATGTGTCCTGTTTCAACACTTACAAAATTGTTATTTCAGCCTCAGTATAACTTTGTACATATGGTTTACTTCAGGGGTTGGCATTTCACTGTTTCCGTTATCATACAAGACTCCAGATATTTAGCGAAAGCTGGATCACAATCTAGTAGTGATTAGTGATTCACAAATTTAGCATTCTTAAGAAAATTTATTATGCCTGACAAACAGTGCTAGCAATTTGAATGACACATGAACCCTTTATACAGCTCGAAGACTCGTATTTCTTCTCATATAAGAAGTTATTTTTCTTCATCGATGATAAGATAAGCATCATACTTTCAAAAAAAATGAAGATAAGATAAGTATCATATATTTGGAATAATGGAGACAGTATGATTTATAAGCTTGTTCATTTTTACTTTTTAAGATAGCGCATATAATTTGAAATATTGGAGGAAGTTAAAACTGTTTAAGAAAATTATGTTTCCGTCCTTCTGTTATGTGTTTAGCCCTAATACACGTATGATTGATTAATCCGGTTTCCTTATTAGAATAGATTACAGTTGATAGAACTTCTAGATTCTTCGGGAGACTCTATGTAATGCCTATAAATAGGTCTTTCTATCAATGAATGAGTATACCGTTATTCTCGTTATCTTTTTTCCTTGAACATGTTATCAGCACTTTGCTCTAACCCGAGCTTGATAACGAAAAACCCTAACCCTAGCATCAACAACAAACAACAAAAAAACAAACCTAGTTCGTTTTGAACAGTCGTCGGACTAGACTGCCTCATCCCCATACCTCCGGCTAGCTCTGCCCCGCCCCTGAGCTGAGCTCGCCCCCGAGCCGAGCCCCACCTGTGAGCCAAGCCGAAACCAAGTCTGTCAGCCAGGCCCCCGCCCGAGCATGCCCCGAGGATGCTTGCTGCCTCGATGACCTCATCGGCAGCTCGAAGCCCTGTCGCTCCGATCCGCACGCTGCCCAACCTAGATCCGACGAGCGCGGCCTTTTCCAGCTCCGCCTAACAACTCCTGGAAATGAACAACCCAGCGCGACGCACGTCAGCCCCCTCTATCTCGAAGCTCCACCAGGGCCCACCCTCACCACCCCGAGCGCCGCTACACGCACGGCCGGTAGCCTTGCAGCCATCACACACCGACCCAGCCTAGCTCCGATCGGGTTCTGCTCGACCCAAATTCAAGCATCCAACCCAAAACAAACTGAATATACGAGGGGTAAAACAGTAAATTTTCCCCTCCGGGTAAAAAAAATTTTTTTTTTACCTCGGAGTAAAAACAGTTTATTTACTTTAGTAATTCTTTAATTAGTTTTACTTCTTACATTTACATACATTATGGAAAGATGTGATCCAGTTTAAACAAAGAGATAATGCTTTGGTTAGGTGATGCTGACACCCCAAATGTAAACTCTATCAGTTATGTCTTTGTTAGAAAGCGTAGTGACAAAAAGAGTTTAGACTCACCTTCTGGCGCAAGGTCTCTCATAAATGTCCTGGAATCGACTACGATGAGATATACTCTCGTAATAGATGTCATTGCACTCCACTACCTTATCAGTTTGGTAGTTTCTGAAAAACTAAGCATGCAGCTTGTGGTCACAACTTATATTTGTTGGAAACTAAGAGATGTACATAAAGATCTTGAATAGATTGGTTTTCACCCAATCAAGTGGCTCCTGACCAAGGAGCATGTTTGCATGGTATTTGCTAAGTATCTACTTGATTAGGGAAGGGATATGAAGAATTATGCCTATTTGCGTGTAAATTCTGGATGAATCGTGATGAACTCTTGTTAAACTAAGATGCCACTGATCCAAAATTAAGAATGAAAGGATCTTGGGAATACTTGGTCTCGAAAGTGAGGACCATTATTGATGATGCTTATTCATCAGTCGGCTTAAGGCAAGCTAAAGGACGATGAAGTTATGCCTATATGTATCCCTTGATCGATCGAAGTGTTGAGAAGACCTGTTTCGTCCATATGACGAAGAAGATTTAGGAGAAATCCTCCATCTAAGTACAGTAGCACATTCATATACTTGTTACAATATGCTTGACTCGACATCTCATTAACTACAAACTTGTAAGGCCAAGTTCTCCTTAGTCTTTCAACTCTCTTCCTAGCGGTCGAGCAACTTCGCTCCTTTTTAGATGAGTATGAAGGAATATCAAGGTAATGGCCAGATGCGCCCACGCAACGCCAATGTAATGACAGTGATTCATTCTATGAAAGGTTGTGGCTTATTCATCCCTACATAAAGACACATTAACAACGAAATCAGAATCTATCCAGTTTCGTAAGTCAACTTCCACGAGACCTACAGGATAACCCACTCGTTGGAAAATGGTGAAATTGGTACCATTGGAAAGGTTTATGTGTCTACTTTACAGGACACCAACCATGTGATCACACTTATCATATTGAGTGAGTTATGGCTATTTTCGTAAAATAGGATGGATCAATCCAAGAATCTGCTTTTGCAGAACAGTTAACTTCGATAGAGCTTTGTAATCAACTCATGATGAACTAGGTTATGGACCTTGTATGGTTGGAAATCTACATGTGTGTAGTTTCCAAAACTTTATACGGTTTGTCCATACCTATTGTATCGAAGACGTTATGACTGTTTAAGTACATAAAAGTCATGCCATGTGTGTATATGATTTTCAACGCGAACTTATGTTTTGAGTTGTTAGGCAACCTTCTCCTTAAAGATCAAAGTACTGCTAAGCATAGCAAGTCTGATCTAAGGATGTTGTGGCTAGATTTAATGACTAAATCGTTGCCCAAGTCTACTTTTGAAGTATGTGAAGTGCATAGACTTACGTTGTTTATCTGTACTCCGAGATTGAGTTACCAATCAGGGGGAGTTATTGTGTAGACATCAAGGGGTGTCTACATGCATCGCATGTTATCTTCAATTGTAGTTGATGCGTTGTGCTCTTTTTCCCTTCGTCCAAGTCTTTTGTTTTACCCACGAGGTTTTTGTTTTACTTAGCAAGGTTTTTACCGAGGTAAGACCATAAGCACCATATCGTATTAGGGACGCAACACAAGAGGGAGTGTTTAAGGAAATTATGTTTCCGTCATTCTGTTATGTGTCTTGCCCTAATACACGTAGGATTGGTTAATCCGGTTTCCTTATTAGAATATATTACAGTTGATAGAACTTATTGATCTTTCGGGAGACTATGTAATATCTATAAATAGACATTTCTATCAATAAATGAGTATACCGTTATTCTCGTTATCTTTTCTCCTTGAACAAAAACATAATATTTTATTCAACAACCATTGATGCTATCACAACACACAAAACGTGTGATTTATTTAGAGTTTAGGGTCAAGCCTGTACAAAATGGGAGCAAAACTTAAATATGTTAACCCGTAATCCGCCTATTTAGGTCAAAGCAGGATTTCAAATAGGGTGAAATGGTATTTATAGTATATACCAAAAAGAAACATCGTTTATGTCCATTGTAGTATTTGTTTCCATAATGCAAGTCAATGTCTTAAACATAACAATAATACGATTAAATTTGGGACCTACAATTTGAACTATTGAATTGATTTGATTTTGAGATCGAGGCCTAGGAGGTTCAGATCATAACCATGAGGCTTAGCTTAATGAGCTAGATGGAGTTGTACAAAGAAGATTCCAACCTCTAACAAAAATGTGTAACCTCTTCTTCCATAATGGCTCCAATGCTGTTCTTCCTCTGATTAGTAAAAATTTAAAACTAACCAATCCTAGATGGGTTTTAATCAAGGTAACTAAAAGAACAAGTAAAAAATAAAGGAGACAGGAATCAATGTTGGAAGCATGAATTGAAGGGATGCTGCTTTTGAATCGTCGGGGACAGCCGGAGTTGTTACTGGAGTGAGTCCACCCACCACGCCATTGCCAAAGGTCGGATTCGTTGTTGTCGTCGTTGTCATCGTTGGTGGACTTGGAATGGTTGTAGTTGTGGTCGGAGTTGTGTTTGGTGTAGTACTTGTCCCTCCGGCCGTGCTGCAAATTTGCATTACATACGGTTATTAGTCACTCTTAAATTTCAAGGCATACTTATTTACAATTTTACATTTTTACACGACCCTGGACACAGCAAATAAAATGAGCATAGAGGTAGAAACCATAAAGGGTAAAAGTTCTCAAAGTGGGTGCAGAAGAGGACCATTTGCTTTGGTGACCAGCAGATCATACTTGTAAAGACACAAACCAATTACACTCTTTAGGAATCAAAATGGGAATCAAAATGACCCAAAAGTTAACTATATAATTTTCAAATGAGAATCCAAAAACAAACCCAAAATCAAAAATGAAATGAATGATAATGAATTATGAGGTTTCTGATGAACTGCTTCAGAGTTCAGACCTGAACATGAAGAAGACTTGAAGCTGACGCATCATTATCAGATGTCCACCTCACTAAGATTGAGACTAGACCAGTCAAAACCTACTTCCACCTCACAAGGGCCCTACTTAAACATTGGAATTGGTTCTTTTCTGTAATATTTATTAATAATGGTATTCCTTTTCCATTGTGTTTTGGCAGACCCTATTGGACTGGCAGCAATCTTAAACCCAGAAATCTTACACCAGAAAAAGATATAGCTGAGCTTGCTAGCTCTGCTGCCCCATAAAAAGGTGAACAGCACATTGTTGACTGAAATGTGAAGTGTGATACAGAACAAAGCCAACTAGTAGCAAAAACTATTATCATTATTTTCAAAATTTACAAAATCTGAAATATGAAAATTCAAAATCAGTGAGCAACCCAAGACTTGGAAGAGAGAGAGATGGTCATCTGACAGGTAGAAACAAAATTTTCAGGCATTTCTTGGAAATGAACGGTTGGATTTTCAACAAAACCCATGCAGACACACGTGTCAAACATCCACAAGAAACTTCACCCAAGAAGAATACCTCTAACCAATGTGGCAAATGTTACTTGTGTTTTTATTTTCTTCACCAAACCTAGAAATAAATTTTAGTACTTTTTGTTAACCTTTTTTATTTACATATTTGTGAGGGGATGGAAATCTGGGATTCCTCCAGAGAGTGTATCCAACTAGCAAAGGCAAGGAGAGTGGTTCATGGTGCAAAAAAGTGCATCTCTTTCTATTACTTATAATTTATCCAAATCTTTATTTTTCTTGCTCAAAAAATACTAAAGAAGCAAATAGGGAAGTGCCAATTTTGCGTGTAGATGAAGAAACTTTCACAAATCTAAGGGAATATCTCCCAACAATTACTAGCTTGTACCCTAAATTAACTCATAATATATATGCAACATATATTTATATATGGCAAAAATGCCTTCTTTTTATGTTTGTTTCTAAGGGAATAGTTCCGACCAGAAGAACCAGTCGAAAAAGAAGACAATACGAACATCCACATTGCTAAAGCCAATAAGATCATTGAGACAGTGAAACCATACCTTACAGAAGAAGGGTATACACAAGATCCATAACCTACACATTCACCAAAAAATGGAGAAAGCGTGAATACCAGAAGAATTTCTTCTGAAGAAAAATAATTTACAGGGTTTTGTTTCGCAGAAGAACAAAAAAGAAGAAGAAAAAGAGAGGAGCTAAAACGAGTAGTACATACTGGGATCGGTCTGGGCAACGGTGGCGGTGCTGGAGAAGTCACAGGAGCCAGGAGCCATAGCCTTGCGCTGGTAGTAACTGTTGAAAGCGTACGAGGTGTGAGCTTGGATAGTGTTAGGGAGGTAACACAGCCCATCGGACTGGATTGGAACGCAGTCGGCGCCGGAGGCACATGCATAGTCCAAGGCCGTCTGGAGAGCCTGGTTGCTGGCATCACTCCTCGCCACGCACCAAGTTGTTGTGGCTCCTCCGACTCCGGTAGTGTTGATACACACGAGGGTTTTGAGGAGGAGGAAGAAGAGGAGCAGAGAAGGTGGTGCTGCTGCCATGGAAGAAGAGGTGGAGGGTTGTAGGGTGGTGAGAGATATAGGCAGCAGCTGAAGTGCTGAACTAGCTAGCTAGTTGGGAAAGGAAGAGAGAGAGAGAGAGAGAGAGTTCTTGTTTGTTCTTTTGGTTTTGTTTTGCTTTTTGCGCTGTTTGCTTTTCTTTTTCGATTTTTCTCTTGTATTTATAGTGAGGAGTGAGGAGTGATGACTGAAATCGATCGACGAATTGAATCAGGTAAGTTTGAACAATGCTTTCTTACTATCTTGCCTTGTTCGAGTGTCACAAGGAAGCTTACCGTGGGGTTTTTTTTTATTACCATTTCTGGTTTACTTATTGAATTCACCCCTATACGTGAACGAACACATATATATGAAAGATGTAGTTCGTAATAAAAACCCGATTCACCAGCAATGATTGGACTTCTAGAATACTACGTGAACTTGCAATTAGGCATTTTCCCTCAACATAATACATGAACTTATAGTTTCATATAAGATATTTCTGTTATAGTGGCCTTAGTATTAGATTTTTTTTAAAAAAAAAAATTGGACCATACAACCTTTTTTTTTGATGAAATTGGATCATATACCAGAACTCATCATATTAATCATACAACCGTACTAGGTCAAGTTTAAAGATGTCCGAGACAAATCCGTATACAAAGTACTACCTGCGAAATGAATCATGTTTCCAATTCGAAAGAAAACTACAACATCTACCAAAATAATAATGTCCAAAAGTGAACTTATTATAGTCAAATCAAAGTACCTCAGCTCAATGAATCGAGGTCTGACTAATCAGGTGTACCTTCCATCAAAATATGGGAGTAGATTCTTCGATAGGGTATAGTGTAGGGATTTGTCGCTCCTCCTAAAACCCGACGCGAGCCCAAATCAAATTGAAGAGAAAAAGAAAAGTATAGGCCCAAAGACTCAGCCCACCAAATTGTAAAGTTGCAGCCCGGCAAACTATACCCAGAGGCCCAAACGACTCTTCCTCTCTCCCGTTCGGATCCAGCAACGAAGAGCCGCTCACCACCACCTCCTTTTCTTGCCAACAAAACCCAATGCCAGAGACGCTTTATAGCAAGCAGTGGACCTGTCGAGCTGTCACCACGGTGCTTCACGAAACCTATGTTTTGGTATGAGGTTCCGTGAAAATTGGAGCTCATGTGAACAGTGAACAAGAATCTCTTATTCTTAAAAAAAAAAAATAAATAAATAAATTTGCACACGCCATTTACCTCGGTGGATGCTCTTGTCATTGAATTATTGGATAATTGATTACCCGTTTCAGGTATATAATTCAAGATTAATGTTGCTATACTCTTTATTTGTTTTACTCTTGCGTTATAATTGACATACAACAACAAGAGTTAAAAATGAAGACGTGTTATTAATAAATAAAGACTTATGTCACTAAACCAAATATAACCTTACGTCGTGCAACTTACTAACATAAATTTTGAAATTTCAGAGTTTTATGTACACAGCGTGTAAATATACGACATCATATGGATAATTAAGATCTATGACTTTATTAGTCAAAAATGTCTCAATATAAATAACTAAAAAGACTGTACAGTTTAGTTACAAGCGTGAATACGGTGTATTGAAGGATTTTCCCTAAACATAGTGCCACTAACCTCGTCACAAAGTCACTAACCAGTAACTTCATATCTCCTTGGTAGAATCCTACCGTAATATCACTTCTTCCCTTGCATGGTGGTCAAAGCCGGCTCCGTCATAAACCGCCTCCTCTACGACAAAGCCCACCTCACCAAACCCTCCCACCCATCCGAAGCCAAAGCCAAAGCCAAAGCCGCCGCCATCCTCTCCCACCTCTCTTCCGGCCATCTCCGCAAAGCCGTCTCCCTCCTCTTCTCCTCCCCCTTCCCCTTCCACTTCTCTCTCTACTCCCACCTCTTCCATCTCTGCTCCTCCTCCCGCTCCCTCCTCGAAACCCGCAAGCTCGAGTCTCACCTCGTCACCTTCTCCCCAACTCCACCCATCTTCCTCCTCAACCGCGCCATCGAGTCATACGCCAAATGCGGGTCCCTCGGAGACGCACGCGAGCTGTTCGACGAAATGCCCCAGCGAGACGGCGGGTCCTGGAACGCCATGATCAAAGCGTATTCGCAAGGCTCGCGCCCCGAGGAGGCTCTGGGGACGTTTTTGGAGATGAATAGGGCGGGGTTCTTGCCGAATGAGGTTACTTTCGCTAGTGTGATAGGCTCGTCTGGTGCGGTTTTGGAGGTTTTGGTGGCGAGGCAGGTGCATGGGCTTGTTGTCAAGTATGGTTTTGGCGGGAATGTGATTTTGGGGAGCTCGATTGTTGATGTGTATGGGAAGTGTGGGGAGATGGGGGATGCGAGGAGAGTGTTTGAGGAGATTGAGGAGCCGAATGAGGTTTCGTGGAATATAGTTGTGAGGAGGTATCTTGAGATGGGGGAGGGAATGGAGGCGGTGATGATGTTTTTTAGGATGCTTGTGGCAGGAGTAAGGCCGTTGAGTCATACATTTTCAAATGCACTTGTGGCGTGTTCGAGTTGTTTTGGGCTTGTGGAGGGGAAGAGGGTACATGGAGTTGCGGTTAAAATGGGGTTTGAGGATGATGAGGTTGTCTCGAGCTCGCTTATTGATATGTATGTGAAATGCGGGAAGCTAGGTGATGCGCATGCCATTTTTGACCAGCCACATTTGAAAAACTTGATTTCTTGGACTTCAATTGTTTCCGGGTATGCTATGAGTGGACAAACGTCGAAGGGGAGGGCTTTGTTCGATGAGATGCCTGAACGGAATGTGATATCTTGGAATGCAATGTTGGCAGGGTATACTCGTTACTTCCAATGGGAAGAGGCTTTGAATTTTATATTTTTGATGCTGAACACCACTAGAGATATTGACCAAGTCACTCTTGGGTTGATCCTGAATGTATGTGCTGGCCTTTCAGATGTTGAAATGGGGAAACAGGTTCATGGATTCATTTACCGACATGGATATTGTTCCAATCTGTTTGTTGGAAATGGTCTTCTCTACATGTATGGTCAATGTCGTAACATGAAAAATTCCAAAACAGTTTGGTTTCACCAGATTAGTCCATCACGGGATACAGTTTCTTGGAATAGTTTGTTGACATGCTATGCTCAACATCATCTTAGTGAACTGGCTATGACCATCTTCTATGAGATGCAATGTGAGACAACACCTAACGAGATTACATTTGCAACTCTATTGTCAGTATGTGCAAATATTTTTGCACTTGAGCAAGGCAAACAAATTCATGGTTTCATGATTCGAAATGGTTACATTATAGATACCGTGGTTAGAGGGGCTTTGGTTGACCTGTATACCAAGTGTCGTTCTATGAAGTATGCTTTTAAGGTTTTCAATGGAGGGACTTCAAGAGATGTGATTCTTTGTAACTCCTTGATTTTGGGATGCTGTCACAGTAATAGAACGAGACAAGTACTTAAATTGTTTCAATTGATGAAGGATGAAGGAATTAAGCCGGACCATATTACATTTCGAGGCATTTTGTATGCTTGTACTTGTGAAGGTCTTGTTGAGTTGGGAAAGCAGTATTTTGAATCAATGAGCACCGATTATGGTATTGTACCTAGACTAGAGCACTATGAGTGCATGATTGATCTCTACAGCCAGTGTGGGTACATGGATGAGCTTGAAAGTTTTCTAAGGAACATGCCATTTGATCCCACAGTCCCAATGTTAACAAGAGTAGTGGATGCGTGTAAAAGACATGGATGCTTGCGATTTGGAAAGTGGGCTGTTCAACGACTTAATAACTAGTCCATCTGGTTTATAACTCTTTGGGATAATGGTTAAGAGGGGATAACGGTTAAGAGCCAGATGTTAGTGAACGCCAAATTGCATATTCAAAATCTTCATAACAAAGGAGGTACGCTACTTGATTGATTGTGCAGATCCGAGTTTTTTGACAAGGCAGATTTGTTCATTAGACTTCAATTTTTATCAGAATTTATCTTCTTCATCAGGTGCAAATCTCATCCCTTCTTGGAGTTTCATCTGATTATATACTTGAAAATTCTCTGGTTAATACTTTGCTTTATCGGGATGAGTTAGACCGTCAAAATGGTAGTTAGGAGATAGATGATATTATTATATCAACCTAGATAAACCAAAAGGAAGTAGTAGTACACAATAACATGATGTCATCATCTCTAACAAGCAGAGGAGATTGAATTTCATTTATGTTGAACATAGTGCATGCGAAGAGAACAAAATGTCATTTCATTATTTATACATCAGTATTCTGAATGCTGTTGTCTTTTCATAAATTTTTGGATGTATGAGTAATGCCATGATACTTATTGAGAGGTAACCATATATGATATATGTATCTGGTAACAGTTTGGTAGGTGCTGTGCGAAAATTCGGTAATGGGAACCCTTCTGAATTTTCATAAGCTGTAACTGCTAAAAACATGCTCTTTATATGTCTTGGGTTTGATAACCCTTCCATCAGCAGCTTATGTTATTTTCTAGTTGCCTATGATCTTGCTTGGTTGGTATTAGGACGTATTAGTTTGAGTATCAGTATTCTAAGATGCAATGATCTGACGCAACTGTTGCATGAATTTCAGGTATGGTGAGATGCATTCCCCCAAGTTATAAAAACATGTGTTATTGTACAAATTACTTGTGTTGCTAAACCCAAACCATGTAACCCTCTTCAGAGCAAAATCCAGATAGAATTTAAGACTCCAAGATCATAATAGTCGTTCTTCATACTGTGATGCTCAGAATTATCATTAACCACTGATAGAATTATTATTAAGGATATAGATTTCTTGTATTTTGTAGGGAGCGTTACAAGCTGAAGTTCATCTTGGGTACAGTTAATGCATATTCCCTTTCACAGTTTCACCCATGTATAAGTTGTATTAGTTTTGATCTGTGCCTAGTTTTGCACAAACTCATAAAGAAGATGAATTCAATAATGTAAGCATCTGTTTAATAGGTTAGAACATTATCAAGGGTGTCGCTACCCTATATACCAATATTACAGATGGATCACAAACTGAATCACAGTTGTAAAGCATTTAGTTCATGAGGTGATGAAGTCCAAAAACAAGAAATTAAGAGCATAATGCAATATCAAAGAAATTGTGCTAAATAACTTATGGTTTATTAGTACATTGTAGATGAAACCTCATCTACTTTTAGAAGCTGTAAAACTTGGAAAAGAAATCCTCACGAGATCAGCACTCCCTAGCCCCTACTGCTGATGATGATGATCAACATCGATACATTTGGAGCTGTCACTTTGGCTCTTTTTGTGCGCTATGTCTTGCATTCTAAGTTTCTCAGTATCAGTCACTGCATACAGTACTTCCTGCGGTTCTACTATCGTCGCTACCATATATTCCAATGATATTGCCGGCTCTTGACCACAATTTTTATCGCTCTCAACCACAACAAGGAACCAGGTGAAGATAATCCTTGTTACACCAGTAGTAGGTACGCCTGCTTCAAACATTTATACCTGAGATCCCTACCTTATCATCCTGGTTTTCAAGATTAATCAGAATACTTTCTTTTCGAAGAACAAATGCCATTACTGATCTCTTTCTGCAGATGCTGTTGCAGGGTTGGCCTTGTTAACAATCGTCGATATAATACAAACCATCGTTTCTTAGGGGGTAACTGCGGGAGTACCAAGTTTAGTTGTATCTTAGGCATAGTCATGATACCAGACAAGTCTAAATTATGTCCCCCTTCCAGCATTGATGAAGTATCATGAGCTTTCCGTGCTGGTGGTAGTGCCGATGAGGGCACAATGTCGCCATTCTTGATTTTCAAGCCATCCGCGGTAGCTGCCTTCTTGACAGACTTGATGATCCTCTTGGTTCTGTTCCCCTCAATGATTAAGACTGAAGAACTAAGTTTCGGATCGAGTATTGAAAATAAAAATATAGCCATATAGGGATTGAAACAAACTACAAACTTACTCCTTAATTGATGAGGAACAGGTAGTTTAGTTAAACTAGGTCTGAGTCAGCTCATGCTAAATAAAACTTTGGGGGTTGGGAGGTTGAGGAATTGGATGTTGGAAAATGAAACCGCTAGGGACTAATGACATTCTTTCTTGTATGTGTTGTATCTAACCATGTGGTGATAAGATCCTAAACAACTTCTCTTCTTGTATCTCGATTCATAACTCTAATACTCGTATATATTGTACTGTTCAAAATTTCAGTGTCAAAGACTCGAAATTTGACCAACCCGTCTACATAAAACATAATGCATTGTTACTTTTATCATCTCAGATCTGCCTACGAGTGAAAATATAGATGAAAATGCCTTGTAATTGCAATGAAAATCCACTGAAACAGTTGAGTTGTGCTCGATTCCATCTCCATTCATTCTCAGTTATTGGTCAATTTCATAATAATGTAATGCCTTTACACAACAGATAGCCAACACACAAGCAAAGACATATCCAAAAGAGGGTATATTATATCCATCTAAACAAGAGGGACGACGAAACTGGGAATAGATTCATCCTTACAATTTGAAGTGAGCCTCGTATCCATTTATCCAATGGATTTAACTCCGAGTCCCCTTGACGTAGCTACATGTAAAATAGTGTATAGGCTAACCAAAAGACTCAAAAACAAGAATTCATGATGCGCAAGATAAATCACAAACACTACAGTTAATAAATTGCTAAGATTTCGGTACTATTCTCAAAAAAGAAGTCGATAACTCTTGTAGTAAAGGTCCCTGGGGTGATGGGACTCCAAAAGAAAACCCCCCTCCTTTCTCTGATGATATAACTTAAAAGTATACATCTAAAGCCTAAAAGCTCATTACACTTTGAAAGAATGGGTATCAAAACATATGGTTGACACACTGCCTCTGGTTTTCCTCTCTCTCTCTCTCACAAACACACACAACCTCTTTCCTTCTCTCTCCATCCCCTCTCCCCTACCTGAACTGTATCTTTAGAAAACTGTAATGTGAGATAAATCCAGCTCAAGTTTTTTCATAGAATAAGATATAGGCCTCACAGTGGAGAACCTCCTCCAGGGAAACCTCACGTACATGTGCATCACTAGCATAATACCACGTGTGACCAATCTTCTCATTCCCAGCTTTCCCTTTGCTTCTTTCACCACCTCTCACATATGCAACATAGTGGCCTCCTCTCATGGTCCCAGAATGCTCCACAACCCCAATTAGGTGGTATTCATAATTCTCCTTTTCTCTGCACCTGTAAGAGCTCGAAAGAACACAGTAGCGACAAAGTTAATGACACTTTCAATGAGCAATGTAACCTATTTAGGCAACCAATTCATTCAGATTAATTTTTTAAACAAACTAGGAACAGGACACAGATAAACTGAGTACAATCTGAAGCAGATACAGGAAGAAGCGAATGAAGCATGATTGTTGGTCAATAGATGCATCAAAGGATATGTGCTATATTCTGATAAATCGAACACCTAAGCTCACCATAGTGGCTTTAGAGATAAGCACATAGGAAACAAATTGAATCATTTCAAACATTTGAGGCACACAGGAACAGCAATCCAGAAGGGCTTAAACAAAACAGCAATGACAGTAGAAAGTTTAAAAGCTTGAATTTATAGTTATATCGTCAAGAGGCCAAAACTGATGTGCATTACTGTTATATTTGTTTACTTATTCATGTGATTGCTCCTAAGACAAAAGGGACTATTTTCACTATTTTTATTTTATTTAAGAAAGTTATAATTGCTTCTTATAAAACATCAATACTGTTTTGGAAAATACTAATAATATTCAAACTAAATTATGAGCCTCTTTGAAAAAGAAAAGAAAAAAAGGGGTAATATCTGAACAAGTCTGAGACAGCTGAACTTAAGTGTCCAGTCCTGAAGCATTCGGCATGGCATGTAGAACTATCTTACTGTATCTAGCTTCTTTCTTTGGTACAACTACACATTTATGTTCAACGAGTGCATTGAGATAGAAGTGCATTGATCTTTCTGGGGTTGTGATGCGAATTATATAGATGAACCATGGTCGTGTTTATTAACTAAAGCAACAATACAAGGCAAAAAAACATTAGCTGTACGAAGAAATTTACTGGTCAATAAGTTTATCTTCAATCTATGGCCATAATTACCTAAGAGGCTTTGCTGAAGTTCTAAATACATTAGATAGGGTAAGAATAAAGATATGTACATGAAAATAGTAGTGAAAAGAAACCATTACGTTGTGCATCTATCTCACCAGATTATATCTTGATTAATCTTGCTCTCGTGTTCAACTGTTCTACTATATTCTTGTATTATCTCTCTTTGTTATGTAAAATTCATATTTTCTTCTCCACCAAAACTAAATAAATTAAAATAAAATAAATGCAGCCATATCATATGAAGTCATAGCATAATTCATATATCAAAGAAACATGTATTCAATTTTCAAGTTTTGAAGTCACTCATGATTCCCCGGCCAACCAAAACAAGCAGTAACATTGTTATAGTGTTTGGAAATCTAAATTGAAATATGGGGAAAAGGAAGAGATACCTGGAATCCATATATGGTCTGAGCTCAATTTTTTCCCTGAATGTCACATGGCCGTTCAATTTACTTAAGCGACCACGAGCATCTTGGCTAAACCTTTTTAGATGAATGGTCAAGATAGGTGGAGCCCTGTCAATTAGGACCCGTTTTGTCGCATCCCTCTTCACCTTCACATGTTTGGAATTTATTTCCTCGTCTTCACTTGCTTCTGATTCACAATCAGCTAATACCTTGGAATTTGTCTGTAAAGCATTTTCAGAGGTACATCCAGCACTACTAGGCTCATCAGCACATGAATCAATGGCTTGAGTACTGATACTTTCTAGAGTACAACTGTTATTGGAATCCGAAGTATTTGATTCTGTTGGAAGTACATCTTTCATCTCACTGTTTCCTTCTCGTTGTTGACAAACAGGAATCATCTTATCTGAAGGAGCATTCTCAATTGACGTGCGATTTTCACTCAAGCAATTCATCTTCCCTTCAACCAAAACCAAGTTTTCACCAGAATGGTTGCAACAAGTATTGCTTTGAATATTTCCATTACTAATATTACTGATATCAGCAGTGTCTGAACTCAAAGAAACACTTTGGACTCTAGTTTCACACCCATTAGTCAAACCATAAGTTGTTGCTTTTTGCCGCTTCTTTGCTTCCAACCTTTGGCGCTGCAGAGATTTAGAACAACTCTCACAATGCCAAGCATTTTCATTGGCAAGAAGCTCAGGCTTTATGAAATGAGCCAAGCAACTCTCTACTGAGACTGGAGAATTTGTATCATCAACTTCATCTGGATCAGACTCACTAACTACAAGACTAATTGTTGTACCTTCCTCCCCTGTAGAGGGCCTTGGACTAGGCCCAGCAACAACCTCAGGCTCATTGAATAAGTCCCCAAAGCCATCAAAATCATCTTGTCCACAACCCACAGTTGATGACGATGCCTCTCCTTCTCCTCCCACATTTTCATCAGTGATAGAACATCTTTCCTTATGTGGAAGCAACAAAACTTCAGAATTATGATCCTCTTTATATGGAAGCAATAAAATTTCACAACTTTGAACTTGTAATGGCAGCTCATCATCCATTGAATTCACTGAAGAAAAGTTTGGTTTTACATCCTGTTCTCCAGTAAACTTGGAATCATTATCAATGATTTCAGAGCCACTCTGTTGTGAGACATCAATACGAGATGCATTGGTACTTTTAGGATCTTGAACAATTGAAACAATAGCATTTTCTGAAGTCCAATCTAAGTCATCTAACATATTTCCGTCACCAAGATAATCCATCCATGTAAAGTCATTCAACAAAACTGCTGCATCCTCAAAGACTTGTTCATGTTCAGATTCTTGGACAGCTGATAGATTCTTCATAACCAAGCCACTGCTGGTACTTTGCTCAGATATATTTAGCTCAGTAGGACGATCAGGAACATTTAGGTCAGTAGAACTTGACTGTACCTGGTTAGAATGCTCACAGCTGGTTGATGGGGTTGCAACACTTGGAGATGCTACAGGGTTCTTGTCTTTGTTAATTTTTGATCGAACCTTTCCAGTCCTCTTGGGTGGAAGCTTCGTTTTCCTTGCTCGAAAGCTTGGTTGGGAAGCCTTAGGTGGAGATTTCCTGGTTGGGACTGGTAGTGAAAGATCTAAGAATGATTCATAGACAGTTGATGAGTGACCACATTGAACACAGCGAACAGTACTTGATATCTGTCCTCCAAATACAGCATCAACAAACGTAGGAACTGGATTTGATGAATCCCCATTTTGGGAAGGACTTGTACGTTTCCTCATACTCAACTCCTCAGTGCACAATCCATCAAGTAAACAACGAAGCAATTCATGACTGTCTTGCTGCTGATAGCCCCTAAACTGGGGTGCCTTGGAACAGATACACCCAAAAAACGATCTGGGGTTTATCACATTCTTGAGTCCTGCCTCTGGTTTCGTGTCAGCAAAGAGTTTCTTCAAGGAAATAGTAAGTGGTCCAGCCAGTGCTTCAAAATTTATTAAGTGACACCGCAACCTATCAATAGCTAGAAGGTTCTGTAAAATAGAATTGAAGAAGCAAGTGTTACCAAGGTTAACTAAGCCTCTTACTACATAACCTCTTCCATCGAAAAGGCTTGATATATTGCTGGCTGATTTGATTTCGCTTGTCACACTGCCACTACCAAACCATACACTCTCGACATCACCTGATGAGTCCTCTGACGAACGACCCTTAATTAATTTCGCAACTTCAGAAAAGACATCTTTCTCTTCACCATTCTCCCCCGTCTTATCAGTGGTAATCAGTGTGTTGCACTGAAAGCACCACCGCAACTGTGGGTTTTCAAACTGCACCACCAATGGGTGACGTGTTTGCCTTGCATGCCGAATTGCGTGGCATTGAGGGGTTATTGGAAGTCCAACCCCACCACAAGCAAAATGACCGCATTCTAGACAAAGCCAAACGGATTTTGATTCAGATTTAGAATCTGCACCACCTTTCTTCTTAGCATGTTTTCCCTTGCCTTTACCCCCCTTCCTATCAATGGCGCCTTCCCTACAATCTTCACACCTAACAGCTGCTGAAGACCCAATTTTAGCATGCAACTTATTCAAATCAACACCTTTGTCAATGTGAGGACAAGGTTTCCTCACTTTTGCAACTGAAACTCCATCATCATCACCATCATCCTCAATGCTCGGGTCACTTGGTTCGGCAACCTTCTTCGGGGAATCAGATGCAACCCACTTCTCCTTTTGAAGAGTTCTAGCCTTCCTCTTAACCTTCTTCCCCATAAGACCCTTAAACCAATCCAAAAACACACCAATAAGTTAATACGAACAACACTAACACGAACAACACGAGATTATAAACAATCAATAACAAACCAATAGACAAATGCACAAACCAACTCCATTATCTACTCAAATACATCAAACCAAGCACAACAACAGAACCCTTATTGCCCATAATTGACATTAAATCGGACAAGTGAACTGAACAAACCAGATAGCTATTAGATACGGAAAACAAAGACACTCGTACAAAAAAAACATGTTTTTATAACAAAACCCAAGTGAAGATTTGGATTCAGAAGTGAAAATAAGAGCTTCAGAGCAACCCAAGAGGTGGAGCTAGAGCATAAATCCAGCCCAGAATTAACAATACTGAAGATACCAAAAATAATTAAATAAATAAAATAAAATATATATAAAAAAAGATGGAAAGTTGGGTACCTCAAAATCTGGAGGAAGAGGAGAGCAGGAATGGGAGGAGAAGGTGTTGCAGGGTTAGGGCAAGAGGGAAGAGAGATGGATGAAAAGAAGGTGAGGAGTGACAAGGATCTAACAAGGGTTTGAGAGACAAAGGGGAGAGAGGAGAGGTGTGCGCATTATAATGGGTTTGGCGCACTCTAATCTATTGCTACCTCCCTCGATCAAAAGAGAGGCACAGAGATGGGAGAGTAACAGCGGTAACTGGTAATACAGAGAGGCGCTTTTATTCTTTTTATTTTTTAAAATTTTTTTGTTAATCTCGAAATTAAAACAATACATGTTACTGGAACTCGTTTAGAGTTAGCTACTGATTGTTTTCATTAACGAATTTAAATAGTGAATCTCTTTTTGTCAATGCACACAATTGAGGTACTAAAACATAAACAGCTAGTTATACATCTAACTACTCTTTTTCCATACTCAATTAGGGATCTTCATTAGATAGATAAGTTAGACGCAAGAGACGAACAAAGGATTTAGTAGGGTCTGGTCAAAGAGTTTTAGGGATTGTGCTTGGTGGAGGGGTGTGGAGGATGGTGGATGCTAAAATGCATCACGAATCACTATGCGTGATAGTATATTGTGGCGAGACGATGGCCAGTTCTGGTGAGGCTGGAATTTGATTTCGATCACATTTGAATGTGGTGTAGGCGAGTCATCTTAGTTACTAAAATGTGGTGTAAGACCCTGATCAGCTTTGGTTTTCTACTTGTTAGGAAAGGCAAGTCAATTAGGTTAGGATCTAAGTGAGGCAAATATAGATACAATAGGTCTGATGGTGAGGTTGAGCCGGTAGTGAAGGCCCAACAACACAATGGGATGTGTGTGGTATAGTAACGTATGAAATGAGAAAGAATAACAAATCTTGATCATGCATTCAAGGATCGAGCCCCTGTTGTGCGCTTTGTTTTTAATTTTTTCACAACTTTTACTGGTTGGTGCATAATTGAGTATATATAATAAGTAGAGGCTATATATTGTTACTTATCATGCTTTCTTGTTTGTAATTTTTTTACTAAAATGTATAACTTTTATAATTGGTGATATTTGAACTACAATGGGTGCATGGACCGTTATCTCGCCAAGCTCGCGTCTCGCGTAGAAAGAGACTAGTTCGCGGAGGAATAATTGTTTCATGGAGGGAGAATCTTGCACGCGAAGGGAAAATAATTCGCGGAGGGAGAATCTCGCGCGCGGAGGGAGAATTACCGAGAGTCATGCACAACAAGCACCAAAACTTCTCCACCCTCTGCTTGACACGTGGTCTAGACAGCCGCAGTACTTAAGATACTGCGTACATTCCAAAACACACTTGTCATTTAACGTTATTCCTCTCAAACCAAATGATCCACAACCTCATAACAAAAAAAAAAGGATTAATTACTGGTCACTCCATTAACTTTCATGCGCTCGACAGTTTACTCCATTAACTTTCAATTTCAATCGATTAGTCCATTAACTATCCAATGTCACACAATTAGGTCCATCCGTTAAGTGGCCGTCCAAATCAGTGGTTAAGTTGCTGACTGGACATATTTTTCAACTGAAAATTCCATTTAACACCCCACCTCTCTCTCTCTCTCTCTCCCTCTCTCTCTCTCTCTCTCTCCCATACTTTGATTCTCATTACCCTCAACATCCAATTCTTCCAATTTCTCGAAACTTTCGTGCACAAAGGACTCCTCTTCGACATACTTATCTTTCTCTCCACCTTCCAATACATTCACATTCAACCCAACAGAGTTTGTTTCACTGGACTCAACAGTAGCAAAACTCTGATTCTCGTTATCCTCAACATCCAATTCTTCCAATTTCTCGGAACTTTCACGCACAAAGGACCCTTCTTCAATACACTTATCTCCCTCTCCACCTTCCAATACATTCAAATTTATCTCAACAGAGTTCGTCTCACTAGACTCAGCAGTACCAAAACTACAATCCTCAACACATTCCACTCTAACAGAATCTCCATTTCCACCTTCAACAAAATTTGATTCTTCAACAACCAACGACTCATCTTCTTCTCCTTCCACAAACTCAGAAACCTTAACTCTGGGCGCAATACTAACCTGCTCCACAAACCCACAAACCAGAGCCTTAACATGACCCAGCAATCCGCCATTTTCTCCACCCACTTCTTCTTCAATCTCCTCATCCACTACCTCACTCCCATCACTCTCCCAACACAAATTAGCAATGGGCCTAACACCCTCCGAAGCTTGATCACCCACCATAACTCTACCCACAACACCTTCATCCTCATCTGGGTCAGACACATAAGACCAATGAACTTCATATCTTTCAACAGAGCCACTTTCCTCACCCAACTCCGCCGCCACAAAGGGCCTCTCCAACGTTGGTGATGGTGATGAGGAGGGTGGTGTTGGAGTAGAGGAAGGCGCAGACGAGGTTGGGGTCAGAGACGTCAAGGCGGAGGGCGGCGAGGCTGAGAGAAGTGATGGTCGAGGCCACACGCTCCGGTAGCGGAGGGGTGGGGCAAGTGGCGACGGTGGAGGCGGAATAGGTGACGACGATGGTGATGGATGAGGCGGCATTCGGCGAGGAAGAGGAGGGTGATGAGAGAAATGGCGGAGAGAGAAAAGTGGGAAGCCATGGCTGGCTGATGGGTTTTAAATGTGAGAGAGAGAGAGAGGGAGAGAGAGAGAGAGGTGGGGTGTTAAATGGAATTTTCAGTTGAAAAATATGTCCAGTCAGCAACTTAACCACTGATTTGGACGGCCACTTAACGGATGGACCTAATTGTGTGACATTGGATAGTTAATGGACTAATCGATTGAAATTGAAAGTTAATGGAGTAAACTGTCGAGCGCATGAAAGTTAATGGAGTGACCAGTAATTAATCCAAAAAAAAAAAATCAACCTTTGACCCCAACCTAACAATCTTATGCACCACCCAATCACCCAGACAATTCATCACTACTTATTATTTGTATTGAGATAGTTTAGGTTTTACGTTCCGTATATTGTATTCGATGATTTCATTAATCAAGGCTTGAGAACAACTATATCAGCCAATATATATTTTTTAAAATAAAACCAAAGGAGCTTCTATTCATACCTTTAAAAATGACATTTTGACCTCCTTAATTAATAAACCTCCAATTTACACTCCCTAATTTTCCTAAAATGTCCATAGTCTAATAAAATCAATAAAACGTTTTCTCTTAGAAAATTCTATTCTTACCTCCCTATTCAATAGTTAGACACCCTTCAATTTTTGAGCATCTAACGGTCATATTTCCGGTTTTTTATTCAAGGGACTATGATGAACGTTTTCTGGGTATCGGGATTGAAACAGTCCTCGTCGTAGTAAACAAAAACGAAAATAAATAACACAACAATTTGTTTACCCAATAAAACCTCAATTTGAGGAAAAACATTGTCGGGGCTTTAACTCTTGAAAGCCTCTATTGAAAAGAAAAAATACACTAAGAATCAAGAACGAGTCAATTATAAACTTTGTAGCACTAACCATGACTACTATCTCTAGAACCCTAGCAGATATGTTTGAAGCACTCTTCTTCTTCAAATAATCTTCTTCTTCAATCTCCAAGGAATTAACCACGTCTTTGATCATTCAATCACATAAACAAGTTCAACTCAACATGGAACAGTTGAACTTGTGACCTTATAAAGTATTGTAACGGAAATACTATCTCTCAAACGCTATGCGTGCAAAGATAGTCTTCTAAGAATAATTATGAAAAATGTATTCTTCCAATAGCTGCTGCATCTTCATTTATAGATGAAGAACTTCGACTTTTTATTCACGTCTTTATTCAAATTGGTTTCCAATAGGTAAGTCCTTCTCCTATTACCATATATACAAAGATAACAATAATATCATATATAAAATATATCTCAAATCAAATAATAATAATCATATTATATATAACCTAATCACATTAAGTTTTCTTCCTTTTCAAGTGCAAGAATATCATGATTCAATGAATCAACATCCTAACCAAATTAGGATCTTTGTGTATCAACGTAATAGCTTTTTTCCATGTGTATATCATATCCAATTAAACATATATATATATATATATATATATATATATATATATATATGTCATAGTGAAAATAACCTTGCTTGCACGCACCAACCTGAGAGTTTAACAAAATCAAATCAAATCATATATATAATGAATCAAATATATATATACACACACACACATAGTTCCCTTCCAGAGCGGTGTCCCGTTTTAAAATTAAAGTATGGACCTTTTTATTTCGCTCACTTTCAGGACACATGTCTACATCTCAACCATACAATGTCTATAACACAGTGTGTAGATCATTTCTGCAAAGTTTCATCCAATTTAAAAATCATTTGAGCTTCTATAATCCTGATTTACAAAAGCGGTTCTATTTGGACAGCTTTTGTTCTTTTGATTTATTTAATCTAATTCGGTACCCAAATAATCTCCAAATTAGAAGAAACTGTGCAGAAATGATCTACACACTATGTTCTAAATATTGTACGGTTGAGATGTGGAAATGCGTCCTGAAACTGAGCGAAATAAGAAGGTCCACACTTTAATTTCAAAGCGGGACACCGCTCTAGAAGGGAATTGTGTGTGTGTGTCTCTATATATATATGCTCATCAATCAAATATTTAACCAAATATATAAGTCATAATCAAATTAGAACTTCCTTGCTCGTACTTCTTCTATTTTGTATAGGATTGTCACGTCTCGACTCTTAAATTTTTATTTTATTTACTAGCATGGTGTTAATAAGAGTTTTACCGTCTTCGTAAATAAGTTCATATTTCAAAGGTCCCTAGAGGGCTGTTGAGAGATAATTATTTTGGATGAATTATTCGTAACAGAAATAATTATATACGGTAAAATAGTAAATTTTAGCTAGTAAAAAGATAAGTTTTATTAGAGTATTATTTTTAGGATGTTATATTTTGGAGTTGGGTTATATGTGTGGGTTTGACCGGTTGGGCCAAGCCCAGATTTTTCTCCTTCTCTCTCTTCTCTCTTCTCCCTCTCTCTCTCTCTCTCTCTGCCCGGAAAACTCCCCGAGCCCATCCGCCGCCGTCCAGCCATCATAGGTCGCCGCACCGGTCCCAATCGGTTGGTCGTCGACCAAGCCATCTTCCTGGACCGGTGACAGCCTATCTAGCGCCGCCGTGAGAGAGAAAACGCAGCTGATATGTCCGACTGCCGTGGTGGTTTTCTCGTCGGAGCCCCCTCCTCCGACCACCATAGCCAGAGCGGCTTGACTCGTTGGAAATCCCTCCTCCCGTGCAGCAAACCCCTAAGAGGTTTCGCTCCCTCTTGAGCTAGGTAAGGAGAAATCGGTGATTGAAATTTTAGGGCTATAGTTTATGTTTTAAGTCGATTGCCTTAGTTAAGCTCTTTGTGCTAGTTAGGAAGTTGTAGAGGAGATTGAGAGGAAGATGCTGTCAAATTTTGGTAGGCATTGGAGGTCGCCGGAGTCGACCGCCGGTCGCCGCTGTTAAAGGAATTTTTATGGTTTTAAATGTGTTTTCTTGAGGGGAGTTTAATGATGTATAGCTTGAAATTTTTGGAAGAATTTTGGATAGGTTTTGGATTTTTATAGGAATTGAGATTTATGGTGGTTAATGAGTAAAAATGTAGTCGTGGGTTAATTATTGTTAGAACTATGGAGGGTGATTTTAAGGATGTCGATAATTGTGGTGAAGTATTGTCACGCCCCGACCCAAAATATTTACCTTTATTACTGACATAGTGGTAATAAGAATTTTACCGTGATCATCATTAAGTATAAAATATAATTGATCCCCAGAGAGGTGTAGGAGACGATTATTTTGTGGGATTATTCTAAGGATTAAATTTTGACGACGGTAAAAAATTGTAATTTTTGCTAGTAAAAGGTAATTTTATTGGGGTATTATTTTGGGGGTGTTGAATTTTGGAAAATGGGTTAAAAGTAGTGTTGGGTCGGCTGGGCCGAGCCCAACCCGTTTCTCCTCTTTTCTTTCTCTCTCCTCCCTCCCGATCCGCTCTCCCTCTCCCTCCCGACCAGAAATTTCCCGTCGCCAGCCCGCCGCCGTCCGGCCTCCGTTCGCCGCTGGACCGGTCTCGTTCGATCGGTCTCCATCCCAGCTGCAGTTCTAGATCGGTGGCAGCCTCCCTAGCGCCGCCGTGAAGGAGGAATCGACGCCGAGAGCCCCGACTGCCGAAATCTTCATTTCGCCGGAACTCCTTCCTCCGGCCGCCATAGCAGGCGAGCCTTGGCTCAAAAGGAAGCCCTCCTCCCGTGCTTCAATCCCTCCAAAGGGCTCGCTCCGTCTTGAGCTAGGTAAGGAGAAATCGGAATTTGAATTTCTAGGGCTTTTTTGTGTAATTGTGTTCGATTGGCTTGGTTAGGCTTAGAATTGGAGTTTGTGGTAGTTAGGATTGTTGTAGAGGAGGTTGAGAGGGAGATGCTGCCAAATTTTGGTGACCATCGGAGGTCACCGGAGTTGGTCGCCGACCGCCGCCGCCGAGAAAATGTTTTTGGTGGAGAAAAATGTGAGGAGTTTAATGGAATAAGTTTTAGAATTTTTGGAGGAGTTTTGGATAGGTTTAAGAATTGTTGAAGTTTGGTATTTTTGGCGGATTATTAATTTATAATCCGGCCATTAGATTTTATTTGGTGGAAGGTGATTTTGAGGATGTTGGTAAAATTTTGGAGTGTTAGGCTTGGTTGAGGGCGAAACATATTTAATTATGCATGTTTTGACGGTGTTTTATTTAAGGTTTTTATATGGATCAGGACGTGAGGAGCATCGAGCAGAAGAGACCTCCGACCGACATCAAGCTTAGGCCTAACCTGTGACTGGACCTTTGTTTTTAAATATTGTGTTCGAAATGCTTTATTATTTGAATGATTTTCTGTTGTTGGATATTTCCCGAAATTTAGAATTTCGGTGATTATACTCGAGGTACAATTCCGAGAATAGTATGTATATGATTAAATGCTAGCTAGCTATACGTGATTTCCCCCATACGCGAGGCACAATTTCGGTATGGGTGACATGAGCGTTAGACGCGAGTGTCGTAGCCCTATGCGAGTTTCTAATTTTGCATTTATTTATTCAAAGATTTCGTACAAGGAGTAAGCACATATATATTACCACTCGGCCGCTTTCCCCCATATGCGAGGTACAAATTCCAGTGTGGGGTGATGTGAGCGTTAGACGCAAGCATAGTAGCTTCGTATGATATCTACTTTATTCAAGTTGTTCATAGATATCGTACCAAGGGTCAGGCGAGTGTGCATACATACTATATATATATATAATATCCAGGCCTGAGAGGCAATGTCTTAAAGTTTGAGAGTCTAGCTAGGCTGGACCCCAGTTCAGAGTCTTTCCAGTTGAGCTTTTGTTTTTGCCGCTGATGAAAGCATTTCTTTTGGGGAAATATATATTTGTTGTCGGAAGCATTTCGTCCACTCACTCTGACGTGTTGAATATTTTCCCCTGGGCTCTTCGCTTTTAAAAATGCTCAGTCTGCAGAGTTTGCGTGAGATCTAGCAGGAGACGCCGAGGCATAGTGACTCATCTATCAGCTACATTTCGCCAGTAGGTTACCTATTTAATCTACTAGGGGTTTGTTAGCTTTCGCTGTATTTTATTTTATTTTTAGTAGCTCTGAATACTTTTGGAATTTTTCGGTGAAATTTGTATTCTGGCTACTTTTGGATTGTAGCTGAAGATTTATTTTGGAATAAAAAGGTGATTATTAAATTTTTAAGTTAGGGTTGTCCATTTTCGAGGGAGGTTTGCCGAGTCTTCGGTAAATTTTCCTTGGAGGTGATCCCCACAGGACTCATCTCGGGTTTCGGGGTGAAATTCGGGGCGGGTCTTGACAAGTATGGTTTTAAACGAATTTAAGAATAAGGACGTTAGACATGGATGAGCGTGCAAAACTCACATTTAATTCTATCTATTTTTATATAGGCATTGATATTTAATTGAATATTTAATTATGTTTTTGGAACATGACGTGAGGAGGCTCGAGCGGGAGAGGTCTCTGACCAATATCAGGCTTAGGCCTAATTTATGAGTGGACGTTTGATTTAAATTAAAATGCATGCAATTGTTTACTGTTGAGTAATTTATTTTGTTGGAGCCTTTGACGTCAATTTTATTTGACGATTTCTTTTATTGTGGAGAGTATAAATTATATAAAAAAAATTGAGGAGAGTATGTATATAAATGCTAGCTACCCATATGTGTTTGTCCACCTTAATGACATAATATATAAGAAAATTTCAGTTTACTACCATGAACTTTAGGTCTAAAATCAGTCTGATACCTTTTTTTTTAATCAGTTTCAACCCTAAACTTTGAAAATGACATCAATCTCGACAAAAATGACTAAAATAGCCCATGTTAATTTTTTTACTTTCTCTCTCTCTCTCTCTCTCTCATCATAAACCCTCAAATGACATCACCCACTCCTGGAATCCTCTTCCGCCTCCTTCAGCCCATGAACTCTGCCACCAAAGTCACCGGCGACCACCGCTCCACCCTCCTCCAAGTCATCGGCATCGTCCCTGGCCTAACTGCCTTCGACGACCTCTGGTCCAACCCCCTCTAATGGAAGCAAGGACGATCGCTCATCGGAACCCTAACTGGACCCTAAACGACATCCCCGACAAAATCCTCCTCCACATCCTGACCTTCTTCCCGACCCTCGACGTTGTCTAAACCTCCCTCATCTCCCGCAAATGGCGGCCCCTCTGGTCTTGCCTCCGCTTCTCCTACGAGCACTTCCCCCTAAACAATCCTCCCTCCGATAACCGCAACTTCTTCGCCGAGTTCGTCGACCGCGCCCTCATCCTCTTGCCCCACCACCCCATCGACCTCTTCCTCTCATTCATCTACCATCACCGCTTCGGCCTCCACGTCGACTCCTGCGGCCGCTCCGCCGTCGCACACCTCCGCGCACGTGAGCTCCACCTCGACTTCTTCATCGACCGCGAGTACTACCAGACCGACGATTCCTTCAGCCACAACTACGACTTCCCCTTCGCCGTCCTCCAAAACGACGCCGTCGTTGCTCACTCTCCCAATGAGCATGGCTTTGGGTTTCGTGAATTTTACGAGAACAGAGTGAGAGAGAGAGAGAGGGTAAAAAAATTAACAATGGCTATTTTAGTCATTTTGGTCTAGATTGATATCATTTTGAAAGTCTAGAGATGAAATTGATTAAAAAAGAAGATGAGGTATCATACTGATTTTAGACCTAAAGTTCAAGGTAGTAAACTGAAATTTTCCTAGTTTATAACTGCATTATGGTGTGACATGAGCGTTGGATTTAAGTGTAGTAGCCTTATATGAGTGTTTAATTCATATAGGGGGTATGGACACATATTTATACACATGTCTATCCACCTTAATGACGTAGTGTATCACCACATTAAGGCGTGACATGAGCGTTGGACGCAAGCGAAGTAGCTCTATATTGATTATTTTAAATCTATTAATCTATATTGGGAGTATGAGCATGTGTAAATACATACGTATATTGATATATATTTTTGAGCTGGAGATGCTCAATATTTATGAGATAAAAGATTTCTCACTTAAAACATTCATTCGATTTTCTTTGGAAATTAATTTGGGAAAGCATAAGTGTTGATACTTATTTTTCTTTATTTATTGTTGTCACACCCCAGTCCTTAAGTTATTTTACGGTTATTTACTTCGGTATTATTTTGGTCTTTTACCGTATTAATTAACCGTTTACTGTTAAGGACCTTAAAGTTGACTTTTTCTTCTGTTTGGAATTCGGGAAAACTTTCTTCATGAAAGTTGTAGAGGACGTTGTTACGAGTTCGTAGACATGTTACATGTTAAAATCGGACTAGTATGGAAAAGTTATCCACTATGAGGAATTTTTTGTGTTGGTAAAAAAAGGGTAAAATATTTAGTGGGTATTTTTTTTGGGTTTAAGGTGATGGACCGGGTGGGGAGTAGCTCCAGCCCAATCCCTTCTCTCTTTCTTCTTTCTCTTCTTCCTCTCCCCCCTATCTCTCCCCGAGCTTTCTCTTCGCCGGGACTTCCGGTCATTAGCTGCCACCGTCCAGCCAGCGACGGGCCGCTGCTCCAGCCCAGCTCGGACCCCCGCCACCTCCTCTCTCTCCCCGGCTTAGTGTCCGAGCTGGTAGTGCCGCTGGAGAGGAGAAAAACCCGCCGGAACTCTAATTCCCTTTTCGCCGGAGCTCCGTCCTCTGGCCACCATAGACCGAGATTTTTGGCTCATTTGTAGCCTTCATCAAGGTGAGTAATCCCTGAAGAGAAATCGATCTAATTCGATCTTGTTAGGGTGAAATGTATAATTTAAGTTCTAGGGCTCAATTTAAGGTTTTGGTCCGGTTAGCCTAGTTATGCTTAGAATTAGACTTTGTGCTAGTTAAGGAAGTCATGTTGTGTAGGTTTGAGAGGAGTGTTGTGCTAAAATTTGAGAAGCATTGGAGGTCGCCGGAAAACGGCTGCCAGCCGCCGCTCCTTAGCGGCTGTTTTTCATGTTTTTAAGATGATATTATTGAGAGGAGTTTAATGAAGTATAGTTTGGAATTTTTGGAGGAGCTGTGATAAGGTTTGAGATTTTTCTATGGTTAAGGAATTTGACGGTGTTTAAATTGGAGTATCGGTAGTTGGGTTAGCCGGTTTTAAAATTCTTTTAAGGTTAATTTTTGGCCATCGGGGATGGTGGTGAATTTTGAGTATTAAAGGATTAAGGATGGAAATTGGGCAGGGAAGAAGATAAATTATAAGCCCTTAATTTTATGGGTTATTTATTGAAGTTTTATTTTCGTGCGAGAATTAATATTATTTATTGTTCAGGTCGTGAGGAGGATTATTTAGAGAAAATCTCGGGTCGTCGACAGGTTTAGCTGAGCACTGTGAGTGGACATTTGATTTAAATGTCATGCATGAAATAAAAGTTTATTTAATTTTTAAAGGCATATTGGAGTAATGAGTTCCATTAATTTTTGGGAACTCTTTTGAACATTTTATTTGACATGTGGGACATGTCAAGTGATTTTATATAAATTTTCGGGGAAGTGATATTATGGATATTTGTTATTTTTATTTCACCATAAAATGTTGATGTATGTTCATTATTGTTAACTAGTCATTATTAGCGGCTACTCACCATATGTGAGTAGTGCGCTTAGCGTGAGACGTTATTATAGCCTGAGAGACAACCGATCGGTATTTATATATATATATATATATATATGTTAACTAGCCATTATTAGCGGCTACTCATTATAAGTGGGTAAGGCGCTTAGCGTGAGACGTTATTATAGCCTGGGAGGCTCAGACCCTAGCTTGGGAGGCTCATCGTTATGGTGAAACTTCTTCCCCATTTTTTTATTAAATAATAAGAACCAATGGGATTGTTTCATCATTTTTATTTATAAGTATTTATGGAGAATTTCCATGATTGGCATGCAAAATATTTTCTAAATGGAAATGATGGGAGTGCATAGATTTGATTTCATTGCTCCATATTTTGTTATTTATTTTTGTCCACTTATACTCTAACGTTTTAAATGCTTCTCTCCTAGGCCTTTCCTTTTTAAATGCTCAGTCTGCAAAGTTCGGTTCGGCGAGGATATGAGGCGTGTCATAAATCCCCACCTCATCCAGTTTTCCCATATAGGTTACTAGTTTAACATATTGTGTATTTCTTCTCATTTTCCTAGTAAATGCTCTGATAACTATGAGATGTTTTAATGTGTGTTAAGAGCTTATGACTCCAGTTAGGAGGGATGAAAAAGATTAAATTGTGGTCATTGTTTGATAATTATTTTGAGTATGGGGTGGTAGTTGTTTAAATGAGGGAGCGGGTAGCGCCAGGAATTGAGAATTGATTTGTTTTAGAAGTGTTTGGGTTGTAGATTTTTCTTGCAGGTAGGGTTAGCCATTATCAAGGGAGGTTATGCCAATGATTTTGGTATGATTTCTCTTGAGATTGGTCCCGCAGGGTTTATTCCGGATTTCCCTCAGGAAATCCGGGGTAGGTCCTGACAATTTTTATCTACTCACTCTAACATTTTCTGATGTTTTTTCTTGGGCCATTCGTTTTAAAATGTCCAGTCTGCAGAGTTCGGGTTGGAACTAGTAGGAGGCGACGAGGCATAGTTACCCATCTCTCAGCCATTTTTCATCAGTAGGTTATCTGTTTAACCTACTAGGATATTTTTCTGCTGGCTCAAACACTGCTTCCGTTGATTTTAGTAGCTCTGAATACTCTTAGGATTATTGTATAATATTTTCGGTGGTGTGCTAAGACCGACGTTTTATTATCTGGATAATAATGGGTTGAATTAATGAATGAGATAATTGTTAAGAGGGTAGTTCTTTAATTTTCTAGATTATGGTTGTCCATTTTCAAGGGAGGTTTGCCAAGTTCTTCGGTAAATTTTTTTTATAGGTGGTCCCCGCAAGACTTACTTCGGGTTTCAGAGTGAAATTCGGGGTGGATCTTGACAAAAATGTCAATAAATCATATACCAATATTTATAGAGATAGTGGCAATAAATTAATTGAGCCAAACATCGATTTGGGGTCTATGCACAAGGTATGAATTTCTTGTTCTTTATTATTATTATTATTATTATTATTATTATTATTATTGTATGAATTCACATATGTATTATTGTGTTTGTTTCAATAAGATTGAAACATGTTATCGGCTAAGTTCTTATTGTTTGGGCCTATATTAATATTTTTGGAAAAAAATATATTTACAAAGATAGGTAAGACCGCATGTGTCTGTCTAACCGGCTTTAATGCTTTTAAAAGATCTGTTCAAAATATCTCTTCATTCCTTAAATACTTTTGTGAATTTACATACAATAATCTGCACATGAATTTGAGCGATATATGACTTAGCTAATTTAGCTGCGACAAAATTGCACATATGATAGATTAGCTAATTTAGCTTATAAATATGAGCAATTTATGAGTTGGCTAATATTATATGCCTACAGCAAAGTTGCACATAGATAAGGTAATTTAGCTTATGAATATGAGCAATGTATGAGTTGGCTACATACAACTCAGTAATGTACTAGTGACATTGGACAACAGGTGTACCATCCTTGATCCTTCCATTTGATCAATAAAAGCTCTGTATTTTTTGCGGACCATATTTTACCTTTAAAAATGTAGGCTTGATACCTTACTATGTAGGTGAATATTTAAAATTGAAGAGATTACCATATACTTGGCACCCATTAAATGCGCGGTTCATTTCACATAGTATATATATATCTTAACCTGGCTAGTGTAAGTGCATCATATTTCTTACATTCGAGCTCTAATTAAACTACACTGTAGCTAGAAGAAAAACCACAAATTAAACATGGCTAGTCTCTCATGGATTTCCATTGCTTTCCTTGTCATCTTTGCCTTCGCAACCAATATTTTGGTACTAATCCCTCAATTATCTCTCATTTTGATGATCTAGCTAGTTTTATATCTATATATATATATATATATATATATATATATATAATAAGGCCCTTCCAATTAAGTATATTTTTTTTGTTCAATTTTAGAGATAGGTTCACATCATTATATCTGGTTTTTAATGGGCTTAGATGACTGAGATTAAAACAAAAAACTTAACACTTATGTCAAACCTACACCGTTCAAGATTATTAAAAATAAATCTCTCGTTTGGACGACTTAACGATCACTAAATTTTCTGAAAATTGGTAGAAATGATCTACTCATATAGCCCAACGAACTAAACGGTGGAGATTTGATTTTGTAAAAAAGGATCCAACTATCATTCTATATGGAACTCCTTCTAAAAAAGCGCGTAAGGGGCCACTCCCCAGCCGTTTCCGGTTAAGAAGATGTGAAAGCCTAATCGAGCGGAACGGCGCTCAGCGCTTAGTTCGTCAAATGATCTATCCCTAGAAATGAACAAAAAAAGAGATCCTCATTAGAAGGGCCCTATATATATATATGTTCCAAAAACTCAAATGTTATATAAATAGAAAACTATATATTTTGCTAATTAATCATTATTTTCACTGTAGGCTCAATGGCATCAGAGTGCGGCAGCTGCACCTGCTGCAACCATTTTTCCTGTAAGGTCGCTCAAAATGATTTATGTTTAGACGTACACCCGATATCCAAAGAAGAAACTACAAACTAGAGCAAAAAAAACCTTAATTATATTACAACCACTAGTATTAACTCCATCAAACAAAAAGGCCCGAAAAAACACCCGATATTAGTCTTTCATAAGAGATTTTATTGTTTCTAATACTTATATTTTTAGAGCTACGCAGTTTCAAATTTTTATGGAAACTTGATCTCTTTGTGTATCTAACTTGTTTTTTTTTTTAAATATTTACAGTAAGGCGGAGAAGGTTCACTTAAACCTGAACGTGTGTAACTCTCCATAGTACTGTGAATTCATGATAATTGAGATAAAATAGATTGTTTTAATTGAAAATATTGTATGTCCTAGTTTCAAAATATCCAATGTATGGATGTTGTGACTAATTTTGTTTTGACTTTTATTTAGAATGTGAGGGAGCGTGTGATTATCGGTGCTCATTAACTTCACACAAGAAGCCATGTTTGTTCTTCCTGCAATATGTGTTGTCAAAAATGTTTGTGTCTCATCGGGCACAAATGGACACAAAGAAGAATGTCCATGCTACAATGACTGGAAAACCAAACAAGGAACTCCCAAATGCCCCTGAAAGCAAACAATACTTGCAGCGTTAACGATGAGATAATTAATAAGCAATATGACAGAAGAAATTTTCTCTTCTTTTTCTTCTTTCTTTAGAAATGAATAAATGCATACCTTCATTTTCTGTCATTTCTTTTACTATAAATGAATAAATGCATACCCTCAATCAATAAGCACTTTAAGTTTATAGCTATGCGTTTGGATGAAATAATTATAAATTTTTGAGATATTTTGAATAATAAAATACAACCTCGATTTCCCTTTTTCCTATCTATGGTTCCTTAAAGGTGAAAATTAAAAAAAAAAAACATGGAATTTAATGTTAATTCGTGAGATTATCGGTGCTCAACGACTTCACACAACTTCACTCTATTTTTTTATATTAAATTTCAATATATATATATATATATATATATTTTTTTTTTTTCAAAATGGGGCGTCAATCCACTGATAATGTAAAAAATTCTTTGGTATATTGACCTAAAACCAAGATATAACAATATAAAGACAACCTAACATGCAACTAATACAAAATTAGACCAAAGAAACCCAAAGACAATTTCCTAACGCTACGATGCCGGAGAATGAGCCAATGAAAATTAAGAAAGAAAGAATGTTTAAACGAAATTCATGTAAAAGAGCACAATGAAAACAGAAAAACCTAACCTGGGAAACTAATGATGTTTTTTTTTTTTGGGAAAAGACTAATGATGTCGGATTGAGGGAAATTCCATAGAATTTAATTAAATTTCAGGATTTCATGATTCTATCTACCTGAGTTCCTAGTTTGGTATCCCATACCATGGAATTTGTAAATGATGGGGAAAACAATTTCGAGGGTATTGTGGGTCAAAATTCCTGCATTAAATTCCCTAAAATACATATTATTTCTGAAACTATCGATCAAAACTATGTTCAAGGGACAGTCCGGGCCAGTTCTTCCTTTTCTTTACTTCAGCTTTTATGCCCACCCTCAATTGAGTTCCTTTGCCAACGACTGCGAATAGTTTAACTATACCAGAATATCCTTGTAGACTTTGATTCGAAAACTAACTTGGTGAATCTTTTACTAAATTACTAAAGTAATCGAGGTCATCTACTGTAATATTACCTCATTTCCGATCAATTTATTTTCTTAACATACACTTTCTATCACGCAAATATTCATGATAAAATGAAAATTCTCACAAATTAAAAATAATAAATTTTCTTTTGCTCTTCCTCCTGTTTTCCTCTCCTCGCCTTCTGACTTTTATTGGGCTCCGGCACTCCAACGCATCATGACTCATATCCTTTCTCATTGTTTGTCTGCTTTGATTCATTATCTGCTTCAAAATTTATGTTTTCATCTCATAACTCTTTTTGTTTTTCACTACTTCGTTCCTGTTTCAAGTATGTTGTTTGTTTCATAGTATTAGGTTCCAAAGTCTTGGTCTTTCTCTATTGGGTTTTCTTTAACCTGAGATTTGATCACGAGGTAACCAGAGAGAGAAGGATCGGGAGAGAGCTGCGGCTCGGGCCAAGGCTAGCAAGAACAAAGACGATGGATTGACCCCAGAACAGCGTCGAGAGAGGTCCAAGTTCTTTGCTTTTTCCTTTTTTCTTTTTAGGTTTTTGTTTTATTTTTGGTATTGAGGAAACCCAGTCTGTGAATCTTTATTTATGTTTCTGAGAATTTTGGATGGCAGGGATGCCAAAGCTCTTCAAGAAAAGCTGGCCAAGAAGGCTGACAAGGGTGCAGTGGCGGCCGGAGCAAACTCCTCCTCCGGAGGTAAAAGCAAATAACACCAAATAAAAAGAGTTGCCTTTCGTATGGTGGAACCTTGGTTTAGTGTTTTGGCTTGGTTTGTGGTTCTTGAGATTTCCCTGTTCTGTTTTTGTTATTGGTAATGTTGTGTTATTAGTTATTCAATTACTGATGTCTGAAAAATCTATTTCCTAATTATTAATGTTGGTATAACATAAAAGCCTTTGTGGGTTTCTGTACTTCAATTCAAAATAATCAAATTAGCTAATGTTATGGAGTTTTAGGATGCCAAATATGAAATTTTAGAAACTTGATTTGAATTATGTAGACGTTATTGAGGTGTCTCTAGAACTTAAGATCAAAACTTTGAATTTTAGATAGATCAATGGCTGATATAATGATCACAGCTTGATAAATAAGCTCATTCTGATGAGTCCTTCATTGACCACATCATAATGGAGATGGTTTTTGGCTTAATGCGTCTGGTCAACGTCCGATACAGTTGTGGCATTATGCTGATTCATGTATTGTTGTCACATAGTCTCTTGTCCACTCAATGGTCGACTGACCATTGGCTAACCATGTTAATTTCTGTTCTGTATTTTCTGTATGTTGCTTCGGATATCATCTTCAAGATGTTTGAGTTGGGATTAGTATTCTTCAGTAAGAGTAGGAAGACTGAACATATGAATAGAAGCAGGATAGAAAGCAACCATCTTTTAGTGCCAGATGTCTGTCCATGTGGTCGGTATGCTCTGGACGACTAATGAATGCAGCAATGAGCTCTACAGTGTTAAGTAATGCATGTGAAACCTTCAATAAGTTAGTGTGGGTCTGTGGGATCATTAGTAGATGCAAATTTGACCACAGGCAGGCGACCTTGTATAATTGCATATCCAAAAGATACCATGTTATTTGGATTCTTAAGGTCCGATGCATATCATGTGCTCTGGACAATCTGAAGCGTATGTCATTGACATGATCTGGAGATTAATAATTATGCATATTGTGGGAAAATATGTGTTTTCTTATGAAGCTAAGAGAAAGATGGAGTTTCTTTTTGGAAAGTAGAGAAGATCTAATTATTGAGCCAGATACGATGTGAGTTCTGGATGCTTTGATGCTTCAATTGTCTCTGTGCATGGATTCAGCTTTTTGTTTCGGTATGTGCAATGCTGACTTGACATGCAGGCATATCAAGATAAGCATAATTTAGACATGTACCATTTGCCTTATAACTTTGGTCGTTTGATGCTTCTGCTTCTTAAATCATCTATGAGACGAGCACGCGCTAGGATCTTCTGCTTTGTTAGTAAAGATCATCTCTCTTTCGGAAACTTGGCCGTGACTTGACATTAGCTCATCATACTGGATGATGAGAGTAAATTGTTCTGGGACAAACAGAAAGAGGTATAGTTTGTTGAGAAATAGATTTGGTACTGCAAAATAGGTCTTCAACAACAGCAATGGCAGAAAGCCCGACCCTTACATGCTTGGGTTGGTGATATATTCGATTCACGTTAGATTCATTGGGGCTGTACCATCTTCTTCTTAAACCATGGATTTCATTTGGCAATCTCTCATTGTGTTTGACTGGCAGATCTTGGAGACACCCAGTCTCGTGGCAGAGGGCTCAGCAGGTGTGGAAAGGAATAATATCTTCAATCAAAAACCTCAGTCTGATGTCTCAACCAGTGGCTGTTGCTCATGGCGATTAGACAACAAGATTACAATTCTTGGTTACATTTTTGATATGTGGTTAATAGTATTCTTTGTTCAACCATGTAAACATCTCAAGGAGCATAGCTGATCATGTAGTCCTCTCATCGTCTCTTTCACTTCAGGTATCCAACCCAAATTAGAGTAATATGTAGCTTCTTGTTTCAATGCATTCACAAGATGTAAGGTGTTGAGTTTGAGCCAATTTCATGCCTTCATAAAGTGCAATAAGTTCAGCATGAGAAGGAGAAACCACTTGATCAAGTTGCTTCATTGCCACTGCCCTAAATGCGACACACCATGGTCACGAATCACAACTCCCATTCCCCATCTGTTTGTAGAAGGCAGAAAACCACCATCACAATAGCACTGCAACTAGCTAGCTGTTAAGAGCCTCCCAGCCCCTTCGTTGTACCCTTGAGTCTGTTCAGATTTGCTTTAGAAAATTCACTCAGCGAACACATATGTAAGCTTCACTCGGATGCTGCCCATTACCTTCCCACATCTGGGCATTCGGATTCTTTCAAATAACCCTTAAGGCCTTGGATTGCTCACTGAAGGTCTTAGTAAACAATAGCAACCAATCCTTCAAATCATCTACTACCACAGAAGGCACTGGCAGCGCATCTGCTAACCAAGCTTCTGATGCATAACAACACTAAACAAATGACCACCATCTCTAGTCCATATATTAGCACATAACAAACAGCTTGCATCGCCCAAATAATCCTTTGAACTAACTCAACTATGGCGAGTTCAATTAGGCAGGATATCCAAACACATCCTCCATGCATGTAGACCGACTGTTGGTGGCATTTTCGCTTACCAAACTGCTGCCCACAGCTCTTTATAAGTGTCGCTTGGTGCCGGAGGCGCAAAACTAGTCCCAATGCAATATCCACGAGCAAAAAAAATATGCACTATTTGCAGTGAAAATACCCTGAAAGAGCCAAACTAACCTGTCATTTGAAGCCCGACGACAAAGTGAAAATACCCTCAAATGAAGTCTCTGTAAACCAACGTCCCACTTTCTTGTATCATGGTCTATCAATTTCGCGACTTATTTTGGAGCACACCTTGAGAAGGGCATCTAGGAAAAGAATTGAAGCCAGGGATCATGCTAGATATCAACAGACTCCCCATTTTCAATTTGCCATCTGAGTTCACGTAACACTTCAGTTCTAGCTTCCCGGATGCTACCAAAAGGAAACCAGAATTATGCTTGCACCCTTCTTTTTCTTTTTTCACCAATTCCCCCACCATGCCAACCAGGGCTGTGAACACTACCAACCGGCCACATCAGGCAACATCACTATTCCCGGATGCTAAAATTTTGCCAAAGTCGGTAGCAATGTATCAGTGTTTGTGATTATTGTTGCGCACCAATCTTGCCAGAAATTCTATGTTTTGCAATTACCTTTTGTCACGGTGAAATGGTTCATGAAGGGTATAAGGCAGCACAGATTATAGTGACAAGAACCATGGCCGATTGGCCGCAAGCCACAAGGGGATGTCAGTTCACTATTTTCCCAAGCCACTTGGCACTATCGAGTTATCAAAATGCTCTAAAAGGAGGAATGGAGGTGAGATGGGGTTAGTATAAACAGTAGGATTTTAATTTGTAGATGATAAATGATGCTATAATTATAAGTGAACGCCTCTGGGAAAACTCTTATCAGAAAGAAAAAAAAATGACAGTTCTATAGTGCGAACCCCATATGACTAATGTTTCTACCACGCTTTTAAAACTGTCACAAAATGGAACAAGCCTAAAGAAACTATCTTGAATGTTCAATGGTATCAGAAAAATATAAAATGAATCTGTTGTGCGAAAGACACCTGCAAAACACTAATGTTGCAGAACTGTCCTCACAGCAAGCCAAAGGTTCTGGACCCAATCCACTAGTTAGAGAAGCAAAATTAGTCCATCTCTGCTGGGGTTACCTATGAATGGACAAACGACAAAATGAGATTTAGAAATCTCAACGAAATGAGCTTAAGAAAACTAGCATAAATGTTCAATGGCAACAGAGAACAGTGACAAGAGTAACCTACCATCGGGAATAAGGTTTGATGACAAGATCTTAAGCCATGGATTTCTTCTTCTCTTCATCCAACTGCTGCAGCTCAGCCAGTCTCTGAGCCCACGCTCTGTCTCTAGCAACTGCAGCCATTTTATTCTCAATTCTCTTAATGTTTTTCTTTCTTTTGGCTTCCTGTACCAGAGCTTTCCTCTTCTTTTTCTCTGACTGGATAAATCAAAACATAATCCACATTAGAGAAAGATCACAGACAGATAGGACTTGAAAAAAAATGCAAAGGTTCGTGCTCAATGTATATGGAGAGGGATGGAGTGTCCCGGGACAAGAAGTTGAAAATACTTAACAAAGAGAAAAGTACAACACTTGACAAGAAGCTTCCTTAGTAGTATTTGCTAATCAATAGAAAACAACAATAGATGATAAGAGTCATTTTAAAGAACAAGAGCAAAGAAAAGCTCCGCCCAGTTAACAACAAATGACAGAAAAAGGGGAAACATATTCTCTTGTCCTGGATACAATATCCTTTAATCAGTTACAAACTCTCCAAAAAGTGCAAATGTCACCAAAGAAAATGTATGATGCTCAATCTACAGAACTGTACATCAAGAGATATTGATAACTTGGCTTTTCTTTTGCTAGATAAATCATTTTTTTGACAGGGACATATGCAAGGTACATTGATATGAAGCGACACTGGTGTGCTACTGATTTGTTAAGCATTAATTTGCAAGTCTATTTTACTAGACCAAAGCTTCCTCACTCACCTAGTCCATCTAAACTTCAATCAAGTGTATGGATAATTAATACACAATTAAACATGCAGAAATTAAACATGAGCAAGTGCAATTGGTATCAGAATGAAGTCCTTTGTTATAGATCAGAAAACTTAACCACCTTCCTAGTAAGGCATACAAAGTTCAGGATACGATGAAGATTCCTAGAACAAAGTCCTAGATATTTTCAGGTGCAACATTCTTCTATTTCTAGTTTGTACATAACTTGTACCGCCAAAATCAGTATAGAACGAAAATGACTGAACCAAATAGAGTGGTGAAAAAGTTAATAAAATACATACCAAAATAAATGCATGGCGCTGCCTCATGCGCTTCTTCTCATTCCTCCTCTTCACACTACCTTCATTGGGTCTGCTAGGCACTACTGGTTCACCAGGAACATACTGAACCCCAGCATATGGTCCTGTATGGATATAGTGATACAACTGTCTTAGATTAAAGCCAACTTTCCACTAAATCATTTCCCAAAATTCCTAATCCTGTATATCAAATCAACTGAGTAAACATTCGCAACATTGAATGCCAATTATATTTGTTTGCTTTTTCTTTTTCCTTAATTTTTTTGTTTTTACCAACCATCAGATTCAAAACAGTGAAACATATCAAACAGGTTAGTTTACTCAAGTGAGTGAACCTCACATTAGAAGGGCCATCTAGGATGAAGAGCCTACCAGGAGGTCTTATGCTGGATCTTTTTCGACGAGGCTTATCACTGGGACGCCGTTTCGGGAAACGAGTGTCTGTCAAGCTGTGAAAATGGTTCAGGATCGGAAGAAACCATGGAGCCTGACCACTGGGGACAAAGTGGCGCTCAGGTTTCAGGTGCACAGAGTTGGCAGCAAATGACGTTATGCAACAAGTCGAGGTGCGAGAAATTAGGGTTTGTGATAGGAGTCGACACAAGGACCGTAGTGCTCCAAATCCCATCTTTCAAGTCTGGATCAAGCTTTGAAAAGAATGGTTTTAAGTACCCGATCTGAAACCAAAACAACCATATTGTAAGTTAAATGAAGCAAAAACTGGAGAAAACAACCAAAGTAAATCACACAATCAAAAACAAATATTCCATTAAATGCTAGATTAAATGTAGAGAAGATTTTAATTTCTCAAGTCAATTGTGAATTTGTGACCAACACATTTGTAAATTAGTCCTGACAACAAAACTCGGTATTTGTTTACCAAACACCATATTGCGATCCATAAAGGATCACGATCCATGTATGAAGGAAAGGGAACTTTCATCCATTTAAGTGCAATTGTCAGGACGGAACTGCCATGAAAATTCCAAGTATAAGTCCAATTAATTTTCAAATAAATAGAATTTCAACATCTAAGAGAAAGTGAAACTACACTAAGCTTTTCATAAGCTTCCTCATGCTAGCTATCCATCAAACAATGTTGGGTATATATTATCTTTTAATGTTACCTATCGATTCCATGGTACATAGCCCAATTCAGTTCTGCATCTAAACTTGAATTGTGCCTATAATCAAATGAACTATGAGTGCATGAGAGTGGATGAATCTCAAAAATACCAAAACAGACAGATGCATGATATCATGCTATGACATAAAAACTAAAGCTGAACATATCTCTGGACTATCAATTTACACCAGTAGTCCTGCTACACCAATGCTAAAGCTCAGCTCACGAACACTTTTTTTTTTTTTCTGAATTTCAACCAATGGCCACCTCATTGACATTTAGGGCTGGCATTGTTAGGTATACCGACTTTGTTTACCAATACCATGTACCAACCAACTTATGATTGGTAGGCAAAATCCTCTACCAAAACTAGCCGCCAAAGTTGGTATACCGACTTCTTGGTATGGTTGGTATTGATTGGTAATGACCCTGTACCAATATACTAAACTGGGCCAAAATAGTTAAAGGCCCACATTAATCAGCATCATAGAAAATTCACCTCCATTCGCCGGAACACAATCCGCCTTTGTCATTGTATGATTCACTACATTCTTACTCCCCAAACAAAGGATTATAAGCAAAAGTACATTTTACATCAAGTAGCCAAGTCCCATATGTAATTGCATACTGATGTTTCAAAAGAGTAGACTATGGTTATTCCTTCTTAACTCAGAAAATTGGAATTTATAAGCCACACAATACAACTCTAGATGTGGTCTGCAAGGCAAAGACAGTAAAGCAACGGCAAAACTTATACAAAGTGAGTTAATCCACTATATATTTTGCACATGTATTGGTCATCAGAGCCATTTTCTGTTCTAATTGCACAAAGACTACATACAGACCCATAACACAAGTTATTCTAATGTCGCCATACATGTTCAGTAAGGAAGAACGAAATTGCCAGATTCCCAAAAACATTGTGACTTGCACAATATAAACATCAAACCCCAAAAAAATATAAGCACATTCTTAGGATATCAAATTTAAGAAATAATACAAGTACAGAAATCTAAAACCCCAAAACAAGTCCTAACATCTGAAGCAAGCAATCGAAACGAAACAGAGAGAACCCAATATGAAATTCAAACTAAAAAGATTCAAGAACCCACCCAGGAATCAGATATGGGAGACAAAGTAGTTGGTGCCTTCGTAGATGTAGTTGTCGTACGGACAGTCGATTACTGATCAAATATACAGACTGATTTGGAGATTGAACTTTTTGATCGGGTTAAGCTTATATGATTTTAATGTTGAGGGTAAACAATTTCGATTCCTCAGTGAAAAATCGATTATTTCAGATTAAAGCGCAGAACTTGAACAAATTGAAAAGCCCACATTGAAGCACAGAAAACCCAGATGAAAATAGAGAAAGATGCCCTTACGTTTAAGAAGGTGAAACGCTAACCTTGTATCTGGGTAGAGATCCAACCTTTGTCTCTTCGTCTATTCGAAGCGAAGGTCTGACTAAAACACGGAAATGGGCGGTGGGTTGAGACTTCAGACTGACATGCTGAGATAGTTAGACGGAGACAAAGAGTAGAATTATTTAGGTAAGCTCGGATACTGTTTTGACTTGGTTAATAAAATTTAAAACCGGGTAGGGTCGGGTCGAGACTTAAATATACAAGTTTTTACCTGTCTTTAAAGCCCATTTTGTCAGAGCTAATAGGATCAGGTAGGGTCGGTAATTTGAATATGACTAAATAGGGCCGAAAAGGCTGAATATGACGTTATTATTTTGTTTAACAAAATAAATTCATGAGTTTTTTTTCCTCTCAAATATTACCTCAAGGGATATATGTGATACAAGACCCTCTTTTAAGTCATATGTAACATACATATATATTATATTTAACTTAAGACATCTAAAATTATTAATCTAAGTAGTTATATTCATATATTTCATTAACTATCTCTCTAAATCATTAAAAATCAATCATTATTTAACAAAAAAAATATAAATTAAAAAAATAAAACTTACAGGATTAGTTGTAAGAAATCAAAAAAAAAGAGAGAATCTTTTGGATGATTTAAACCAAGAACATAGAGATATCAATGACCAATGAAGTCTGAGATGGGAATTCTTAGTTTGGGATTAGGTAATAACTCAACCAATTAGTGTATTGTTCGGTTGTTCCTGGTTTTGCTGGGTGTGCGAGTTTTGCTGGGTTTAATAAAGAAATTGTATTATTAGAAAGTTGCTGGGTGCATTTAGAAATTGTATAATTTTGCTAGGTGTGAAAAGTTTGATGGGTCTACATAGAAATTTGTTGGGTACATTTAGCAGCGCCATTTTTATTTTGCTATTTTCATACCATAAACATTATTTTTTGTTGAAAAAAACTTTTATCCAAAAAAAAACACTTTAGAGTATCTCTAACAGTCTCCTTATTTTCTCGATTTCCTCCATTTTAAGAAATATTGATATATTTTTAGATCCAGCAGCTTCCTCATTTCATTCCTTAAAATAGATATGGAGAAGAAAGAGAATGAATCATTCTCTAAATTTGCCAAAATACAAATATAGAATATTTTATTTAGTATTTTATTGTTATAATAAAATAAATAACTTATTTATTATAATTAATAATGATGTAGCATATTTGATTGTTGTAATAAATGTCAAATTCTCCAAAATAGAGAAGCTGTTTGAGTTTGAGCATAATATTTTTGAAGATTTTGGCTTTGGTTTCCCTATTTTAGAGAAATTTTAAGGAAGTAATTAGAGATGCTCTAACATTTACCATACATCGACATTATCTCTCCAAAAAGAAAAATAACACATTCTTTTCGATATTTATCGTGCATGAAATTTTAAAAATCCAAAGTTTATTCGAGATGATTTAATAGTCATCTAGGACCAATGTTCATTTACGAATTAGTATAAATTAAGTTTGCGTCATTTTCTTAAGCAAAATTATGTCATTACTAGAGAGTGGTTGAAAATAAATTTTATTATATAGTTAATTAAACTTGACCATTTTAAGTGAGATTTCTGACTTATTCAAGAAAATCAATATTATCGAATATGCTAACCTAAAAGGTTATGAAGTCGCTTATTCTGATGAAGAGAATAAATCTATATATTTTCTTGATTACTTGTTAGAAAGTGAAACCGAAAGCACTTCATAAACTTTTGAAGAAGAAGAAAATATAAGATCTCGTCCTATATTCATATTAATCCAAAATTAGAAAAAAGAAACTTCTGATACCATTAGTATCTTCCGTCCCAATCTAGGTAAATTTACATGTGACAATTGTAAATGCGATGATCACAGCACAATTGTGAAAGTACGAGAGAAACTTATCATCAAGAGTGCTTCATTGCTAAATTAAGAATAAAGACAAAAGACAGTGATGCTCATATCCTGGTAGAATATGAATATAATATATTCCATGATCATAAAAAAGAGCAAATGACAAAACTTTAAAAATGATATAAAAAAGATAAATAAGGAATTAAGAGAATCTTTTGATTCCATCAAAAGTCAAAATAAGGAATTAAGAGGATCTTTTGATTCCATCAAAAGTTAGTGACTTCATTAAGTCAGAACAAGGAATTAAGAGAATCGTTTTATTCCATCAAAGAAACTACTGTGAGAGATAACAATCCTTTTATAGAATTAGTTGGTATTCCAGCAAAAAACGAACATGTAAAGCAAGTCCAAACAAGCAGATATAATAACTATATAACAGTAGGACTGAAGTTTCCCAACTACAAAAAGCTTCATCTACACGCCTTTGTAGATAGTGGTTAAGAATACAGTCTTGCTAAAAGATATGTTATCCCTGAAGAATACTGGGAACGATCTCCAAAAACGGTTACTGAAGTCGCAATGGGTGAAAATGAAATAGTCATGGACACAATGGCTCAAAATGTTAAAGTTTCTTTAGAAGGAGGAAACTTTTACATTAGAACAATCTAACAATGTGAAAGCCAGAGCGTTGATTTGTTGATTGGAAATGACTTTCTTCTTCAACAAACAGTAACTCAAACCCAATAGATGATTGTATTTGAAAAGAATAAAAAAAATTATTAGGAATCTCGCCTCGCAGATGTAGTGAGTATTACATGTAAAAGATTTACTGAACAATATCAAAAGTATTGGTAAATGATGCAACAAATTCAGGAGACTCTGAATCAGAGGACAACTTTGAATTTGAAGAAGAATCTAATTCTGACAATGAGAGTTCTAATAGAGAAGAAGAATACATTATAGAGCATAACTTAAAAGTTTATGCCAACAAAATAGAGCAAAAGAAAATGTCAACTCTCACAGAAATATAAAACTTTCTGAGACCAGTAATCAGTGAAGATCATGTGTTGTATTGGGATATAGACACAATATATTTTCAGCTAAAGATGCATGATCAAAATGCTATGTGCCATGTTAAAGTCATTCCTCAATACAGAGAAGAAGATAGAAAACAAATGAAAAACCAAATCCAATAGTTGCTTGAAAAGAAACTAATTAGGCCTTCAAATAGTCTTCATCACACTCCAGCCTTCTTAATCATGTAGAACAATTAAGAGGAAAAACCAGAAAGGTAACAGACTATAGAGATGTAAATAAAAAGACCATCAAAGATGGTTATCAAATAGCTCAGGTGAGAGTCCTCATCAAAAGGCTTAAAGCCTTAAAGGAGCAAAGATCTTCTCCAAGTTTGATGCAAAATCAGGCTTTTGGCAAGTCAAAACGCATCCTGATTCCATTGCTCTAACAACTTTTGGAACCTCTCAAGGGTATTACGAATAGTTAGTCATGTCATTTGGTTTTAAGCAAGCTCCGTCTATTTTCCAGAGAAAAATGGATAATATATTCAATCCCTATTCAATTTTTTGCATAGTTTACATTGGTGACATTCTTGTCTTCTCTAAAACTATGATTGAACACTTAAAGCATCTAGAACAGATGTGTAAACTTATTATCCAAATAGGAATCATTCTTGGACAAAAGAAAATTCGCCTCATTAAAGGGGAAATTGATTGTCGAGGTATCATGTTAAGGATGGAGTGATTCGTCTTGAAGACCACATTGTCAAGAAAATCAGTTAGTTTCTAGACAACATCCTAGAGGTAAAATCTCTACAGAGATTCTTGGGTGTTATTAATTTTGCGAAAAATTTGATTCCTCAAGTCAGTGGCCTCACTGCATTTCTCTCTCTAAAAACAAGTTATAAAAAGAAGTGGTATTTCACAGAAAATGATAGTAAAATGTTAGAAAGATTAAAGAATTAACAAAAAAACTTCCTCCTTTACAATTACTTGAAGAAAGAGATTTGATCATCTTGCAAACATATGCAAATGATTATTACTGGGCATGAGTAGTTTTAGATGTACTCTAGATACAAATCATGAAAAGATTTGTAAATTTTTGTCAGGAAGGTTTAACGCAGCAGAAAGTTAAACTATTCTATTGGAGACAAGGAAGTCCTTGCCTTAATCAAAAACATTAAGGATGCTAAGTAAGACATTGTTAGGAAACAAATTCGTAGTCAGATTTGATAAAAGAGTTAAAAAATTTAGTCCTTGTGATTTCATTTCAATCTGATTGGTCCTTAAAGTCACAATTTTCTTTCTAGATAATCCTTTCGTCAATTTTCTCAATTAGATTGCTGACATGGCCATTAATTTTTTTTAATGTTTTTAAAAGAATGCAGTCAGAAATTTGACAACCTTTAAGAAAGGCAAACTGATTCGGCAAAATGATACGTGAAGCAATAGGAGAAAGCCTATCAGCAAGTATCCTTGTGATGATTCTAAAAATAAAATTGTTCATTGCAATTGGACAAAATTGTGTGATCGCATCTGTCTCTGGAACCTTAGGAATAAGAGCTATATGGCTGCAATTAAGGTTGGGCAAAATATAACCAGTTTGGAAAAATGATTGAACAACATTAAAAATCTTAGGACCGTTAAAACTCCAACAAGCATAGTAAAAATGTCCATTATAACCATCGGAGCTAGGTGCATTATCCGGATCCATGGAAAAAACAACTAGCTTGATCTCCTCAAATGAATGAATAACTGTAAGGTTGTCATTATCTTTCACAAAAACTAAAGAAGGAATAAGCTTTGAAACTAAACATGTGTCCATGGAAAAGCCATCATCAGTAAATGCTTTAGTGAAGTGGTCGACAACATGCTCACGCAAAATATTAACATCATCTTGAAGCACATATGAGAAATAGAAGATCGAGCATGTCAAATCTTTGCAATCTTCTGGTACTAACTTGTGTTTCTATCACCATCACACACACCCATTTTTCACGTGCTTTGGTAGACCAAAATTGATCTTAGACGAGTAAAACACTAGCCAAGGCATTATGAGCTTCTACCTCTTTCTTATATTGAGCCAATGCGAACCCATTTGTTGATATGTCAAGTTGAATCATCTCAAGTTCATCAGGGGATACATCACCAGCAAGATTAACATTGCCAAAACTATTGTGATTCCAATCCTTGAGAATGAGCTTTAATAATTTTAATTTTTGCTGCAGAATAAACTGAGGGCACCCATAAACATTAAACGAAGACCATTTGAAGGAATTGTGGAAACTGCAATCAAATTGGCTGGAATCTAAAAGGAGGAGCACCATGTGAAACGAACTTTTCAAATACCACAAGAAGAGGACTATGATTTGAAGAATGTCTGACAAGAGTTGAGCAATTAATTAGTAATCGGCCAAGAGTCTAATCAAGGAAGTGATAAAAAGCACCAATCCAATAACATTTCAATATGAGAAGCAAACCCTCTACCATTTGTCCAAGTAAAAGGAGAAACCTTGAGATCAATTTCCACCTAACTACAAGTGTCCACCATTGCTTGAAATTCATCACAAGATACTCGTCGAGGTAGGTTTCCCCCAGAATTTTCATGAGCTCCAAGAACGGTATTAAAATCTTCCACTACAAGCAAAGGTCAGAGTAACTTGAGCGAATATGAGCTAGAGAAAGCCATAAAGGTCTGCGCTCTGCCACAGTTGTTGCTGCATATACAAAAATTATTCCATGGTATGCACCATTAGCATTAAACTGAATAAGTATGTGCTGGCTGGAAGAAGAAACAACTAGAGGAGAAAGAACATTAATTGAACAGAAGAGCCAAATATTCGGAAGACGTTGACCACGATCATTGACATGCACAGACCAAATTCATACCTGTAGACTTCCAAAATGATTGTTTAATTCTCGAAATGGTAGCCATTGGTTCAGCGAAACAGAGAAAATTCGGAGAATATTTCTTAACGAAACTACGAAGAGTTCGTCTTGTGGGGCTATTTGCAAGATCCTGAGTATTCCAAAAAACTGCTCTCATTGAGGGGATAATTCGGTGACATCCCTTTGAGGGGTTGATGAGTTATGCAGAGCATCATGAACTCTCTTTCTTAGTCGCTTGCGTTGAGACTTCATTAACACTTTCGAGCTGACCACCCTTTGTGCTTCTAGGGTCAAATTAAATGAATCTTCACAAACAACGCCTTTTTATAAAAGAGCATTAATATGCCTTGAGGGACAAAGAAGATGACCTTGCACCTGTGTTGCACTAGAATCACCATCTTGTTCCTCCTCAATCCATTGGTGCCAAGGCCTGCTTCCTAAAAGAGTTGATTGTTTGACAATAGAATTACTAACATGAGAACCCCAGGTGTAAGAAATAGTACATTCATCATCTGAAGAAGATGATGAATGAGACTCATGTTGCTACTTCATTCTTTCATATGATAGTTAGTTGTATCATAGGCTCACTATATAAATCAACGGAGTTGACAATATGCTCATTGACAAACAAACCAACAACACGGTGAAGTTCTTGGTCCATAACCTCTTGAATAACATCATCTACAAACTTTGCAATTTTGGCATTTTCATTGTTTGTAAACTTTGCACTCTTAGCATTCTTCTCAAATTGAGCAATATTAGGATGATCTGCAATATTAGAAGAACTCTTCTCAACTTGAATGTTGGATTTGGCTCTATATTCTTGCCTTACCCTATCACCTGGAGCTTTCTTGGAATAAGAAGACTTGGTCTCCTTACTAAGATGTTTACACTGATCCATTGTGTGCCCAACCAAACCACAATTCTCACACATATTTTCATAGACGATCTCAATTGAAAAACAATGATTTGTCCTTTCAACCATTAGAGTAGATGGCAAATCACCTGCTAGATCAAACATTAACAAGGACCCTAGCATAATACCCAAATTCCCATTGTTTAGTATCAAGTTGCAAAGGAGTACCAACCCCATGAGCAATTTCCATTAAATGTTGTGGGTGCCAGTAATCTTGGCTCAATCCGAACCCAAATTTGAGAATGAGTCTGAGGGAGGGTGTCTCCAGGTTTAAAATCAGGCTGCCATTGGGATAGACGAAACAAACTGGTGGTCAAAGTACAGGTACCCCCACCCTCAAACTCGCCACATATCTTCCTTTTTATCAAAATGAATATCAAAAATATCCTTTTCCCAAAGGAACCAAATGCCATGGTGATGAAGGATTCCATAAAGAATTAAGAAAAGCCTTCAAGTCATGAAGCTTTATTGAAGTATATCCCTTGTGCAAAAGCAGTATATCAATCAAATTGGTTTTGAAGGTCTTCAATTGTTCTTGATACAATGCTTCGTTAACCTTAACATAGGTCGTATCACCTCGAACAACTAGAGTAGGTAATTGGTTGAGAGCAACTGTGGACTCAACATAGCCTGAAAGAATAGATGCGAAAGTCTTCGGTTTGGTGGTTTGTATCGGCGGCGGCATAGAAGACTTATCCAAAGCTTTTGCAGGACTCAGAAAGTCCGAAGGACAGATCGCCTTTGGCTCAGCAGAACCCTTGGATGCGGCCATAGTGGCGGCGCAAGGGCAAAACCCTTGGACGCTGTTTTTGCATTTTTCTCAGACCTGTGCGTGTGATAATCTCTCTTTTCTTCCAAGACAGCTTTTGGAACCTTGAAAAGCATGAAGATATTAGAATAAGCAATGCCCCTATCATAAGCTAAGTACCCTGTCATACATATGAACATACAACTCTGCCATGCTTTTCCCTTTCATTTTTTTTTGTTTTATATTTTGTTATTAACTTTTATTACTTTAACCCAATACAGTCTACTGAGTCTAGTGCCTAATGTAATGAGAGCATCTTGAATGGAACTGTCAAATTCCAGCCAGAGGCTCAAAGGATAAAAGAAGACAGCAACCAGCCTCTCCAACCCATGCTTCAAATGCTTTGTGGATCCACTGTGTATGACAGTTTAAGTTCATACTATCAAATTTGATAGCCCTCAAGCTTCTGGTCTTTTTATATATATTATTATTGCTTTTATTATCTCTCTCTCTCTCTCTCTCACTCACTCTAATCGGCTATATCTCCTCTAGTATTTCTTGATACCCATACCCACTACCAGAACTCAGAACCCAGACCACTGTCGATCAGATCTTTGTGGAGGTGCATAATGGATTCAATTGCCAGATTTACGAATTAGAGTTTGAGGAGGTGAAAAGATGTATGTTTTTTGGGTTTGATTAGATCTTTGTGGGTTTGATGTATTGAAGACTGACTAAAGTAAGCGATGAGAAAAAGAGCATTAGAGAGGGACCGAGAGATTTGATCATGGCTTATTGAAGAAGAAGAAGAAGAAGAAGAAGGGTAGAATTAGATGGGTGTCTGGGCATCAAGATAAAGTCTGGGCATCAAGATAAAGAAAAAAAAAAACGACTGGATAAAGAAAGAGTAAATAGAAAAAGAAAGGTGGAGAGAGAGAGAAGAATTAAGGCCAATTACATATAAGTCCACTTTGAGACATTTTTTCCCACATAGATCCATCCCAACATTTTTACCCACATAAGTCCACCCAAGTCTAAATAAAGTTTTGTATTAAGTATTAAAGTTCAACATAATTACAGACTGCCATCCAACAAAAAAAATTAGATTTTCTCCTTTATATTTACAAGAATGCCACTAGTATAAAAAGTCAACAATCACTCTCATTTCGGAACAGTGTCCGGCGAGATTTCCAGCTGACCTCCGGCGAGGTTTCCGGCCGACCTCCGGCGAAGTTTCCGGCCTACCTCCGGCGAGATTTCCGACTGACCTCCGGCGAGGTTTCCGGCCGACCTCCGACGATGACAAAAATTACTACTACAAGCTAAAAAAGCTACTACCACCAGCTATAAAAGCTACTACCACCGCCTACAAAAGCTACTGCAAAAGTTTCCGGCCGACCTCCGGCGAGATTTCCGACCGACCTCCGGCGAGGTTTCTGGCCGACCTCCGACGATGACAAAAATTACTACTACAAGCTAAAAAAGCTACTACCACCAGCTATAAAAGCTACTACCACCGCCTACAAAAGCTACTACTGTGAGGTTTCTGATGAAAACAAAAGCTACTACCACCAGCCACAAAAACTACTACCACAAGCTACAAAAACTACTACCACCACCTACAAAAGCTACTACTGTGAGGTTTTCGACGAACACAAAAACTACTACCACCAGCGACAAAAGCTACTACCACCAGCTACAAAAGCTACTACCACCGGCTATAAAAGCTACTACCACTGCCTACAAAAGCTACTACTGTGAGGTTTCTGATACAAAAGCTACTACCACCAGCCACAAAAACTACTACCACAAGCTACAAAAGCTACTACCACCGCCTACAAAAGCTACTACTGTGAGGTTTTCGACGTACACAAAAAAGTCTCCGGCCGACCTCCGGAGAGGTTTTCGGCCGACCTCCGGCGAGGTTTCCAACTGACCTCCGACGATGACAAAAATTACTACTACCACCTACAAAAACTACTATCACAAGCTACAAAAGCTACTACCACCGCCTACAAAAGCTACTACTGTGAGGTTTTCAATGAACACAAAAACTACTACCACCAACCACAAAAGCTACTACCACAAGCTACAAATGCTACTACCACCGCTTATAAAAGCTACTACTGTGAGGTTTCCGACGAACACAAAAACTACTATCACCAACCACAAAAACTACTACCACCAGCTACAAAAGCTACTACCATCACCTATAAAAGCTACTACTACCACCTACAAAAACTACTACTGTGAGGTTTCTGACAAAACACAAAAACTACTACCACCAGCCACAAAAGCTACTACCACCAGCTACAAAAGCTACTACCATCGCCTACAAAAGCCACTACTGTGAGGTTTCCGACGAAACACAAAAACTACTACCACCGCCTACAAAAGCTACTACTGTGAGGTTTCCGACGAACACAAAAACTACTACCACCAGCCACAAAAGCTACTATCACCGCCTACAAAAGCTACTACCACCACCTACAAAAGATACTACATTATCAGAACATGATTCTGTGCATGATTTCTCACACTCACTATCAAATTAACAGAAAACATCATCCTAATCTTTGTTTACACTTTCTCAAAACCAAAGAAAGAAACTACAACAAATTTACACTAGAATTTTACCAGAACAGTCACCCCCAATTGGAGGTCTAGATCTTTAGGTCGTCAACCAAATCTGCTACTTCTCGTCTCCGATCTTCATCGATTGGAGCCATCTGAGGCGACATCTTCGAAGTCGGTGGAAGGCGATCATAGCTGTCAAGGACCAGACGAGCCGGCGAGCCATCAGGTTTCAGAGATCCCGTCGAGGTCAAATCAGAAGTTGTTATCGATGGAACTGGATGCAAGAGACGATCAGGCAACTTCGAGGTCGAGGCGCGTCGTTGTCGATCCAGCGACTTCGAGTTCGAGGAGCCGTAGTCGAGCCGACGGAGTCGAGGTCGAGGTCAAGGCTTCATCGTTGTTCTGCGACGCCGAGGTCGAGCCAACGTCGTCATCTATCAAGCGGCGCCGAGCCATCGTCGTCGAGTCAGTGTTGGCCTGAGACGTCGCCATGGCCGGAGATTCGAGATCGGAGAAGAAAGGGAGGAGGAAGACGATGAGCCAGAGAGAGAGAGAGAGAGAGGAAAGTGAAAAATTCGTGTGAGAATTGAAGAAGGAATTTGTAGGGAATGAGGGTAGTTTAGGAACATCATAAAAGTAAAGTGACAGATTTAGGCTTAAAAGTGGACTTATATGGGTAAAAATATTAAGGTGGACTTATGTTACAAAAAATGTTGAGAAAGTGACTTTAGTGAAATTTTCTAAAGAATTAATTGGTTCTTTATATATAAAAATAATAAAATATTATTCAAATTAGAGACATCTATTGAATTTATTTTCTGTTAAAAATGACATTTGTCATCTGTTAAAAATGAAATTTGAATTTGATACACACAAAATAACATCCCCATTAGAAATGGTATGAGTTGATTGTATTAAATGATAGCTTTGTGATTCACGGGTGAATCGTGTCATAGTCAATCCCTAGTCAGTGCCAAATTAGGCTATAAGAATTCTTGAAAGCGAATCCACAACAAATGCCAAAGTTCAGTATCTGCATCTATTATTATGCTCTAACCTCAAGTTCATTTGCACCCGTATGAAACAATGTCAAGGTTTACCAGACCATGTTCTAGAGGTTGGACCCTAAATAAACAAGAGAAATACATGTAAAAAAAAACTTAATGATCACAAGCTCACAATACTAGATTTCATACGCTTAACATAAACCTAAATAAGAATTTGGTACATACCATCAGGATGAACAACCATTGATGCTTCTTGAAACACAAACAACTAGGCTATGCCTTCTGTTTGTCACCACAATAAGATTCTCATTGGACAGAACTTACGCTTGTTAATCGTGGTGATAACAGGGACTAAAACCATATATTTATATAGAATCATTAACCCTAAGGGTCCTCTCATTAAGGACATTCTTAAGGCATAAGTCATCTATTAGATTCTCAATATAATGCTGATATTTAGTCTTTTTTTTAAGACAAAATAGATTTCCATACCTTAATGAGATTATACATTGATTCATTAAGCATTTAGGATTTGATATGCAGATTGTGTCCATGTAGAAATAGATTTAACACTAAATGCAATTATCAATTGAGTTTTATTCAACGTGTGAAAGTTCATATTTTCTAACAAAACAAGTCAAAGCATATGCGTCTAGGCAATGCCAAAACCCACATATCTGGGTTTAAATTTATCTATGAGTCTCCGATGATGCAAGCACAAAGGTTTTTCATTGTTGCATTTTTTTCTGCTCATTCTTGATTAAAATAGTGAGAGGTCCCGAAATGGAGTGTGCTCTGATTTGATATAACTTTCCTTTTTTGGAGTTTTGGAGATGATGATTGTTTATTACTGACCAAGTAGTTGTCGGCCGGTCCCAAATTGTGGTTTTATAAATGTTATACAACTTTTAGTTGCAATGTTTTGCAAGCTTGGCTATGGTGACGATGCCTAGTCATGACTCATGACTATGGTGGGTGGTCATAGTGATCTGGAAGACTTTCTTTGTGAATGGCTTTGGAAGCTACAATGATTGTTAAACGTATTATATACAGTTGGAGATGCTCTTGCATGCGTGTGTGCACTATTGGAAAACAACACTTAAGCGACAGAAAGATTTTGTAACCTAATTAAGAAAATTCGTCTCTTAAGAATTTAGGCGATGAAATTTTCGTTGACTAGGTAGCGTGAGGTAGGAGATTAGACGACGGAATCAGATGTTTCGTCGCCTAAGAAGTACTTAAGTGGCGGAATATATTTCATCTCCTAAGTTCTTAGACGACGGAAGTTAAAATATTTAAATAATAATTAATTTTATTAATTAAATTTCATTTCAATTATTTAATATATATTTTAATAATTAGTTTCAATTTCTTTAATTTTCCTTTTTATTTCTTTTCCATTCAATTTCTTTTCTTATTGATCTGAATTCTGAAACCCACCAAGCCACCACCGACCAAAATCCCACCACCCAAACCGTGATGTCACTACCCACCACCACTGTCACCACCTAGTTTCTGCCACCATAGAAACCCCAAATGTCACGCCCCGAATCTTAATTTTTTTACCTTTATTACTAGCATAGTGGTAATAAGAGTTTTTACCGTGTTCGTCACTAAGTGTGTAATTTAATTAGTCCGCAGAGGGTGTTGAGGGACTAATATTTTGAGGGAATTATTCTAAGGAAGAAATTTTGACGACGGTAAAAAAATGGTAATTTTTGCTAGTAAAAGATAATTTTATTGGGGTGTTGAAATTTGAAATTTTAGGTTAAAAGGAGTGTTGGGTCGGCTGGGCCGAACCCAACCCATTTCTTCTCCTTTTCTTTCTCTCTCTTCCTCCCGATCTTCTTCTCCCCGAGCCCAGTTTTCTGCCGCTTTCTTTCCGTCGCCAGTCCGCCGCCGTCCGGCCTCCGTTCGCCACCGGACCGGTCCCGTTCGGTCGGTCTCCCTCCCAGCTGTCGTTCTAGACCGGTGGCAGCCTCCCTAGCGCCGTCCTGAGGGAGAAACGTCGCCCGGAAGCTCCGACTGCCGAAACCGATTTCTCGCCGGAACTCCTTCCTCCGGATGCCATAGCCCAAAAGAAAGCCCTCCTTCCGTGCTTCAACCCCTCCAAAGGGCTCGCTCCGTCGTGAGCTAGGTAAGGAGAAATCGGAATTTGAATTTCTAGGGCTTTATTGTGTTTTTCCGTTCGATTGATGTGCTTAGGCTTAAAATTGGAGTTTGTGGTAGTTAGAAATGTTGTAAAGGAGGTTGAGAGGAAGATGCTGCCAAAATTTGGTGACCATCGGAGGTCGCCGGAGTTGGTTGCCGGCCGCCGCCGAGAAAATGTTTTTGGTGGAGAAAAATGTGAGGAGTTTAATGGAATAAGTTTTAGAATTTTTGGAGGAGTTTTGGGTAGGTTTGAGATTTGTTGAAGTTTGATATTTTTGGCGGATTATTAATTTATAATCTGGCCATTGGATTTTATTTGGTGGAAGGTGATTTTGAGGATGTCGGTAAAATTTGTGGAGTTTTGAGGTTGGCAGTGGATTTAAGATTTTGGAGTGTTAGGCTTGGTTGAGCGTGAAGCATATTTAATTATGCATGTTTTGTCGGTGTTTTATTTTAAGGAATTAATTATGTTTGGAACAGGACACGAGGAGGCTCGAGCAGAGGAGACTTCCGACCGACGTCAGGCTTAGGCCTAAGTTGTGAGTGAACTTTTGTTTTATATAATGTGTTTGAATTGTTTTATTGTTGAGTAATTTCCTTTGTTGGATATATTTTCCCAAAATTGAGAATTTCTGCGATTATACTCAAGGCAAAATTCCGAGAATAGTATGTATGAGAGAGAATGCTAGCTAGCTATATACGTGGCAGCCCCCATTCTGATGACGAATGCCAGTTGGGGTGACTTGAGCGTTAAACGCGAGCGTAGTAGCCTTGTACGATTTTCTACTTGTTGAAATTATTCTATGTTTTTACATTCATTCATAGAAATCGTACAAGGAGTAAGCACGTATTTATAACCACTCGGTCTTTTATCCTCCATTCTGAGGAAAAATGCCAGTATGGAGCGACGTGAGCGTTAGACGCAATCGTATTAGCCTGGTGTGACTATCTAATTTAAAGATTATTCATAGATAGCATACATGAAACATACGAGTGGTTAATACATACTGATATATATTTTTAATTTGAGCCTGAGATGCTGTTTTTGTTTAAGATTTGGGGACTAGCCAGAATTAGTCATTTTTATTGATAATTTCTTGGGGAAATATTATTGTTGTTGAGATTATTTTGTCCACTCACTCTGACGTGATGAAATATTTTCCCCTGGGCTTTTCCTTCGTTTTTAAATGCCCAGTCTGCAGAGTTCGGGTGGGGTCTAGAAGGAGGCGACGAGGCATAGTCACTCATTTCTCCACTACTGTTCACCAGTAGGTCTTCTGTTAAATCACTAGGATTTCTAGTAGCTTCCGCTGTATTTCTTGTAGTAGCTCTGAATACTTTCAGAAAAATCTCTGTGTATTATTTTGTTTAGTTATTTGGATTAAGTTGAAGAATTTATTTTTATTGGTTAAAAGTGTTCTGTTATTTTTCCGGGTTAGGGTTGTCCATTTTCAAGGGAGGTTTGCCGAGTTTTTCGGTAAGTTTTCCTTGGAGGTGGTCCCCGCAGGATTCACCTCGGGTTTCAGGGTGAAATTCGGGGCGGGTCCTGACAGTTGGTATCAGAGCTCTAGGTTTCATCTTCTGTTTCCTATTCACTATCGTATTTGCCTAAGTAGCCATAGTGTCTATAGAGTGATGATCCAACCGCGGTGGATTCATCGGCAGTTTCTGCTTTTGATACTATGTGTTATTGGGTATGTGTGATAGTTCTGTTAGTCTTATGGACAAACTACTTAAAATCTTCTTCCTCAGGTACTATGCCTCCTAGGCGCCGACCCCGTGTAGCTTCCTCGACCAACGCTAGTGAGGGTGATGTGGTTAGAGGATTGGTTGATTCGATTGGGAGCATGCTGAGAGGTGTGCTAGATAGAGTTCAGCAGCCTCGGTCTGTGAAGAAGAAGGATGTCTTCGATGCTGGTGCAATTGAGTTCAAGGGCGCCAAGGGACCCCTTGATGCGCACACTTGGGTAGATAAGATGGAAATGGCTTTTGAGAGCACTGACCTGCCGGAAGAAAAGAAAGTGAAGATGGCAGTGACTTTTCTGGATGACTCAGCGCATCACTGGTGGACCCTTGCTAGCAGAAATCGTGGTGATGCTCAGGACATGACTTGGGAGGAGTTTAAGACGCTCTTCTTGGGTCAGTATTTCGGTCACGCTCAGCGTATCAGGATTCAGTCAGACTTCCTGAACATGAAGAAGGGGGATGATGAGGGTGTCATCGAGTTTGAGCAGATGTTCACTTCCCTGAGCTACCATGTGCCCTATTTGATTCCTGATGAGAGGACCAGGATTGACATGTTTGTTGGAGCTATTGGCGGGGTTTATGCAGATAAGATGGTCGGTGGCATTTACCCGACTTTTCTTGATGCGGTTACTACAGCCATGGCCATTGAGACCAGGAGAACTTTTAGTACACGGCCCAGAGATTTCGGTGGTCCCAGCCAGGGTCCATCGAAGAAGGCCGCTTTCTCATCCGCTTCTGGATCTTCAGCGGGCAGTGGCAGTAGTGGAGGATCAGGTTCTGGTTCTCGGGGTAGATTTGGAGGACGTGTCAAGAGACCTTTCAGGAGCCAGTTGGGTAGGCAGCAGGCCGGTCAGTTTAGTGCTGGTGGTAGTTCCCAAGGGGGATCTTCTGGTGGTCAGGCTTTCTCTTTTGGTCAGCAGTAGTCTTTTGGATGCCTTGAGTGTGGTGGTCTGGATCATTTCAGGAGAGACTGCCCTTTGTTGGCACAGATGACCGCTCATTCTCAGCAAGGCGGTCAGTTTTCAGCTAGAAGCTCTAGTGGTGGTTCTCGTGGAGGTTCAGCAGCTATGAGTGGTTCTCAGCAGGGGAGTGGTCAGCGTGGACGTCCCGCGACTCGCGTTAGACTCCATGCTATGACCCAACAGGAGGGTCGTACTTCCCCAGATGTCATCATTGGTACGTTGTTAATTTTTGGTCAGCCAGCATTTGTTTTAATTGACCCTGGAGGTACGCATTCATTCATGTCTAGTAGATTCGCTCTCCATGCCAATGTGCCATCATCGTCTCTTCCAGGCGAGTGGCACGTATCTCTTCCCTCTGGTGAGGTGATGAGAATAGCTTGGGTGTTTAGTGGTTGTGAAGTTTTGGTGGAAGGAGCTCAGTTTAAGGCAGATTTAATCCCTTTAGATATAGTGGAGTTTGATGTGATCTTGGGGATGGACTTCTTAGAGTCTTATAGAGCTATGATGGATTGTCTCCGAAAAGAAGTGGTGTTTCGGAGCCCGGATGGATTGGAGGTTGTGTTTCAGGGGGAAAGAGATGTGATTTTGAGTTGCCTGATTTCAGCTGTGGCTGCCAGAAGATTGTTAAATAAAGGCTGTCAGGCATTCTTAGCTTATGTTGTGGATGCAAATATAGGAGTGTTGGAAGTGGGAGACATTCCTGTAGTAAGAGAATTTCCGGACGTGTTTCCCGAGGATTTGCCTGGTTTGCCTCCTGTAAGGGAGATAGACTTTTCCATTGAGTTGCTTCCTGGATCTATGCCTATCTCTCAGGCACCTTACAGAATGGCTCCAGCGGAATTGAAAGAGTTGAAGACTCAATTGCAAGAGTTTGTAGATAAGAGTTTTATTCGGCCAAACATGTCTCCATGGGGTGCTCCGGTGTTGTTTGTTAAGAAGAAGGACGGCACCATGAGACTATGCATTGATTATAGGAAGCTGAATCAAGTCACAGTGAAGAATAAGTACTCGTTGCCTCGCATTGATGATTTGTTCGATCAGTTGAGAGGTGCCTCAGTGTTCTCAAAGATTGATTTGAGATCTGGTTATCATCAGTTGCGGATTCGGGATAGTGACATAGCCAAGACTGCCTTTCGATCACGTTATGGTCATTATGAGTTTGTGGTAATGCCTTTTGGACTTACTAATGCACCCGCGGCGTTCATGGATCTCATGAATAGGGTGTTTAGTCCATATCTTGACCGCTTCGTAATCGTGTTCATAGATGATATTTGGTGTACTCAAAAAGTGAGAAGGAGCATGCCAAACATCTAAGATTGATTTTGCGGACTTTGAGGAATGTGCAGTTGTTTGCCAAGTTCAGCAAGTGTGAGTTTTGGCTGGATAAGGTGGGTTTTCTTGGTCATATAGTTTCAGCTGAAGGTGTTTGTGTGGATCCCCAGAAGGTAGAAGCGGTGTCCAATTGGAAAAGACCCACAACTATGACTGAGATTCGTAGTTTCCTGGGATTAGCAGGTTACTATCGGTGATTTATGCAAGACTTTTCGAAGATTGCAGCTCCACTAACTAGATTGACCAGAAAGGGAGTCAAGTTTGAATGGTCAGATCAGTGTGAGCAAAGTTTTCAAGAGTTAAAGGATCGTTTGACTAGTGCTCCTGTTTTGGCACTTCCAGACGATAGTGGGGAGTATGTGGTGTTTTGTGATGCTTCTAGACGAGGTCTAGGTGGAGTTTTGATGCAGCATGATCGAGTGATTGCCTACGCTTCTAGGCAATTGAAGCCGCATGAGGTGAATTATCCCACTCATGATTTAGAGCTTGCAGCTGTGGTTTTTACTCTCAAGTTGTGGAGACACTATCTTTATAGAGCCAAGTGTCAGATTTTTACCGATCATAAGAGTCTTCGGTATGTGTTCACACAAAGGGAGTTGAATTTGAGGCAAATAAGGTGGATGGAGTTGATTAGTGATTATGATTGCACGATAGAGTATCATCCTGGAAAAGCTAATGTGGTAGCTGATGCTCTTTACTAAACACATTTCGATCAGATTGAATGTGCATTAAAGTATTTTATTACTGAAATCATTCGTTACTGCAGTTTCAATTTCTAATTTATTAATAATCAATCTGCACAAATAAGACTGAGATCACATCCTTTCTTTATTTTGTATTACTATAAAAAAAGACCATAAGAATCATTGTCAGAAATCCTCAACCAAATGGTGAACGCAATTGCATATTTTTCTCAATTCAAATCAGCATGACACATATCAATCATTTCGTGTTTATCTCATTACCTTCTTTACCAGTATTTATCTTTTTTGGCCTGTGCTCCTTGACAAAGTATCCTCCCTATCCTCTGCAACATTCTTACTAAATATTACTGAACTTTTTGCCATATAAATCACTTGGCCTGAAGCTCTGCTATAGGTATCAATAACTTCTTGGATCGTAACACATGCTTGAACTGAAGCTTCGGTATACAACATACTATCGTCTGCAAATAGCAGATGATTCACAAACCTCCACTCTAGGTAGAGAACCCTCAAGCAGCCTAGCTTGTAGCAATGCTGAAAATCCTTCTGCTCCCGACAGAAATAAATAAGGAGACAAAGGGTCTCCTTGTCTCAATCCTCTGGTTGGAGATAAGAAACCCCGTGGACGCCCTCTAACCAGAAAAGAGTACCTAACAGTAGTCACAGATTGCATAACAAGATTAATCCAGCTGTGGGAGAAGCCGAAACGCTTCATTGCCCTCTCCAAAAAGTCTCATTCCATCCTATCATAAGCCTTGCTTAGATCCAGTTTCAATGCCATATAACCAACTCTACCTTCACGTCTGTTATGAATGAAGTGTGATACTGTTGAACGCCAAAAAATAAATAAATAAAAAGATAAAAAGAAAAGGATTACAAAAATAAAAAAATAAAAGTAATACTTTTCTTGTGCTACATGCACAATGTTTTTGAGTTTAATTGTGACTCTTGCAAAAAGCTGGACAACGAAGTCCAATATGAACTTAGTCTTCCAAGTCCAATACGAACTCAATCTTCTAAACTGTGCACTCTATATAAAGAGGCACATAGAAGAAGAAAGGGGGAGGCAAACAAAAAGGGCGGAAGACAGAAGGACATAGCGCAACAGAGGGAGGCGAAGCAAAGAGCAGGGAACAAGAGAAAGGCAGGAGCAAGCGGAGTCAACACGGACGGAACAAAAAAGGAGAAGAAGGAGAAGAGAAACAAGCGAAGCAAAAAGCAGAAGGAGAGAAGAAAAGTCCAGGCGAGCCAACAAGAAGGTAGAGCCCCACACTAACTCTCTTTATTTCTTTTGCAGCATCTCTATCTCTCTGCCTCGTTCCTCACTCCGCCAGAAGCCCGCAAGCCATCTCCCCCTAAGGCGAAACGACCACACGAGGTAGCCATAAAAAAGAAGGCGAGATGACCTCGCCCCCTCCTCCTCTCGTTACAATAATTATGTAGCCGCTAGGCCCCTACTCTCGTACACAACGCCGTGCGTTTCGCACAACAAGCCGTACAAGAGAAGAAAACGAGCATCTCTGCTAAAATATTGTCAGGCGAACTGGGATGGCCTCACAAGACTAGAAGTCCAAGCGAGCCAGGCGACCTCACATCAAGGCAGGTGGCGAGCCAAAAATCAAGCCAAGGCAGGTGGCGAGCCAACAGTCAAGCCCAGGCAGGAACCCTAAGGGGTGGCGAGCCAACAATCAAGCCAAGGAAGGAACCCTAAGGGGTGGCGAGCCAACAGCCGCGCCAAAGCAGAAGCAGGTTACTTAACCCTAAGGGGTGGCGACGTGACTTTTACCCTAAGAGGTGGCGAGGTTACTTAACCCTAAAGGGTGGCGAGCCAACAATCAAGCCAAGGCAGGAACCCTAAGGGGTGGCGAGCCAACATTCGCGCTAAGGCAGGAACCCTAAGGGGTGGCGAGCCAACATTCAAGCAAAGGCAGAAGCATAAGGGATGACGAGCTAATATTCAGAAGCTCTAAGCCCAGGCGAGGCGAGATCCATTCATGCAGAGGATGAAGCAAGTCGCGGAGACCGCCTACATGTACGCATAAGCAATCCGCTCACAAGTGAATACGCGGAGTCCGCCTACATATACGCACAAGCAGTCCGCTCAGTGAATACGCGAAGTCCGCTTACAAAAATTCACGCGGAGCCTACTCACTGACACACGCGCGGAGTCCGCATGAAGGAGCAGTTCGCCTGCACACAGAAATCGCCTGCGCCATTATCAAGGACTGAGACCAAAGCCATTCAATTCAAGTCTTTTGTCACGCTGCTGCCTCACTTTTTCTGGGTGCCATTATCAACAGATACTCTACCAAATTGAGTGTCCATAAGTAACACAGTTAACGGACTCCAAATACGTCTGTTAAGCCAAAAACCGGCATTAAGCCATAAAGCCTACAAACCTCTTTTGAACTACGGTCGGTTTGATCCCACAAAGGGGTACGTAGGCAGTCTAGCAACCTACTAGATGCAACAAAAAATTCCAAACAGAATCCCTGACACCACCAGTCAAATTCTTCCAGTCCAAATGATCCTGGTAAAAATTCCTAATGCACCAGACAAATCAAATCCATAACCAAACCTTTCGAACTACATTGGTTTGATCCCTTTACAAGGGTATGTAGGCAGTCTGGACTTAAATCTGGATGCAACCACCAACCCAAATAAATTCTCGGATCGCCTGAAGCCAGAATCACGCTCCTAAGCTCAAATGCCTTCAGACACAAATCCAAAGCTCTCCAACGAGTCATTCACTTGTTGGAACCCTTGAACTACGAGTGACTTGATCCTCTCTAGGGTACGTAGGTAACCCATTTCCAAATATGGGTGCAGTCACAAAAACAAACAAACCTACTACGGTATCTTGGTAAACAGAATCAAAGGGTGTTCCCTTGTAACAAGGGATTGTAATTAAGAGACACATTCTGTCTTGAATGGATTGAACCAGACATAAATTAAAAACCCTATCTTAGTCAATAAGATGAAGTGAAGTTATGTTGGGTATATACAGTTGTTCAAAATTTTTGCCAAACAGATACCTTATTGGCAACTAAAATATTATCTGTAATTAACCTCCTAGGAACAAAAGCACTTTGATAAGGAGAGATAATTGAGGGGAGAATCACCTTTAACCGGTTTGCCTGAGTCTTTGCACAGATTTTGAAAAGCACATTGCACAGTGCAATTGGTCTTAGATCATCCATTTTCTCTAGGTTATCAACTTTCGGAATCAAGCACAAGAGTATAATTGATTTGTTTCAGTATCTTCCCGGTTTCAAAAAAATTTTGAACAGCTGCAATCACCTCAGGTCCAATTGTGTCCCAATAACGTTGGAAAAACAAAGGAGGCATAACATCAGGTCCTGAAGATTTTGTAGGATACATCTGGAACAAACCCATCTTAATCTCTTCAGCTGAATAGTTCCCACACAACAGGCGTTCATATTATCGGTCACACACGGTTGTATTGCTGCCGGCGTTGTCTCTACTGCATCATAATCAATCACTGAAGCCTGAAACATTTTTTAGAAGTAATCGGTCACCACTTCCTCCATTCCTGCATCATCATGTTTCCAATTTCCATCATTATCAAAAAAGCCTGGTAAAGCCTTCTTCCTTCTCCTAGCCTGCTCTCGGCTGTCTTATGAAAGAATCCAGTATTTCGGTCACCCTCTTTTAACCACTGCACACGAGATCTTTGTTTCCAAAACAATTCCTCCTGATGCAGCAAGGATTGAAGACTAGTACAGAGATTCACTTTCTCCACCTTTCTGTCATCAGTAATAGGGATTCCCATTAGTTCCTCTAGTCTTTTTCGGATCACCATCATCTTTATCTGTCTTCCACGAAAGACCTCCTTCTGCCAAGAATCACGTTTAAGTCTCACAAATTTGATCTTCCAGAAAATTTGAATCCCAAGCCTCGTCCACCACTCGATCACAGTCTTCATGTTGTAGCCAAAACTCCTCAAAATAAAATCGATGGATCTTATGGATTACACCAATCGGAGTCGTACTTGCCTTCAATAAAATAGGAACATGATCTGAATCAGACGGAGGAAGATGAAAAGGTTTTGAATGATTGAAGATATCAAACCATGAAGCTGTACACACGGCTCTGTCCAACCCAAGCAAAGTTTCAGAGTTACCCCATGTTGCCATTGCCCTATAATAACCAAGATCCAGAAGGTCACCATAATACTCAAGATCCAGAATTTTAGTTGTAGCTCTTTTGTTTTCTTGTTTCGGTTGTTTCTTTCTTTTGCCTTGTTGGCGTAATGAAATATTTCACTGTCTGAAGAATTGCTCACTTTAGAAATGAATATAAATACTTAATTTCTTTCTCAATTCAAGATTTCGGGATCAGCCTCTTTACATTCAACAAAACTCACAAAAGAGGTTACGAGAACTAATTTAGACCAAAAATAACCATACATGTTTCCATTTTAAACAAATTGAAAAAGTCCAAATACTATTTACTACGACAATCGCCCTACCATTTTGGTCACCATGGAAAATCATCACCCTATATTAACCACATAGTAAATACTCCTTACCATATGATAATTTTAGTGATGATTATTTTCTTTTTCTTCTTAGGAGGAGTATATATAAGGAGCATAAGGAAAGAGAGAGGGGTAGAGACGTGATTTAAATGGCTCAATAAATACTATATGAAGCTGGTGTTACGGCACCCATGTCTCACCCCTACCCCTTATTTTTGGTCTCTCTCTCTCTCTCGTATCTTTTTTGGGTCTACATTTAGGTTGTGTACCGTTTTAATAGGAGAGTCAATACAAACACGTTTTGCTAATCTCATGACACCTCTCACCCTAATTGGCCATTTCCATAGTAGTTATTCTTGTTTATCATCCATACTTGATTGGGGCACTCAAAATATTTTGAATTCTCCTCCCTAAGATAAAATGCAACATATACCCAAAAATATCCCTTAAAATCTTGGTCATGTATCACAAGCAGATAGAGGATAAAGTTGTCACTTGAGAGGTTGTGTATGCTTGTACGAGGGATTTCAGGGTTGGTCATCTTTCTAAAACTGTCACCACCCAAATAAAAGACCTAAAAAAAAAGATGGAAAATACAAACCTGTGACCTCCCTTTGGGTTATATAATAAGGATTAATCTAAAGCTTGCTTCCTCCATAATTTCATTTCATTTTGCATGCTCAAAACCTTCATCCCTCCCCAAACCGTTGGTAAGTTTTTATATAATTTCGATGGTTATTTATGTGAAAGATACTGGTATATTATTCCTTCCCCATTCCTTTATCTGGGTTGTTTGCATTCTATATTCCTCACAGATACTATTCTATTTCTTCATATTAATCGAGAAGAGGATTATAAAGTAGAAAAGAAAGAGTAAAAATAAGGAATAGTGATGAGGGTAAATTCTTTAGTTTTATACTATTGGAAGGAGGAGGACTGAATTTTGATTTGAAAGTTGAGAGAGCTTTCTTTGGCCAATGTGAGGTTTTTGATTGATGAGCACACTGGGCACCTCTCACCTCCAAAAACCCAACACTGGGATTGATATTGGCATTGGGTATCTTCCATAATCTTGAAAAGAGTGTCAGATAACATGAGAAAGCCTCCGGCTTTGTTGATAGAGAAAGAAGATACCCATTTTCATTTGATGTGGAAATACAGAGATACATCTTGTGCAGTAGTTAATAGATATCGTATATATTTGGAATGTCAAGCAAGGCAATATAGGGTACAGTAATATAGGGTCGTCAGTCTTCATCTGAGTCTTTATTGCTATAGGCCTGAAAGGCTTTCAGCTTTTAGCCTCTGTGTTTTTCAAAGGCCTGAGATGGGTTCTTCCTGTTACATCCTCGATTCCGTGAAGGAATTTAAGGCTATTACAGCTATGTTGTACCTCTTGGTTAGCATTGGCTTTAATATTTTTCATCTGGAGTCATTTCATAAAGGCCCAGGCTTCTTTGTCACTCCAGTTTCTCTGCAGCAATCTGCATCTGCATGGTGATTTTTCTGGGTTCCTTTTCTTTTGAATAAAGATTTCTCTTTTACACTTATCCTTTTAAAGTTTGTCTTTTTCTTCTGTGCTTTTGCGTTTTCTCATCTTTTGAGAGACACTCTACATGAAATTCGTGTTTTTGGCAATATTCATGGTGTGCTTTCCAGATTTATTTTCTGTGTTTTGCATGCAGTTAGTTTCATTGGTTCACTGCCATTGATTTTTGAATACCCTTTTTGGAATTCCCTTGTATTTATGGTCATTTTGCAGTGAAGAACAAGTGAAACAGTGGTGTGGTTAATGGTTAAATAAAGAGGGACAAAGGAGACTTGGATGTGGTGTGATTGTTTTGGCAATGGCAGCATCAACTTCTTGTGCCAGTAAGAGCCCATTACCCATGAAAGATACAACCCCTAACTTCATTCCATACCCAGCACCTCTTGCTAAATATGAGGAGGTTGCAGCCAATCCTAAGCTGTTCATGTCTACTTTGGAAAAGCTCCATGCTTCAATGGGAACCAAGTTCATGTAAGCTATATCTTTGGATCCTCCAATTACCTATTTTGTTACAAATAATATCTTAATCTATGATGTTAAACTGGGATTTTGGATTTCTTTTTCTATTTGAAGTTGATGACATTTACATTAAATGGCGTTCTGTGTATATCATTTGTGAGTGTTTTTGATTCTCCATTAGCTTCCAGTATAATGATGTGATTGATTCAGGTCCCATTTTTCCAATCTCTGTAGATGTAAGTGACTGGGTTTTGTTGAGTCTTCTAGTTTTAGTGGGTTTTCTTTTTCAATACAAAGCTTTTTATCTGTTGAATATTGTAAAAAATTAATTTAAAAGACCAAAATTTTACTTAACTGAACTGCTATAGGGCAATTTTTTTAGTGTGAATCACGCATTCTGCAAACTTGGAAATTCAAGAGAAGTTTTCATAATTGCTCCCCAATATGGAAATTTATCCTAGATCTCGGTACGGTATATGAAGAAATTTATGTGCATATTTATTTTGGAACGATTGTCAGCAATCATTTTACTATCATAATCTCCTCGGGTTCTGCAACGTGTATATCATTTCCAATTTCCCGTGGTCTCACGTCTGTAAAATCTATTTTCATTCTTTTCAGGTTGGCACTCTAGGTTTTGGTTCACTATAGAAAGGTGAACTTTATGCGGCCACAATATAAGACTACAAAGAGTATTTAAACATAGAGGATGAGATTCAAATATTGGTTTGACAATGTGAAGAATTTGGAGTTTCTCATTGATGTTTTCTCTTCCTGGTGCATTAATTGTGGATTTATGGATCAGATAAATCCTTGTGTTACCTGATGCTTGGTGAATCTCACTCGCACCTTAGGATATATACTTGAGGACAGAGAACAAGGATAGGATTACTCTGTAGTTGCAATACGATGGACAGAACATGTTGCCCTAGGTTTTTTTTCTGTCACAAGCAACAAATAAACAGTTTTGGCACCGCAAAGCCTTTGTGATGCTTATTAGCATGTTCAAAGTTCTGGAATTAAGAATTTTGAACAGATTGCTCTGTTGTGGTCTTAAGTATAAGGGAGTGGACCAGTAATGTCAAATAATGTGTTCCCCCATGTTCCATGATAGTCGATGTCTTCAAGATTTTGTATTTTAGGCATGGCCATCAATATTGTTAGGGTGTTGGCATGTCAATTGTACTGTTACTTGTGCCTTTGTCATGCCGATTAGTAGTAGCTTCCCGGTTGAAATTTGGATCTATCTGCTCTCTTGTGTCTAATATGTTTAGGCAGGGAGTGACTTGTATATGTACATATATAGCTGTGTATTAAATGGTAGAAGTAGCTATATGGTTATATACTTGTATCCGTTTCTTGTATGCCAATAATTTCTCATGTTTCTGCCCTTCTATTGACCCGCTCCTGCTTTATATGCAGGATCCCCATAATAGGAGGAAGAGAGTTAGACTTGCATCGACTGTTTGTGGAGGTAATTGCTCGTGGTGGTATTGCAAAGGTTAGAAAAACCGTATCTAATTATTCTATTACATGGAAGGCTCAAGGTTGTTCTATGTGGTACTCATTTGAATATGTAAAATGTTACTTTCCTGACACACTATTAGTTTAGTTAAATGGTGTCCATTTCATTCATAAGCTCTTTAATATTTTCCATTTTAAATGGTATGCACAGATATATTTACACATGCATGGAAACAATGTAAATTGTGTGCCTAGTAGTTTCCAAAATCTTAACTTACCTTTTGACCATCTATAGTGTCATGTTATTTTTGTACCTCATATTCTTGTTTTCTGATAACCGGCTGTTGCTCTGTATGTTTCATAATAACTTGGATAGGAGTAGGAATGTATCAATTAAGTATTTCTTTGGCTAATAGTGTTTTAATTGAATGGATTGTGCAGATTGTTAAAGATAGAAGATGGAAGGAAGTTACCGTTGTATTCAACTTCCCCTCCACAGCTACAAATGCTTCTTTTGTCCTGCGGAAATATTATAATTCATTGCTTCTCCACTATGAACAAATATATTATTTCAAAGCTCAAGCATGGAATCCTCTCTCTTCTGGTGTGCCCAGAGAACGTTTGCGCCTCATATACATATAATACCCTGCATGCCTATTCATTTTCATAATACAATCTTTTCTTTTTCGGCAGATATATCACAAAACCCTAATATGACACCTGGTCCAGCTCCAAGGGGAGGAACCAAACGAAAATCAACTGAAGCTCAGACACCTGTGCTTCAGCAACCACATATAATTCCAGAGATTCCTGGAGGTATCTTCAATTTCTTCTTTCAGCTTAGAGGAATATCTCAGTCTTTTATTTATTTATTTTGGTTTCACAAAAGTGGTGTTGCAGTGGGTTCATGTAAAAAATGGTCGATTCTATATTTTCCTTAATGTTCTACCCTCCCCTTCTCATACTTTAGTCTTTCTCAGATCAAAATGGGTTCCTTATGTTTTCTCAGCACTTAGCCGTCATAAATCATTATGCAAAATTGAATATAATTGATATCAAGAGTCAGTATCTGATTATTATTTTTTGAACTGAATCAGTATCTGATTAAATTGCACTCAGTTTTTTTTTTCCTCTTTGAAATCTATCAGTTTTAAATAGTAGAAATGAACTTGTGATATATTTTTCTTGTAATGTCCTCAACATACTTCAGAACTTGTTAGAAAATTGTATGTGCTTATTATTGCTTCAAAAATTGTTGCTTGTTGGCAGAGGACCATGTTTCTGAAATATCTAGTGAATTTATTATATTCATTAAACTTTTTTGGTGCTGTGGTTCACTGAAAGCAAGACAAACTATCATACTGTTAACACTTTAATTAAAAAAAAGACCAATTAGTTACGTAGTCCTTAAGTCCTGATCATGGATGGCTAATGTGTATCAACATCAGTCTGAGTAAAGCATGTATATCATATAGTTCTTATGTGTAACATCTCTTGTTGCAGCCGGGACACCAGCACTGCCAGATGATGATACTGTGTTTGGGTTCATAGATGGGAAATTTGAAAGTGGATATCTTGTTACAGTCACCAAAGGCACAAGGAAGTTACGAGGTGTACTGTATCAAATTCCACAGAACCCAGTACAGGAGGCTTCACAAGGCCCACAGAATTGTAGCATGGTAGTCAGCAAAAACGACAGTGCTTCAGCTGTAGCTGTTCCCCATCGTCGCCGCCGTAGGAAGAAATCCGAAATAAAAAGGAGGGATCCTGATCACCCAAAACCAAACAGAAGTGGGTATAACTTTTTCTTTGCTGAACAGCATGCAAGGCTGAAGCCACTTCATCCAGGGAAGGATAGAGAGATAAGTAGAATGATTGGTGAACTCTGGAACAAATTGAAAGACTCTGATAAAGGAGTAAGGACTATGCACATTATCACATATATATGAGTTCATCACAATATTTTTTTTTTTATGCCCAAATAACTTGAGCTGGCAATTGCTTTTGTAATTTGTAGGAGTATCAGGAGAAAGCTGTGAAAGATAAGGAAAGGTACCGAGTAGAAATGGAGGCATACCGGGAGAGGTTGAAGGCTGCTCAAGTCGTCAGCGATGCAGTCCCACTACAGCAGCGGTATCCTGAAGCAGATGCAAGTCTGGCAGAATCAGAAACAAAGTTTGAAGAAACCAAGACTGGCGACTCTCCAGAAACTGCAGATGAAAGTAGTGAGAGTAGTTCTAGCATATCAGAGAAGTGATTGCCATGGTGATATCACTGCAAAGAATGATTTGGATGTAGAGGCATTTATAGGAGCCAAGTATTGTTGTTCTGGAGATGTATGCTGATGAGGGTTCCATCCACCACATTGGAGAGGACATCCGGTGGTGAATGAAGCCTGAGGTGGTATTCTTATAGAGAGATAGAACCCTTTAGCTAATGAAGAAGGCTATATATTTTCTTTTATGAAAAAGTAGGACCGACTTTTCATTGCTTTCAGAGTCTGATGACTATTGTTCTAGCCGCTACATCTAGTTCTTCTTCTTCTTCTTCTTCTTCTTCTTCTTACATGCTGGTTTATTTTGTTGTTTTGTTTCATGTCTTATGTTGTCGTATTTCTTTGGGTTGGTAGTAATGGAATGGTTTCGTTATCTATGAAGAACATTTCCCACCAAAGTTATCTCCAGATGTGCTTTGTTCTGTTTTAGAGCAGTGTATCTGCATCTAGCATTTTGAAGGGATCAAGCTATCGGAACTGGTTTTTGTCTACATACATTCAGCATATTATCATAATTAAGATGGATCCAATACAATATTTTTTTTTTTAAAGAAAAATTATGTTTCTGTTTTGCTCATGTCGATCTGATGCAACACACTAATTATGGTAGTAGTGTCTTGAATGTGTTTTAGTGTAAACTTCGTCTGTTTTGCCAGTTATGGTTGAAGGACATTATGAGCATGGCTGTGATTAAGATTGTTGATGTTGGTTGATAATCATGCAGCCTCTAGGAGACCAGTTTTTAGCATATTGTGGTATTATTTTTAGCAATGTCGTATATATACAATGATCTGTGTGCTTCCATGAGTTTGTCATGCAACTGCCGAAGTCAGGATATGGACTCCAGGCCATGATCCAGTGCAGAAGATCTCTTTATTCTTCATACCAGTTGAAGATGCTGCTCCTTTTTCTAAGCAACAATTATTAGTCGGAGGTCTTTACGGTCAAGCAGTAAAGGAAGTAATTTTTGTAGACTCAGACACCTACAGAACATATAGTGGAATATGAGATTGCAGAGAAGCATAAAGCACGTAAGGAATAACTGGCTCCTTTGATAAATAGATATAAGGTATCCAAATAGATGAACAAGGAACATAGTTACAAACTTACAACAGTAAATCATCGCTCATAACCAAAAAGGTCCACGACAACACAAACTACTGATGATTCCTAACACATCTACATCACGATCATACTCGGATATTGATTTTCAGCATATCTGTTAACTATGGTGATTTTGCATTGTAGAGATAGAGACTTTGGCGGTCATGATGAAATGCTAGAACTACGATGACAAGAAATACTGAAATAGGTTTCATAGACTACAAATCTTTAGCTTCTCTTCAAACATTTCTTCTTTTACTGCAGTGCCAAGGGCTAAACTAAGGACTCCATCGAACACATGGAAATTCCAATTTTTTTGGTTGGCCATAAAAATCAAAGAATTTTCCATGTTGTCGATGAGTCCTCAGTTAAGCCCTTAGAGAAAAAGAACCTACCTCTCGATCAAAATCTCTCTAACTCACCCACACAGCTAGCTCAGCTTCTGCTTCGCATGAACTGGTTTAGAAGCAGTGCGCTCACATTTATAAGGTTGTCGATCTGTTCCTACTTGAAATTGAGTTTGGTTGAGAGATGAAGAATTTGGGATTAGGCAGTCGGTGACCACCGTGTATGCCCACTGTGTACGGCGGCGGCGATGGTTCTAAGAGTTGATTTCTAGCTTTATTAGTGTTTCTACCTGCTTCGTCCTGAGGTCCCGAGCCGGGAAGAGGTCGCGAACCGGGGTGAGGTAGAATCCTTTGGTCCTACACTCGGAACCTGCACAAATGACAACGTCAAGACGTCGAGACTGGGTTGGCCCAGTCTTTGACTCTCCGATGCTTAAGTTAGCTTTGGCCTATTTGCAATTTACGGGAGTGAGGGAGAGAGTTGTGTGTACCTTTGATGGAAGCTTGTGCCTGTTTAATAGGCCAAGGTTGGGCACTTTGGCCTTAGTCTCTGATGTGAGACTACTTGTTAACCTTTGTAGTGTCTCCCCTTTTGGGGGTGTTTTGCCGCTAGAGTGATTTTGGCAAGCGGTTTGTTACCGGCCGTTCACTCCTTGGATATCCGTGAAGGACTTATCAGGGCTATCTTGTCTGGAATGACCTTCGGTGACCGGGTAATTGCATCTCATTCTCCGCTCAGCCAAGTATTTTGGCTATGTACTAATAAGTCCCCAAATCCCCAGTCCGAGAGAGCTCTTGGGTGGGGAATTATTTTATAGATGCCGAGAATAGGTTTTACCCGGGTGCTGGAGGCATGGTGCCGAGTCTCCAAGTCCCCACGCGAGGGTCACGAGGTGACGAGGGTGAAGTTCCGAGTTAGGTTGGTGAGAGGAAACACGCTAATGGCGTTGCGTGCCGCTACGGGGCGACGTAGTTTGCGCTAGGTGGCGTGGCGGGCCGCTGTTGGGCAAGTCAGTCCGCGCTAGTTGGCGAGACTCTCGCGTTATTAGCGTGGCGGGCAGCTGCAGGGCGAGTCAGCCCGCGCTAGTTGGCGAGACTCTCGTGGCGTGGCGGGCCGCTACTGGGCAAGTCAGTCCGCGCTAGTTGGCGAGACTCTCACGGCGTGGCGGGCCGTTGCTGGGCGAGTCAGTCCACGCTAGTTGACGAGACTCTCGAGACGTAGCGGGCCGCTGCTGGGCGAGTCAGTCTGCGCTAGTTGGCGAGACTCTCGCGCTATTGGCTGGGCGAGTCGACGAGATGTCGTAGCGCCCCCTTTTTTTTGCAACAAACTAGGGCGACGTGGCTTTGCCCTGTCCGTAAAGGTTTGTGGGGTCCGGGGAAATGTCTATATATAGGGTTGGGGAGAACTGGAGGGGGGAGTTCGTGCTTTCGAAACTGAAAATTGGGTGAGCCGCAATTTGGGGCAATTCTATAAATTTCAGACTAGGAAACGTTCAATTTCATCCTCGATCGAGTGGGTGCGAGCGCTCGGCTGTTTGCAACCAGCTTCACTGCCACTACGCGAATCTGCTATTTCAAGGTATGAATTTGTCGCCTTCTTTATCTTTGGATTTTTGTATGTGATGAGGTTGTTGTTTTGGGTTATTTGAGGTGAGTGAGATTGTTCATATGTATATATTTAATTAACATGAGAACCCCGATAATTAAATACTCAATTAATTAATAACTTCACTTCGATAATATTTCTAGTTGGGCCCAACTTAAGGACAATGTGCTAAATTAATAATTTATTAAATTTATAAAATTTAATGTAAATTATTTTCTTATTTCCATCCATATAATTTATTAAATTTATAAAAAAACAATAGTATATGTTTTTTCTCGTAATGCATATACGAGAATTCTTATAGGTCCCATGTAAAATTTAAATGTATAATTCCTTATTTATGCTTTCTTAAGGAGTTTGGCTATGATACAGACCTGTATTGTATGCAGATCAATTGAAGACCATTGAATTCCAACCTTGTTCAATCTTGTGGTCTTCATTGCATGACAAAATCAGATTTTATGAACTATATAATTCACACCACACTCACAAAAACATCTACATAATATGCAGATATGTATGCTAGCTAGAATTTTCCTTTTTCAAGAGGTAGAATTATTGAGGCTTTCAACCAGTATATTATTACTTAATAAGTTTATGAAGTACTACAAGGAAGATGACACATAGCCTAAACTTCGTAAGTGTTAATTAAGATTGTCTGTTCATTTTTTTTTTGGTTTTTATCTTCTTAATTAAGAGCTGCATTTTACTAAACAAATGGTTTCTTTGCTTAATAAAACTTGAGTAACAAATTAAATTTCTTGATATACTGATCACTAACTAGCTAGAGCTACATTTTCAGCAAGCAAATGCATTAGTGACGCTAGCGTTTTGATTGCAGAAGCACCAGCTTTGAGAGAAGGGCTTCGTTCAGTTGTGATCCACCATTTCAAGAACGTTGTCAATGAAGGGGATTCCAAGTAGATGACAGCTCCTGCAATTGGAAAATTAAAGTTTTGGTGCAACACATCGATCCTCCGCTTGGCCACGCAGCTAGATTCAGTAGTTTTTCGTCACTGACTTTGTTGCTGACCATCTGGCCGATTTTGGGATAGATCAGCTGGGAAGGGGGTTTCTAGAGGTTTCAAAATGCAATTTTCTTTTGTTGTGTTTTTCAGTCATCGATAGAAACAAACTAGAGCTACACATTGTACTATTTGGTAACATGATTCTTTCGACGATCTCTACTCATTATTTTCTAGGACAAAGTACAAATACAATACAATCGTTGAAGTAATTAGTTCGGTTCCCAGGCTGGTATCGTCATTTAACATTTGCTCAGATGAGAAATTTCCCAAGTATTGATATTGTGACTGGTTGGTGTGGGAATTGCAATGGATGTAGCAAGAGGCAGTGATGACTGTTTTAAGGACTCTTTTAACTGCAGTGGCTTGGCCAGCAACTTTAGTGGCTGGTATTGATGATGGTGAATAGCTATTGTTAGTTGTTTTTCATTCTAGAATGCTATCAGAAATATTCTATGTTCCAGATTATGAATCATTGTTACTAGGAGATTGCAGGCAACTTAGAAGTATTAGAAATCAACTTTTCCAGTCTTAGAATTATTCTAGCTGTTATGAATAGGAGCAGGGCATATAACTGACTGATAATAACTTCCCAACCCTCATATTTTCATATTTCAACTCTCTTCATTTTTCTTATCTGTTCTCTATCTGTTACCCTTCTTTTCTATCTTCTGGCTCACTGATCACTAGCTCCTTCATCAACTGATCTTATAGATAGCAAATGGTCAATTTCTTTAGAGACAAGTCCCTTTCTGTCTTATTTAAAGTTATTAATTGTGAAGGTTAGTCTTTGGGGTATTTCTTACTTGTATTGTCTGCTTCTTTTACTTGTGTGTCCAACATATAGGCAACCTGAAATTGTTTCCATGTGGAATTTGTGTTCACAATCTTGGCAACTTTGAGTTTTTTGTGCAAATAAAGTTCTAGCATTTTTATGAATGCAAGAATGACTATTTTATGATGATGAATCTCTGTTTTATAATGCTGAAAAGCCTCTTGAAGATTCTTTCACAAAGCAGTGTGAGGTTAACTGGATTTTTTGCCCTCTTCTTTTATCAATTGGCCATTTGGCCTGCGTATAAACGAAACATAGTTAAGAATGTCAAAAGCCACAAGTCTGTTGTAAACGCAGGTCTGTTTTGATATTCTCAACTATGTTTCTTATTTAGGTCAGTTTATAGAAAAAGAGAGCAGAAAAGGCAAATAGCCTCATACTTGTGAAAAAATCATCAAGAGGCCTTTCAGCATCCTAAAGCAGATTGTGCGTCATAATAAAATGTTCTTGTAATGAAAATGCTAGAACTTTTTTTGGACAAAAATCTCAGACTTACCTAGTTACCTATCAGATTTAAGAAAAGAAATTCCACATGAAAACAAATTCAGGGTGCCTCTGGGTTGGCTCAATTTATTCTCACTTGGTCCTAGATGAGATCTTTGCGTTGTATTCAGCTTTGAGAATGAAATGCGGATTAATTAGAAGACACCTTCAGTTCATCATAAAGTTTCTTCCCATGCTAACAATTTATCCAAAACAGTGGCATGAGTTTCATAATCATCCGAGTCCTACTCCCTAACTAATAAAGCCAACAGTATACACTATAAATTTCCACGATCATTACCTAGGAGCATCAATTGGACCAGAAATTTCAACTATCCTTTTAAATAAAAAAATTAAATAAAAAAAAGGAAAAAAGTATCACAATCAGAATTCATCCAAATTTTCAAGCTAATACATACATACCTCAGTTCCATCAAACACTTGCATGGAAACCCAAATGTAGAACACTATTTTTAATAGAAAATTCCTTTCTGAAGAGTTCACTGCCTTTATTGAAAGTTGAAAATCAAAACTGAAAATTCAAAACTCTTCCACCTTTATAAGAGAAAATTTACAACACAAGTGACAACACTTCTCCAAAATTCGAAAATTCGTTTCTGAAGTGGAATCATGTGGTCATACACTGTCAAAAAAAAAAAAAACCAATATATACCTCTTCTTCGCTACTCATGGTAATCCAGCGTTCTCCTGAATCTGATTTAACATGCAGCTTTCGTCCAGTTCGATGACAGAATTTCCATCCCACATGCTATGCTTCTATACATGAAATGGATTCTGCGTTGCTTATTATGCATGAAGGGAAACTAGGTAACTGAAAAGGAAAAGATCCATAAATGATCAGGACAAACATTTACAAGTGTAAATAAGGTGAAACAGCTTCCTTGTAGTGTCTCGAAATGAGCGCAACAGCTTCCCAGCTGTCATTCGCATGAGAAACACTCCTACCCTGTTAGGTACTTCTATGCACTCCTAGAGACAAAGTTCGCCATCGTCTTTTCTTTGACATAACCTGAAATTGTAGGTTTCAGTTGTCAGACCACTGTTCATCAACTAGAGCCACTAAAGATAATCACTTTAGTTCAAGATAATGACAGAACAATGGACTTGGCACAATCAACATTATGATATCGAAAATAGCACCAAAAATTATACTGATCTGAGAAGTGTCCATAAAAGATGCAACTAAACAAGGAAATGTCCGCAAGAAGTCTTTGTAGCCCATTATTTCTCCTGTATCTCATCATTTACCTAAGCTACAAAGAAATTAACTGCCTTGCCTCAATTCTTTTTTTCTTTTCTTTTTTTTCAGTGTCACGCATTGCCTCATCTAATTTGCAATAGAAAGAAACAATTGAGTATAATCTACAGACCTACAGACCTAAGAAAACCCACCTAGAAAAATGCATCCCGCAGACCAAGTATAGAACATACAAAGTGTAACTACGAGATTACTAGATTTAAGTACCTTGCCATCAAAATGCACTATAGTCTACAGATAAAACACACTTAGCATATAAGACATATAATAAGATAGGCCATTTAGTTATCGAGTACTCTAGTATATACCTTAGATGATGGAGGTGGCAATGCAGCCTGGCTCTTGACCTTTCCAGGTTCGGTCAATTGCCGAATCTCCTGGAGCTGGCTTGCTATATCTTCCAAAAGTTTTCGCTGAACTTTCTCCCTTTCTCTGTGCCCCACTGAGAAGTTGAGCTTCTCTCTTCCCTCTTGCACAATTCTTAACCTTTCTCTAAGCCACTCAACTTCATGGTCAAGTTTATATCTTTCATAGTCAACTGCAGACATGGAATTTCTTCGCATGACAGAAGGTGACGGCGAAGCGTCTGAACTACCTTTGAAAGATTTATTGCCCATTTTCCATCTTTCATAATCAACTGCAGTCATGGAATTTCTCCGCACATCTTTAGGTTCTGTGTCTGAACTACCTCTTTCCACTTTGTTGTCGATTTTCCATTTTTCATAATCAACTGCAGACATGGAATTCCTCCTCATGTAATTAGGTGTCTTGTCTGGACCACCTCGGTGCAGTTTATTTTGTATTTTTGATTTTTCATAATCGACCGAAGACATGGAATTCCTCCGCATATCGTAAGGTAAAGCTTTATCTTGAGAGCCATCCACTATTGACAATTCACTACCCGTGTCTGAACCAACTCCGTGCACTTTATGCTCAGTTCCCGACCCTGTTATACTCTTAAGTGTTTCAGAAATATCTAAGGTAGCATTTACTAATAGCTGTTCACTTTTCTCAGCACTCATTTCATTATAGAAATCAGACTTCTCATCAATAACATGAACATCATGAACATGAGGCTCTGTATTGGGCGTTGAGCTAAGTGGATCTTTGCTTCCCTGATCCACATTGCCACCAGCTACATCAAGTTCATGTTCGTTAGGAGGATTAGTTTTTTCAACCAATTCAAGTCCCTCAGCATTTAATACCTGGACCTCTTTTCCCTGAGAAACACGTTTCCCATCCACAGACACCATTCCCTTCTCTTGTACCTTGTGATTGATCTCATACATATTATTTAAGATATGTGAATGGCTGTCAACACTTTGAAGCAAGTGCATGTCGATCTGCTTCGAAGAGTCACCTTCTTCCAAATCTGGAACTGGTAGTTCTGTCCCCAAATCCAGAGTGCGGTTTTGTGAGTCACTTGATGGTGCCCCATAATCTGAAGTACTATTTGCCATTTTCAACTTTGACTTCTCACTAATTGAATCACTTGTCCGTTCCAGCATCAACAACAGCTCTTCACTTGGAAGCCGCGAAATACTTTGTGCTCCTGTGGCAGCAACATTATGCATGTCATCATCAACTTGATCGCTTCCAAAGAGTATTTTCCTGTAGTACTCAGCTTCTTTCTCCAAGAAATGCTTTTCCCTTTCTCTCCTAAGTAAGATCTCTTTGAGAATATTCATTTCCTCAGCGTCGTAAATTGATTTTTCCTGTATCATCCTCTGGTATTGCCTTGCCTCCATTTCAATTGATGCCTTCTCCTCTTGCAGACGCAATATCATGGCCATGGCCTCATCCGCCGCAGTAGCAGCAGCACTTCTCTCCTTCTCCAATTCATAATAGAGAGCAGTGCGGGCAGAATGCTCTTCGTCTAGTGCTTGTTCCAACACCCGAACCATAGTTTTATCTTTACTATCATATGCTGGCTTCTCATGCTCATTGCCTCCAAAATTTTCAACAGATGAAGCATCATTCTCAATCGATTTAGTTTTACCAACATGTTCATTCAACTCAAGCCGCGAAACTCTTTCTGGCTTCGGAGCTTCCATGCCATCTAACATAACATGAGCATCCACATATAAAGAAACATCAGCATAATATATCCAGACATCCTGTAATGATGTAGTTCTGCAAGAACTAATGGATCATTTACAACAACAAAATTATTCTAAAGAACATGGGACTTATGCCTGAGCCATGAAGTACCTCGAAACTCATGCTTTTCTTAAGTTGGAAGATACTGCAATTGTTTGTTATTTGCAAAAATATGTATCAAATATCTCTGCATTAAATGTTTGCAGACATGACAACGAAATTCAATTACTACATGGGTCCTTTTCTGAATATCAGGAAAGGCCGGAACCTCAAATATGCAATGGGTTCCTAATCTACATGTGCAACCACCTATTTTCTGAAATATATAAGGTAAGTCATAAAAGTGCTATCTTATATTTCCCACTTCATCTCTAAAAGGTTATTGTTGTTAAGTCTAAACAAGTAATTACATAATAGTAATAAACTGGCTTAGAAAGTGAAGAAGAAAGAACTTTTACTAACATCCAGAAACCTAAAATAGCACTAACATGACTAAATTGTCAGCTTGAATAAACATTTTTTTGAGAAGGAGCTTGAACAAACAATTCAGTGCAAAAAGTCTGTTAAGAAAGACTAAACTACAGGACAATAAAAACACACCTGAACTGGAAGGAACTTCAGTACCCTGATTCCCCACGTTACTTAAGCTGGAAGGAGGATTAGCAATGTCTCTTGCACCCCACTGAAATATATCATATGGTGAAACAGAAAACACCTTCGCATAATCAACAGAACGTCCCTTGCGGCGGTGTTGCATACCATGAAACGGCCTTCTTGAATTGATAGGTGTAACCATGTCTTGGGAATCCGACTGTACCGCATCACATGAGGAAACCGAAAACAGCTTTCCAAAATCAACAGAGGCCCCCGTGCGGCGCCTACGAAGGCCGTGGCTTGGCCTTCGACCACCAACCTTCTTTCCCTTATGATCCAACCGTTCTTCCAATTTCACCGCACCAGACTCACAGCTCTGCTCATTCCCCCAAACAGAACCTCTCCCAACCCCACTTAACCCCTTCCCATCCGAAAACGAGCTGCATGATGCATCACCCTCAAACTCAAAGTGCCCACTCTCATGATCAGACTTACATTTCGCATGCAAATGTGGGTCTCCACTCCACATTACATCGAAAGGGAACTTGCTCTTCAGCTGCAACTGAACTCGGCAGATCTTCTCAGATGGGCCCTCCACTAACTGCTTCTGGAAGCAGTAATTGTTCTTGGGGTTCCCAAACAACCCATCACAAGGGCAAGGGAGACTTAATCCAAATAAATCCAAAAACTTCGATGTAAAAAAAGCAAGAGCAGAAGCACAGAGCAACATATAGGCTATTGAGAGATCAAGAAATGCACCAACAAGCCCACTCAATGTCCATGAATGTATCATTTGGCATGCCATTTTTGATCAAATAATCATTTACCACCCTGTAAAGTAAATTCCAATCAAAGAAATTACCATAACAATTACAAAGCAATCAAATAGAACAAAAAGGTTGAAGCTTTAACACTTTCTATATACATACAAGAGTATCGAATCTAACCCAGTAAAGAGAGGGTTGGGGTGACTCACCGAGTTGAGCTCCGTGATGTTTCTGTGTTTGGATGAGTGAAGGGGAAGAGGGGGGTTGCTTGTTTTATGGGTTTAGGGGAGGAAGGGGACAGGGTCGGCCGCTTGTGGGGAGGTCCCCCGAGGGTGAAACGACGTCGTACTCTGCCGATGACGCGCGTCTCATGTGTTGGTTCGTCGTTGTTAGGCTTGGGAGGGTCGTGGAATTCAAACACCGCGGGGGAGTTTCGCATTTACTGATATGTAACAGTTAGTAGATCTCCTTCTTATTAGGTGATTTTTTTTCTTTTTACAAGTTGGTATACCAAAGACTTAATCAGTCTTTATAACATGATTGGTACTTGATATTGAAATTTTCATATCATCAGTATATCGTACTAACCATGTATGTGTAATTATACAAAAATACACTCATATCTATGTAGGAAATGTGAATTAAACATCTAACCTCTTATAAATAACCTATAAAATGTATAATATATGTAAAGACAATTAAAATATATGTATAATATATAATATATGCATTGTTTTATATTTATAACATACTATAGATATAAATACAATTAAAATATAAAATGTTTAAATTTTAGTAAGAGATATATTTTGAAACCATGACTGCTCTGGTAGAAAATATGACCATCAGACCAAAGTTATCATTGCATTATATTTGTGAAAAAAATATATTTATCACTTCATTTTTTGGGCTACAATATAAACTTGGTAGAGACTTATTACCAACCGTACCAACTAAGTCGGTATACCAACTTCGGTGGTTGGTTTTAATAGAGAATTTTGTCTACTAATTATAAGTTTGTTGGTACATGATATTGGTAAATAAAGTCAGTATACCCACCAATGTCAGTCCTAGGTAAAATTCAGAAACCAAATCTTCAACTTTAATATCAAAAGAAAAAAAAAGTGAATATAGTTTTTGTTATAGGATATTCAATATCTTTCTAGATATTCAATATCTTTCTAGATATTTTTTATGTGTGTCTTGGCCTTATGGCAATAGGATATGTAGTTTGACTAAATCTATGTATTCATTATCCTTACAATATTGGTATTATGTAATTTCATATATAAAGGGCTCATATCAATGAATAAGATATTCATCTTTCACGATTCTCTATTCTCAAACCTCTCTCACTTCATCACGTTATCAGCTCTTGGCCCAATCTTGAGCTAACAATTTTTCCAACCCTAAAACCAAACACCGGAAGTTCTCGGCCGTCGCCGCAGCCGCCGGTCCCCGGCCGTCCGCTCTGTTGCTTTCTTTTCGTCCAATCAAGCATCTGAGTTTTTACGGTATGTTATTTTAAAACTCTAAAACTCTTCCAAGTTCAATAACCTCGGAGGAGATAAAGTGTTTTCTCACTTTCTTCTACTCCATTCTATGTTTGGGTAGGTGTATTTGCAGGTTTAAAATCCCAGTTTTTCCTCCCCGGGTCCAAAGTTGTGTTTGATCAACTTTGGTTCTTTCTTTTGAAGGTGTGTTTGATCACCTTCACATAGTTTTCCGAGTCGTGTTTGATCAACTCCGGACATTTATACCTTAGGGTTGTGTATGATCAACCCTACAGAGACAAACCAAAATAATAAAAGCATCGTATTTGAGTATCTTTCGAGTCTCTAATAGAAAACTAATACGACTTGTTCTCTCTTGTATGCAGATGGACAAATGCATCGAATTCGATGTCCTCGACTCCCATGGTATTGAGTACCACCGTTAGATCTCGGATATTGAGCAGACCTTCATTGTTAAGGATCTGACCAAGACCATATTCCCCGATCCAACTTACGAACCGCCTCATAAGAGAACAAAATCTCAAGCGCTCATGTTCCTTCGTAAGCATATCGATCTCACACTGCGCAGGCTGTATCAATCGAAGCATGATCCAAAAGATATGTGGGATGCACTCGCCGAACATTTCGGCAATATTCATTCAACCTTGCTCCCATAATTAATTGTATGCTGTGATGAAATCCGACTATTGGATTACAAGAGGGTTGATGACTTCAACAGGGATATCTTTTGCCTACAAGCTCAATTGAGCTCATGTGGAGTCGAGAAAAGTGATGCAGATCGACATGATTGAAAAAACTTTCTCGACCTTCCCTTCTGCTGCTAAGATCCTAATGAACCAGTATCAACTTGAGTTCCAAAATAAGAGGATTACAACATTTAGCGGCTTAGTAACGTAACTCCTTATGGAAGAAAAGAATAATATGATCAATGATCAGAATAATTTGCATCCTATAGGCATCCAAAAAATTCCGGAATCTAATTACAACAGCAAACAGAGCAAGAAAACTTCGAAACGCAAGGATCACCATCAAAATGAACCTTACGCACATGAGAATCAGCACCACCATGCCTCTAGTTCTCGGGGACAAGATAATGGTTTTAGTGTCCGAACCAACACTTGGCGCTGAGACGCTGGTGCCGCTGGCCCCAAGGGCGGCGCCACTTCACCTTGGAAGCAGCATGTTCGCTCTTCTTCTGCTTTCCATAGACAATGCAACAAATGTGGGTCCAAGGACCACTGGCTCAAAAGTTGTCGGGCTCCTACAAATGTTGTTGCCGCATATAAGAAATACAAGGAATTGATGGAAGTCAATTCCACTAAAAACAATGGAGTTGAACATAATGTTACCTTCAAGGTCGCAGACCCCAATGAACAATGTTCTGACTTAGATGTTCCTGACTTTGACGTCATTGGTTAGATTGTTTTCCTTTTTACAAATCATGCTATAATAAGACATCATTAGAATGCCATGTTTAGTTTTCTTCTCAATTTTGTTTTGAGACCCTATGTACTTTTCAGCGCATTAATAAAAGTTCTTTTTGGTTCTTCTTGTCTCTACATGGTTCGAATTGATTTACAATAAGATGTACATTTACATCTACCTTAGAAAACATGGCATCAATGCCATCTTTGGTCTCTCCCTCAGAGGAGGTGATGTACGGCGCCGTGACTCTCAAGGAGGGTTACTAACGTGTTTTTCGGTTCAAGTCTTTTACCTTATAGCGGATTTTTCTTCATCAATTGTTCAACTAGGCTCATCCGAATTAGTATGATGTCTTATAATTATCTTAAATTAAGGAGATAGTGGTTTCAAGTGTGCCTTACACTACCGACCCTCCACGGCCATGTCTGGTCATACTTAATTTGGATTTACTGAAAGCTTTTGATTTTGGATTCCTCATACGCTATTAATCTAATTGTCGTCTTGTAAAAGACGAAAGACTTGTCATCACCGGATCATAATCAAATCCTCTAGGTTCTTTGGACTTCGATTTGATCATCAACACGTCCCTGTGGCTAAGCATACTCCTTCATGCCACCGGTAAGCTTCAAAAGCTTCGCTAATGCCAAATCTGCAAAAAATAGTAATCTGACCTCCCTGGAGAGTCGACTTCGTTTGAGTTTGGTGAATAGATCCGGACAAACCAAACAGTGGGCTTTATATCATTGGAAAGCTCTATGAGTATAGTTTTCAGAACATTTTACGGTTTATCCATATCTATTTTAACGAAAAAGTTATGACTGTTTTAATGCACAAATGTCATTCTACGCGAGAACTTTTCAGCACTCTCGGGATTGTTGCTACTTTTAGCCTTTTCAATCCTTCTAAATAGCACAATATCGACCTATTTACTCATATATCTACTCTTTTTTGTAGATATGACTCTTGGAGAGATCAAGTGCCTCACGGATAGTGGATCAACCTACACCATTCTAAGGAACCGACAACTATTTCTTGAGTTAGTGCCCTATAAATCATCTGTGACGACAATGATTGGATCTTCTCCTGTGATCTTTGGGTGTGGAACCGCTTTTTTCTTTCTGTCTCATGGCACTATGATCCATGTCATGAACGCTCTTTATGCCCCATAAGGGCACCAAACCTTGTTGAGCTTTAAGGACATTCGTGCTAATGACTTTCACTTGGAAACTCATTGTGAAGATGAAATAGAGTTCTTGTGACTTCTTATGATTACGGACGTAAACGTATATTAGAGAAACTCATGAGTCAATTTAGTGGTCTTTACCTTACTACGATTCAGATTATTGAATCCCATGTAGTCGCCAAACAAGATCTTTAGGACTCTGACTCGTACAAGCTTTGGCATGATCGACTTGGTCATCTCGGAAGGGACATGATGATCCGAATTCTGCAAAATTCTCATGGACATCCCTTCTTCAAATCAAAACAAAAATGTTTGGGAACTGATGTCACTTTGAATCATGGTGGTGACACCATAACTGGCCATCACAACCCAAAGGGGACATTGACGTCTCCCGGGCTAGGCACCAAATCCTTTGCTGTTGCTCGGCTGACCCATCAAGCAATTGAGGCGCGTCGTTCTTCCCTTGATGTGTCGTTGACTCTTTCAAAAGCTCATCGTTAGTTTTGCAAAGCTTGTTCTTCAATGAAAGTAGTATCGAGACCGTCTTACGCTAAAGATAACACTGAGAATGTTCCATTTCTACATCATATCCAAGGTGATATTTGTGGACCCATTTATCCTGAATGTGGACCATTTCGATACTTTATCATTCTGGTGAATGTTTCAACGCTTTGGACTCATGTCGCGCTCTTATCCACACGAAATGCTGCATTTCCAAAACTCCTAGCACAAATTATTAAACTTCGGGCTCACCACCCAGATTATCCAATTAAGTCAATTCGACTGGATAACGCTGGAGAATTTATATCAAAGACTTTTGATGACTATTGCATGTCTATCGGGATTGAAGTTGAGCATCTTGTACCCTATGTTCAAACGCAAAACAGTCTCGCCGAAGCTACGATCAAACGGCTTCAGCTTATTGCTCGAGCATTGGTAATGCGCATCAACCTCTCAATTGCGTCATGGGGCTATGCAATATTGCATGCAGCATTACTTATTCGTTTTCGACTCACTGCCAAACAACCATTTAGTGTGTACCATTTGGTTACTGGATATGAGCCTGACATTTCGCATCTACGCATTTTCGGTTGTTCAGTTTATGTGTCAATTACTCCTCCACTGTATTCTAAGATGGGTCCTCAAAGACGATTGGGTATCTACGTTGGTTATGAATCTCCAACGATTATCCAATACCTAGAGCCATTAACAGGTGATATTTTTACCACCAGGTTTGCAGATTGTCACTTTGATAAGACATTCTTCCCGTCGTTAGGGGGAGATACGAACAAACATGTTCATGTGGAACGACATGAATTGTCATGGTTTGTCCTCACTTGTCTCATTATGATCCTCGCACCTCACAGACTAAAATTGAAGTGAAATGTATTCTCAAACTTCAAAAAGTAGCAAATATGATGCCTAACTCTTTCTTCGAGATTGCGAAAGTGACAAGATCCCGATATACCAGCTGCAAATGTTCCTGCTAGGCTCGAAGTCTCTAAAAAGGGCATGGCAATCCCCTGGCAGGGGACTGCCGCCGGCACCAGCGCCACCCACGGTGGGGGGATGGATGTCAAGACCCGCACCGAATTTCACCCTGAAACCAGAGGTGAGTCCTTCGGTAAATTTTCCTTGGAGGTGGTCCCCGCATGACTCACCTCGGGTTTCAGGGTGAAATTCGCAACTATCAAGACCCGCCCCGAATTTCACCTTGAAACCCGAGGTGAGTCCTGCGGGGACCACCTCCAAGGAAAATTTACCGAAAGACTCTGCAAACCTCCCTTGAAAATGGACAACCCTAACTCGGAAGGACAAAAAAATAGAACCACTCTTTTAACCAATAAATTAACATTCTCCGCTACAACCCAAAAGTAGCCAGAATAAGTTATACAAAAAAAATCTCAACAGTATTCAGAGCTACTAAAATTAAAAACACAGCGGAAGCTGACAATCTCCTAATAGATTAAACATGTAACCTACTGGAGAAATGTAGTGGATAGATGGGTCATTATGCCTCGACGTTGCCTTCTAGACCTCACGTAAACGTTGCAGACTAGGCATTTTAAAAACGAAGAGCCCAGGGGAGAATATTAAAAAACGTCAGAGTAAGTGGACAAAAGCGATTTCGACAACAAATAAATATTTCCCCAAAAATACTTTCAAAGAAAATCATTTACCAGCGATGGCTTAAAAGCTTAACTTGAAAATTCTGAACTGGTGTCTAGCCTCACTAGGCTCCCAAACTTTAAAAAAATGGCCTCTCAGGCTAGAATAAAATATATATCAGTATGTATTCACACTCGACTATCTCTTGTACGATATATATGAATAAGCTCAAAAAATAGATAATGATACAAGACTACGACGCTGGCGTCTAACGCTCACGTCACCCCATACTGGAATTGTACCTCAGTATGGGGGAAACGCCCGAGTGGTATATATACGTGCTGATTCCTTGGACGAATTCTATGAATAAATTGGAAGAATAGAAAGTCGTACAAGACTACGACGCTAGCGTCTAACGCTCACGTCACCCCATACTGGAATTGTACCTCAGTATGGGGGAAAATCACGTATAACTAGCTAGCATTTATTTATATACATATTATTCTCATAAACAACTATATATGAGTATAATCACCGAAATTCTCAATTTCGGGAAATTTCCAACAATAGAAAAATCATTATTCAACAATAAAGCATTTTAAGCACATTATTCAAGACAAAGGTCTACTCACAAATTAGGCCTAAGCCTGATGTCGGTCGGAGGCCTCGTCAGCTCGAGCCTCCTCGCATCCTGTTCCAAAAACATAAATAAATCCTTAATTAACACACCGACGCTTAAAGAAAATAGTCATAAATAAAAATGAGCTCCGCGTGCTCAACCATGTCTCTCGCCTAAAATCTTAAATTCACTACCAACCAAATAAACCTCCACAAAATCTTAACCGACATCCTCTAAACACCTTCCACATTTCTAACCTTAAATAATCACGTGGCCGGATTTTAATTTATTAATCGGCAAAAAATACCAAACTTCAAAAATTCTCAAACCTATCCAAAACTCCTCCAAAAATTCTAAAACTCATTCCATTAAACTCTTCATAAAATTCCCTACAAAAAACATTTTTCCTAGCGGCGGCTCCGCCGGCAGTGGCGGCCGGCGGCCAGCTCCGATGACCTCTAATGCCCACCAAAATTTGACAGCACATTCCTCTCAACCTCCTCTACAACTTTCCTAACTACCACAAACACCAATTACAAGCCTAACTATGCCAATCGAACGAAAACACACAAAAAGCCCTAGAATTTCCATTACCAATTTCTCCTCCTTACCTAGCTTGAAATGGAGGGAGCCCTTTGGAGGGATTGCTGCACAGGAGGAGGGCTTTCTTTTGAGCCAAGACTCGCCGGCTATGGCGGCCGAAAGAAGAAGTTCCGGCGACGGGAAGTTCCGGACAGTCGGAACTTTCGGGCTCGGCTACAACTTCTCAGCGGCGCTAGGGGCTCGGTCACCTACCCAAAAATGAAGAGGAGAGGATGGTGGTTTGAACGGGACCAGCGCGGCGGTCTGGGGCGGCCGGACTGCGGCGAACGGGCGATCGAAAAATCCAGGTGGAGAGCGGGTCGGGGAGGGAGAGAGAGAGAGGGACGCGCGGAAGGAGAGAGAGAAAGAAATGGGTTGGGCTCAGCCCAGTCGGGTCCAACCTCCCATATACCCAATCCAAAATTCAACACCCCAAAAAATAATACCCCAATAAAAATTACATTTTACTAGCAAAAATTACCATTTTTACCGTCGTCACTTTTTCTTCCTTCAAATAAATCCTTCAAAATAATCGTTCCCTAACACCACTCTGGGGACCAATTAAATTAAACACTTACTGACGAAGACGGTAAAATTCTTATTACCACCGTGCTAGTAATTAAAGTAAAAAATTAAGGGTCGGGGCGTGACAATGGAGGTCGTGGCTCCCCAAAGGAAAAAGGGGAAGCCACTTGGTTCGGTTGACATGCGTCCGAGAAAGAAACAAACTGACATGGCACAAGTCAATCCCTTGATCATCAATGTTGAGAATCCTTCTCAAGAGATCATCTCTGATTACAGTTGTGTCCATGAATTGATGTTAGAATCCATGGAAGACGCCTCAAGATCAATGTCAACATCAGAGGACATAGAGATCTCTATGTGTTATGATAACACTTATGAATTGATGAATCGGTCATCAACCCATGTCGATGATATATTTGTTTATTCCATGGCTCATGAATTAATTGAGCACGATGACATCGAACCACACTCTGTTGCAGAATGCCAAAACAGAGTAGATTGGCCTAAATCGAAAGATGTAATCCAGGCAAAATTTGATTCTCTAACAAAGAGAGAGGTCTTCGGCCTAGTAGTGCTAGCTCTGTCAAGTGTAAAGCCAGTTTGACATAAATGGCTCTTTGTGGAAAACGTAATTAGAAGAATGAGGTACTTCGGTATAAGGCCCGCCTTGTGGTGCAAAGTTTCTCACAACACCTTGGGATTGATTACGAAGAGACTTACTCTCCGGTCATGGACATCATAACTTTCCGCTACTTAGTCAGTTTGGTAGTGTCCGAAAAACTTGACATGCAACTCATGTATGTGGTTACGGCATATCTCTATGGGAATCTAGCAGATTCAGATATATATATATATATATATATATATATATATATATATATATATGAAAGTGCCCAATGGCATTACATTACCTAAATCAAGTGACTCTAAACCACAGAGTATGTATGCTATAAGGTTGCAACGCTCACTTTACGGATTAAACAGACAAATGTGGTATACTCGTCTAAGTGATTACTTGATTAGGAAGGGATATAAAAACGATGAATTATGCATGTGCATGTTCATAAAGAAGACAAGTTTCGAATTTGCAATAGTGGTCGTCTATGTCGATGACATGAACATTATCGGTACTCTTGATGAAATCAAAGAGACCGCGGCTTATCTGAAATCCGAGTTTGAGATGAAAGATCTTGGGAAGACTTGATTTTGCCTAGGTCTTGAACTAGAGCACCGACTCTGTGAAATTCTTATCCACCAGTCTGCATATGTCCAAAAGATGCTCAGGCGATTTAATATGGACAAGATGCACCATGTTAGCACTCCCATGATTGGTCGAAGTTTGGATATAAGTAAAGATCCATTCCATCCGAAATAGTACGATGAATAGGTCTTGGGTGCAGAGGTTCCATACCTTAGTCCAATAGGCGCATTATTACACTTATCTTAATGCACTCGACCAAACATTTTTTTCTCAGTCAACTTGTTAGCTAGATTTAGCTTAGCGCCAACCCAACATCATTGGATCGAAGTCAAGAACATCTTTCGCTATCTTAAGGGTACCATTGACTTGGGACTGTTCTTTCCTTATACTGATTCAAGAAGGATAGAAGATGGTCCTATAGCCCATGGAAGTCACGGCACCTATCTACCAAGGGACCGGACCACCGCCATGAATGTCGCTGGTACGGCTGTTGGACACGGGTCTGACGCCATGCAAGACACCGCCGCCTTGTCCTATGCTGAGACACCCAACAATACGTTGGTGGGTTTCGCTGACGCCAGATATTTATCTGACCCTCATAAAGGACGTTCTCAAACTGGTTATGTATTCACTATTGGGAATACGACGATATCTTAGAGGTCTACAAAGCAGACTCTAGCGATGGCATCTTCAAATTATGCAGAGATTATTGCTTTGCATGAAGCTGTTCGGGAAAGGGTTTGGTTAAGATCAATCATTAAACACATTGGTTGGATTAAATTCTACAACTGATAGACCTACATGCATTTATAAGAACAATGCAGCTTGTATTGAGCAAATAAAGGTAGGTTACATCAAGGGTGATAATACAAAACACATTTCACCTAAGTTCTTCTACAACTAATAACAACAAACATTTCTTAACATTCAAGTAAACCAAGTTAGTTCCGAAGGAAATGCAACAGACTTATTTATTAATTCCTTACCTAAGTCTACTTTTGAGAAACATGTGAAAAGTATAGGCATGCGTCGGCTATCAAGTATCTCTGAATAATGTTCACATTAGGGGGAGTATCATCTTGATGAAGTAGATTGGTGCGTTGTATTCTTTTTCTCATACGATCAAGGTTTAGTTTTTTTTCTCCTTCAAGGTTTTTGTGACTTGACGAGGTTTTTGACGAGGCAACATAACTGCACCATCAGCATAGCAACGCACAGCACAATGTGGAGTGTCATAAGATATTCAATATCTTTCTAGATATTCTTTATGTGTGTCTTGGCCTTATGCCAATAGAATATGCAGTTTGACTAAATCTATGTATTCTTTATCCTTACCATATTGGTATTGTGTAATTTCCTATATAAAGGACTTCTATCAATAAATAAGATATCCATCTTTCATGATTCTCTATTCTCAAACCTCTCTCACTTCATCAGTTTTAAAATTTTAAGAGCAAAGTCAAAATCTCATATAAGATTTTGAAAGTTAATCATAAAATAATGATTAACGTTACTCGTTTTCTAACCATCGTTTGGATTGTTTGTTTAAACATGGTTTTCTTTGTTATCGCACGTAAATCCGATGAATACGGTCGTGCAAAAAGAACTGCATGGTTGTTCGTTCTTCAATCCCTCTGCGGATTGGTTCTTTTTCTCTCATCTATCTCTTCTTCTTTTTAAAGCCTTTTATTTTATGTTCTTAGTATTAGAGGATGTTTTGTATGTTCAAAGATATTGGGTTATGGAAATCCTTGAATGAATTATGTACTACAATTCTTGCACGAGATTTTATTGATTTAACTCTAAGTTTTCACCAGCAGATCTAGTGACGGTCTGGTGTCACTTTTCGGTGGTGTTGGTGGTGGCGACGTCCCCATGCCTCTCGCCTCTAATTCATCTGCTCATGTGGTTGAAGCTTGTAGTTGTTCTGATGTTATGGGTTTGTTTAACCAGCCCCATTAGTGGACCTAGTGTTGTGTTTATGTATTTCTGTTTTGTTTATATATAAATATTCAGTCTTTGCAAAAAAATAATAATAATAAATAATAAAAAAACATTTCTCTAACAAGTGACCGGGATGTATATGTACACATATCATGTGGAATTGTGGATGACTAAACAAGATTATTTAACCCCAGGAAAAACTTAATTTGTCTACCGTTCTTCTTTTTGTGAGTGACAGTGCATGTCTGAATTGCCTTAGCCTTGGCCGAACCATCTCACCTTGTGTGCAACCGGCCTGGCGGGTAATTTGGTTGGTGCGTATGTTTCTGGTTCTAAAATTTCGATCGGGAAGGAGTACTTCCTCTTTTGTTTTATGTGTAGGGAGGGGTTATGCTACGATCATCATGGGGAAGGAAATCAAAGAGAAAAATGGTTTGCAGGCTGACGCAAGAATCGTATTTATAAAATAATAATGTGTGAGGCTTATGTTACGCCTACATTGTCGAGACGACCTAGTGTTACTTGATGGCGGTCGGAGGTCAGTAGGTCAGACTCGAGATCGGAAGCTTGGGCTTGTTCGTATTTCACGGAAGAATTCTTAGGTGATGATGGGATTGGGCTTGAGACCATGACAATTGACATTGCTCACCAATAGTTAGGACAACGTCAAAGATAAAATCATGGCCAGACATCAGCGGTGGTGGAGCATATTTAAAGGGCGGCGCAATGCATTTGCTAACTTGGGCGAGGAACATAGTTTGCCCTCTTTCTGTTCTGACCTTTTGGGTTGTAGGTTGGGCTTGGGTTCTTATTAGGCACAAGCCCGTTTCTTATTTTTCTTAATTTGGTCGAGTTTAGTTGTCTTTCCTTTTTAAGCAAGGGTTTGGGGTCTTAGTCAAGTTTGTGTCATTAGTCGAGTGGATCATTTTTAGAGATAATTTGTCTTAACATTGGTGTTTTCTTGTTGTCGATGTAATTGGGAGACGCCTCTACACATATGTTGGCAATTTTGGTATATGGTGTTGAAGAGTTTGATTCTTCTTAAGATTGGCTATAAGAATGTATCGAGGTTTTTAAAAATAGGTAGGCTATAGTTAAACTTTATTGATTCTTGGCTATTGTAATGGTTGGATTGTTAGGTAGGGAAGAGAGTGTGGATTTTATATCCATTAGCTACTGATCACTCCCACTATTGTAACTTTTGGATTTTATATATAAAGGATTTCTTGTTTTCAAAAAGAAAAGATTTCATTGGTTTAATAACTTTAATTACATAATTGACATCGACATAAACATACTTTAATTACATAATTGACATCGACATAAACATAAGTTATTCACTCAAACCAGAATTTAATGTTATACACCCCCAACTCAGTGTGGTGTTGCGTCCTCTTAACCCCCCCCCCCCCCCCCCCCCCCCCCCCCAAAAAAAATTCTTATGGCTTGGGTTTCGATAGTAGATTGTATGATTTTTTTTTGAGGGAGTTCTTCCACTGGGTTATAGGTTTTCATATAATTTGTGCATTGTGATTCGATTAGCATCAGACCACCAGTGATTCGGACATCATCGGTTTGATTTAGCACTCCTCAGTCCTCACTACCTCATGACTGTTGGTGGCAATATTAACAAGTATAATTGGTATGGCTGGTAGATTTGTTAGTATCATTTCATTATTGTATTCTTATGTTGGGCATCTGATTCATAGATTAACAAGTTATCAGTCTAGCTCTTCACTTTTTCTAGTTTAATTGAGTTAGAGACCCATGTTTTTTGTAGAATTTCGGCCTCATATTTGCATGCTTTTATAATTGGCTTGTCTGTTGATTAATATATTATTCATTTCAAAAAAAAAAAACTGAACTACACCAACACATTATCTGATTACAATTTACATGAATGATGAAGTTCATCTCATGACAACGGAAATGCATCATAACTATAGATTAGATAATGAAGTTCATCCTTAAAACCATCTTATTAGATAATGTAAATTAGACCCGATAAGAATTGAAAGTCAACCAAATAAGCCACAAATATTTAGTCTTCCCAGAGACAATCACCAACAACGTGGTGAGCAGAGAACATATTTGTGAAATCATTTCTCATGATACTGTGAAATCGTAACCGATAGCTAGAAGTCTATAACTTGGTCCTTTTTTTTTTTTGGAAATGAAATAAATTCATTAAGGAATAAACCCAAACATGAGTCTAAAAAATGAGCTCAAACAATATAAGGAAACAAAGAAAAAAGTAAATCCATTACACCTAACAAGGGTATAGTAACAGACTACTATCGCTATTACAAATTAAACTAAAATATAGACCACAGAACTTGGTCCTTTGGTGTGAGGCTGTGAGCCAATAACCAGAGTGTCTCTTCTAATATCAATCAGCTTCTTTGCAAATGTAAATGTCATCTAGCGTTTTGAGAGGATGCAACTCGATCATCGAATATTGGTTTTCCCGTTACCTTTGTGGTTAAGGTATTGGCCTTTCACACGAGTTGGCAGGGTTCGGTTCGAAAGCTGGTATGGTGGTGGTGAAGGTGGTGGAGGTGATCTGGTGTTGGAGCTTGTTTGCTCAAACCCAAAACCAAACATTATAAATCATCGAATACATATATATTGCCCTTGCCATCAATCAGCCAGTTGCAACCCAATCAGAACTACAAGCTTTAGCATGAAACATGCAATGCAGCCCATACTAGCAATAAAACCTCAGACCCAATCCCTATTCTTGAACTGATTTTATAACTTGCAAAACTTCAAGATATATGCTTCATGGTAATTTGTTTATTCAAGAACAAATACATAACGTCTAGCAATGTTCTTCACCATTTCAAACTATACACACGAAGCTTGCTCGGATCTGAATATTAGTTACTGCCTTTCACCCTAACTTTAGTAGAATCTGAATATTTTGTCTTCTAGGATACCTTGTGGGCATACCTTGAGAAAGTAAACACATAATCACCTAGAATTTGAGATATGGAAAACTAAACAAAAATTGTCCAAAAAGGTATATGAATTAGGCAACCAAACTCAATTTTTTTTTCCAATCGAACTCTAACTACTGCCATGCATCTCATTCACATATTAAGAAATCACAACAATCCAATACAAAGGGGCCCTTTTTCATGTCTACTCTGCGTACCGATCCTTTTCTTAAGTTGATTTATACCATCACAATCCATTTTCACTTTACCTAATCCGGATAGAGAAAGATAGCTCGATTTGAGGGACCTCAATTGCAACCGTCCGATAAGAAAATGGAAACATTATGAGAGTATTCCAACAGAACCACACACTTATCTCCTGCCAAAATCTCCTCAAACCTGCTAGTCATGAATAGGTGAGAACTGATTTCAAACTAGACATGAGAATTTCATATTAAGCAGACCAACTCTACCACACCAGGTATTTAGAATTCAAGTACTTAACATCTTTTTATTGGTCAACCAAACAGAAAGTTTCTATATTTGAGAGTTGTTACGCACTAAATTAACAAGTTGTTTAATCATGATTTAATTTGTCCGCCGTCTAGGGGAAGCACTAAACTTGGTGGTGGGTTTTGAGAGACAGGGGGTGTCATTCATATGTCCCTATCAACTGCAGCGTTTTGTTTGTATCAACTGCACCATACGTATCAATTGACCATACATATCAATTGAAGTAAAAAACTGGACATATCAAAATGAACAAATTACCACGGGTAATTAATCATAACAATATAAATTAGCGTAAGATTCTGATAAACAAGCTATTTAGACTCCTCCGAACTATTGATGTGGTGTATTCACATAATCTGGTATAAAAATCAATAAACTACTCACAGAAAAAAAAAACCAGCCATGAAATTCATCAATTCATAGCAGATCAAGCTACCGAGACACTAAATCCTCAATCAATCAATCAAATACATACAGCCCATAAACAATTTGCTAAGTAATCGATCTTTACTCAATTCCAAATCCTCCAAGAAAAAGAAAACCGGAGAAGAGTTGAAGATGAGAGAGAAAGAGAAAAAGAGAGAAGATCGGACCGAAGCAGTGAGTGAAAGAGTCGAGAAATACTTCGCAGCTGGAGCACTGGGGAGCGTCTGCAATCGTAACAAACATGCAGTATTGGTGGTTGAATAGATTTCAAATTGCCTAACAATTTACTGGTGATTAGATTATATATAGCTACTGGCAAATGAATTATTCACTATATATAAGACACAAAAAGCTACGGATTCTACTGTCTACTGTGTTGGAACAAGACCCTAGTTAATTAATTCCATCTGGTCCATCCTTGCAGTCATACATGTGATTTTTGGAGTCCATCGCGGTACCTTGTTCTTCAAATCGAATAAGGTCCTTCAGTCTTCACCATAAATTTGCTATCAATACGTTTGAAGTTAATTTGTGGGGATTCTGAAAATCACTGCCTTGAATTACAGAAGAAGAAAAAACAGGAGAAGTTGCTGGAAATGACACCCTACATATTTAGTACTGTTTTCTTGCTCTTTCAATATCTTATAAAATTTGCATTTTCAGTTCCATACATAACTGATTCATAATGCTCATTATGATATGATTATCAATTTTTGATTGGCAGTACAGTCTATATATGGACTTTCCACTTGTTAAAAACAATTCATACCGAAGACTTTAGATGAGCCATTTTTCTTTTTATCAAAGTAAAATTCATATTATAAACTGAAGTTACAAACGACCCCAATGACAACAACTCTGGCTCACAACTAAGCATCCTTACTCCAAAAAGGAAATACTAACATGCTAATAAATTAATCAGTCAGTGTAAAATTTGATCAATCTCTTTCAGTCGTATTGTAGGGCAATTTAGTATTGAAACGCACAACCATAAACCGGCACCAAAATAAAACAGACGAACAATCTTAATTGTATTGGAATTAACTATCAAACATAAGAAGTCAATTAACTAATTACAAGAAGAAGAAAAAAAATTAATATCATAGTCGTATTTTCATGTGTGTGCTGCGAAGTTACTCTCTCAATTCTATCGTGATCAGTTACACAAAAAATTTCATAAAAAAAGAAAAAAAATATGGTTAGTCATATTCACCATATAATGTATGTAAATGTAAGAAGTAAAACTAATTAAAGAATTACTAAAGTAAATAAACTATTTTTACTCTGAGGTAAAAACGTTTTTTTTAACCGGAGGGGCAAATTTACCGTTAAAAACGTTTTGGATCGGGTGAGAACGATCAGGGTTGAGCCTCGTTCGGGTCGCTGGCGAGGGTGATTCGTCTGGGTTGGGCGACAGCCGGTGCGGTCGGAGCAGCTCGGTTTGGTTGTCTGATCTAGGTTGGCGGATCGGATCATGACAGTGGACAAAGGACTGGGTCGAGGAGGAAAAATTCTCACGTGGGGGCAGCTTGCAAAGCGGGGCGTTCGGGGGTGGTGGAGGCTGCCTGATGCGCTCGCCGTCGTTGTGAGGATTCAAAGCGAGGCAAGAGGTTGCTGAAGCTCTCTCAAGGCTGGGGCTCGGCTCAGGATCGGGGAAGCTAATGGGTGCCCAGAGCAGATTTATGGGTGCCCAGGTGTATGGCGGCAGAAAATATTAGGGTTTTAGAGTTTCATTATCAAGCTCGGGTTAGAGCACAGTGCTGATAATGTGTTGAAGGAGAAAAGATAACGAGAATAACGGTCTACTCATTCATTGATAGAAATACCTATTTATAGGCATTACATAGAGTTTCCCGAAGGATCTAAAAGTTCTATCAACTGTAATCTATTATAATAAGAAAACCGGATTAACTAATTCTACGTGTATTAAGGCAAGACACATAACAGAAGGACGAAAACATAATTTCCTTAAACAATAGTAATATTATGATAGTTGGGTCATAGTAATATCACTGAAGACATCTCCTTCAATCACATTTTCCGTGAAGCAAACTTTGTGGCCAATGCTTTAACAAAGCTGGTTCATGGCTCTTTTGATCTTCGTACCTGGGATGTTAACTTTCCTCATGGTGATGTTATTGCTGTCAGTTTTAGCCACTCTGACACTAGCTGTCTGAGAGGTTTTTTCTTATAGTTTGTTATTTGTTTAGTTGTTTTGTATAAAAAAAGAAAAAAAAATTGTGAAAGCTGAAAACAGCTCTTCATTTGACTTGTCCTATAAATCACTCTCTGGAAAGAAGATAACGTTGGGTGATAACTGTGAAGATCATCTATCTGAAGAATAGTCCCACGCGGTTTACTTAAGCCCCCCAGTAATTCTCATGTGAGATTACTGAAAGCAAAACTTTGACTCTTTCTAATCAAAACCAAAACCAGAAGAGAATTGTGTTGGAAAGACTATAACATAAAAAGAAACTTCTATAATATATGACATCATAGGTTCACTGATTAAGCCATGATATATCAAGGCTGAAAAGGGTAGGCATAATCCGGTTCATACGGCATTCAATACATTCAACCATGCAACCTAACTTGTTGAGACATTCAGCATGAAAATTTATATCTACTCACTACTTACAACTCCAAATTCTCCATTCTAAACCTTCCGTTCTGGGGCAGGTCCTGAGAATTCAGAGTTCAAGACGTTATTCTTAGTCCTTTCATCAGTTTCATGTCCACCACCACCATGCAGCTGAACCACCGCTGCTTCGTTTTGCCACCAGACGACTTCGATGATATCGAGCCACCGGACCAAGAAAACCAGCACAATCCCACCAAGGAGGTGTTGGAGATCAGAAAGAATCATACCCGTCATGAATGCATGAGTCATCTTCGTGCTTTTGTCAAAGACTCGCTCTGCAGGCTCTACGACCTGAAATGGATCAATCTGTGTCACCATGACACGAGAAAGAGTCGACACCGACACCATTCTGGGGTGTTTCAGGACATGGATGGGATAGAGCTCAAGGACAAGGTCGGAGGAGACAACCCGAGGATCTTCAGCTTCTCGGAGCTTTATATTGGTTCCAATGGTTTCAGTGAGGAACAAGTTTTGGGGAGTGGAGGGTTTGGGAAAGTTTACAGAGCTGTTCTGCCTAGTGATGGAACTCTTGTTGCTGTGAAGTGCTTGGTGGAGAGAGGAGAGCGTTTCGAGAAGACTTTTGTGGCAGAGTTGCTGGCTGTGGCTCATCTTCGTCACCGGAATCTTGTCCGGTTAAGAGGGTGGTGTGTTCATGAGAAACAGCTCTTTTTGGTTTATGACTACATGCCAAACCTTAGCCTTGACCGCATACTTTTCAGGAGACCTGAGAATATAGGGTCTCCGGCAGCAGTGCCTCTCAATTGGGAGCGTAGAAGGAACATAATCGGTGGCTTGGCCGCAGCGCTTTACTATCTCCACGAACAGTTGGAAACTCAGATCATTCACCGGGATGTCAAGACGAGTAATGTGATGCTTGATTCACATTTCAATGCTCGGCTAGGCGACTTTGGCTTGGCACGGCGGCTGGAACATGAGATTGAGTACGAGATAAAGACACCATCTATGCAAAACCACCAGTTTCGGCTAGCAGAAACGACTAAAATTGGTGGAACAATCGGGTATCTGCCACCGGAAAGCTTCCAGAAACGAAGCGTGGCTACTGCGAAGTCTGATGTTTTCAGCTTTGGGATTGTTGTTATGGAGGTTGTGTCAGGTAGAAGGGCAGTGGATCTCGCTTGTCCAGATGATCAGATCATATTGCTAGACTGGATCCGGAAGCTGTCTGATGAAGGGAAGCTTTTACAAGCAGGGGACAGTAGGATTCCTGACGGGTCTTATCAGCTTGTTGGCATGGAGTATCATTTGCATCTTGCACTTCTATGCACACTTCAAAATCCGCAGCTGCGACCAAACATGAAATGGGTTGTGGAAGCACTTTCAGGCAACATTTATGGCAAACTGCCGGGCCTCCCATCGTTTCAGTGTCAGCCTCTCTACATCTCTCTATCCTCTGCCAGTAATTCTAGCACCAGGTACACAATAGCCTCCACAACAGCAACTTTTGCATCATCTATTCTATCGAACTATATCACAGCCACTGGAGAAACAATATATGCAACTGCTGAAAATGGAAGCAGTCGAAGCAGTACGGTCAGCTCGACTGAAAGCTTTCCACAGAAGAAAGCAACATTTCCTCTGGTTGAAACTCCAAGAGAAATATCCTACATGGAGATCATATATGCGACAAATAATTTCGCAGATTCTCAGAGGGTAGCAGAGCTGGACTTTGGGACAGCCTACCAGGGGTTTCTCAACAACCGCCATCATGTCCTGGTAAAGCGGCTTGGCATGAAGACTTGCCCTGCATTGAGGGCACGATTCTCAAATGAACTTCAAAACTTGGGAAGGCTCCGTCACAGGAACTTGGTTCAGCTCCGTGGTTGGTGCACTGAGCAAGGAGAAATGCTAGTTGTCTATGATTATTTAGCTGATCGCCTTCTAAGCCACCTACTGTTTCGTAAAGACTACATATTTGGCAATTCAATCCTGCAATGGCGTCACAGATACAACATTATCAAATCACTTGCTTCTGCGATTCTTTATCTCCACGAGGAATGGGACGAACAAGTTATACACAGAAACATTACATCTTCTGCTGTTATTCTTGATCCAGACATGAATCCAAGGCTCAGTTCTTTCGCACTTGCTGAATTCTTGACAAGGAATGACCATGGACATCATGCAGTTACTGACACAAGCAAATCAGCTCGAGGGATTTTCGGTTACATGTCACCTGAATGCATGGAATCTGGAGAAGTGAATACAATGACTGACATATACAGCTTTGGTGTAGTAATGCTTGAGGTCATCACCGGACAGATGGCTGTTGATTTTCGGCGGCCTGAGGTGCTACTGGTCAGGAGGGTTCATGAATTTGAGGCACGCACGAAGACTTTAAAGGAAATGGCGGATATTAGGTTGAACGGAGTTTACAATCAGAAGGAACTGATGAGACTGTTCAAACTAGGACTTGCTTGTACACGCTCCAATCCTCAATCAAGACCGAGCATGAGGCAGGTTGTTCGGATACTTGATGGGAATGACAAATGCTTGGCAGAACTACGCAGAAAAGAGGAAAGTAGGGAAGAATGGAGACGAGTGAATGATTCTGCTCTGTCACTAATTAAGAGGATCCAAGCTCTAGGAATACAATGATCCTCACCCGGGCAGCAGCATAAGAGTGAGCACAAATAAAATTTACAGTATGTTCTGTACTGGAAAAAAAAATTATTTTCTCTTTTAACCTTTTCGCTTTAGAAACTTTTTTATTGTGTGACAGTGAAAAGACGTTAGTGACTTCCATATGTATATTTCTGAGGAAGTAATGGATCTCTAAATAGGTACACATTCTTGCCTTATCATATGCAATGATCCACATAGACAAAAAGGAAAAATCAAGATGTTTATATCGGGACCAAGACGTTTCCTGATGTACGTGATTTTTCAATCATAGCCATATTTCATTATTTCGATCACATCTTATTTCACGAGATATTTGAAAATTTGGCTTCATCTGTATAGTTGGTTCATAAGGTTGTACATTTGCATATAACCTACTTATCAAGTTATACTATATCACTACATTAGTAGGTACGTTTTATTCCAATGACTAAGATTCACATAATGAAAATACAACCGTATGATGTGATCATTATAGTGAAACATGACTATGATATTAAATTCAATTGTATTCGGCAACGTTTGGGGCTCGATCGAAGCAGTCAACCCTAATTCATCGTCACTTATCGCACGGAAACGCTCTTACCTATCTTTATGTGACATAGTTTGGTTAATCATTCCTCACAATAATAAACTCTCACATAGATGAGACGTCACCCATATAAAAATTTGGAGACGTTTACGTCTTGATGATAGGGCTCCCCATAGGGAATATTAAGCGTAAAAAGGGTTGACTGCTTCTATCAGGATCTAGATGTTACCCAAAGTACGTGATTTTTCAACCATAGCCGTATTTCATTATTCCGTTCACATCTTATTTCATAAGATTTTTGAAAATTTTGCTTTCACTGTGTAGTTGGTTCACAAAGTTGTACACTTGCATATAACCTACTAAACAATACATTAGTAGGTATGTTGCAATTTCAATGATTAAAATTCACATAATGAAAATTCGACTGTCTCATGTAATCATTATAGGGAAACATGGCTATGATATTAAATTCAATTGTATTTGGCAACATTTGTGGCTCGATCGAAGCGATTAACCCTAATCCATCGTCATTTATCACACAGAAACACTTTTATCTGCTTCTCTGTGACCTAGTTTGGTCGATCATTCCACACGTTAAACTCTCACATAGATGCGAATAGTGTACAAGGCCAGCTTCAGAAAATCCAAGAGTTATATGCAAGTATTAGTACCAAAAACACCAACGACAATGAGTCCAAACAATGGATGTAGCAATCAGGAAATGTCAGGTTAATAGTCAGATATGAATAGTGATCATCATATTCACATAAGCATGATCAGGATCAAGAAACTCCATAGAAGGAACTCAAGAAAAAGAAAAAGCGAAGACATGCAATGAAATGATTCAAATTCCCTGTCTACTCAGTTCAAGGCTAAGCAACAAAGCTTGCTAAGCCTCACAAACCATTAGCAGGTTCATTTGGCAAATACCCAGATGAGGGACTAGCTTAGAGAAGCGCGAGTTGGCTTGTAATCTTAAATTTAATAACACACACTCGGGCACTCCGCACTCCTAAGAAATATGGACTAATCCTCCAGACACACGATTAAATTCATTGAAACAAATCCAAAAGCCACCTTTGCAAACCAGATAAACTGAACAGGTTTCTCTTTAACTTGCAGACGAGAAAAAAGAAAAGCAAATGAAAAAAAAAAAAAAAACTTAGTGAATTCTTGTAGAAGATAGTATGATCAAGATATGCCATTAAGAATGATATGAAATCAGCTACAGTAAGAAATCCATATTGGATATAACTACAGTAACAATGGTCAAGCAGCTAATAAGCATATATATTGAAAGTAGTATTGGACGTCTTGATGTAGGAAGCATTTTAGAAGGAAGTCCAGAAAAATAAACTTTAAGTTATCTCTTAGTTACACATTATATGAACAATTATGGAAAGTCAAAAAAGAAAAACGATATATAAGTTCCTATATCTTAATTCCCAAAACAGAGGAGACAAGACCATCGAAGTTGCCAACCAAAGCCTCGTAGCCTTGCATATGTGACTACTGTTTACACCTATGGTATCATATATGAAGTAACGTATTGTCACTGTATCTATAAAGAATAGCAAACAAAAGGATTGTGTGTGCAACATAACTTGAAACTATAAAATAGGAAAGATCTTAAAGTGGATTCCAGTTGCATACATTAACCTCAGATGTGATGTAGAACTATAAATATTGCTCTGAAGAATAATTGTACAGACACATACCAACGGCTGCAAACATCTCTTTCCAATAGGATACTGATAAAGGTTCGGGGTTTGCATGGAGAATGCAGTAAACCACAGGATGAAGCAAGACAAAAGATCAAGCAACGAGTCCAGTGTGGATGCAATAATAGCTAGTGAACCACTTCTGTAAGATGCATAAACTTTAGCTGCAAAAAGAGCCATGTTTTCAACATTTGATATTCTGATAGCAAACCTCTCACTTTTAGCCATATTATCCTGCTCTTCCTGCAATCAAATATTTCTATATCAGTTAAAAAGTAAACCAACTGCTCCTCTTGTTTATAGAGAGACACAACACGATGAAATATCAAACCTTTGACATTCAGGACTAAACCCCGCTCTGCCAAGGCATTCATTTTGTTAAATCCCTCAAGCATTTCTACCTGCTGCTGATAATACTCTGCCAGTCTGCCGCATTATCCTCCTGGCCAGAATCCATCAAGCAGAAGAGTTAAACATAAAGTTGTCAAACCTCTTTCTCTACTAATTGCAGCTCTATTAAAACAAATTGATTGCACACCCACCGTCAGTTGCTATTTCAAACTCTATGACAAGCAAATTCTCATTCGTAGAAACTAAAAGATTGATCCCCTAACAGCAGGCCATTATCCATAGCCACATTCGTAAAGGTCCTCTTTCAATCTAACCGGACCAATCCACTCGAATCCTTACCACTCTCACATAAACATGTATAAAATGAAGAATCAACAAATTCGCAAATTGAACAGAATTCTCAAAGAATATTAGAAGAACCTGGTGGGAAACTCATCTCTTTAAACGTTTAACCCAATTAATCCTTAACAATCAAATCAGACACTAAAAATCCATTACACATTATCAAGATTTTTCAACCATAATCGTATTTCACCATACCGATCACATCCTATTTCACAAGATTTTTGAAAATATTACTTCCTCCTTATAGTTGGTTCACAAAGATATACACTTACATAAAACCTACTAAACAAGTTATACCATAGTAGTAGCCACGTTGTGATGTTATCCGGTGGTCACTAAATTGCAAAATTTGGTATGTTTCACTAGCATGGTCATAGTGACCATATTGCTAGATCAGTACTCCAACTAGACAACATGAACTTAAGACATGAATCTCAATCTATTAATTAAATTTGCAAATCCATATATACAAATGTCAATATCCAATCTCAATAGCAATTACAAAACAAAAGGAAATACACAGAAATTCATATATAACAGGGACCTTTTTAGGCTATCTATTGATTCTTTGTTAGTCCCCCTGTTACCAAGAGCTGCTTAGTTTAGGACATCCTCTTCTTTTAGATCAAAGTCAGATACCCTACAATAAAATCCATGTAGCTATGTTAGTAGTAGAAAATAACAGACAATAGAGATATTAAACTTATTACAATGTTGGGGCTTAGGTAAGTACATACACAACTTCTGACTATTGGAGTTGCAAACAAATAAATAACCTCACAAATAAAGACTAAAACTATACATTCAACTCAACACAGACTATATAAATTAACAATGCAAACTCAGAAAACCTCACTTTGAACTTGCGACAAGTATATGATCACTGATGACAGTTTACATGATTAGTGCATGTAGTGAAGCAGCAACTAGGCACCTAGCTGTATTAGCAATGCATGTAAGGCTCAAACTCTAAAATATGAGCACATCAGTAGCCACAACTGGTAATAATAATAATAATAACAACAACAATAACATGCACATGCTCTGAAAACACAACAATGCAGTTAAGCATATCATGGTATATCATATTTTCTGCTAATGACGGCACACAGTCCATACAAAACACTAGCAAACACAACCAAGAGCAAAGACACATAGCTTAATCACGGATCACATCTACAAATCTAGACAATTCTACAAAAACCCAGGAGAACATAATGTTCTACCTCCCATATGAACTCTATCATCATTCACACAGTTTGCTGAATAGAGCCCAGATGAAATCAACAGCTTCAATAAAATGATGACCTAATTATAACATCACAATCCTCTAGTCTCTGATACTTAACAGATACTCAATCACAATACAATATCCTACTTCCATTCTCATTTAATGAGTCCCGAGTCTCACCAAACACAGGACAAGGCTTATTTTCTTGTCGAAGGTAGTCCAGTCCCAGCTAAACCCACGTAACAAACTTGCAGTATTGGTGGTTGAATAGATTTCAAATTGCCTAACAATTTACTGGTGATTAAATTGTATATAGCTACTGGCAAATGAATTATTCACTATATGTAAGACACAAAAAGCTACGGATTCCATCTGGTCCGTCCTTGCAGTCATACATGCGATTTTTGGAGTCCATCGCGGTACCTTGTTCTTCAAATCGAATAAGGTCCTTCAGTCTTCACCATAAATTTGATATCAATACGTTTGAAGTTAATTTGTGGGGATTCTGAAAATCAATGCCTTGAATTACAGAAGAAGAAAATACAGGAGAAGTTGCTGGAAATGGCACCCTACATATTTATTACTGTTTTCTTGCTCTTTCAATATCTTATAAAATTTGCATTTTCAGTTCCATACATAACTGATTCATGATGCTCATTATGATATGATTATCAACTTTTGATTGGCAGTACAGTCTATATATGGACTGTCCACTTGTTAAAAACAATTCATACTGAAGACTTTAGATGAGCCATTTTTCTGACTATTGGAGTTGCAAACAAATAAATAACCTCACAAATAAAGACTAAAACTATACATTCAACTCAACACAGACTATATAAATTAACTATACAAACTCAGAAAATTACCTGACTTTGAATACATTCAACCATGCAACCATGCAACCAAATCTGTAGGCTTAGAAGGCGATCAGCTAAATAATCATAGACAACTAGCATTTCTCCTTGCTCAGTGCACCAACCACGGAGCTGAACCAAGTTCCTATGACGGAGCCTTCCCAAGTTTCGAAGTTCATTTGAGTATCGTGACCGCAATGCAGGGCAAGTCTTCATGCCAAGCCGCTTTACCAGTACATGATGTCGGTTGTTGAGAAACCCCTGGTAGGCTGTCCCAAAGTCCAGCTCTGCTACCCTCTGAGAATCTGCGAAATTATTTGTCGCAGATATGATCTCCATGTAGGATATTTCTCTTGGAGTTTCAACCAGAGGAAATGTTGCTTTCTTCTGTGGAAAGCTTTCAGTCGAGCTGACCTTACTTCTTCGACTGCTTCCATTTTCAGCAGTTGCATATATTGTTTCTCCAGTGGTTGTGACATAGTTCGATAGAATAGATGATGCAAAAGTTGCTGTTGTGGAGGCTATTGTGTACCTGGTGCTAGAATTACTGGCAGAGGATAGAGAGATGTAGAGAGGCTGACACTGAAACGATGGGAGGCCCGGCAGTTTTCCATAAATGTTGCCTGAAAGTGCTTCCACAACCCATTTCATGTTTGGTCGCAGCTGCGGATTTTGAAGTGTGCATAGAAGTGCAAGATGCAACTGATACTCCATGCCAACAAGCTGATAAGACCCGTCTGGAATCCTACTGTCCCCTGCTTGTAAAAGCTTCCCTTCATCAGACAGCTTCCGGATCCAGTCTAGCAATATGATCTGATCATCTGGACAAGCGAGATCCACTGCCCTTCTACCTGAAACAACCTCCATAACAACAATCCCAAAGCTGAAAACATCAGACTTCGCAGTAGCCACGCTTCGTTCCTGGAAGCTTTCCGGTGGAAGATACCCGATTGTTCCACCAATTTTAGTCGTTTCTGCTAGCCGAAACTGGTACTCCAAAACGGAAAGACTAACATGCTAATAAATTAATCAGTCAGTGTAAAATTTGATCAATCTCTTTCAGTCGTATTGTAGGGCAATTTCGTATTGAAACGCACAACCGTAAACCGGCACCAAAATAAAACAGACGACCAATCTTAACAGGGACCTTTTTAGGCTATCTATTGATTCTTTGTTAGTCCCCCTGTTACCAAGAGCTGCTTAGTTTAGGACATCCTCTTCTTTTAGATCAACGTCAGATACCCTACAATAAAATCCATGTAGCTATGTTAGTAGTAGAAAATAACAGACACTAGAGATATTGAACTTATTACAATGTTGGGGCTTAGGTAAGTACATACACAACTTCTGACTATTGGAGTTGAAAACAAATAAATAACCTCACAAATAAAGACTAAAACTATACATTCAACTCAACACAGACTATATAAATTAACTATACAAACTCAGAAAACCTCACTTTGAATACATTCAACCATGCAACCTAACTTGTTGAGACATTCAATACATTCAACCATGCAACCATGCAACCATGCAACCATGCAACCTAACTTGTTGAGACATTCAGCATGAAAATTTTTATGTACTCACCACTTACAACTCCAAATTCTCCATTATAAACCTTGCGTTCTGGGGCAGGTCAAGACGAGTAATGTGATGCTTGATTCACATTTCAATGTTCGGCTAGGCGACTTTGGCTTGGCACGGCGGCTGGAACATGAGATTGAGTACGAGATAAAGACACCATCTATGAAAAACCACCAGTTTCGGCTAGCAGAAACGACTAAAATTGGTGGAACAGTCGGGTATCTGCCACCGGAAAGCTTCCAGGAATGAAGCGTGGCTACTGCGAAGTCTGATGTTTTCAGCTTTGGGATTGTTGTTATGGAGGTTGTGTCAGGTAGAAGGGCAGTGGATCTCGCTTGTCCAGATGATCAGATCATATTGCTAGACTGGATCCGGAAGCTGTCTGATGAAGGGAAGCTTTTACAAGCAGGGGACAGTAGGATTCCAGACGGGTCTTATCAGCTTGTTGGCATGGAGTATCAGTTGTATCTTGCACTTCTATGCACACTTCAAAATCCGCAGCTGCGACCAAACATGAAATGGGTTGTGGAAGCACTTTCAGGCAACATTTACGGAAAACTGCCGGGCCTCCCATCGTTTCTGTGTCAGCCTCTCTACATCTCTCTATCCTCTGCCAGTAATTCTAGCACCAGGTACACAATAGCCTCCACAACAGCAACTTTTGCATCATCTATTCTATCGAACTATGTCACAGCCACTGGAGAAACAATATATGCAACTGCTGAAAATGGAAGCAGTCGAAGAATTAAGGTCAGCTCGACTGAAAGCTTTCCACAGAAGAAAGCAACATTTCCTCTGGTTGAAACTCCAAGAGAAATATCCTACATGGAGATCATATAATTTCGCAGATTCTCAGAGGGTAGCAGAGCTGGACTTTGGGACAGCCTACCAGGGGTTTCTCAACAACCACCATCATGTCCTGGTAAAGCGGCTTGGCATGAAGACTTGCCAAATGCATTGCGGGCACGATTCTCAAATGAACTTCGTAAAGGAAAGACTAACGTGCTAATAAATTAATCAGTCAGTGTAAAATCTGATCAATCTCTTTCAGTCAGTGTAAAATTTGATCAATCTCTTTCAGTGCTAATAAATTAATCATTCAGTGTAAAATCTGATCAATCTCTTTCAGTCAGTGTAAAATTTGATCAATCTCTTTCAGTGCTAATAAATTAATCAGTCAGTGTAAAATCTGATCAATCTCTTTCAGTCAGTGTAACATTTGATCAATCTCTTTCAGTGCTAATAAATTACTGTTTTCTTGCTCTTTCAATATCTTATAAAATTTGCATTTTCAGTTCCATACATAACTGATTCATGATGCTCATTATGATATGATTATCAACTTTTGATTGGCGGTACAGTCTATACATTTAACTCAACACAGACTATATAAATTAACAATACAAACTCAGAAAACCTCACTTTGAACTTGCGACAAGTATATGATCACTGATGACAGTTTACATGATTAGTGCATGTAGTGAAGCAGCAACTAGGAACCTAGCTGTATTAGCAATGCATGTAAGGCTCAAACTCTAAAATATGAGCACATCAGTAGCCACAACTGGTAATAATAATAATAATAACAACAACAATAACATGCACATGCTCTGAAAACACAACAATGCAGTTAAGCATATCATGGTATATCATATTTTCTGCTAATGATGGCACACAGTCCATACAAAACACTAGCAAACACAACCAAGAGCAAAGACACATAGCTTAATCACGGATCACATCTACAAATCTAGTCAATTCTACAAAAACCCAGGAGAACATAATGTTCTACCTCCCATATGAACTCAATCATCATTCACACAGTTTGCTGAATAGAGCCCAGATGAAATCAACAGCTTCAATAAAATGATGACCTAATTATAACATCACAATCCTCTAGTCTCTGATACTTAACAGATACTCAATCACAATACAATATCCTACTTCCATAAATTTGATATCAATACGTTTGAAGTTAATTTGTGGGGATTCTGAAAATCAATGCCTTGAATTACAGAAGAAGAAAATACAGGAGAAGTTGCTGGAAATGGCACCCTACATATTTATTACTGTTTTCTTGCTCTTTCAATATCTTATAAAATTTGCATTTTCAGTTCCATACATAACTGATTCATGATGCTCATTATGATATGATTATCAACTTTTGATTGGCAGTACAGTCTATATATGGACTGTCCACTTGTTAAAAACAATTCATACTGAAGACTTTAGATGAGCCATTTTTCTTCTTATCAAAGTAAAATTCATATTATAAACTGAAGTTACAAACGACCCCAATGACAACAACTCTGGCTCACAACTAAGCATCCTTACTCCAAAAAGGAAAGACTAACATGCTAATAAATTAATCAGTCAGTGTAAAATTTGATCAATCTCTTTCAGTCGTATTGTAGGGCAATTTCGTATTGAAACGCACAACCATAAACCGGCACCAAAATAAAACAGACGAACAATCTTAACAGGGACCTTTTTAGGCTATCTATTGATTCTTTGTTAGTCCCCCTGTTACCAAGAGCTGCTTAGTTTAGGACATCCTCTTCTTTTAGATCAAAGTCAGATACCCTACAATAAAATCCATGAAGCTATGTTAGTAGTAGAAAATAATGACAATAGAGATATTAAACTTATTAAGCTTTTAGACATTACATCTTCTGCGCTGTTATTCTTGATCCAGACATGAATCCAAGGCTCAGTTCTTTCGCACTTGCTGAATTCTTGACACGGAATGACCATGGACATCATGCAGTTACTGACACAAGCAAATCAGCTCGAGGGATTTTCGGTTACATGTCACCTGAATGCATGGAATCTGGAGAAGTGACTACAATGACTGACATATACAGCTTTGGTGTAGTAATGCTTGAGGTCATCACCGGACAGATGGCTGTTGATTTTCGGCGGCCTGAGGTGCTACTGGTCAGGAGGGTTCATGAATTTGAGGCACGCACAAGGACTTTTAAGGAAATGGCGGATATTAGGTTGAACGGAGTTTACAATCAGAAGGAACTGATGAGACCGTTCAAACTAGGACTTGCTTGTACACGCTCCAGTCCTCAATCAAGACCGAGCATGAGGCAGGTTGTTCGGATACTTGATGGGAATGACAAATGCTTGACAGAACTACGCAGAAAAGAGGAATGTAGGGAAGAATGGAGACGAGTGAATGATTCTGCTCTGTCACTAATTAAGAGGATCCAAGCTCTAGGAATACAATGATCCTCACCCGGGCAGCAGCATAAGAGTGAGCACATATAAAATTTACAGTATGTTCTGTACTGGAAAAAAAATTATTCTCTTTTAACCTTTTAGCTTTAGAAACTTAGATAGTGTGTGACAGTGTAAAGACGTTAATGACTTCCATATGTATATTTCTGAGGAAGTAATGGATCTCTAAATAGGTACACATTCTTGCCTTATCATATGCAATGATCCACAGACAAAAATGAAAAATCCAAGTTTGCTAATAAATAAAGTTGACAATGATAACAATAATTAAAAGAACAGAAACTCGCAATGCAATCATTTTCTCCATATATTAGCAATCATGATGATTCATAAGAAAACCTTTACAGAATTCATAGATGAACTAAAGATGGCACAACAGCTAAACTGTTTCATACAAATCTTATGAGGCTTTTGGAAATATACATTATTGTATCATCTGACCTCAATTGCAACAGCTATGCAACCTAATTCAGTGCTGTATACTGTTTGCCTTAACTTTGTTCTTGAGATATTTCTTCATCTGTTTCAATTCCGACCCAATGGATGAAAGCAAAGAGGAACTGCCTGAAAGTCACCTTCCCATTCTTGTCCCAATCCATTTCCTCTGCAACAAGTCAACAATCCACAAAGATACAAAAACGAAGTATAAGAAATCTGTGTAAGGAGATATGAAAATTTTACTGTGGAAGCAAAGAATCATTACTAAATCGATTCCTGCTGACATGAGCAGGAGATTTCTCCCGTGGAGAAGCTTCATTCAATGCCTTCACCACTTCTGTCTTGTTCAGCTTTCCATCACCATTTTTATCCAGAAATACAAATACTTCAATTACAGTATCGAAAGTTGCTTCTAGCTGTGGACAGTCTATCTTTGATGTCTGAAAGAATCCCCAATACGTTAACTATGTTGACCAACATAAATTAACTTCCGAGGAGAAGTGAAAGCAGTTTATTGTGAATACCGTATTGGGGTCCTTCAATAGATATATGAGACATAGAAGAACAATGAATTCATTGAATTGTATCCCTTCACTCCCATCCATGTCACATGAATGAAAAAGATCCTCAATCTCTTCCGCTGTCAGATGGAGTTGGAGTTTCTGTAAGCATTTCTTCAGTTCCTCGCGGTCTATAGTTCCATTTGAGTCCTCATCTATGTGAGAGAAGGCAGAGACAGAAAGAGAATCAGTACACCTTCATGATAACATATGAAACCTTAGTAAAGAGTAAGCAACCATGTCAAAACTTACCATACAAGTCAAACACGTTCCTTATGTTCTTCAGTTCTTCTCTAAACTGAGGGAACCTCAAAATTATGCTGTCAATTGACCTAAAGTTGCTTTGGCCTGAAGAACCTCTTTTAAATTCAGCCATTCTCTTTTCAAGCTTTGCATCTAGCCTGCTATACTTGTTTGCAGAACCTCGACAACAAAGCATGCCTCCTACTTTGTCTGACAAAGTCTTCACGGAACAGCAAAGATGAGATGTGCCTTTACATAAGACATAAGGGAAAATCAATTTAAGCTGAACATGAGAAGATGAAACCTAGATCCTGCCAAATTTTCCCAGTTTTGATTGTTTCATCAGTTACTCAAAGACTAAAAAGTTTCTTTCATAACAATACACTACTCTCTTGAACCGAACATGATAAATTTCCACTATCTCTCATCCATGGTCAAGATTGAAAAGCATTCATCTTTTTTATATTTATTTATGACTGAAACCAGCATTTATCAGATCGTCATCTATCATCTGCAAATCATTTATTTTCTCAAGTATTTTAATCACTATCACCATTTTTGCCTCTTGAATAAGTTAATGGTTAGGGGAGAGCATTTTTCATGGTGCTGTGCTATACATATACATATATCCCCTCAACTTGGTCGGCAGGGGGAAGGGGGTGCAGTTCCGAAGAACAGAAAACATAAGAACTACGTAATTTGACCAGATCCTCAAAATAAACTTTTCAGATTATCTTCAGACTTTCTGAAATCTATTTTTGATAACAAAGCTAGCTATCCCCTTCTGAGAATCCAGCAACTCTGTTATCCCCTTCTGAGAATCCAGCAACTCTGTGGCTGATTAGCGATGTGTGCTACACCACTTTTTGAAAAGTAAGACGAAAAGATTTAGGATGAAAAAAGCAATAGCAGTGCAACTGGTAGAATGGAGTGGTACTACCCCGACTGGCTTTGGTTAATGATGGACGTAGTTCTAATACTAATAATGATCCTGGTGTTACTTAATGGCAGAATAGGTGCACATGGAATCGTTATAGAGAGTTCAGATATTGCATAGCTATAGGCATCTGGATATGCGATAGGGAAAAGTTAGCACAGACACTTCTTAACAATGGGTAAAATGGTAGTCCAGTACCAAAGTATGATGTTTCCACATATACGTTTGGACATTGATGATCATGGTGGTTTCTTATCATTTACCCACAACTGAAGATGTCATTGGACATTGATATGCAGGTGACATCACCACCCCTACTATAATTACTACTGCTGGCACCAGAAGCACTAGATACAATGTTGTAAACATCCTTCAATGTTGTCACCAATTTCTTAAAAGCACAGAGGCACTGTATCATCACCACCGACTCCCTCTTTCACAACCCTCACTTAGATTTCGTACTTCGCTATCTCTCACCAATGCCCTGCCGTATGAGTTTTATGGTAACAACTGAGTTGCGCCTAAGTGAAAGATTCCTTTTCTAAATACAATGTAACTAGAACTGTTCTAACAGTTCAATTCTTAGTTGGAAGCATAAGTCAGGTATCATCACCTCACTCACATTTATACAGCCTACATTTTCAAACTAACAAAATATGTCTACAATTCCGCTTAAACTCACAACCTTTATCACCCTAAAAAATCTTTAATAAGCCCACCCAATAAAAGTAATAAAAACAACTTCCTTTGTCAATCAAGCTATATACTTGGACTTCATGACTAAAAATATCCCCTTTTCCTCTTTCTCATTTTGATCAAAACTGGGGAGCAACAAAATATTTGTTAGGGAATTGTCTATATTTAGCTTATCTGTAGTAAGAAGGAGAAGGCATATGTAACAGAAGTCATGTGAGCATCACATGACTACTTAAGTCTTAAGCTTGTTTAATTAGTCTGATTAATTTTGTTAGGGTGGTGTTAGTTTCCACCGCTTCATGCTAGACACGTGTCCTGTGTGGATAGCTGGATCGGACTATATGTAGCTCTCAAACCCATTCTGTTGGTGTGAATGAATTATCTGAGTTTTAATTTCTTTCTTTACTATAATTTTAGTTCTTCTTCCTTCAATTAGGGTGCGTACCCTAATAAGTGGTATCAGAGCCTTTCGATCCATGGCGAGATTGAAGACGGTGGTTGGGAAACCAACCTCTTCTGATGAGCCTATTGTTTCTGGGGAGCTGTCTCTTCTAGAGGATGAGTTGCAAGCTCACAGAGACGCTACCAGCGCTCGATTGGACTCGATGGAGGCCTCTCTTCAAGCCAAGTTACAGGACTCGCTCACTTCTTCCTTGGCTACCTTTCAGTCGAGGTTTCTAGCTGAACTAAAGCAAATGGGAGCGTTCGCTACCAAGGAGCCACTGATCCAGCCTCCTCCTCTTCCTGGAGGTCCTGCTATAGTTCAGTCGGACAGATCCGTGCGATTTGGTACTATTCCTCCCTCTTCTACTGTTCAACAGCGTTTGGCAAGTAACTCTGAGGGTTTTTCAGCTTCGTCTTCTACTATGGCCAAATCTGAGGGTAATAGCTCTCCTCTTAACCGCACTCCTTATTTTCTGGATGAAACGAGTTTATCTAATGTTGTTGGAGGTGTTACTAAGGATAATACAAGCATGTTGGCTGGTAGATTGGGTCATAATGTCTCTACGCAGGGTCATGCTCAGTTTTCTTGCAGTAATTCGTAATCTGGACGAATGGAATCTATGAACTCTTTGCCAAATATTCTTGGTGGTACTGTTTCCCAGTTTTCTCAGCCGGAGGCAGGTGTTTTGCAGTGTGAACATTATGTGTTTCCTTGTTGCGATAAGCAAAAGGAAATGGGTTTACCAGTTTTCGAAATGGGTACTTGTCCTACGCACCTCAACCCATTCTCTAAGTCCTATTCTGGTCTACATACTGCCACATCTTTCAGTTTTCAAAAGAGTTTACCACACCAACACACCTCAACATCCTCCAAACCACCTTCCACCACCCGAATGTGTTATGGTCCAGCTGCACCTACCTATTGTACTACTACCACAACTGAAGCGAACCCTAACCATCATTTCTACACCCAAACTTCACACAACCACGATGCGAATCCCTTACCTCATTTTCACAACCCTCCCAATGCTAGTTGTGGCTATCAACAACCCTCATCACCTCATACTCCATTTGAAAACCACCTTCCCACAATGAAACAGATGCGACTTGAGTTTCAAACATTCAGTGGGGGTGATCCAATTGAATGGTTAAACAAAGCTGAACAATACTTTGATTTCTATCAAATCCCTGAAGATAGGAAACTGGAAATTGCTACGATGCACATTTCTGATAAAGCAGCTGATAGATGGTACATGTTTCGCCATGAATTCCCTCACTCTTGGGCATGATTATCTGATTTGCTTATGCGTGAATTCAGTTGTTACAATAGATCTGAATACCAAGCTGCTCTTGCAAGAATGAATCAAATTGGTTCAGTCGATGATTATATGGATGAGTTCACTAAACTTTCAAGAAGGGCTACTGGAATCTCAACTGAACTATTGGTTTCATTTTTTATTGGAGGCCTAAAGGAGGAAATTAGGTGGAATGTTCATGCTCTCAAACCACGAACCCTCTATGAAGCCTGTGAACTGGCTAGGGCTTATGAAATACGAAGTGGAAGTTATAGAGGTTTGTCAAAGACCACGAGCTACTCCAAACCATCTTTCAATACACCACAACACAAGTCTGAGAGTTCTGGTTCTCATTTGAGAGCTACTTATAACCCTAAAACCTTTGTGCCCTCTACAACCACTCAACAACCTCAAAATGTGAAGGTGAGAATGTCAGATGCCGAGTTTGCAGCTCGTCGAGCACGCAACCAGTGTTACTTCTGTGACCAAGAATATGTTAAGGGACATAATTGTAGGAAGAAGGGGCAATTAATGAGCATGGAGATTATACCAACTGAGTGTGAATTACTGGAGTTGAAGCCAACTGAACTTGACAATGAAGTACCGGTGGTAGCCGCTGTTGATTTGGAGGAACCTTTGATTCGTTTACATGTTATGGGGGGTGGCACCTCCGATACTATGCAGTTAAAAGGAATGTTCAATGGCAGGGTTGTGCATGTTTTGATCGATTCTGGAGCCACACATAATTTTGTTCACCCGCAGCTCTTAAAAGGTACAAAAACTAGGGTGCAATATTTCTCACCTTTAAATGTGTTGCTGGCTTCAGGTGCTAAAGTTCAAACTCAAGGGGAGGCAACTTTCTCACTCAAGTTACAACAATTTGAGTTCACTGATGAATTTTATATTCTGCCTGATTCTGGTTGTGAGTTGGTGCTGGGAACTAAGTGGCTCAAGTCACTTGGAGACATTACATGGAACTTTGATAACATGAGAATGCGATTTTCAATTGAAGGGAAGGAGTACTTGTTACAGGGTGAAACTACATCTCAGGGCTCAATGATCAGCTGTAAGGCCATGACTAGATTATTGAGAAAAGAAAGGGAAGCAATGTTAGTGCAGGTGCAAGCTGCTGTTGTGGATCACGGTGCACAGGTTGATAGCCCTCAGATTCAAGCATTGATCACCAAATATGAGAACCTATTCACTGCTCCACATTCCTTGCCCCCAAAGAGAGAGCATGACCACACCATTGAGTTGCTCCCAAACACACCACCAGTGAGTGTCAGACCGTATAGGTACCCTCACTTTCAGAAGTGTGAAATAGAAAAGATAGTGTAGGAATTGTTGGAGAATGGTATCATCAGGCCAAGCAAGAGTCCTTTCTCATCTCATGTCTTGTTGGTGAAGAAGAAGGATGGTACCTGGAGAATGTGTATAGATTATAGATCTCTCAACTCAGTCACCGTGAAAGATAAGTATCCGATACCTGTGGTTGATGAATTATTAGATGAGGTTCATGGAGCAAAAATTTTTATTAAGCTGGACCTAAGATCAGGTTATCACCAAATCAGGATGCGTCCCTCTGATGTTAGCAAAACAGCTTTTAGAACACATAGTGGCACTACGAGTTTCTTGTCATGCCATTTGGGTTGACAAATGCACCTTCAACTTTCCAGTCAGTTATGAATGATGTCTTGAGAGATTTCCTGCGCAAGTTTGCTCTAGTATTCTTCGACAATATATTAATCTACAGTACCTCATTCGACTCTCACCTGACGCATTTGGAAACAGTATTTCAGAGGTTACAGGAGCATCAATTGAAAGTCAAATTGGGTAAGTGTAGTTTTGGAGTGCCACAGGTGGAATATTTGGGCCATGATGTTGGTGCTGAAGGGGTGTCAGTTGATCCTGCTAAGATTGCTTGCATTAGAGAATGGAAGAAACCACAGACTCTCAAGGGGCTGCGTGGGTTTTTGGGGTTAGCTGGTTATTATAGAAAATACGTGAGGCATTTTGGCATCATTGCCAAACCTCTCACGGACATGCTGAAGGTTGATGGTTTTCACTGGACACCTACATCAGAGAAGGCATTTGAGGACCTCAAAATTGCTCTTATGAGTACACCAGTCTTAGCATTACCAGATTTCACCAAAGAATTTGTCATCGAGTGTGATGCCTCAGGGGTTGGCATTGGAGCTATTCTTTCCCAAGATGGTCATCCAATAGCTTTCCTCAGCAAGGCATTAGCTCCTCGACATGTTGCTTTATCAGTTTATGATAAAGAGATGCTGGCATTGGTCTTTGCAGTGCAACACTGGCGTCCATACTTGTTGGGAAGACACTTTAAAATATACTTTGATCACAGGACCTCCAATATTTCCTCTTGATCAGAAGATCACCACTCCCATACAACAAAAATGGTTACTGAAGTTAGCCGGTTATGACTACTCGATACACTTCAAAGCTGGTAAGAGTAATGCTGGACCGGATGCCTTGTCTAGAAAGGAAGAGCTAACTACTGCCGAAACAGACCTAGTTACAAAATATGGTAGCTTTCATTCCCTTGTTGGCATTTCATCACCAACACACTGCTTTCTGCAAGAAATACAAGCTGCTTGTTTGGAGGACTCAGAGGCAAAGGTGATTATTGACCAACTCCAACATGATACTTCCTCTCAGCCACACTATAAACTGGAAGGTAACCAGTTATTATTTAAAGGGAAGATATTTGTGCCTCAGTGTGACAATTGGAGACAAAGGATCATTTCAGAATTTCATGATGGCTACAATGGAGGGCATGCAGGGAGGCATAGGACTTACAAAAGAGTTAGTCGATCTTTTTGTTGGATTGGCATGCATCAGGATGTGAAGAATTATGTTGCTGAGTGTGACATCTGTCAGAGGAATCATTATGAAGCACAAAATCTTCTAGGGTTGCTGCAACCTAATGCAATTCCTACCCAAGCATGGACTTGTATTTCAATGGATTTTGTTGAGGGCTTACCAACTTCAGGTGGCAAGAATGTTATCATGGTGGTAGTTGACAAATTCACTAAGTTTGGACACTTTATGGCTTTGTCACATCCTTATACTGCTTCTCAGGTAGTACAATTGTTCATTCAGGGAGTATTTAAGTTGCATGGCATGCCAGAGTCAATAATTTCTGATCGAGATCCTATATTTTTGAGTGCTTTCTGGACTGGTTTTTTTAAGCTCAAGGTACTGCATTGAACAAGAGCTCAGCATACCATCCACAATCCGATGGTCAAACTGAGAATCTCAACAGGACTATGGAGCACTATCTTAGATGTGTCGTGGGGGAAAGGCCCAAAAGCTGGGTGGAAGCATTGTCATGGGCAGAATACTGGTACAACACAACACATCATTCTGCTATAGGAATGACCCCATTCCAGGCCCTATATGGTTATGAACCACCTGCAGTAAGAACTTATGTGCCTGGATCTACAGCTGTTGATTCTGTGGACCAACAATTGAAGTCAAGAGATAAACTGCTAGCACTCTTAAAAAGGAACCTCACTGTGGCTCAAGCTCGGATGAAAATGCAGTATGACAGAAAACATGTGGAGAGATCTTTTGAAGTAGGAGACTGGGTGTACTTAAAACTGCAACCCTACAACAGCAGAGTGTTGCTAGGAGAAAGTGCCACAAGCTGTCTCCAAGATACTATGGCCCTTTTCAGGTGGAGGAAAAAATTGGAACTGTTGCTTATAAGCTCAAACTTCCAGCTACTGTAAAGATACATCCTGTATTTCATGTTTCCTTGCTTAAAAAGAAAGTGGGTGATGCTATTGTGATCTCAGCTCATCTACCTCCAGATGTGGATCCCCATAATCCAAGATGGTATCCTGGAAAAATTCTTGCGCGCAGAATGTTTAAGAAAGGCAATTCAGCAGTGATCAAGTGGCTCATTCAGTGGCTGGGAGCTACAGAGGAAGAAGCTACATGGGAGGAGGCAAATGACATAATTGCTCGTTTTCCAGACTTTCCCACCACTACTACTTCAGCTTGAGGACAAGCTTGAATTGCAGAGGGATGGATTGTTAGGGAATTATCTATATTTAGCTTATCTGTAATAAGAAGGAGAAGGCATATGTAACAGAAGTCATGTGAGCATCATATGACTACTTAAGTCTTAAGCTTGTTTAATTAGTCTGATTAATTTTGTTAGGGTGGTGTTAGTTTCCACCGCTTCATGCTAGACACGTGTCCTGTGTGGATAGCTGGATCGGACTATATGTAGCTCTCAAACCCATTCTGTTGGTGTGAATGAATTATCTGAGTTTTAATTTCTTTCTTTACTGTAATTTTAGTTCTTCTTCCTTCAATTAGGGTGCATACCCTAATAATATTGGTATCATTGATCTAATTCCAAGACTGCTATCTAAGTCTAACCTCAATTAGCACACACGAAAATAAACACAGCTAAAAGGACTAACAGAGATATGCAATCCTAGTTTGAATTACACACCATGAAACTAAAATTAAAGATGCAAAAGAAAAAGAACAAGGTACATATAAGCTCCTGAACAAATTCGAATTCAACCACACACAATTGAACCCAGAAACTTTCTGGCAATACCCAATTTCAATCTTACAAATCAAATAATGGGTTTTTTTTCACATAAACTTGTTAACACTGAACACCGCAAAAGAAAGAGAAAATACTCACCAGAAGCCTTCATGCGAATTTGGGGTGGGGAAGTAGAGGAACGCTAAGAAAAACAGAGGACTAATAAGAAAAGCAGAGAGACGGAATGATGAGAAAAAAACAGGGGAAAGATATTAAGTAGGAGAGGAATGGTTAAGTGGAGATGCCATTATGGTTTTGGAGAACATATTATGCTTTAAACCCCATGTATCACACTTCCTTTGTTTTTAAATATGATTAACGGCACCAAAGTATTGTACGACTTGACTTTAATAGTACAGCAGCATCATGATTCTTTTGATTCACGACGCAAGGAATGTCTGTGCTTCATCGGTGATGACTCACTTTTGCTTTGTTCCTATCCCTACTTCCATCTCTAAGCCTAGATTCGGCTTCGTTAGGATATCCGAATTCCTTGTCCTATGCTGGGAGTTCATTGTTTTCTGATTTTTCTTTCAGTGAACATACCATTTCCGTCGGGTATGGTATGAGTCTTACTCAAGACCTTCCGCTTGTAAACAATAGACTTGTGTATTAGATGGTCTATAAATTTCGGGTCCCTAAATTTTTAATGGAGTATGTTAGTACATAACAAAAATACTTGTCAAGCCGAGAATATGATATAATTACCCGGTCACCGGGGTGAGACAGCACCGGCGAGCCATTCATGAGTATCCAAATAGTGAAGGTCCGGCAGCAATCCACCTACCAGATCCACTTTTCGGCGGCAAAATACCCCCAAAAGGGGAGATGCCGTAGAGAACCACAGATAGTCCCACATCGGGGACTGAGGCCACAATGCCTAACATTGGCCTATAAAACAGACACAAACTCCCAAAAGAGGTAAGTCCACAAAACTCATTCCCAACTCATGTACTTTGCAAGTAGTAACTGAATGCTAACTTAAGCATCGGAGAGTTGAAGACTGGGCCACCCCAGTCCCGACTCCTGACGTATTGCTAGTTGTGTAGGTATCAACCCCGGACTCAAGGATTCGACCTCCCGACTCGTGATCTCGGGACAGGTGGAAACAATTGGCGCTAGAAGGAGGGGTTCCTCAAGTGGTAACCCCCACATGGCTCACCAGGAGCATATTCCTCATTTGGCCGGAATTCCACTTTCTTTGAGTTCTTGGTGTGGGAAATACGAGGAGAGAGAGTAGATATGGATTTCCTTTCTTCTCCATGGTTGGTTTCAACCACCGCAAATGTAGCTCACCTTCTCAGCCATTATGCTCACCATCTCCTAATGAATCCGGTGCCCCCTCCCCAGGTCTCAATCGCATCCAAACTACACAGCTCTCTATCTTGACCTCCCGAAAAAAAAAAAAAGTCTGGACACCCGTCCCAGTAGCGAGACCAGTCACGCCAGTCAAGGCGGCGACACAAGGTCCCGGCAGGGATATGCTCTCGGTCTCGCGACCCCAATCTCGGCAACCTCCCCCTGGGTCCCTGCCACCAGGACTTGCCTTCACCTTTGGCACCCGCTTGACACCCCTCCCCCGTGCCTCGGTGTCTCTCTCCCGAGCTCCCCCGCAAACTCCCCTGGTCTTGCCAGTCCCCGCGGACTCCCCTAGTCTCCCTAGAGTCCCCGCGGACTCCCCTGGTCTCGCCAGTTCCCTCGTGGACTCCCCTGGCCTTGCGAGCACCCGGTCCCCTTCCTCCATGGCCCCCTAGCTCCCGGTGCCCCCTCCCTGGCTTACCTCGCTCTCGGAACATGCCCGCACAAGTGACTCGCTTGACACCCCTCTCCCGGGGATCCCCTCCCGGGTCTCAGTGCCTCTCTCCCGAGGCCAAACCTCTCTTCCTCCTGGGACCAACTGTACAACCCCCACCCTTCCCTGGTTCCCGCCACAAAAAAAAAAGGTCTCAGGGCCCAGCAGCTTGCTCTCGGCACCCACCCTTTAACCTAGAAACAATTATTAACCCCTCAGAGCAGCTAGTATGCCCTCGTCAATTACCTCTGCTCTTCCAGAGTTCTCTAGCAAATCTGCGGATGGATTTTGCATAAGGAAATATATGAGAGCAACAATACTTATACTAGCTCGCAAGCACACCTCACACTGATACTTCTGTTCTGGCTCTAAAGGCTAATGGACAACCACATATCTTGTGGTACATGCAGTGGCACAAACATCTATAGCTATGGAGTTATGGGAACTATATCTATTACTTGGTTCATGTCAACCAAGTCTGTTCCATAGCATGGGTTCAGCACACCTAGCCACACAGCAAGATTGTTCAATTACTTAATAACATCTGAAAACCTCAATTGTCATGCCCTCTCGACACTATATGTCAACTACACCACCTACAATGTTACATACTTCTCTATGATTTATCAATGGGCAACATGACACTAAACTCTCATGGGTCATGCCCCTATCAAATGGCCACACCTCGTCTACTTATCTACTTGTCAAATACGACCGACACATGGTACAGATTATCATACTTGGGTCATCGTGGCTTTTCTTCCTTACGTCGGTACACATATATTACTTCTTGGCCAAGCAATATTATCTTCAATGATGCGCTCAATAATGAAGTCCTATCATCGGTTCGACTACTCCATTGGGATACTTATACCAAGCTCTTTTGTCGACATGGAGACTTATATCAACAACTCCAATTTTTCTACAATATCTATAACGGCTCTACATGGCTCCAGATAAATCATAATTACACTATTTAATTGAGTTATTATCATACAAATAACACGCCTCACACATCATCATATCCTTGAGCATGTTTATTACATGACATAGAGAGTTACCTAAAACACTCTTTTTTATACGTGCTACATGTATTTTCTTGCTTTGAATGACTACTCTATGATTATTAGAAAGACTACACACACAACATGTGTAAACAGTCAGCACTCAACGGTGCAACCTCAGGCTACACACACAACATGTGTAAATAGCCAACACTCAACGGTGCAACCTCAAGCTACATACATAACATGTGTAAACAGCCAGCACCCAAATGTGCAATCTTAGGCTACACACACCACGAGTGTACACAGCCAGCATACAAACATGCAATCTCCAGCTACACATGCCACAAGCATATACAACAACCTTACCTCGAGGAAAGGTACCTCATCACTATCTTTCAGGGCACCACACCCGCCATGATAACATCTCATGAAATAAAGCCATAAGATCTATATCATACCATATGTTTTCAACAGTCGCACTTGTCAGTCACTCCACGCAGCAACTCATATTTATGCCCCGCCACCATAATCTCTCCTGACACTGGAGGACTTGGGCAACAGCCTTATATGCCGACATTTACCGCACCTCATGACATGCTCTCGGAACACTTTGACACCACCCGCCTTACCCCATCAGCATCTTGTCTACGCTCCCTAGCGTGCTCTCGATATGCTTGCCATGCTTCTTAGTGTGCTCTCGATAGTCACCCCTTGACAGCTCTACACATGCCCTATCGGCAACATCATTATGCCCTAGTGGCACCCATCGTCATGCCTCAGCGGCACTCCTCGCCACACCTTGATGGCACACTTGCCTCGATGGTGAAATGGTGAACTACGTTTGGTTTGATCCTATAAACGGGTACGTAGACACTCTAGCACTCACCTAGAGGCAACCACAAAATATGTCACCACAATCTCCCCTTGGAAAGCATGCTGGAATATCTCAGCTAGCTAAAGCATATAGCTGGTACAAATCAAAGGCTACTAAACGCCTAAGGCATACAAACATGCCGGTATCCGTTATCCACGCGAGATGCTCGCCAGCGTTCCACACCTGGCACCAAGCGGTACCTCAACTTCGACCCCCTATCGCCCTGCAATCTCCAGACACTACATGGGAGCAACGACCCTACTGTCTCACAATCATATATCTATCTCCGGGCAGGATATCATGACATCACGACTCCTCATAATGCGACAGAGCTCTGCCGGTCCATCCCCTCCCTTGCATGGGGACTTGGAGGACTAGGGACTGGTCATGTCGCCACTAGTAAGACTCGTACTCTTGTACTCTCGCCCGCCACCTTAACCCAACCAGCCTGACAACAAACCATCAAATCCTTTACTCTAGAATTCCTACCAACATTGCAAACATGCAAATAATCCCAATCGACTTTAGATAACCAAAAACAAAACCCACAAACAAAATAAAAATCAACAAGTTCATACCTTGAAACAGCGGATTTGCGTAGTGATAGTGAAGCTGGTTGTAAACTACCGAGCTCTCGCACCCAATCGATCGAGGATGAAATTGGACGTTTCCCATATTGGACTTCGCAGCTTAGCCAAAACCCTATGTAGAAAATCGCGAATAACTCCCTCAGTCCTAAACTCCTCAGTTTCGAAACGTAAACTCCCTCCTCTGGTTTTCCCCAGGCCTATTTATAGACATCCCATCCCAGACCCTACCAATCTATACGGCCAGGGCACAACCACGTGGACCGCGATCGTACATGCATTTACGACGCCCCCATGCCCCTACGCATGCGCATTAACTATGCGCATAAAAAAAATAAAAATAAAAAAAGGGGGGAAGAAGAAGAAGAAGAGACAAAGCGTGAACCATTCCGCTCGCTAATGTGAACTGTTACGCCTCTAGCGCTGACCGTTACGCCTCTAGCGCGGACTGTTACGCCACCAGCGTGAACCGTTACGCCACTAGCGCGGATCGTTACGCTGCTAGCGCAAACTGTTATGCCACTAATGCGGACTGCTACGCCACCAGCATGAACCATTCCACTCGCTAGTGCGAACTGTTATGCCGCTAGAGCGAACTTTTACGTCGCTAGCGCGGACCGCTACGCCACCAAAGTGAACTGTTACGTTGCTAGCGTGAACCGTTACGTTGCTAGCGCAAACTGTTACGCCGCTAACGCAAACTGTTACGCCGTTAGCGTGAACCGTCACGCCACTAGCGCGGATTGCTACGCCACCAACCGTTACGACCTTAACACTCGGCATAAATGACCACGTGCCCCTCATAAACTGGTCATTTATGACACACGTATGACATGGCGAGATGGTCCCCTTCAGACTCTCAGAACTTTCCCTGTCACCTCTCGACCCTCGCGTGGGGACTTGGAGACTCGATACCATGCCTCCAGCACTTGGGTAAAACATATTCTAGGCATCTAGGGAATAACTCCACACCCAAGAGCTCTCTCGGACTGGGGACTTGGGGACTTGTTAGTACATAGCCAAAATACTTTGCAAACCAAGAATATGACACAATTACCCGGTCACCGGATAGCACCGGAAAGCCCTTCACGGGTATCCAAATAGTGAAGGTCCGGCAGCAATCCACCTGCCAGAACCACTCTCCGGTGGCAAAACATCCCCAAAAAGGGAGGTGCCGCAGAGGACCATAGATAGTCCCACATCGGGGACTGAGGCCACAGCGCCTAACATTGGCTTATAAAACAGGCACAAACTCTCAAAAGAGGTAAGTCCACAAAACTCTTTCCCAACTCTTGTATTTTGCAAGCAGTAACTGAACGCTAACTTAAGCATCAGAGAGTCGAAGACTGGGCCACCCCAGTCCCGACTCCTGACGCATTGCTACTTGTGTAGGTATCAACCCCGAACTCAAGAATTCGACCTCCCGACTTGTGACCTCGGGACAGGTAGAAATAGAGTACTTTTCCACTAACGATAAATACATATCAATTACTAACCAGATGACATGTCAATGTCGAGAAGAAAATACTTCATTGATGAAAATATGAGTACAAATTATCTACATTGTTTGAATTGATGAATACACATAAGGGAAAAACCCTAAGGGTAAATTGTGTTTACCGTGAGACACAATGCATATGGATCGGTGAATTGGTATAAAGCACGTCTTGTTACAAAAAGGTTTACCCAGACGTATGGTATAGACTATAATGAGACATTTGCTCGTGTTGCCAAAATGAATACTATTCGGGTTCTACTTTCTTTTGTTGCTAGATTAAACTGACCACTCCGATAGTTTGATGTCAAGAATGCGTTTCTTCATAGAGAGTTAGCTGAGGAGGTGTGCATGTCTTCCACCTGGGTATATAGCTACTTCTCCTGGTGAATTTGTATGAAAATTGAAAAAGTCTATATGATCTCAAACAGTCATCTCATGCTTGGTTTGGGAGGTTTTCGTTGTTCATGCGTAAGGTTGGTTACAAACAGAGTAATTCATACCACACTTTGTTTCTCAAGCATCAACATGGGAAGGTAACGATCTTCATTATTTATTTCGATGATATGGTAATCATTGGCAATGATATTGTTGAGATGGTTAGACTGCAGAGACAACTAGCCTCTAAGTTTGAGATGAAGAATTTGGGTGATCTTAAGTACTTCTTAGGAATTGAGGTAGCTTGGGGGGGGGGGGGGGGGGGAAGAGATCTACTTGTGCCAGATGAAGTACATTTGACATAGACATGCATGTTTGATTGCACACCTATTGAGCAGAACCATAGTCTAGCATAATATCCAAACCAAATACCTACTTATCGAGCTCGCTATTAGATATGTAGTGAGTGCGGTGAGTCAGTTCATGCATAACTTGTCACGCCCCGACCCTTAATTTTTAACTTAATTACTAGCATGGTGGTAATAAGAGTTTTTACCGTTTTCGTCATTAAGTGTATAATTTAATTAGTCCACAGAGTGGTGTTAGAGGACGATTTTTTTTTAAGGATTTATTCGAAGGAAGAAAATGTGACGACGGTAAAAAAAATGGTAATTTTTGCTAGTAAAAGGTAATTTTCGTTGGGGTATTATTTTTGGGGTGTTGAATTTTGGAATGGGTATATGGGAGGTTGGACCCGGCTGGGCCGAGCCCAACCCATTTCTCCCTTTCTCTCCTCACGCGCGCCCTCTCTCTCTCTCCCTCCCCGACCCGCTCTCTGTCCGAAAACCGTCGGACCTCCGTTCGCCACTGCACCGGTCCCAATCGGTCGGCCTCTGACCCAACTCCCATATTCTAGATTGGTGAGAGGCTCTCTAGCGCCGCCGATCGGGAGAAAAGCCCTCCGAGAGGTCCGACTACCTAAAGGCTTCCGTCGCCGAAACTCCTTCCTTCGGCCGCCATAGCCAGCGAGCCTTGGCTCAAAAGAAAGCCCTCCTCCCTTACAACAATCCTTCCAAAGGGCTCCCTCTATCTCGAGCTAGGTAAGGAGAAATCGGTAATGGAAATTCTAGGGCTTTTTATGTGTTTTCGTTCGATTGGCTTAGTTAAGCTTGGAATTGGTGTTTGTGGTAATTAGGAAAGTTGTAAAGGAGATTGAGAGGAACGTGCTGTCAAATTTTGGTGAGCATTGGAGGTCGCCGGAGCTGGCCGCGTTGCCGGCGGAGCCGCCGCCGGTAAAAATGTTTTTGGTAGGGAATGTTATGAGGACTTTTTTGGAATGAGTTTTGTAATTTCTAGAGGAGTTTTGGATAGGTTTGGGAAATTTTGAAGTTTGATATTTTTTGCGGATTAATAAGTTAAAATCCGGTCACGTGATTATTTAAGTTAGAAAGGTGGAAGGTGTTTAGAGGATGTCGGTTAATTATTGTGGAGGTTTATTGGTTGGTAGTTAATTTAAGATTTTGGGCGATAGACATGGTTGAGCTCGCAAAGCTCATTTTTAATTACGCCTATTTTCTTTAAGCGTCGGTGTGTTAATTAAAGATTTATTTATGTTTTTAGAACAGGCCGGGCGTGAGGAGGCTCGAGCTAACGAGGCCTCCGACCGACATCAGACTTAGGCCTAATTTGTGAGTGGACATTTGTTTTAAATAATGTGCTTAAAATGCTTTATTGTTGAATAATTTTCTGTTATTGGAAATTTTCCGAAATTGAGAATTTCGGTGATTATACTCATATATAGTTGATTATAAGAATAATATGTATATAATTAAATGCTAGCTAGCTATACGTGATTTTTCCCCATACTGAGGTACAATTCTAGTATGGGGTGACTTGAGCGTTAGACGCTAGCGTTGTAGTCTTGTACGATTTTCTATTTTTCGAATTCATTCATAGAATTCGTACAAGGAATCATCACGTATATATACCCACTCGTGCGTTTCCCCAATACTGAGGTACAATTCCAGTATGGGGTGACGTGAGGGTTATGCCAGCGTCGTAGTCTTGTATATGATTATCTATTTTTTGAGCTTATTCATAAATATCGTACAAGAGATAGACGAGTGTGAATACATACTGATATATATAATATTCTAGCCTGAGAGGCATTTTTTCTTAAAGTTTGGGAGTCTAGCGAGGCTAGACACCAGTTCAGAATTTTCGAGTTAAGCTTTTAAGCTGTCGCTGGTAAAGCGTTTTCTTTGAAAATATTTTTGGGAAAATATTTATTTGTTGTCGAAATTGCTTTTGTCCACTCACTCTGAAGTTTTTGAATATTTTCCCCTGCGCTCTTCGTTTTAAAATGCCCAGTCTACAACTTTCGGGTGGGGTCTAGAAGGAGACGTCGAGGCATAGTCACCCATCTATCTGTTACATTTCGCCAGTAGGTTACATGTTTAATCTACTAGGAGATTGTCAGCTTCCGCTGTGTTTTTTTTTTTTAGTAGCTCTGAATACCGTTGGGATTTTTGTATAACTTATTCTGTCGAGACCCGCCCCGAATTTCACCCCGAAACCCGAGATGAGTCCTGCGGGGACCACCTCCAAAGAAAATTTACCGAAGACTCGGCAAACCTCCCTCGAAAATGGACAACCCTAACTTAAAAACTTACGAATCACCTTTTAATCCAAAACAAATAAATCTTCAGCTACACTCCAAAAGTAGCCAGAATACAAACATAAGAATTCCAATAGTATTCAGAGCTACTAAAAATAAAATAAAATACAACGGAAGCTAACAAACTCCTAGTAGATTAAACAGGTAACCTACTGGCGAAATGTAGCTGATAGCTGGGTCACTATGCCTCGACGTCTCCTGCAGGACCTCACGCGAACTCTGCAGACTTGGCATTTTAAAAACGAAGAGCCCAGGGGAAAATATTTAACACGTCAGAGTGAGTGGACAAAACTGATCTGACAACAAATAAATATTTCCCCAAAAGAAATGCTTTCCACAGTGGCAAAAACACGAACTCCACTGGAACGATTCTGAACTGGGGTCCAGCCTGGCTAGAACCCCCAAACTTTAAGAAACTGCCTTTCAGGCCTGGATATTATATATATAGTATGTATGCACACTCGCCTGACTCTTGGCATGATATCTATGAACAACTTGAATAAAGTAGATATCATACGAAGCTACTATGCTTGCGTCTAACGCTCACATCACCCCACACCGGAATTGTACCTCGCATATGGAGGAAAGCGGCCGAGTGGTAATATATATACGTGCTTACTCTTTGTACGACATCTTTGAATAAATAAATGCAAAATCAGAAAGTCGTACAGGGCTACGACACTTGCGTCTAACGCTCATGTCACCCATACCGGAATTGTACCTCGCGTATGGGGGAAATCACGTATAGCTAGCTAGCATTTAATCATATACATACTATTCTCGGAATTGTACCTCGAGTATAATCCACCGAAATTCTCAATTTCGGGAAATATCCAATAACAGAAAAATGAATCAAATGATAAAGCATTTCAGATATAATATTCAAAACAAAGGTCCAGTCACAACTTAGGCCTAAGCCTGACGTCGGTCGAAGGTCTCCTCAGCTCGAGCCTCCTCACGTCCTGTTCCATACACATAAAACCTTAAATGAAACACCGACGTTTAAAAGCAAAACATGCATAATTAAATATGCTTCGCGCTAAACCAAGCCTAACACTTCAAAATCTTAAATCCACTGCCAACCTCAAAACTCCACAAATTTCACCGACATCCTCAAAATCACCTTCCACTAAATAAAATCCAATGGCCGGATTATAAATTAATAATCCGCCAAAAATACCAAACTTCAACAAATCTTAAACCTATCCAAAACTCCTCCAAAAATTCTAAAACTTATTCCATTAAACTCCTCACATTTTTCTCCACCAAAAACATTTTCTCGGCGGCGGCGCCGGCCGGCAACCATTTTCTGGCGACCTCCAATGGTCACCAAATTTTGGCAGCATCTTCCTCTCAACCTCCTCTACAACATTCCTAACTACCACAAACTCCAATTCTAAGCCTAAGCACATCAATCGAACGGAAATACACAAAAAGCCCTAAAACTTTCAAATTCCGATTTCTCCTTACCTAGCTCACGACGGAGCGAGCCCTTTGGGGGGATTGAAGCACGGGAGGAGGGCTTCCTTTTGGGCTATGGCTCGCCGGAGATGGCGGCCGGAGGAGGGAGTTCCGGCGAGAAAACCGATTCGGCAGCCGGGGCTTTCGGGCGGCGTTTCTCCCTCACGGCGGCGCTAGGGAGGCTGCCACCGGTCTAGAAATGTAGCTGGGAGGGAGACCGTTCGAATGGGACCAGTCCGGCGGCAAACGGAGGCCGGACGGCGACGGACGGTCGGCCGGAAATTTTCTGGGTGTAGAGAGGAGAAAATCGGGTGAGAAGAGAGAATCGGGAGGGAAAAGAAAATGGACTTGGGCCTTCAGCCCACCCGGTCCAACACCTCTATAAACCCAAAAATCCAAAATTCAACACCCCGAAATAATACCCCAATAAAATTACCTTTTACTAGCAAAAATTACTATTTTTACCGTCGTCAAAATTTCTTCCTTGGAATAATTCCCTCAAAATATTAGTCCCTCAACACCCTCTGGGAACTAATTAAATTACACACTTAGTGACGAACACGGTAAAAATTTTATTACCACTATGCCAGTAATAAAGGTAAAAATTAAGGTTCGGGGCGTGACATATTCTGGCTACTTTTGGGTAGTAGCGAAGGATGTTAATTTATTGGTTAAAAGAGTGGTTTTATAATTATTTTTTCCGGGTTAGGGTTGTCTATTTTCGAGGGAGGTTCGCCGTGTTTTTCGGTAAATTTTCCTTGGAGGTGGTCCCCACAAGACTCACCTAGGGTTTCAGGGTGAATTTGGAGCGGGTCTTGACATAACCCAAGCGAGAGTCACATGGATGTTGTTGTGAGAATTTTAAGGTATTTGAAGTCAGCTCCAAATTAAAACACAACATTCTTGTTGTTTGTGGCTGCACAGATACAAATTGAGCTGGAAATTTTACAGACATGAGGTCGACATCAGGTTACTTTACCTTTGTGGGAGGTAATTTGGTTACATGGAAGAGTAAGAAACATAAGGTTGTGTCACGATCTAGTACTGAGTCTGAGTACAGAGTTATGACTCATAGAGTGTGTGAGTTGTTGTGGTTGAGAAATCTCTTACATCATTTGGGTGTCAAACCCAAAAGCGTTAGTTTTTTTTATTCTGACAACAAGACAACAATTGATATATCATAGAATTCAGTACAACATAATTATACTAAACATGTAGAGGTTGATCGTCACTTTATAAAAGAGAAACTAGATGTAAATATTATTACTTTTCCTTTTGTTTTTATTGAAGAGCGCTCCTTGCAGATATACTTACCAAAAGAGTCTCCATGAAAACGTTTTATGACTCACTATAGAGAAATTGGGTATGATTGACGGAGACATCTGCTGTGTACGTAGTGCTCCGAGCACTGCGGCTGTCTGCTGACATGGTCAAGCAGTGAAATTACAAATTTTTACTTTGGATAAGAGGCACGTGGGCTTGGCGCATCTCGCGTGAACGTGGAAAGCAGGGGTACTTGGTTTCTTTCGTATAACCCTTAATCCTCAGAGGCAGTGAGAAAGTGTGAGAAACTGAGTTGGGGTTCTTGTAATTTCCTCTCTCTGCTTGGAAAGGTTGTTTACTTGAGTTATATTAGGAGTAGAATAATATACTCCGACGTGAGATGAATAACATATTTGAAATTTGATTATTTGCAAATCGTGTTCTGTTTCGAGTTGAGTGAGTTGAGAATGGAAACCAAAAAACCCTATAATTCATCATCTTCGGCAGAAATCGTAGCGGATATCGAAGAGCTCCTCAAGCAGATCCTTGTAAGGGAGCCGGCTCTATCTCTGATCCGCTTCCAATGCGTCTCCAAGCACTGGCTCTCTCTCATCTCGGACCCCGAGTTCCGTTGCCGCCACACCCTCCGAAACCCCAACCCCAAAATCTCAGCTTTCTTCTCTAGCAAAACCCAAGACGACTCCTTCAAATCCATCCCTCTGGAAACCCCACCTGGGTGGAATCCCTTCAAAACCCTTAACAATTCTGTCCCTGATGGATCCCACTTGAGGATTCTTCAGTCAGTCCTGCAATGGTCTCTTCCTCTACCATATTCCTATCTATGTTATTACAGTACGAAGAAAGCATTATCTGCGTGACTAGCTGCGTGATTAACTTCAATAGTCATTCTTATGATGGGGAGATGGGTAGAGCCTCGAGATAGACATATATTTATCTGAAACTGGAGAGTGGAAGCATCTCGACACTCCTAACTGGAGATAGACATATATTTGGGTGGACGAGCAGGGCCTTATACTGCAATGGCGCAATTCATTGGATTAGATATAGTCCGGATACTGGATTCCATTGGCGGGGAAGGATAGGTGATGATGCATCGGGCAGATGGATGAAAGATGAGGATGATGTTGTACACTACTTTGACATATGTGAAGAACAATTGCGACTCGCCCCTGCCAATCTTCTTGTTCCCTTGTTTGTCCAAAAGACGTCGGTAAAGGATTTTGGTATATTTCCCACTGGATGGCCAAGATTGTTTCATAGACATTTTGGGGAGAGCGGTGGCTGTTTGTATTATATTGAGACTTATGAGCACTGCAGCACTCGATTTGAGATTTTGGAGATGGAGAGGGACTACTCTGCCTGGCTTGTCAAGTATTATGTTGATCTTAATCCGCTAGTCGCAGCTCTTTCTGGACAGGATTGGAACGCTTTTGTTATCTTGGGCCTTTCTCAGGAGGAGAGAACCTCCCAAGAATTAGAATTCGATGATCTTTTGTTGCACTTCCCTGGTAAGGTCATATCTTATAATCTTGTGAATAAGACCTTCAAGATATCTGTTGAGTTAGCAGATGAGGAACATTTTCTAGCTTTGGGTCATAATCCTTGTATTCAAGAGGATGCTATTTTTCCATACATGGAGACTTTAGTTTGTTTGTGATAATGGACTCTATTATGCTCTCCATTACAATGTAAGTCTTGATTTAGCTATTGCCATGTAAGTTATGCTTTCTAGTAATCTAATAATAACAATGGTTCTTTCTGGATTTATCAGTTATTCATGGATTGTTGTAATCAAATTATGCTTTGTATTTGAAAGTTCTACTTACTAATTGCAGTGGTTCTTTCTAAATTGTTAGTTTTTGTGGCTTTTCGTAATCAAATTTGCACATGAAACATAAATAGATGTAGTTAGATAAAACTAGCATCTCGAATTATGTAGGTTCCTAAGTCTTTTTTCATCAATAGATTCCTAAGTCCTGATATGTGGAACTCGTTTTCCCAGGGGTTTATTACTAGTGGAATCTAGCAAAATTTAGCCAATCTTTACTGTCCTTAATGCTACCTATTTCTGACTTACCAGAATAGGTATCAGCATTCCCCTATGGCTACCAGTGTCCCTCTTTTGACAACAATTAAGGGGTTAGTGTTTACAGAGACCACTATCATTTGGGTCTGGTAATCCTTTGTCCAGAGTCTGGATCAATCGTAATTGAATTAATTCTACTATGGCTGTGTCCATATTAATGTTTCCTGCATTGAGGATGAAAAGCTTAGGGTGCTGCTGTTAGTTAAATTTTTTAATTGCAGATCAAGCATTATTGACTCTCAATCCCACATATTTGAGGAGGTTCCCAATCATTAGGTATATATGATCAAATCTAATAGATATCAAGGGCACATCATATCATTAGGTACCTGCAAATATATGACTAAATCTAAAACATAACCTTTGTTTTTGCTATCGGCTATATGTTTTTATTGTCCGGAGTTTACTTTGATGATGGCAGTCTATAGTATTTATATGGTTTTGGTCCTGTAGAATATATACATTAATGAATTAATCAAACAGATATACATATTTGAAGTCAGTGTCTGCACTCTGCTCAACAAATTATAATGAAGTCAGTATCTTCAAAACAGTGAAGTTTGTGAGGTGCAGACATGTTACGCAGCTAAACTTCTAAGCTAGTTTTCGTGGTAGAATTATCTCCAGGAACACTATGATTTTGTTTAAGCATCCCCCTTCCCAAGTGCAGTGGCACCATTTTTGCTACTTTTTGTTAACTTTCAGTTTCTACTAGATTACTGGGTTGAAATGATTTTTCTATATATCATGTCATCAGCACTCCATACATCTCGGCTTTGATGCTCATAAAAGTAATTACTGATAATTGCAATTGGATGATGACAACAAAAAATTGAGCTGGTTCTGCGGTTCCAAACCCCACGGCAACGGTATGAAAATAAAGGGGATCCCCACACTACAAACAATCTGCTTACCAATATACAGAACACTGATGGGTGTTACAAAGGATATGTGTTTAGATTAACTAGACAACTGGTACAAAAAAGTTGTACGGAAAGGGGATCTCAAATTCTAAAGAATCGAGGTCTTCATCCAATATTGTTCATCATCCATTCTACTTCTTGCCTCATGTTGCTGTCTAAGGGCAACGATTCTCCATTTCCAAAGAAGGGCCTTTGCCTTTTCTTCACAGCCAGTGAACTCATACCCATTGGAGAACCAGGGCTTCCAGTTGATGTCAAGCAGCTATCAACAGAGCAGTTGCCCATGTGAGCCAGTATATTTGGGACACTTTTGTTCTCTATTGCTGCAGCAATTTCAGACAAGGATGGCATTTTTATGGTATCAAGTGGAGCCATTCCTTGACAGTCGCTGGAAACCTTAATAGCAAGTTCAGAGAGTTCTTCCTTAGCAGCTTCAAGTCCAGCAGCAGTTGCAGCCTGGTCATTCAGAGCTTTACAAGCTTTCTCAAGTATGGACTGTAGGTACTTTCCCTGTGCTTCAATTCGAAGTTGAAGGCGACGCTGCACCTGCTTACAAGTTAAAGTGTAGCCATAAGAATTTGCTGCTTAAAAATATATTGCATCAAGGACCACTTTGGGAGGAACTAGAATTAACAGGAGAGCAAAGAGCATTTTAGTAGAAGATTTCACGAAAATGGATTAGCTTATAAGCATATAGGTCAAATGACCAATACATAATTATCTTGCTGGGTTGACTACTTGACTATGAAATGTTTTCCCACTAGGAAAATCTGGATGTTGTTGGATGTTGTAACTGTAAGTAATTGCTAAAAAACTCATAGTTATACAATTTCTCAAGCTCTTTGTGGTAATGCAAAAATTCATGAGCTGCAAATTACTAGATAAACAAGACAAACAAAACTAACCTCCAGCTGCTCATGCAGTCTTCTTTGCACTTCCATTTGTACACGCAATGCCTCAGTAACCTGGAAGCCACTGTTTAAAGAACCACCGTTATATGAAAATAAAAAATAAAAACAACTAAGCATTAGGAGTGATATCGGAAAGATCACATACTCATTCAAATCTTGTGCAATCACTCTTGATGAGGTTGCCGAAGACCCAGTGTCTTGACATTCAGCAATGCAAGATGCTACAATCCCAACTACACATTATTTATATAAATAATAAGTATTACATTAGCCACAATTTCCCACTAGGATCATCTCCTACACAAAACACACATTAAGCAATAAGATCATTAGACAGCTATAGCTGCTAATACTCCCCAGAAACATGTCATTCTGACCACAAGATGCCAGAAATATGATATTAGTATAAACATAATAATTAATGTTTACACAACAATCGCCATGCCAACTTAAAAGAAGTGGTTCCACTTCAAGTAACTGATTTAGAAGTTTCAAGCCTTGAAAGTACATCAACCAAAATACCCAGTGGCAAAGAGAGAAGATGCAAGATGTCAAGAGACAGCATAAACAAGGATACAAAAAGGCAGTCAGCTGGACACAGTACATTCTTTTTAATGTCCTAAATCATAATAAAGCTCAGTGTGTAAATAAACAATGGAAAGGGTCAAAACAAAAATGGGATCTTTATGTTGGGTCTTTCAAGTTTGTGATTTTCCTTCCTTTTAATTTAGATCTTCAAGTAGTAGTTAATAATATAGTGAACACACATTTTATTGTTTCAAAGTGCTCAGGGCTAATACCATCCTTTGAGTTTTCAGTTGATTCTTTGAACGATTGCTTTCCCAGTCGATATTTCTGAAAGCATAGATCAAGAATATATTGTTAGTTAAAAGAATACAAATTTAAAGTAAAATCAGGGAAAGAAACTATTAATGTAGCTAAGAAGAGAAATGTAACAGAGTAAGTTTATTGAATCCTTTATATCTTAAAGACCAGTTCCCTCCCTCCCTACTCACTTGAGAATTCGAAATCTATTTATAACGAAATAAATTATCGGAAAGAGAAACAGACCTGAAGGTGTGATTTCAAGTGATAAAGGGTAAGGCCTTTTACTCCCATTGTTCTCATAATGGTCTTAGGTGTCGCTTCTGCAATGCATCCATAGATGGAACCAGATGTCAGGATCACCAGTCAAAAGTTCAGATTTAGAAAGCAAGTTATTCTAGTATACACTGCTGACTAACCACTAAGGATAAATAAATGGGAAAGATGAGGACTCCAGCCTATACAGATGGGTGTTGCTCAAAACTGTGAAACAAGAGTGTAAGCCTGAATATAAGATGAACTCTGACATCACAAATACCTTTGAAGTTGGGGTCCACCTCCTTACCTAAATCAAATGAGACATTGATGACTAAGCTTCTAGTCAGGGAGGGCCTCACTAAATTTGTAAACTTGATTCATATAATGTTCAATGCTTCCTAATTTGAGTCTTCAGATAGAAAATATCCTGCTCCCTCCTTACTGGTTCAAAGGTTTTTCCTCGAGCCCGTGTTAAGTTGTAAGTGTGTGTGTGTGTGTAGTGCAAGATAATAAGGGGAACAAGTTACAAGAGAAGAGCAATCATGATGAAGGCGTGGGGTATATCTATAGATGTGATTTGAAGTCCTAGGAAATCCTTCTACTTTTTTTAAGAGTAATGTTTTAGCTTTCCTCCCCCATTGATGCAGGCAAGTTTGTCTAACCAGGTAAGTCTCTGTGTTATATCTCTTTCTCTTCACTCCTTGGTTGGATATCATCAAAACCCCATTGGATCGAACCCCAAAATTCACAAAGGCATTGTGAGTTTTATGACTCATAATCATGACTACAATGAGTATGATAGTTGTATAACTCAGTCAGTTTTCAACAGTATGATTGCAACCTCAACCCCCAACCAAACCAACAAGAAGGATAAAGACCACCCCATAAATCATTATACTCAGCAAGTAATATCCATAAAGATTAAACATACAAGACAAAAAAGAAAGAGATTTCCCCACATTAAATTGTTTACAACAACAAAAACAAACCCCAAAAACAGTGAACCACATTGATAGCACCAAATCACCACATAATCCTTAAAAAGGACAAAAATTCATAACAGCAACAAAAACCCCATAAAAGCTGCACATTCAATTCAGTAGCAACACTATAAGAAAACCAAGACTTTTAAAGCAAGTAAAGAAGAAACACAATACTCACTGTCAGGGCCACCAAGCTGAGTGACAGCGTCCACAAACCTCTCATGGAGCTCCGCCGTCCACCTCAGCCGCGGCTTTGGATCCGTAGTCAGAACCAAGCAAGCATCACCCGGCAAGTTCGTACCATCCAACGATCCACTGAACTCTCCATGCCCACAAACACCCCCATCCAAAGGCAGAGAATGCATAGCAGAGTACATTCTCTCAAGCTTCCTTAACACAAAACCCACCAATAGTTGTTCAAAAAGTTATGGAAAATAAATGAGTCACAAACATTAGACGAAATGGGTACCTCGGATTCGGGGCAAGGAGCCCCGAGAGTTGCAGAGGAGAGGAGGAAGAAGAAGAAGAAAAGGGTGTGAGAGAGCTTTGAGTGTGGAGGAGAAAGAATATTGTGATGAGTAGAACCAAGGCATGCGAGGGTGAGCTGAGATGAGCTCAGCTTTCTAGCTTAGACAGCGATGTCTTGTTGCGTCTCTGTCTCACTGCTTTCTTTGTGTATATTTTAGTTTCCTTTTTTCTCTTTTTTAACTATTCTGTTCTCTGAAAACGGCTAATCAGAGAGATGGGAACCACTGGAACGCGTGGAGTGTCCTCTGGCTTTGGCAGGGCATGTGAAAGTTGTGTACCTTTTTTTTGGTTTAAGTTCTACAATCCTAGATTAGAGAAGAAACACTAGCTTAGAAGTTTGATGGAACCATGAAGCAACCAGAATCGACTTTTTGAGAATTCGGAGGCTTATAACGAAATTATATATGGTGCCGGAGATACGAAGCAACTAGAATCGACTTTGAGAATTCGAAAGCAAGTTAAAATGGCATACGGTATTTGAGAATTGAAAGAAATTAGAAGCCGACTCAAAATATATAGTTTTTTTTTTTGGTCGAAATATATAGTGTTAGAGATTTTATTCAACATATATCGGTTTGTTTTGTCTTTTATCTTCAACTAAGCGATCTAATATAATTCTAAAATAAAGATGCATATCATTGTAATACATGTAAGCAAATTCGTGCAATCGATTAACAAACTAAATATCACAGATGAATTACATAAAATTTAGATGAAGACAAAGAAGAACCCTGCAGAAATGAGAGATTTACATAAACCAGAGAAGAGCTGCCCTTTACACGTCAACGCCCAGCCACCCACTCCCATAATCCCATTGCCCATCACACCAAACGCCAAACTCGTTTTTCTTGAGCAGTTAAGGGTAAGTTTGATCACTTGTAATTAAGCATAGGATTAGAATTGTCACAAGGACAGGTCCGGACCCCTGCCCTCTTCTCCATGGCACTTTTGTATCCAACAATTATTGACTGGAAAATTAGGGTGTCTGGCTTGCACATATTTCTGGGTCAATACCAAGTTAGCGAATGAGCTTTCAGACAAAAATGTGTTCCAGATTTTCCAATTATGGTGGGGTTTTTCACTTTCTTTCCCCACTTTGCATATCCCACAACAGCAACTGGGAGGGACATTGACACAACAATCTAATATGACCTTACAAAAAAAGCTTTGTTGCAATTTCATTGTTGAGAGAAAAAGGAGAAAGAGACTATTCTTATCCTATTGCAAAGACAAGAGAAGTTGGATGTGATTTACAAATTAGCCTTTAGAATGAACCAAGCAGCAACCCAAAATGGAGGTGCAAGTGGTCCTTTATATATTTTGAATATTGAGAACAGTAATCATATTATATATGGAGTTGCTAGTTATTCCCTTGCTAGTTAGGAGGGACAAGCCAGATAATAAATCAAATACAATGTGATACTACTCATCAACAACTTAATTATCAATGTAATTGAGGCATGAATGTGATTATTGAAAGGCACCCGAATTTTTAATGTATAGCTCAACAACTTAATTGTTATTTTTGAATGAGGCATGATTTCTTGTTTTTTAATTTTTGATCAAAAAGCAAATTTTATTGCTAGGAATAAGAATTACATCAAGAAGTTAATAGTGGCCTCCTTAAACCCATCCACCAAATGGGAAGAGTACCACACTCCACTAACAAATAAGAAAATCACTCAGTAACAACTATATGAATTAACTAATCTGGAAGATCTGCCACCAGTAAGTAGGGAATTCAATCTCCAACGCTTTCCTTGCTACCATGTGTGCTGCTTTGTTAGCCTCCCTTGGTGCATAGGTCCAACGACACGACTCAAAACACCTCATCAGAAAATTCGCCTCCTCCACAAGTGCATCATCCACGCTGAGGTTCTCTTGGGAAGAATCCAGAGCCACAATCACTTGCTGCGAATCACTTTCCACCTCAACCCATGCAAATCTAGATTGGGTACAGAAGTGAAGTCCGTTACCAGAGCAAGGAACTCACAGGAGTGAGGACTTAGAAAACTTGTTCCAGGCGCAGCTAATACACCAAGACAATCACCATTCTCATCATTCTTGCAAATAGCAACAGTTCCAAAGACTCCATTTTGGTGATCCAACACTCCATCAATATTTAATTTCACTACTCCATGTTCAAGTCTCCTCCATGCCACCTCTCTACCCCTCCTGCCATCAACATTGTGACACTAAGCCTTCCTTCCCTGATTACTACTCTCCTCCTCTTTGCAATGAACTTTCTCAAACACCTCCCACCAAGCCACAACTTTAGAATTAAAACCTTCCGCCGATAAAGCTTAGCCTCCATGAACATTCCTATTTCTTTCTTGCCAAAGATGCCACGCAATAACACCAAACCATTCCACCTCCTTATCTCTAGCTATTGAACATGTAAGAACAACCCAAACATATCCTTCTCCCTCCAAACCTTACAGACTTCCTAAGAAAGGTATGTTGCTGTCATGCCCCGGATTTTAGAGTAAAAACAAAAAAATCTACCCTAAAATCTGGGGCATGACAAGTTGGTATCAAAGCTTAAGGATTAGAACCCCAAGATCTGTGTAGATTGGTATATATAGGAAAATAGGCTAAAATTCTTAAAGTAGAGTAACCAATCTATTTTGGTTCGTTACTTGGAGTTGGAAACAGTAGAAAAATTTGGACAGTGGGATTTTGACAATTTGAGTTTTTCTTAAAGTGGATACAAAATAGTCTTATATTTCTATTGTTGTGTTCCTCTCTTATTTACAAACAAATACTGTTTATATTGCCAAAATCATATTATGAGAACTTATTGTTTTCAGTGATTTCCGAATACTATTGGAAACCTTATTTTCAGAAAAGGATGAGTGATGCTTGAGTTGGATGGCATTACATGGAGAGATGCAATCTATTTTGAGTAGAATGGCATTATCAGAATGAAACCACTCTAGCTTTATTGTGGGAAAAGGATAAATGGTTGATGAAGATCTTAGCCGCACCTAAGAGCTTCAAAGGTTCTTCTGTCTTTGGTGAATGACATTGCATGTGCCGGAGGGAATAAAGTTCTCTAAAGATAGCATATACGTATTTCTGAACTTTGACAAGTTTTTCTCAAACTATTTAATTTTTTTTTTCAATCATATTCTTTCATATTACCTTTTGAATATTTATTATTTTTCAAGTTGTGCAAGAATTTCTAAAGTGTTTGCAGTGGTTTATATGTCCTCACTTAGAGGGTAATAGAAGTACATTTAAGAGGCGATTCAGATTCTTATTATCATTCCTCTTCTCATAATAATATAGACTTTACAGGTTAAATAGACATATATATGATTTCTCATTGTTAGTTTTTCCAGAATCTGGTGGTTTGTGGAGTTATGTGTTATATGGGTGCAATTATGGTGTATGATATATACGCTCAGTTATTTACTAGCTATTGTTTATATGAGTGTTTCTTCTCTTAAGCTTTGTAACATAGGTAATATGTAGATATGTACTTTTCTTCATGTGATATATGTTTGAGACTTGATTTCTGTTATCTTTAGAGTCTGGTGAAATATTGAGGTGATAACTATTTGTTTAAGTTGGGTGTTTTGCTGCTATGATTTTGGAAGTTTTATGGTATTGGTTTCTCTATAGGAAAATACTTAGGTGCCTTGGGGTATTAATACCTTGCAAAATGTCATTATTATATTGGTCCACATAGGATAGCAGCTTTAAAAAATAGAAGAGGTCAGTTAGTCACGTTAACCATACAAAGTTAACGTCCACAGACGACCATTCTTCTCGATCGTAACAGAACCCACATATGGTGTTCTTCTCTGGCTTCTCGATCGGAACGAAACCCTAGACGACTGTCTCTCTCTCTCTTTTGATCATTAAACCTAAATGTCTCTTTCTTTTTTTCTCTCTCTCGACGTCTCTTAAACCTGGACTCTCTGTTTCTCTCTCTCTTTCTTGAACAATCAATCTTAATCATTATATATATGCGGCTCTCTATAACATAGACTCACTCTTTGTATCTCTTGATCCTTCAATCTCATCGAGAGTCTTGATTATTCAATCTGATCGAGACTCTGTCTCTTCAGTATCAGTATCGATCTCATCTGACAATCAGACATTCCTGTGATGCTGAATCTTCTCCTCTTTCGCCTAGTTTGGTGAGTTTTGTTTCTTCATGATCTTGTTTCAGTTCCATAGTCTCATGGTGTTTGTTTGATGCCTATTTTCAGTTCCCTTGTTTGATTTGTGAATCTAGTACATATTGCTTCATATAGAAAACACTACTATTTTAGGTCTTCTTTCTATTGTCATGATTCATGATTCATTCAAAAGAGGTAATTTGTGAATCATAGATTTCATAGATTGTTTCATGAAAGAAGAAGTTTAACTCATGAAATTGAGTAGACCAATCAATATAACACAAGCGGTTCGTCATTGCTTAATAAGTTTACTATTTTTTCTTAATTTTCTACTTTATATACAGTACACATCTTAATAAGAAAGTAATCTTATGTACTAATAATGAAGTTTAAACACAGGTACAACCAGCGATGGATGCGTCTGAGAATGAAAAACAGCCGAATAAGGGTGTAGAGGATGTGGTAGTAGATGTTCCCAGATTTAGAAGCCTGACGATCGCCGATGTGCAAGCTTTGACCCTCGAAATAGTGGTTGAGGCAGAGAGATTCTACTCTGCATATTCAGTAGCAGTTGGATTTGGATGTAGGAAGGATGACAAGGGAGAGTCTAACAGTTTGATTTAGTGGAGGCAGTGGGTCTGCTGCAAGGAAGGGACTCGAAATAAAAAGTACTTGAAAGCAGATGGTTTGAGTCGTACTCCTCAGAAACAGACTATGGTGAATTGCCAAGCTAGATTTCGGATCAATTACAATGATGGGAGTAGAGTTAATATGGTGAAGATATTCGTTCCAGAGCATAATCATGAACTAGCTACTGGGAACCAGATTGCATTCGTTCGTGCTCATCGTCATGTCAGCGACACAGCTTTGGCTTTGACAAACACAATGACAAAGGTTTCAATCAGACCATGTCACACGTATGAGTATATGGTGAAGCAGGCTGGGGGATATTCGTTAGTGGGATTCACCATGAAGGACCTCTACAACAAGCTTGACCAAGAACGACGGACCTCCCCATTTGAGAGTGATTCCGAAGGAGCAATTTCCTACATGAGAGGACTGGTAGCAAAAGACCCACATTTCATATGCAGATTCACCACAAATTTGGAAGACAGGTTAGTGGACATTTTTTGGCGAGATAGGCATTCATTTGTTGATTATCAGTGTTATGGGGATGTGCTGATATTCAATAGCACATACAAAATCAATGTTTACAACAAGTCATTGGTTTTGTTTGTTGGGATGAACAACCATCGAGGTAGTATTATTTTCGGTGCTGCCCTTATTTCGGATGAGACTGATGAGACATACACTTGGTTGCTTCGTATATTTTTGGAGTCGATGAACAGGAAGATACCAAAGGCGATACTCACAGACAATGACGAGGCCATGCGTAAGGCAATTGAAACTATGATGCTAGAAGCAAGGCACTGCCTATGTATTTGGCACATAGGTAAAAATGCCTTTACCCACTTAAAGTTTGAGGAAAAGTTGAAGGCTTTTAACAGATGCGTGAGGAAGTATCAGACAGTTGAGCAATTTGAAAGGTTGTGGTAGGAAACGATTGACGAACTTGATCTCCATGACGATATTTGGATCGGGAATATGTATGAAAAGAGAGACAAGTTTTGTCAAGCATTCTTTGGTGACATATTTATGGCCTAAATGAAAAGCACACAAAGGTGTGAGGGCATGGATAAAGAATTCAAGAGGGTTCTTGGCAAAGGAAAATCCTTTGTGGAGCTTGTTGTTTTGGTGTACAGATTACTTATGAAACTAAGACATAATCAAGAAAGGGATGAATTCATCAATATGAATTCCTTTCCTGGTGCCGTAACTCACTTGGTAGATTTGGAGATACAAGCCTCTTCTATATTCACACACAATATGTTTAAGTGGATTGTAAGAGAGATCAAGAAAGAGAGTTTTATTACACTAAAGCAAGGAGTAGAATGTCATGAAGATGGTAGTTGTGTTTACAATCGGCCTGAATTTGACCACACTGTTGTTTACCACCCTGAGAAAGAGACTGACAGTGCAAAAGACCCGATTATGGTGTGTTCTTGCAGAATGTTTCAGTACAGGAGAGTACTATGTCGTCACATTTTTGAGCTTCACAAGTCACTGACCGTCAAGAGATGTTCAAAGGACACAAGAACTGTGTGTGAAATCCCTTATCCTGATTAATCTATGCCTAGAGAAGCATTGGAAGTGAGCAGGTATGATGCTCTAACTGCCGAATGCAATTGATTATGCTTTTATGCTTCAAAGACAGATGCAGGGTACAACTTGTGGCAAAAGGAGATCAGTAGACTCTCATCAATTGTGGAAGGTTTTGCTATAGAAAAAGAAAAAGTTCAAGCTCCGGCCACACCCAGCAACATGAAAGGTAATGTTGTGAGAGACCCTATCCCAGTTAGGACCAAAGACAGAGAAAAAAATGACAAGAAGACTGAGGCTCCCAGACGACCGATTACTTATGGTTATTGCCAAGGTATTGGACACAACAGTCAAACATGTATGTTAGGAAGGAGAAAGAGAAAGCTGAGAAGAGCAATGAAAACGATGAACAAAACACTAACCCTTGTCCTTCAGTTGCAACACCTGCAAAGAGATCCTGTGGTTATTACAAACGATCTGGACACAATACTCAAAGATGTGATGTTAGGAAAGAGAAAGAAAAAGCTGAGAAGACAAACGAAAATGTTGCGGGAACAAGCAATGATCCTCCTCATTCGGTTGCAACACCAGCAAAGAGAACTATTCATTGTAATACGTGCAAAGGAGCCGGGCACACACACAGTAGATGCCCAAACAAAACAAAAAAAGGAGACGCCTCCCCCACATCTGAGGAGTGATTCCTTATTCTGGTAATATAGGTGCGGATCTTAGTTATAGTTGTAGTTCAAATTTCTTGTACTCTGTGTTTGGGACTTCATTTTACTTTTCAGTAATGTCAACGTGAATTTAGATTTCCTTGTTATGTTTTACTTTGTGAATGATCTATCTCGCCGTAAGACACTTTTTTAGAAAGTCTACATGAAGTAAAGAAACTGTCCGTAAGAGAAGTAGATGATTATGTAATAAATGTAGAGCTAATAAGGTAACACTATGAAGAACACATCTCTAGAAAGTCTACCTTGTATCATGCTTTTATCATAAACAAAGAGTAGAACGTTTTTGCAGAAAAAGTAGCCCATTCAATACTGTCGAACAATTATCATCCACTAGTGTAAGGTTTACGATGATGGAGTACTAGTAACCTTGCAAGAATATAGGCTCTAAACTGAAATATATGAATGTAAGCAGATGGTAATGATGAACATAATTATTACAATGGACATAATTAATGATTATCATAAATACATGGATTATTTCATGTGAATAAAAACACACGGAATTTAATGCAACATTCATTTCATAAGATTAATAAGGAAATTATTCCTTTTCCTAATTAGGATTAGGATTTGTGATGAAGGATAAAGAACTAGTAACCTTGCATTTATATAGGGTTAGTTTATGATAATCGAGCTCTCTAGTCACCTCTAGTGTACAATGGGTGTAGGGTTTATGATGATGAAGCCTCACTATGCTTATATACTTGATGGACCATATAGATATCATTTTAGCTTTTTAGTGTCGAGAAGCACATTATAATTAATCTCCTACTTGTTATGGGATTTCCATTTTAGTCACTATTATATGTTCACTACGCTTATATATGTGATGATGGATTTCCACTTCATAAGATTAATAAGGAAATTATTCCTAGTTGGGATTAGGGTTTGTGATGATGGATAAAGCACTAGTAACCTTGCATTTATATAGGGTTAGTTTATGATGATTGAGCTCTCTAGTCACCTCTAGTGTACATTAGGCGTAGGTTTTATGATGATGAAGCATCACTATGCTTATATAGTTGACGGACCATATAGATGTCATTTTAGGTTTTTAGTATCGAAAAACACATTGTAATTAATCTCCTACTTGTTATGGGATTTCCACTTCAGTCATTATTATATGTTCACTACGCTTATATATGTGCTGGACCCCCATATAAAATTCATTTTATATGTTCACTACGCTTATATATGCCGCAAAATCATATATGTTCAGAGAGAGAGAGAGCGAGAGAGAGAGAGAGAGAGCGAGAGAGAGAGAGAGAGAGAGAGAGAGAGATGGCAGAGCACGACCTAACCTCACATTGTATCTGTATGCCAAATTTCAGTTTGAGTGCGGTAACTAATCTGGTGTTGTTGATTATGTGTATCAGTATAGGGCTTTATGCACCAACAGTGAGAGGAGTCTCAGTGCTTTGTGGGGAAAGCTAGCAGCTGAGATATTGATGCAAAACTGAGATATTGCTCTTGAGGAGCTTAACCGTCTCAAGGAAATTATTGATTCCAAGAATTTCAGTTCGCCCATGATTCATGAGTTTTTGACATGTGTTTATGTTAATTATGACTTTGATGGTGCACAGAAGAATATGAATGTCAGGAAGTGATATTGAATGATACTTTTTTTGGAAAGCGAGTTGAAGAAGGCAATTTCACTATTGTACCATTGAGGGATGAATTCCTTGAAAATGGTCGTCTATTTATCCCTTATCTTTGAGACTTACTACCACATACATCAGCGCATTTTCTTAATCTAGACTGAGATTTGAATTACTAGAGGTTTTGTTGACTTGTAAGTAGAGGTTTTCATTAGTAACATGAGGTTTGTCAGATCAAACTGTAATTTACTTCCCCATGATTTATTTGTCTGTACTTTTGGAGCTAATGTGTATAGAAGTTATTTTCTTTAAAAAAAATGATTCATTTTAGAGCTTGAGTTTAATGTATATAGTGCTTATGATCAATGATGTAGGGTTTTAGGTTTGTAATCTTCTAGGTAGTGTGACCTTTAAAGTATGATCGAACACTCTTATATATTGTAAACTCCTACTTGTATTGGGACTTCCACTTCGATCACAATTATATCTTTATTATGCTTATATATGTTGTGATGGAGAATATAACATTCATTTACTAGTACAATGCTTGACTTTAGGTCTTTAGTTTCATGTATATAGTGCTTATGATGATCGAGTTAACGTCACCTATCGTGTATATAGCATTTGATGTTTATAATGTTAGAGCTAACATCACCTTAAAGTATGTACGGTTTCAGATGTTGTTTATAATGTTTGATTTAGTATCTATATAGTATCTGGAACACATCATTTTTATGCGCTACCAATGTCGGTTTAGGGTTTAGGGGTTAGGGTCTAAGGGGGGTTTGTGTGCAGCACAGTCAAAAACGAAAATTGTAACCCTTGACTTCGATAGAAGAGTACACTTGTCTCTCTATTTGTGTAGTAGGCGTGATTTTTGAAATTTATGGTTTCTAAAATCTTCCTTCACGCGTTTGAAATTTGAAATTTGGACTTGGATAGGTGGGCATTTAGTGGTTAAAAATTAGAGTTTTCATTTTCACTTTCATTTTCATTTAGCGGGACTTTCCATATTCATCTCGAATTTTGGATTGAAACTGAAAGGGTTTTAGATGCAACACATGACCCTAACCCTAAACAAGCAGTATAAACCGCACCGCCCTAAAATTCTCTGCAACTCATGTTCTCTTCTCTCTAAACTCCAAATTGTGAACGAACGTTTCAGAAGCCATGGCCCGGCAATAGCTGATCACTCACAAGACCAGTATTCCTTGTTACCCTCTGATGATTGAAGTCCGTCATAGCTCCCCCTATCATGGTGCTTCACCTTCCAGGTCTTCATCTTCAAAGGCATCTCGGTGCCTTAGACCCGCTCCTGCAGTATATACTGGTTGCTCTATTTTGTTCCTTTGTTTATTGGTTTCTTAATTTGTTGCTAAATTGGATTGTCAATTGATTATGAATTTATGTATGCAAGGACTCGTCATCTTTCTCACCTTCTCGTTCGTATTCTAAGAGAGGCACATCATCTAAGAGGGCTAGGCTCTCCCCCACACCATCCCATAAAGACAAAGGCAAAGGCAAAGCTATTTTGGTATGTATAAGTCTGGAAATCTGTTTTTATGTCCTGAAATGGTGTTTAAATAGATTTCTCAATTGATTTATGAATTTATGTATGCAAGGTCTCGTCATCTTCCTCGCCTTCTCGTTCGTATTCTGAGAGAGGCACATCATCTAAGAGGGCTAGGCTCTCCCCCACACCATGCCATAAAGGCAAAGGCAAAGCTGTTTTGGTATGTATAAGTCTGGAAATCTGTTTATTTGTCCTGAAATGGTGTTTGAATATATTTCTCAATTGATTTATGAATTTATGTATGCAAGGACTCATCATCTTCCTCGCCTTCTCATGAAAAACCATCAGATTCGCTTGATTCATTCGTACTACGGACTCATCAAATGATACCCGGATATGTACACCGCCCTCTTAGCCCCCCACCCTCACACCCCATGACAAATGATGGATGTTGTTGCTGCCCTTGAAGATGTCCTAGCTCAGATTCACATGTTAATTTCATCTGTCACTGCAATTAAGCGTAATATTGAAAACCAAATCAACAAGGCAGCCCGAAAGTAATCTAGGAAGAGGAGAGGAGTCAACGTGATCCTTGATTTAGTATTGATCAGTTTGTAATAATTTATGTTTTGGTTATGTTTCTTGAACATTGGTTATGTTGCGGTTGTAATTTCTGGAAATCATTTTGTGGTTTATCGATTGTGGTTTTTAAGGAATTAGGGTGGAATTTCAATTCAGTTTCCGTTTATGTCTTGTCGTTTCGTGCAACGATATGTCAAGTTTGAAGAACCTAATTTGCAATTAAATATTCATGAAAAAAGTATACCTATTAGATAGTGTTGTTTGGAATTTCCGATTCAAGAGAAAAAAAAATTTCAAGAAAGAGTATTGAATCCTCATGCCACCACTCTGTCCCATAGTTATGCATGTGTTTGATTGTAAAAAACCCACAATCAGCTCCACCCTTCTGTTTTGGGGACTGAGTTGTCTCGTTGAGGGTGAAGTTTGCAAACTTTTTCTTCTCTTGCCCGAAGGGCTTCGTAGTGAATTCCACACTTCCGTTTTTATATGTCTGCTTACACCCAAATTAGTATTTTACTGGACAGTAAATGTTTATGTGAATATTAATTAAATTCTTGGTCCATATCACACCGGCGACCCAAAGTTCTTTAAGTTTACAAGTAATGGCTGCTAGTGAGACCACGCGAGTTGAATTACAGAGTTCGTGTGCGGAATGACTTTACGCGTAGGCGGGCGCAATAGTGCTTCGCGTAAAAGTCCTAGGCGAGGTGGAGTACATCAAGACGAACTGGCTCACTAGTCCGCGTAAGAGACTTCACGAGGAAGACACAGGTGGAGTCTGCGGGCATCATACTAATCGTTGAAGACTTTACCAGTCTTTGATATGCTTCGGGCCAATCTCTGTGGCCCTTTTAATATAAAAAACCCATCTAAAGCCCGCGAGATGGAGACAAGCTTTAGGACCCCGCAGGATGAGGATATTCCTAATTCCAGTTCGCATAGGTCTCTACAGTTGAGAGGCGCGCGTGAAGCAATAACCTATATTAAATGGAATGTGAGAACTGGACATGTGTCACAAGATGGTTGGTCCGTGCGGGTGAAACAGTGTCCTTATGCTATTATGTTGTAGAGTCTGACTTTATTATCTTTCTTCTGCCGCAAGTCAAGCTCCACTATATAAAGGGCTCTAGGGTTTACACAATTTTTCTCTACAATTCTACAACTACTCAACAAAACATGACTGTCGACCTAGTCGAACTTAGATGCTAAGCATCCTGCCTTAGTAACCCTTCCTTTCAAGCTCCCCGAAGCTTGCTCTCTGTACGCTCTCTGGAGCTTTGTCCTTTTTCTCTCCCTTCCTAGTTGAAGCTCTACTCGATCTTACATCGAGTATCGATATTGTGACACTCAGGTGGACTACTGTAAGTCTTTGCCCAATACACAAGGAGAATTTGAAGAACCATGTGGTGGAGTTGGTGCTCTCTCCATCCTCAGTCGCTTGATTAGAAGCAGAAGGCTAAGCGCACCCCACTACTACAACAACTACTTTCCGCGTCCGCGAAGTGGCACGCCCGCAATGACTAAAAGAGACTTTTCATGCCCAGATTTACTGGTGTGGCCAAAACATTGGCATACTCGGTGGGACCAGGCTAGTCTCTGACGTCACCTTCATTGGGGTCGGAGAACGAAAACAAAGATGCGATAATGGATTGGCAAGACAATTCAGCGGTCGTCGATGACAAAATTTTGGTCGTCAATGAAAATTTTGCGGCCTTCGGTGAAAGTTTGGCTGCCATCCAAAGGGGAATTGATGAAATGATGGCTACCATCCGCAAGCAACAAGTTGAGCAGGTGGTTGCCAAAGAATCTGCTGAAGTAAGTGTTCCTTAGAAAAAGGAGCATGAAGATAGGACAAAACAGTTTATCTTTGAAGCAGAAATTGGTTCGCACACTAATGATGATGACGAACCACAAGTTTGCATGAAAGTGACCCAGGCGCCAACTTTCCTATACGAGATATATATGCGGACACAGATCAGCCGCATGGGGGGCAAGGCGGAACTCACCTGCTTTCTTTACCAAGTCATGACAAGCGAAATGAAGATAGACTAGTGCCTCTTGAGTTTCCGTTTCAGCCTGCACATGTGGGGCATCAAGGCTGGCGAGGTTCTTTTCTCCCATTGGCTCGTCTCGCCAATCTTATGTTCACCAGCGAGATGACTCAGTCCGCTTCCCCAAACCGTGGTCATGATAAGCTTAACTATATATGGTTTGGTGATATCCCTAAGTCAATCCGCAGTTTCATATTTCAATATGATTGGAGTCTCTCCATGCAAGTTCAGAGGCCCGAAGATGGCTTTAGTGATTTTTATTTCACCCTAGTATGCAGTAGGAGTTTGGCAGCGTCTAAACATGATGGTTATAGATTTCCTATATCTGCATCGGAGGCAGAGGCAGATTCGCTAGGTTGTGATGACTTCATATTTGATTTTGACATAGCGCCAATTTATGATGAATATGATGAAGACTATATGCTGGTGCGCCTGTTTCATAATCATACCCCACAAGAGTTCAACCTTGTTGAAGTTCTTGATATGGTCTCCTTCCATGGTCAATGCATGGCTATTCCTGATAAGACCATGCATTGTGACATGATAGTGGGCAAAAAGACAGATCACAACATCATACGATCCACGATAATGCAGTTGAGAATCATGCTTGGTCAAACAACAAGGATACGTGGGGGGCAACCATACGTACCCTACGAAATACCTTGCCCAAATTTTCAAGTTATTGACGCGGAACAACTCTGCTCAACACTTGGAAATTTTCAACAGTGACAGTCTCACGTTGGAAACATGACGCCGTCGAAACTTGGAGTGAAGCATTGGTGGCCACCCCCGTGGCCTAACGACGGGTACCTAATCAAGCTCTAACCCCTTGCTTTTCTATGCTCCTAGCTTCTAGTTCAGTATTTACTTCCGTTTTCTTTCATTTTATTTCTTTTTCGCATTGAAAAAAGAAAAATACAAAAATCAAATACCAAAAAACATAAAAAGAGATCATTGGTCTTGCTAAAATGCAAGACAACGTTCTTGCGTATATCAAGCTTAGACTTTGCTTAAAGCCTATCCCTGAGGCTTGACGACATAGGCATTCCATATGCCTTAAATTGCTGCCAGCGAAGTCAAGATAGATTACAATGCTGAAAATTGCAATAGCCACTATTGGACAGTCAACTTCGCGGACTCAACTAGAATGATCCAGGAAGAACTAGCCGGCGAGCCTTATATCAACAGAAATCCCTGGATGTCTATTTTCCAGAGGATTTTACGGTTCGTCATTCCGACATTCCTGGAGAGACTTATGGAAGTTTGAATGCAGACAGATTCGCACTTTGCTTTTTTTATGCTTTTTCATGACCTTGTAGCCTGCTTTCCTCACTAGGGGGCATAGGTACCACAACTCCTTCCCTGGGGGCATGCTAAAGTTTTGATGTCCTTCATTATTCTCAAGCATTGGCGAACAGACATCAAAACTGGGGGGTACATTAGGGTGGATATGTGTTCCAATTATTTCAGACTTTAGACCTTCTTCAAGCGTCTTAGTCATTATTTAGGTCAATCCCCGTGGCCTCTAAATTTTCAAAGTGAGTTTACTATCTTTATGCGGCTGTTCGCCGACCCTTTTGTTTGTTTCTCATTGGTTCGCACTGGGGGGGGGCAGCGAAGTACATGGCCAAAAAATTTTAATTATGCGGCTGTTCGCCGACCCTTTTGTTTGCTCCTCATTGGTTCGCGCTGGGAAGGTAGCGAGGTACATGGCCATTGTCATTCCATGTTTATCACAAAGTTGGTTCGCCATCGCCAAGATCTCGCGAAGGGCCATTTTTGGAGTCTAGCCAAAGCAAACTACATCTGCTTGCGGTATGTACAATGTACTACGTCTTCTGAGTAGAGCAGACGAATGCAGAAGGAATGCAGGCGAATGCAAGAGAAGAACAGGCGAATGCATTTGAAGTTCAAGTCCAAGGTGCCTAGTTATATCACGTTATCAATTGAATATAACACTAGGCGAGCTGTACATAAACTTCGCTACAATGTCTTGCTGGGTGCTTGGGTTTCAAGGCCTATTCACAAGCTTATCTACTCACACTCATCTTATGACCTGAGCCAGCACCAATGGCTTTGGAGCAGCATGAACATAAACTTTTTCAGTCATTCTTGACATTCATGATTTCAAGGCTGGGGGGCAATGTTTACGCACAAATTAATATTTTACTGGACAGTAAATGTCTATGTGAATATTAATTAAATTCTTGGTCCATATCACACCGGCGACTCCAAGTTCTTTAAGTTTACAAGTAATGGCTGCCAGTGAGACCACGCGAGTTGAATTACAGAGTTCGTGTGCGGAATGACTTCGCGCGTAGGCGAGGTGAAGTACATCAAGGTAAACTGGCTTGCTACCCCGCGTAGGAGACTTCACGAGGAAGACACAGGCGGAGTTTACGGGCATCATACTAATCGTTGAAGACTTTCACCAGTCTTTGATATGCTTCGGGCCAATCCCTATGGCCCTTTTAATATAAAAAGCCCATCTAAAGCCCGCGAGATGGAGACAAACTTTGGGACCCCGCAGGATGAGGATATTCCTAATTCCAGTTCACATAGGTCTCTACAGTTGAGCGGTGCGTGTGAAGCAGTAACCTATATTAAATGGAATGTGCGAACTGGACATGTGTCACAAGATGGTTGGTCCGCGCAGGTGAAACAGTGCCCTTATGCTATTATGTTGTAGAGTCTGACTTGATTATCTTTCTTCTGCCGCAAGTCAAGCTCCACTATATAAAGGGCTCTAGGGTTTACACAATCTGTCTCTACAATTCTACAACTACTCAACCAAACAAGACTGTCGACCTACTCCACTCAGACGCTAAGAATCCTGCCTTAGCAACCCTTCCTTTCAGGCTCCCCGGAGCTTGCTTTCTGTACGCTCTCCGGAGCTTTGTCCTTTTTCTTTCCATTCCCAGTTGAAGCTCTGCTCTATCTTACATCGAGTATCGATATTGTGACGCTCAGGCGGACTACTGTAAGTCCTTGCCTAGTACGCAAAGCGAATCTGAAGAACCCTGTGGTAGAGTTGGTGCTCTTTCCATCCACAGTCGCTTGATTAGAAGCAAAAAGCTATGCGCACCCCGCTACTACAACAACTACTTTCCGTGTCCGCGTGGTGGCACGCCCGCAACGACTAAAAGAGACTTTGTATACCCAGATTTACTGGTGTGGCCAAAACAATGTCAAGTCTGCTAAAATCATGTGAAACATTAAGCAAAACAACTAGGCCATCTTGCTTCACGAACTGGCTAAATATACTTGTTTACTGATATGAGAGGGTGAATTCTTATGAACATTAGTGTAGTAATTTGCAATTCAACGTTCATGAAAAAAGTAGACCTATTAGACAGTGTTGTTGGGAATTTCCGATTGAAAAGTAAATTTTTGTCAAGAAAGAGTATTGAATCCCTTGTATTTTGGGTAGTAGGTGTGAAATTTGAATACATATGTGAAGAGGCAAAAAAAAAGGTTTATTGACAGTGCACGTTTAGACCAAATAGTACCTTCATACGAGGTGGTTTCTCATTAAATCAGTACACTAAGGCCGAAGAAGTGCACTTTCACATTCCATGTACCCACTGTATCTGCAGTCCTTTCGATTCTTAAAAAATATTCCAAAAAAAACAAAAAAAAAAACACTCCTTTCAACATCTTAAAGAGATCACTACTCTAATTAAGATGTGGCTCTTTGGTACCTTAACCCATAGTTTCATTCCTCTATAAATACAGTGCTTCAAACAATGATTATCACATATCTAACTTCTTTTCATAACTATGCATGTATCATGGTTCGAAGAAACGAAAGAACTCATGGTAGAAACTACAGTCCATGGGAAACTCATCAGCTGAAGTACTGTTTTGCTCTCCAAGAACAGAAGATTGCAGAACTTACAAAACATGTTTTTCAGATCCACATTAAACTTATCGAAATCCACACTACCTTGGGACATCTCACTAAATCCATTATGGAGTTGGAGGCCATAAGGGATGCACCTCCCCCTGTATTTAACAGACATGGCTGTGTGCGCATCAGCGTGGCTTGCAGAGATCCAGAATCAAGGATTCACCAGCGAATGTAGACCTTTGTCGGAGTATTTCTTATGCTATCAAGTACTTTTTTTTTGGGTATGTTAGTGCATAAGCACAAGGAAAAATGAATGTTGGATGCGTTTTCTTATCGAATTGTAGTATCTTTTCGTTATTAATGTCGATCTAGGGTTTGAATGCATACTCTACTTTGTTATAATACTTCAGGAAATCTACTTCTACATAAAACTAGTAGACCTTGGCATAAAACTAGTAGACATGGCATTTCAACAAAGTAAATGTTTTGCTAAATAGGATTTGGCAATCAATAATGGGATCGATCATATACAAGTTATAGTACTACCAGTAACACCAAGATCCTCAAAGGAACACACAAGCTCTACAAAATGGGAACCGTACAGACTTAGAGAACTAATCTACATTTAACATCCTAAAACTGACTTACATTCATAAACCATTATCACATCAGTCCTTCTCAGGTGGGCCTCAATTTCTTCGCCGGGAATGCCTGGGGAGGCTGTTCCGTATACTGTGTTTGAGAAATTAGAGAGGTCATTAGATTCATGATTTTGTCCATCTTACTGGTGACTTCATGCGCTGTTTGATCTTTCACAGACGGAGAAGGATCAACCTCGGCAACATTAGGTGAGGCGTCAATAGGGGTAGACGTATTAATTGAATCATGTTTAGCCTGAAGATTTCGCTTGATCGTTTCTAGTAAAAATGCTTATCTCCATCTCATAGCCATTTCCCTCTCCTCTTCGAGGTTTCTTCCATTTTTTGCCCTTTTATGTGGCATGTTTGATCCAAATGATTGATCGAGAGATGGATTATCGTGATTGCAGCAACATGCAAGTATGGATCTTTCTGAGCATGTAGGATTGAGAGGTGGATTTCGTGGATTAAGGGAAGGGATGGGTTTTTTTGGTCAGAGGAAGGGATAATGGAACCCGACTTCCATTAATGGTTTTGGGGATTCCAACAATAGGCAACTATGGGGTGGGCCAACTGGGCTCTATGTGAAATGATGGGCCGGCCCATCAATGTCAAGAACATGCAAAAAGAAAACACTATCAGCCCATACCATCTTCAGCCCACTTTGTGTTGCATGATGTTGTCAATGGTGTAAGTTCGAAGGAGTTGGGTGTGAGAAGATTTGACAATGACTTTCCTACATGCAAAAAGGTATGCCACTAGTTGGCTTCGCTTGTCTGTGAGATGATCAAACATAAACTACATGTTCATGTTTAATTATTCTTTCAGATTTTCATACCCATGCACGACATAAAACATTGGTACATGTTAGTGGTGCTTCCTAATGTCCAAATAGCTGAAGTGTGGGATAGCTTGGGATGTAGCAGGAGACGGAAGAATCAATGCAAAACCATTGTGAGTGATCATGTTTTATTCTAAACAAAACAAAATGACTCTTAAGCCTTGTATTCAGTTTATGTTATTGGGATTGTGTCTAATGTTTAATGATTGTAGCTTCAAGCATTTGACATGATTTACAGAAGTGTGGAAATCACTACGAAACCCTTCGGGCAGGAGAAGGAAAAGTTTGCAAACTTCACCCTCGATGAGCCAGCTCATTCCCTAGAACAGGAGGGTGGAGCCGATTGTGGGATTTTTACAATCAAACACATGCAGAACTATGGATTAGTGTGGTGGCATGAGGTAACCAAAATGTCTCTTTCAGTCTTAAACTTAAATTGTATGGCAGGATGGTACTTGAATCTAAAATGGAGTTTTCTAAAACAATGTAGTTTGATTCGCACACTATTCACATGGAATTAACCATTGACTTGGTGAGGAGCAAATTCAATAAGTGTTGGAATTGGATCGTGAAAACTATCAAAGCTCCTTAATGTAAGTGGATCGTAGGTCCTTTTTAGGCTTCCAATCCCTAATGTAGATCAGTACTTAAAGTTTTGTAAATCATGTGGGTTATCAAGTTAAGGCTCGAATGAACCAAGAACAATGATATCGATATGGTGAAACATGTTTCACGTATTTTACGTACTGATATTGGTGTTACCAGTAGAATCATTTGTCATGTATATTGGTGTACATGTTTCACTTCCTCATGAAGAAGTGGAGTTCATATGATACTGCACAAAAGTAGAAAAAACAAAACAAGCAATAAACTGGCCTGCACAACCCACTGTTGAACTTAGATCACACTTTATTATGCCAACAACTATAATGACTCAGTCTCATCTAAATAGAGTAGTTACATCTATAGAGCACTTTCTTGGTGAAAATCATCAATATCTGAAGAGAATTCAAGGTCTGAAGGCCACCACCAATAGCCTGCTGGCGGGGAATTGGAATTCCCGTCTTCAATCACATGCATTTCATGTTCCTAGTAGCACCATCCACAACTGCATCTCTTTACGTTGTCTGGTCCAACGTTGTACAAGTGTGCGCAAGTGCCGCATGGTCTTTTAGTAACATCGGCTATATAAGTGTAAAATCCTTCTATCGCAGCAGAACACTGATGAGTTTGCATGGTGTTGACTTCCTTCTCCGGAACAACTTCATGCTCCACATCTAGTTTGGGACTTAGTCAGTGTTGGCTTGCTTCTTCGACATCCACCATAACATTCTTCAGAATAGCTTCATGCTCCACATCTAATTCTTTTAGGTTAGACATATTTCAACGAAAAGGTTATGGTTACTGAAGCACTCTTATATACAAACGTAGGGGAATTGTGATTTCAAATTGGTTCAAATTGATATCAAATTTCAAAAGTAACCGCCATCCACCAAACTGAAAATTCTAACTTGCCCCAAACCAAATTTTTCAAGTGCCGCCATCCACCTCAAATTTTACTGATCACCAACGTGTCTTCTATCCTGGCCGTCAATCCAAAACCCTACTTTTCATCTGCATCGCACAAGGTTGAGAAACCATAAACACAGCCCATTGGCCCAAACCCGGAACCTTAAATGGGTTTAGATCAACGTAGACTAGATATTTCAAGGACGGGACCTTCCTTGACTTACCTCAAATGTAATTCTTGGAGATCTTCCAATGTCAGCACCTTCTAAGTAAAGATATTGTTTCCAAGTGTGACTCTTCAATCTTAGACGTGCATATCACCATATCTCATGTAATCATCATCAGATGCCACCAGTAAGGAATGTAATCCCAATTATATACTGAAAATCAATTAGGACCTCTTTGCATGATATCCTTCCTTGATCACGTCTTCTTAACTAGCATGAAACACGTCCATATTGCCTTTTCCATGAAAGATCTTCCATGCTGCTCAATATCGATAACCAAACAATCATCCATCAATTACCGGATACATGATATTTTGATAATCTTCGGGATTTACTCCAAAGATACTCGCTCATATCCACAACGGACCCTGATCCATAATAAAACCCCTAGACAAGATATTTCAAGGAATTTTGAATCTTTCACAATTTAAGGGTGAGGTTGAGTCTACGTAGTCATGATTTTCCTATACAATTTCTCATGATTTAGGTAGACCTATGTCATCCAACAAGTGGACTTATTTTACAATTTTTACAATTTATGATTATATATGTATTTTCCTTATTTTTTGGAATTTGCTAAGGTCATGATTTATACATTGCTCATAATTTAGGTAGACCTATGTTATTTAACAGGTGGACTTACCAATTACCCAAGATGTCTGATCAAACCCCAAGACATCTTATCGGTTAAATCGAGTTGGTCTCTACTTTATTATTACCGCTTCGTAAACAAGCTTGACTTTTCGAATGGGTAAGGCTTAATGCAACCTTGCCTTTTCACTTGCCTTCCAACCTCCTTTGAGTGGCAGTTTCCGTCAAACCACTATCACTCATTGGAATTCCAGTTTCTAGAAAACCACTTAATCCCTTTCAAGCTAAACTTGTCAATGGCAACCAGTAGCGCAAACATAGCTCCTTCTCTTCCTCTGTTTGTAGCCAAGGTTAACAAAGCAGGGGTCAATGTAACTGAATTGGTACGAGTGCTCTTTATCTTATACTCCGGTTGCATTTTAATTTTGTTTTACTAAACCATCTACCAATCATAATCATTTGTTTGACATTGTAGGAGATACCCTGGTCATTTTCCGACAAATACATGGTAGGTGATGTCAAAAAAGAAAGTGTTTTCTACTTGGACGGTTATCCAAAACACTAGCCAGTTTCTGTGAAACGGGGTCATGGCTGGGTTGAGTTGCACAAAGGATGGGGTGTATTTGTGAACAAGGTTATACAGAATGATTCTGAGGCCTACCTTGTTGTGGATTACATGGGAGACATGCAATTCAAGGTTAGGACATTTTACTCAAATGGAAACATTGTCGTCGACGTGCCCCTTTGCTTGAGCTATCTATCTGAGCACGCCTTTGGATATTACAGAGGACCCCAGCCTGAATTCTTTAGGCTCATCACTCATGCGTCTGAGCGTCCAATGGTAACTTTCTTCAACTTTCACTAATGCATTGAAGTTCCATTGTGGTTTGTCTTCAGAGTGTTCTTATTCCTTTATGCATGTCGTTATACACAGATCAATGCTCACAGACCATTCCACAAACAACTTCTTGATGTTGGAATGGATTTGTTTGAGTTTCACCTGAAGGCGGCGCCGAAGATTAAAACGGTCGTGCAGCTTACTCACACAAATAGAAACTATATTGAGTTTGGCACCGGGTGGAACACCTTTTTGGCGGCAAGTGGGATCCAAAGTGACGATTTGGTCTTTTTAGAACTAGTTCCAGATTGCAGAATCACTGTCATGGCATTCCGCTGGGAAGAGAAGGGGGGCCTTTCTAACTCCTCTGCCAACAGTTGATGCACATCATTCTTCGTCAGAAAGTTATTAAATTTTCAAAAATTTTCAATGTTGTTTCTAATTTCATCTTTCCTCTTTCCTCTTTCATTGTTTCGATCTTTTGGAGGCCTTCAATTATGTATGACATTATATGTTTCGTTTGTGAAGTGTAAGGACATGTTATGTGTTTTGTAAAAATTGCTCCATGTGATATTATGTTTTTCGTTTAAGAACTGGGAACTGTTAGGACATGTGGTGTTCTTGGTTTTGATTTCCAGAATGTATGATCAAGGATAATGTACACCATGTAAACAAACAAAACAAGTAGGTTAATATTCGTAAACAAGTAGACCTCTTTCTCTCACAAAACAAGTAGACCTTTACACGAAATAAGCAGACTTTTTTGTCTACGTGTATCATGAGTCAAGGATCGAACACTTTGTACACCATGTTTACAAAACAGGTAGGTTAGTCTTTGTAAACAAGTACACATTTTTGTCTCACAAAAAAAGTAGATCCTTACTCGGAAATAAGCAGACTAGGATTCGTAAACAAGTAGATCTCTTAAGAATTCTTATGTGTTTGTGAATTCTCGACACTTAAGAGTTGGTCTACGCATATCATGAGTCAAGGATCGAACATATTGTACACCATGATTACAAAACAGGTAGGTTAGTCTTTATAAACAGATAGACCATTTTGTCTCATAAAAAAAGTATACCATCACTCGTAAATAAGCAGACTAGTGTTCGTAAACAGGTAGACCTCTCGAGAATTATTTAAATGTCTGTGAATTCTCAACACTTAAGAGTTGGTCTACGCGTATCATGAGTCAAGGATTGAACATATTGTACACCATGTTTGTCACACCCCGGTTCTTAAGTTATTTTGAGGTTATTTACTTTTGGTATTACTTTGGTTTTTTACTGCTTTGAATAACTGTTTACCGTTAAAGACCCTGGAGTTGACTTTTTGCAGGAAAATTATTTTAGAAAAATTTCTTAAAGGAGGTCGTAGAGAACGTTAATACGAATTCGTAGACATGCTATACGTTAAAATCAGACTTAGCATGAAAAAGTTATCAGATAAAAGGGTAAATTTTTAGTTGGCAAAAATGGGGTAAATTTTTGTAGGCTTTATTTTGTTGGGTATTAAGTTGGACCGGGTGTGAGAGAAGCCCATTTCCTTTCTCTTCCCTCTCTCTCCTCTCTCCTGAACCTTCCTCAACTTGTCGGATACCCCAGCGTCGTCTGCCGCCGTCCGGCCACCACAAACCACCGCGTCGGTCCCAAACAGTCTGCCATCAACCCAGCTCTCTTCTTGGACCGGTGGGAGCTGCCCTAGTGCCGCCATGAGTAAGGAAGATCTCCTGAAAGCTCCGACTGTGCATTGGAGTCTCGTCGCTTGAACTCGCTCCTCCGGCCACCATCACCGGTGATTCAGGTCTCATTTGAAAGTGCTCTATGTGTGTAACAATCCCCTAGAAGGTAATTAACTAATTCGAAGTGTGTAGGAGGATTTTCGGTCTAGGGTTTGAATTGGGGATGTTTTGGATGTTTTGATTCGATTATCCTAATTAGGTTTAGAATTGGACTAAGTGCTAGTTATGAAAGTTATTGTGCGTGTTGAGAGGATTATTATGTTAAAATTTGGGAAGCATTAGAGATTGCCGGAGTTCAGCTGTTGGCCGCCGCCCCTTAGGGGTAGTTTTTCATGTTTTTGAGTTTGTTTTTATGAGAGGAGTTTAATGAAGTAAGGTTTGGAAGTTTTGGAGGAGTTTTGATAAGGTTTGAGATTTTTCAATAATTAAGGATTGTGGCGGGTATTAGAATGGAAATTTGACAGTTGGTTGAGCAGGAGTTAAACTCTAAAAAGGTTATTTATGGCTATCGGTGATTATGGTGAAATTAGAGCCTTAATAGTTTAAAAGTGGAGAAATTGGGGAAGGGAGGAGAATAATTTTTTAGGCTCCCTTTTATTTTGGAATTTTTACTAAAGCTTTGATCTAGTCTGGAGGCTTAATATTATTTATTGTTCAGGACGTGAGGAGGATCGTGTGGAGGAGGCCTTGAACCGTCGGCAGGCATAGCCGAGCACTGTGAGTGAACCTTTTATTTTAATATCATGCATGCGCTAAAGTTTGTTTAATTTCAAAGGCATTTGGAGATTTAATAATTTCTTGAATTAACGAGTTTCATTTATTTTCTATAACTCTCTTGCTAGTTTTAGTTGACATGTGGGACATCTCAAGTGATTTATATTATTAAGTAATATTTCTAAGTACAATTGGGAACTGCATTGTGCGTGATGATTTTTTTATAATTTTTGGGAAGGTGGATCTTTTTATTTTAATATTTTACTTCATCATAAAAGGGTTGTTATATATTGAATATTGCTAGCTAACCATATTATTAGCAGTCCTCATCATAAGTGAGTAGAGCGTTTAGCATGAGACACTGTTATAGCCTGGAAGGCAACCGATCAGTATTTATATATATTTGTTAGCTAGCCATTATTAGCAGTCTTTACCATATGTGAATAGAGCGCTTAGCGTGAGACGCTATTATAGCCTGGGAGGCTCATCGTTATGGTGAAACTTTTTTCCCATTTTTATGATTTATTGGGAACCAATGAGATTGGTTCATCATTCTTATTCATAAAATAGTTTTGGATAATTTCCAATAGTGGCATGCATAAATATTTTCTCCAATGAAAAAATTTGGGAGAGCATTACTTTGATTTCATTGCTCTATATTTAAGTCACACTATGCCATTTCTTGCATCAGGCAACACCCATCAGGCGGCACACAAAAAAGCAAGTATGGTTCGGGGTTTCGGGACGACAGAATTTTTTGTTTGTGTTGGTGGAATATGCACTTAGACAATACTTATTTTCTTGGAAAAAAAGGTATGTGTTTGAGACAATACATTTATGTTGGTGAAGAAAGAGGTTTATTTTTAGTCTCAATTGTCAAAATGAAAATACATTCGGACAACACTTATAGGTCGTCTACCTATAAATGTTATATTTTCTCAACTTTTGGAAGGATTTCCATATTGACCAATACTTGTGTGAAAATTTTACTCATGTTAATCCGACAACATTTATGTGTTGTCTAATATTGAATTTTTATGAATTGACACTTGTGTGAAAAATTTACTTAATTATATTAATAAGACAACATTTATGTGTTGGCTGATACTGAAATTTAGTAATTTTTGACTTTAGAGGTAAACCTTAGCATTTTAACTTAGGTGGATTTCCTCCAAACCATTTGATTTTGCAGACAAATTATTTTGATAATAAGACAACATTTATGTGTTGGCTAATACTGGAATAGTGTAATTTCTAACTTTGAAGGTAAACGAAACCCTAGCCTTTTAACTTAGTTGGATTCCCTCCAAACCATTTGATTTTACAGAAAAATTATTTTGTTAATAAGAAACATTTATGTGTTGGCTGATACTGAAATAGTGTAATTTCTGACTTTGAAGGTAAACGAAACCCTAGCCTTAATTTTAACTTAGGTGGATTCCCTCCAAACCATTTCATTTTGCAGACAATTTTGTTTGTTAATAGGACAACATTTATGTGTTGTCTTATAGTTACTTTTTAGTTTATGAAATACCTTAATTTGGAGGGAATACCCTCAACAATTGAGTTTGGTTCCCCCTAACATTTGATTTTGTAGCTAGACAAATATATTAGTGTGTTAGGGCAACACCTATGTGTAAGAAAAAAGCGCAATTCTTGAAAAAACAAGGCGTACTCTTTGAAAAGAATTGGCCCTATTTTCAATTTTGGTCATTGCCCTTAGTATAGAAGTGAAAAACATTAATCTCTATCCCTCATTTTGTCGAGAGAGAAGAGAGAGGGTCTGAGACTGAGCTGCCCAGCTACCCTCCTTTGAGCGGCCGCCGGCCGAACGAAGACAACAGCCGAATCCCCTCTCTTCCTCTTCCTACCTTCCATTTGGTAGATCGGAATCTAAACCCTAAAATATCCAATACCAATTCCTCCACCCATTCCAGCTGATTCTCCTCCACGCTTCGCACCACCTTACCCCAATCCACACCCGATTCTTCACGTCTGTCATCGGAGCCTCCCTCCCTCCCTCCCTCTCTTTTCTCCCTCTCTTTGCTCGTGGTTATCTCGCTGAGGAGCGCAAGTCATGGCTGCAGAATCATCCCTACGTGAGTGTTTGGGAAATTCCCAGATTTTGGGTTTTGTGAGTGATTTTGGGTTTGTTGCGTGTTTGTACTTTGTAGGGTTTTGTGGCGAAGCCGGAGACTTTACATGATGTGACTGTGGCTTTATGGCAAGGTTTGCATGTTTTACTTAGTAATTTGCTTAACATTATGAATGGATGAAGGTGGATTATCACACTAATTTTCTATTAGGAGTACAGATTCATAGTTATATACATACACACAGATAATAATAGTACCTGCATATATGTAGGTATTGGTGATTGATGGGAAGATGCAGAGTGCAGAAGTGGACGAGTTTACATATCATGAATGCTTAATACATCCTGCCCTTTTATCTCATCCAAAGTCCGTCCTCTATATTACTAATGTTGCATTCCATTTCCATTTGTTAATACTCCATATCTAATATGTATGTACTTTTATATATAATTCTGCAGGCCTAAGAATGTGTCATTATGGGAGGTGGGGAAGGGTCAGCTGCAAGAGAAGCTCTTAAGCACAAATTACTTGAAAAAGTGGTTATGTGTGATATAGATTAGGTTACTAATCAGCACTTTATATGCTCGAATCAAATTATCTTACATTTTCATTGAATTCAATAATGTCTTTCCCATGAGCTATATATAAGTGTTACTTTCAACTAGCTAGTAGCATTTACACTTGTTCATGTCTTGTATATAACTACTTCCTATGAATAACATGAAAAATATTGTGCCATTTGACAGTGAACAAGGAGGCCTTTGCTCACAATAAGCTTAACCTTGTTTTCAATGATGCCAAGTAAGTTCAAAGCTCTGTTTTGTTTGTTGGCGGGATTCTAACTTAAAGCCTAACATATGTGTAATCACTAGCTCACACATTGTTGGTCTGAACTTATTTGGTATAATGCTCTTATAAAAGATTTTTCTATGGTTGTGACTACAAGTATATAACTTACATAAATGTTTGCATTTTACTATCATAGAGGACTACGTCTATTATATATATATATATATATATATATATATTACTGCCCTCAACAGACTACTAGTCTGGTTAATGATTTGTGTACAAGTTTCCTGATTTTGACTGTTTGGTTCTGGTGTTGAAGATGATGAAGATGATGATGACAGTGATGTGGATCTCTTTGGTGAGGAGACCTAAGAGGAGAAGAAGGTTGCTGAAGAACTTGCAGCTGGCATCTACCAAAAAAAAAAAGAGTGTACATCTCTCAAGGCCAAGCAGTAGCTTCTAAAGAATCGCAATTGCTGGTATACTTATGTACATTTGAAAGCTATATTTTGATGTGTACTGTATGTTTGCCCAAATTATGTAGTTCTTTTTGCTGTGTTACCATGTTGGATTGCATATGAGGCAGTTGAACATAATAATGATGCTTTTTGTTAATCTCTTATGGCCTAGCTATTTTTGTGTACGGTTTATATATGGTGGATTGAAAGTCTATGTTACCAATTTGGATGTTGAATGTTTATTTTAGTTATTGTCTCCAACTCTCCATTGTCCAATATCTATTGTCTTTACTAAGTTAAGATACTAGAAATGTGAAGCCATAAAGAACAACATGTAACGTAAGTGAAGAGTTTAAATCAAAAGAATGCATCACTTATATGTAGCTCAAGCTCATTTATACGATAGACAAATGTTGCCTGAAAATGTCGAAAGCCTAAAAGATATCACGTAGTGAAAGCTTAAAGCATATCAGACGATAGATACATATTGTCTTAAAGAGACCAAATGAAAAAAGAAAAAATATATATTGCCTGAAGATCATTCACTCAATGCATATGTGTCGTCGTACTACGTCTAGACTAGAAACAACATCAATAGTATGTCATATGGGTTCATCCGGCGATACATAAATGTAGCGTGAAAAATTTTAAATTCTAATCCACCAAGTATATGTCGCCTGTAACATTTTCACATAATGTTTAAATGTTGTCTTTAAATGAATTAACCTACACTTATATGTTGCTATAAGAGGTATTTCTCTCTCACCCAATGCATATGTGTCGCCTCACCGCAAAAAAAAAAAATATGTCGCCTTCTAGCATGTTGTTGTTTAAGCTATCAGACGACATATATACAGTGTCGCCTTATCTCAATTTAGGCGACACAAAATAAAAAAAAATCTTCTATCGCCTGAGGTTCGTAGAGGCGACACAACATTTGTCTCGTCGGAAAACCTCATCAACGACATGCTAGAAGACGAAACTTACGATTTTTATCAGGCGACACTACAGTTGTGTCGCCTGATACAGAAAATGGCATAGTGTCAATATTATTGTTCTTTATTTTTGTCCACTCACGCTAACGTTTTAAATGCTTCTCCCCTCGGCTTTTCGTTATTATATGCCCAGTCTGTAAAGTTCGGTTCGCCGAGTGTAGGAGGCGAGTTATATTTTCCACCACTTTCAGTTTTCATTCGTAGGTTACCTGTTTAACCTACTTGTGTATTTTATTGTTTCCTTCAAATTAGTAGCTCTGATAACCATGGGATGTTGTATTATTTTATGTTATGTGTGTTAAGAGTTTATGACTAAACTTAAGATTGATTTGAAAGATTTATTTGGTGGGTTTGTATGAGAAATTAAATTATGAAATTGTTTGAGATATTATGTTTGTGAGGTGATGGATGTTTATTTGGGGGAGCGGGTGGCTCCAGGAGATGTTGAGTATTTTTGGTTTAGAAGTGTTTTGGGAGTTGATATTTTTCAGGTAGGGTTGCATATTTTTAAGGGAGGCTATGTCAAAATATTGGTAGAATTTCCTTTGAGGTGAGTCCCGCAGGGTTTATCTCAAATTTCAAGGGGAAATCCAAGGTATGTGCTGATAATGTTTACAAAACAAGTAGTTTTCATAAACAGGTAAACTATTTTGTCTCACAAAAAAAGTAGACCCTTACTCGTAAATAAGCAGACTAGGGTTTGTAAACAGGTAGACCTCTGAAAAATTCTTCAAGTGTCTGTGAATTCTCGACACTTAAAAGTTGGTTTACTTGTATCATGAGTCAAGGATCGAACATATTGTACACCATGTTTACAAAACAGGTAGGTTAGTCTTCGTAAATAGGTAGACTATTTTGTCTCACAAAAAAAGTAGACCCTCACTCGTAAATAAGCAGACTAGGGTTCGTAAATAGGTAGACCTCTCAAAAATTCTTCATGTGTCTGTGAATTCTCGACACTTAAGAGTTGGTCTACACGTATCATGAGTTAATGATCGAACACCCTATGAGACCATGTTTACAAAACAAATAAGTTAGTCTTCGTAAAGAAGTAAACCATTTTGCCTCACAAAAAAAGTAGACCCTCACATGTAAATAAGCAGACTAGGGTTCATAAATAGGAAGACCTCTCAAGAATTCTTCATGTGTCTATGAATTCTCGACAATTAAGAGTTGGTCTACGTATATCATGAGTTAAGGATCAAACACCCTATGAGACCATGTTTACAAAACAGGTAGGTTAGTCTGCGTAAAGATGTAGACAATTTTGTCTCACGAAAAAAGTAGACCCTCACTCATAAATAAGCAGACTAGGGTTCGTAAACAAGTAGACCTCTCAAGAATTCTTTAAGTGTCAGTGTCAGTGTCAGGCCCCAATTTTTGAAGAATAAATTTCAAAATTTTTGATATGATATCCCTTAAAAATATTAAATCTCAAACATGTTTCAACAAACTTTATGAAGAATTAAACTCAATACGGAAATGTAAATATCACAAAACTCAACACTGAGTTAAATATTACATTCTCTTGTTTACATAAACTTGAAAGTCAAGGAAATGGAAACTCTCAAATGAGTTTAATACAGTCTACCTCAAATAAAAAAATATACAGAGTACGGAAAACCCAACAAAAAAACCTGCCACTAAACCTCCGCCTCAACCCTGCTGATCCTCACCTACAGGTCTAACTTCTACATCAAGAAATGGTGCACCGGGTTGTAAAATAACAAACCCATTAAGCTATAAAGCACGTATGAGAAATCTCAAAATAACACAACACTTTATTTATCTCACAAGAGCAAATAAAACAATAATTAAAGCCATAAATCCAACATATTTTCAAACATGTACCCATGAGTCCCGGATATTAATAAATACTCCTCATGACTTACAACAACAATTTGTGTACCCATGGGTCCCAGATACCATAAGGTATCTCCCATGACCTACACCGACAGACGGTCTAGAGCTCTATTCCTAACCGTAACCAATCACCTAGCCAAAGGCTGGGAACCCGGTTTGACTGTCCAATAAAAATCACAAAATAATCATTGCATCATAACCGTAACCAATCACCCAATTAAAGACTTGAAACCTAGTTTGACAATTTAAATGACACTACATTATATCATCACATCCTCATCAACAACACATGGTTTACATCATAAAATTATATCTTTCATAAGGATATAATTATATGAACAATATAGATTATTTCACAAGAATAACTTATCAATAATCAATAAAGTTATGATCACAAGAACCTCAAAGTAACACATAAGAAAGAAAAAACTTGTTTTATCTTACCTATGAGCCGTTGACGATCAAACTCACATATTTTAAAACATTTAATAGCATATTATTATCTCCAACATAAATCATCAAATGACCATAATAAAATTGGTCCAAAAGTGAACCATGGTGAGATTTACTCACCTAAAAATCCGGCTACGTTATTCCGCAACACAAGAGCCAAGGAAAACCACAATCTCACAAATCACCTAAAATTATACAATTAAAAACCTTAGTAACCGAAAACCATAGGGTATCACAATACCCTTAAACTAGCCCTTAGCTCAAAGGAGGATAACTTTCCAAAGTCATTGAACTCAACGACCCAATAAGGCTGCCTCTAGTCGTCAAAATCTAAACTCAACCTCCACCAATTCCAACTTTTAAACCTAAGGTTCTAACATGAAAACCTTACTCCAAACTTAAAAATTCTAACTCTTAACAAGCTCACCATAGTAAGAGCTAGCTAACATAGAAAACTAAGGCCGAAACACAGCCGGACACGCTGCCACAAACCGCCATAGGCGGCGACGAGTGAGCCCCACATGCCAACCCAAAACTTCCTAGTTTGGACAAACTCATAACATGAAACTTGTAGATTGAAGCATAAGGAACACTTTTTGTACCTGAGGTTTCAACCGATTCAACCGGAAAACGCCCCGTAATACCAACCCGAAATCAAATTCCAAACCTACAAAACCGGCCCCAAAACTTGATTTTTAGGTCACCAAAGGGGTATAAACATCTCTAGAAGAGAGAGGAGAGCAAGACTCACCTAAACTTGGCCGGAATCGGCGTCAAAATCACCGGCTTTCTGGCGGAACAGCTGTAGCAGCTCCGCCGCTTCGTGGCGGCTTCCAGGTGGCGTGACGGCGAGTGTGACTGCTCCAGAAATAGAGAGGATGTCGGTGTGGATCCAATGGAACCGGCAGCGTCCAAAATGGTGACCAGATGAGGAAGAAAACGACTGGAGAAGAAAGAGGGTGTGGGAGGGTAGGGAGAGAGAACAGAGAGACTGAGAACTGGGCTGCTACAATTATAGGGTTTCTAAAAATATCTTCCACACATTTTTCTACTTATACACTTTCCAAATCCGGAAACTAACTTCCTCTTTCCATAACTTTCTCATACAACATCTGTTTCACGCGTGCCACATGTCTACGAACTCGTATTGATGAGCTCTACTACTTTCATGAAGGAAGTTTTTGCAAATAACTTACAAAAAATAAAGTCAAGTTTTGGCCACTTAAACAAGTATCTTAAAATAAACTCCCGAACTTCAACTTCGCATAAACCAATAAAAATTTCCATAAATAATCCTTCATTAAATTCAGAAATAAAACAAGAAAAATTGATATGAAAATCTGGGGTATTACAGTCTGTGAATTCTAGACACTTCAGAGTTCGTCTACGCGTATCATGAGTCAAGGATCGAACATATTGCACACCATGTTTACAAAATAGGTAGGTTAGTGTTAGTACATAGCCAAAATACTTGGCTAAGCTGAGAATACGGTACAATTACCCGGTCGAGATAGCCTTGGTGAGCCCTTCACAGGCATCCAAAGAATGAAGGGCCGGTAACAAACCGCTTGCCAAAGTCACTCTAGCGGCAAAACACCCCCAAAAGGGGAGACACTCCAAAGGAGGGCAAAGAGTCCCACATTGGAGACTAAGGCAAAGGTACCCATACTTGCCTTATAAAACAAGCTCAAGGTACACACATCTATATACACACATATATTCTCTCCCACTTTCATTCCTGTACCCGTACAAGTGCTCAAAGCTAACTTAAGAATCGAAGAGTCTAAGACTGGGCCACCCCAGTCCCGACCCCGTGACGTTTTCATTTTTGCAGGTACCGAGTGAAAATCCCTCAAGAATTCTACTTCGTTCCGCCCCGCGACCACTTCCCGGCTCGGGACGTAACAGGTAGAAACAGTTAGTCTTCAAAAGAATGCACATAGAGTTCAACCTGTAATTATTACAGACATGCTTACATCATTCAAAAGGAGATGCTGCGATAACATTCAAATTCAAAAAAAAACTATTACAACACACACAAAATATAAGAAAATGCATTCCTTTTTGTCCTTCCTTCAACCATTAGGCAACCAGAGCATAAAACACACAATAAGAAAAAAGGGAGTCTGGAACCCATTAATGCTTTCTTTTTCTTTTGTTTACCTCTTTGTTTAGAGCATCCCTGGCAGGTGAAGGTGAAGATGAAGAATTGGTGTGTGGGGGTGGGGGTGTGGGGAAGGGGGGGGGGGGGTTAGGTGTAGCAACTTTTGAAGGGCTTTGTTGGTTTGGTATTGGTGCGTCCATGCCCAAGTTCACATTCTTACTTACCATTTTTTCCAGCACAGACAATATCATCCCCAACTTTTCTGATGTCTCAGCTTTATACTCCTTATACTCCTTGAAGCTTTCCTCCAAAATAGCCACCCTATGAGACAATCCCTCATCAATTGCTTCACTTCTTCCACAAACACAATCACCGGGCTTACGCACTTCTTTTTAGGCAGACATCAACCCGCCTTTGCTTTTGGTGTAAGCCATAACCTTGTCGGCCTGTCTATCCCCCCAAGCTTCAACTATGTATATTGACATGTCCACATAGTGATTATGTGCCACCATGCAGTCAAAGTAAAAAATCTACAAAAAAAGGACACAGCCGCTGATGTAGGTCTGCCTCCCTTGTGGATTATTAGAGGTCTGCATATCTTGGGGTATCTTCTGGAAGTCACTAATTCCTTTCATCAAATACTTGAAAGCGTGTTCAGACCAATTGAATGAGGTATGAGGTTCGTATCCCTTAGCGGCAGCAGCCACTTCTGTGGTATCATTAGGGCGGCAGAAGGGGTAAGGATTGTGCATATTGTGTAAAGCACAAATAGCCGCTTGAACTTCTCATCCATCGATGCTTCTTCATTCTTCAAGTAGTTCTCCACATCCTTCAAAACCATCATTGATTTGCCTTCCTTCGTAGAGAACTCTCGCACTATACTCATGAGGTCAGGGTTATCTTGAACAGGACCAACAATGTCCACCTCTTTCCCCGGATTCTTCAAACCCATCACCCAACCAAAGTCATTGGGAGAGATTTTCAATGTCTTCCCGTGAATCTTTATAGTACATTTAGCGGGGTCTACACACTCCACAAGATAGCACATCGTGCTCTTGCCCAACCTCTTCCCAGCAATCTCCACTAAAACACCAAAACCAAGTGCTTTACACGCCGCCTTTTGCTCATCACTAAACCCATAAACTAAGTTCTTGAAACGTTTTGGAGAGCATTGACAGTTTATGCAAAACAGATCGACAAAAAACTCAGTCCCAACATCGTCCTCCAATGGATTTGGCTCCGGCACGTACTTCTACTTCTCCTCTAATGGAAGATCTTTCCACTGCTAGGATAACTCCAAGCGGACCTGAAACATAATTAATCTATCATGTCAGCATGAAAAGGAAATACATCAAGGTTAATATTTCATGTAAGCAACAACTTCCAAAGAATACTAACCGTGCTTAACTTTTATTGCGGATGAGATTGTTTATGTTGGATGTCACTGCATAATACCAAATACATCCTAGTTAATAAATGGAGTCTTGTACTATTCATATACAATACAAAAGCTAACAAAGTCACAATTTAAGAGCTCTAGACTGATGAATAAACATCAGCAATATATACACATTCAAACAAGAAAAGCTCCACAAACTAACCCCACTAAGGTAGTTCCGGAATATTGGTATAGATAGGTTGTTGCTACTAAAACAAATAAATAGTAATTGACCAAGGAAATCATGTATTTTGTAAAACCATCATCACTCTAACAAAGTCACAAGTTAAAGACATAATTTAGTCAAATCCCACTCTGCTTCTGTGCTAATACACTTCACATCAAATTGGTAACTTGTTTACTAGTTTGAGGTAGACTAACTCAAGACCCAAGCATCCTTGTTTCACACATTTATCAAACTCATTACACCAACATACTCTACTTATGTCCTGATACACTTAACATCAGATTATTATCCCACAGATTATTAACCCACAATCCATTCTCAATCAAAATTCTCAGAAATTCACACCAAATAGCTCTCATAAATCAAATTGGTAAACATGTTTACTAGTTTAAGGTAGACTGACTCAAGACCCAAGCATCCTAGTTTCACAAAGAGGTTTACAATTAATCACTCATTACACCAACCTACTCTACTTATATCCTGATACACTTAACATCATATTAGTAACCCACAATCCGTGCTGAATCAAAATTCTCAGAAATTCATACTAGTTAGAATATACTTACATGTAATTGAACAAGCTCGAACCATGATTGGCCTTCCTCTTCTTCCCAATCTGAACAAATTTGGTTGGAGAGATGAAGCTCCCGTCCTTTCTGGTCTGCATAACATCTTCATTGACATGCATCTCGGTTTCGACACGTACAGTGGTGTGAACTTCAATATGGTTTTATGGTACTACTTGTCAAGACCCGCCCCGAATTTCACCCTGAAACCCGAGGTGAGTCATGCGGGGACCACCTCCAAGGAAAACTTACCGAAGGACTCGGTAAACCTCCCTTTAAAATGGACAACCCTAACCCGGAAAAATTAAAGAACACTTAACCAATAATATAAATTCTTCAACTTAATCCAATTAACCAAATAAAATACTACACAGTTATTTTTCCGAAAGTATTCAGAGCTACTACAAGAAATACAGCGGAAGCTACTACAAGAAATACAGCGGAAGCTACTAGAAATCCTAGTGATTAAACAGATGACCTACTAGTGAACAATAGTGGAAAAATGAGTGACTATACCTCGTCGCCTCCTTCTAGACCCCACCCGAACTCTGCAGACTGGGCATTTAAAAAAATGAAGGAAAAGCCCAGGGGAAAATATTTCATCACATCAGAGTGAGTGGACAAAATAATCACAACATCAATAATATTTCCCCAAGAAATTTAACAATGCAAACGACTAGTCCTGGCTAGTCCCCAAATCATAAACAAAACAGCCTCTCAGGCTCAATTTATAAAATATATATCAGTATGTATTAACCACTCGTATGCTTCATGTATGCTATCTATGAATAAGCTTTAAATTAGATAGTCACACTAGGCTAATACGATTGCGTCTAACGCTCACGTTGCTCCATACTGGCATTTTTCCTTAGAATGGGGGATAAAGACCGAGTGGTTATAAATACGTGCTTACTCCTTGTACGATTTCTATGAATGAATGTATAAACATAGAATAATCTCAACAAGTAGAAATTCGTACAAGACTACTACGCTAGCGTCTAACGCTCACGTCACCCCAACTGACATTCTTCCTCAGAATGGGGGCTGCCACGTATAGCTAGCTAGCATTCTCTCTCATACATACTATTCTCGAAATTTTGCCTCGAGTATAATCGCAGAAATTCTCAATTTTGGGAAAAATATCCAATAAAGGAAATTACTCAACAATAAACAATTCAAACACATTATAAAAAAACAAAAGTCCACTCACAACTTAGGTCTAAGCCTGACGTCGGTCAGAGGTCTCCTCTGCTCGAGCCTCCTCGCGTCCTGTTCCAAAGATAAATAATTCCTTAAAATAAAACACCGACAAAACATGCATAATTAAATATGCTTCGCGCTCAACCAAGCCTAGCACTCCAAAATCTTAAATCCACTGCCAACCTCAAAACTCCACAAATTTTACTGACATCCTCAAAACCACCTTCCACTAAATAAAATCCAATGGCCAGATTATAAATTAATAATCCGCCAAAAATACCGAACTTCAACAAATCTCAAACCTATCCAAAACTCCTCCAAAAATTCTAAAACTTATTCCATTAAACTCCTCACATATTTCTCCACCAAAAACATTTTCTCGGCAGCGGCTCCGCCGGCAGCGGCGGCCGGCGACCAACTTCGGTGACCTCCGATGGTCACCAAAATTTGGCAGCATCTTCCTCTCAACCTCCTCTACAACATTCCTAACTACTACAAACTCCAATTCTAAGCCTAAGCACAACAATCGAACACAAACACACAAAAATCCCTAAAACTTCCAATTATACAAACTACCCTAACGAGATCGAAGTAGACCGATTCCTTTTGAGGGAATACTCACCTTGACGAGAGCTACAAGTTGACCCAACAATCTCGGCCTATGGTGACGGAGCTCCGGCGAAGGGGGCAGTCGGCGTTTCCGGCGGCTTTTCTCTTCTCCGGCGGCACTACCGGGTCGGACACTAGGCCGGGGAGAGAGAGGAGGTGACGGGGGTCCAATCTGGGCTGGAGCGGCGGCTAGTGGTTGGCTGGACGGTGGCAGCTGGTGGCTGCAGTTTCCGGCGAGAGAGAGAGAGCTCGACGGCTCGGGAGGAAGGAAGAAGAAAAAGAAAGGAAAAAAAAACAGAAGATAAGGAATTTGGGCTGGGGTTGCTCCCCACCCGGTCCAAAACTTAAATCCAACCAAAAAAATTACCCACTAACAATTTCAACACCCCCAAAATAATACACCAATAAAAATTACCTTTTACTAGCTAAAATTTACCATTTTTACCCTCGTCAAATTTTTCTCCTACGAATAATTATTCCAAAAATATTAGTTCCTCAACACCACTCTGGAGACTAATTAAATTACACACTTAGTGACGAAAACGGTAAAAACTCTTATTACCTCCATGCTAGTAATTAAGGTAAAAATTAAGGTTCGGGGCGTGACAATTCTCCCCTCCTTATAAAAATTTCGTCATCGAAATTTACAAACTCGCTACTTAAAGAGATAAGGATATTGCTGCCTCATCTGCTCCTCTGACTCCCAAGTAGCTTCCTCTACTTGGTGGCTTCTCCAAAGCACTTTGACAAGCGGAATTGACTTGCTCCTAAGCACTTGCTCCTTCCGATCTAGAATCTGAACCGGCTCCTCTTCATAGGACAAATCATTTTGCAGACTAATCGGCTGCTCTTCCAGCACATGAGAAGGATCGGCAATATACTTGTGAAGCATGGATACATGAAACACATTATGTATCCTGGACAACTCCGAAGGCAAAGCTAACCGATAGGCAAGAGAGCCAACTCGCTCTATTATCTCATAAGGCCCAATATACCTCGGACTAAGCTTCCCACGCTTGCCAAAACCTACTACCCCTTTCCAAGGAGATAGTTTCAGGAACACCCAATCACCTACCTGAAACTCAAGGTCCTTCCTGCGGACATCGGCATAACTCTTTTGCCTACTCTGAGCAGCCTTGAGTCTATCCCTGACCACCTTGATCTTCTCATTTGCATACAGCTCAGCCGATTTATCTAGTGTATACTTCTTTCCCACCGGCAAGAAATGAGCAGATTTAGTGAGTCTATCCACTATCACCCAAATACCATCATGCCCTTCACGGGTACGAGGTAAACTGAAGACAAAATCCATGGTGATGTGGTCCCACTTCCACACTGGAATAGGCAAGGGCTCAAGCAACCCTGAAGGTTTCTGCCTTTCAGCTTTCATCTACTGACAAATCAGACACCTACTCACAAAAGCTGCAATTTCCCTCTTCATGTTAGGCCACCAATAATAATCTTTCAAAGTCCGATACATCTTTGTACTACCTGGGTGAGCAACATACGCAGAACTATGAGCTTCCTCCAAAATCTCAATCTTTAACTCTTCATTCCTCTTTGGAACACAAAGCCTGCTTTTGAACAACAACGACCCATCTCTTCTTACCGAAAAAATTTACGGCGGCTCCATTCGCTGCTCTTTCTATCAACCGAACTATGGAAGGATCATTATACTGTGCCTCCCGCACTTTATCAACCAAAACTGGCCTCACATGGAAACTGGCTACTAAAGCACCCACTTCATCCACCGCTAAAACCACCCATGTAGCCCGCAGCTCACAAAGAAGTGGAACTCGAACCATCCTCAAGTGAAACAAAGACACAGAGGGATTGCGACTAAGAGCATCAGCTACCACATTAGCTTTTCCTGGATGATACTCTATAGTGCAATCATAATCACTGATCAACTTCATCCACCTTCTTTGCCTCATATTCAACTCCCTTTGTGTGAACACATACCGAAGACTCTTGTAATCGGTAAAAATCTGACACTTGGCTCCATAAAGATAGTGTCTCCACAACTTGAGAGTAAAAACCACAACTGCAAGCTCTAAATCATGAGTGGGATAATTCACCTCATGTGGCTTCAATTGCCTAGAAGCGTAGGCAATCACTCGATCATGCTGCATCAAAGCTACACCTAGACCTCGTCTAGAAGCCTCACAAAACACCACATACTCCCCACTATCGTATGGAAGTGCCAAAACAGGAGCACTAGTCAAACGATCATTTAACTCTTGAAAACTTTGCTCACACTGATCTGACCATTTGAACTTGACTCCCTTTCTGGTCAATCTAGTTAGTGGAGCTGCAATCTTCGAAAAGTCTTGCACAAATCGCCGATAGTAACCTGCTAATCCTAAGAAACTATGAATCTCCGACACAATTGTGGGTCTTTTCCAATTGGACACTGCTTCTACCTTCCGGGGATCCACACTAACACCTTCAGCTGAAACTACATGACCCAGAAAACCCACCTTATCCAGCCAAAACTCACACTTGCTGAACTTGGCAAACAACTGCGCATTTCTCAAAGTCCACAAAATCAATCTTAGATGTTTGACATGCTCCTTCTCACTTTTTGAGTACACCAAAATATCATCTATGAACACGATCACGAAGCGGTCAAGATATGGACTAAACACCCTATTCATGAGATCCATGAACGCCGCGGGTGCATTAGTAAGTCCAAAAGGCATTACCACAAACTCATAATGACCATAGCGTGATCGAAAGGCAGTCTTGGCTACGTCACTATCCCGAATCCGCAACTGATGATAACCAGATCTCAAATCACTCTTTGAGAACACTAAGGCACCTCTCAACTGATCGAACAAATCATCAATGCAAGGCAACGGGTACTTATTCTTCACTGTGACTTGATTCAGCTTCCTATAATCAATGCATAGTCTCATGGTGCCGTCCTTCTTCTTAACAAACAACACCGGAGCACCCCATGGAGACATGCTAGGCCGAATAAAACCCTTATCTACTAACTCTTGCAATTGAGTCTTCAACTCTTTCAATTCCGCTGGAGCCATTTTGTAAGGTGCCTGAGAGATAAGCATAGATCCATGAAGCAACTCAATGGAAAAGTCTATCTCCCTTACAGGAGGCAAACCAGGCAAATCCTCGGGAAACACGTCCGGAAATTCTCTTACTACAGGAATATCTCCCACTTCCAACACTCCTATACTTGCATCCACAACATGAGCTAAGAATGCCTGACAACCTTTGCTTAACAATCTCTTGGGAGCCACAGCTAAAATCAGGCAACTCGAAATCACATCTCTTTCCCCCTGAAACACAACCTCCAATCCATCCTGAAACACCACTTCTTTTCGGAAACAATCCACCATAGCTCTATAAGTTTCCAAGAAATCCATCCCCAAGATCACATCAAACTCCACTATATCTAAAGGGATTAAATTCCACTAGAACCACCACTAGAGCCTCTAGCTGAAAACATACCGCCTTGCTGAGAAGGGGCGGTCCTCTGTGCCAACAAAGGACAGTCTCTCCTGAAATGATCCAGACCACCACACTCAAAGCATCCAGAAGACTGCTGCTGACCAAAAGAAAAGCCTGACCACCAGAAGAACCCCCTTGGGAACTACCACCAGCACTAAACTGACTGGCCTGCTGCCTACCCAACTGGCTCCTGAAATGTCTCCTGAAACGTCCTCCAAATCTATTCCGAGAACCAGAACCTGATCCTCCACTACTACCACTACCCGCTGAAGATCCAGAAGCGGATGAGGAAGCGGCCTTCTTCGATGGACCCTGGCTGGGACCACCGAAATCTCTGGGTCGTGCACTAAAAGTTCTCCTGGTCTCAATGGCCATGGCTGCAGTAACCGCATCAAGAAAAGTCGGGTAAATGCCACCGACCATCTTATCTGCATAAACCCCGCCAAGAGCTCCAACAAACATGTCAATCCTGGTCCTCTCATCAGGAATCAGATAGGGCACATGGTAGCTCAGGGAAGTGAACCTCTACTCAAACTCGATGACACCCTCATCATCCCCCTTCTTCATGTTCAGGAAGTCCGACTGAATCCTGATACGCTGAGCGTGACCGAAATACTGACCCAAGAAGAGCGTCTTAAACTCCTCCCAAGTCATGTCCTGAGCACCACCACTATTTCTGTTAGCAAGGGTCCACCAGTGATGCGCTGAGTCATCTAGAAAAGTCACTGCCATCTTCACTTTCTTTTCTTTCGGCAGGTCAGTGCTCTCAAAAGCCATTTCCATCTTATCTACCCAAGAGTGCTCATCAAGGGGTCCCTTGGCATCCTTGAACTCAATTGCACCAGCATCGAAGACATACTTCTTTTTCACAGACCGAGGCTGCTGAACTCTATCTAACACACCTCTCAGCATGCTCCCAATCGAATCAACCAATCCTCTAACCTCATCACCCTCATTGGCATTGGTCGAGGAAGCTACACGGGGTCGGCGTCTAGGAGGCATAGTATATGAGGAAGAAGATATTAAGTAGTCTGTCCATAAGACTAACAGAACTATCACATGTACCCAATAACACATAGTATCAAAAGCAGAAAACTGCTGATGAATCCGCCGTGGTCGGATCATCACTCTATAGACACTATGGCTACTTAGGCAAATACGATAGTGAATAGAAAACAGAAGATGAAACCTAGAGCTCTGATACCAACTGTCAAGACCCGCCCCGAATTTCACCAAGAAACCCAAGGTGAGTCCTGCGGGGACCACCTCCAAGGAAAACTTACCGAAGGACTCGGTAAACCTCCCTTGAAAATGAACAACTCTAACCCGAAAAATTAAAGAACACTTAACCAATAATATAAATTCTTCAACTTAATCCAAATAACCAAATAAAATACTACACAGTTATTTTTCCGAAAGTATTCAGAGCTACTACAAGAAATACAGCGGAAGCTACTAGAAATCCTAGTGATTAAACAGATGACCTACTGGTGAACAGTAGTGGAAAAATGAGTGACTATGCCTCGTCGCCTTCTTCTAGACCCCACCCGAACTCTACAGACTGGGCATTAAAAAAAATGAAGGAAAAGCCCAGGGGAAAATATTTCATCACGTCAGAGTGAGTGGACAAAATAATCACAACATCAATAATATTTCCCCAAGAAATTTAACAATGCAAACGACTAGTCCTGGCTAGTCCCCAAATCATAAACAAAACAGCCTCTCAGGCTCAATTTATCAAATATATATCAGTATGTATTAACCACTCGTATGCTTCATGTATGCTATCTATGAATAAGCTTTAAATTAGATAGTCACACTAGGCTAATACGATTGCGTCTAACGCTCACGTCACTCCATACTGGCATTTTTCCTCAGAATGGGGGATAAAGATCGAGTGGTTATAAATACGTACTTACTCCTTGTACGATTTCTATGAAAGAATGTAAAAACATAGAATAATCTCAACAAGTAAAAAATCGTACAAGACTACTACGCTAGCGTCTAACGCTCACGTCACCCCAACTGACATTCTTCCTCAGAATGGGGGCTGCCACGTATAGCTAGCTAGCATTCTCTCTCGTACATACTATTCTCATAATTTTTCCTCGAGTATAATCGCAGAAATTCTCAATTTTGGGAAAAATATCCAATAAAGGAAATTACTCAACAATAAACAATTCAAACACATTATAAAAAAACAAAAGTCCACTCACAACTTAGGTCTAAGCCTGACGTCGGTCGGAGGTCTCCTCTGCTCGAGCCTCCTCGTGTCTTGTTCCAAACATAAATAATTCCTTAAAACAAAACATGCATAATTAAATATGCTTCGCGCTCAACCAAGCCTAGCACTCCAAAATCTTAAATCCACTGCCAACCTCAAAACTCCACAAATTTTACTGACATCCTCAAAACCACCTTCCACCAAATAAAATCCAATGGCCTGATTATAAATTAATAATCCGCCAAAAATACCAAACATCAACAAATCTCAAACCTATCCAAAACTCTTCCAAAAATTCTAAAACTTATTCCATTAAACTCCTCACATATTTCTCCACCAAAAACATTTTCTCGGCGGCGGCTCCGCCGGCAGCGGCGGCCGGCGACCAACTCCGGCGACCTCCGATGGTCACCAAAATTTGAAAGCATCTTCCTCTCAACCTCCTCTACAACATTCCTAACTACTACAAACTCCAATTCTAAGCCTAAGCACAACAATCGAACACAAACACATAAAAATCCCTAAAACTTCCAATTATACAAACTACCCTAACGAGATCGAAGTAGACCGATTCCTTTTGAGGGAATACTCACCTTAATGAGAGCTACAAGTTGATCCAACAATCTCGGCCTATGGTGGCCGGAGGACGGAGCTCCGGCGAAGGGGGCAGTCGGCGTTTCCGGCGGCTTTTCTCTTCTCCGGCGGCACTACCAGGTCGGACACTAGGCCGGGGAGAGAGAGGAGGTGACAGGGGTCCGATCTGGGCTGGAGCGGCGGCTGGTGGTTGGCTGGACGGTGGCAGCTGGTGGCTGCAGTTTCCGGCGAGAGAGAGAGAGCTCGGCGGCTCGGGAGGAAGGAAGAAGAAAAAGAAAGGAAAAAAAAAAAGAAGATAAGGAATTTGGGCTGGGGCTGCTCCCCACCCGGTCCAAAACTTAAATCCAACCAAAAAAATTACCCACTAACAATTTCAACACCCCCAAAATAATACACCAATAAAAATTACCTTTTACTAGCTAAAATTTACCATTTTTACCGTCGTCAAATTTTTCTCCTACGAATAATTATTCCAAAAATATTAGTCCCTCACACCACTCTGGAGACTAATTAAATTACACACTTAGTGACGAAAACGGTAAAAAATCTTATTACCTCCATGCTAGTAATTAAGGTAAAAATTAAGGTTCGGGGCGTGACACTACTTCCTCAACATGAACCAATTCCTCTGCCCAATCTCCGATTTCGGGTCTCGATGACCCAGCCATAACTTCTTTTGCAATCTAGCCAATCCATGCAGATTCATTCCCCGAATCCGCTGCCATAGATTTTTATGATGCCCCTTTTTTAGAGGGTCTTCCTTATTTAGGGTTTGCTGGTTCAGGGTTTGCTTCATTGGCTGCCGATTTTGACCCTTCAATAACTCCGGTCCGACAGTCAGAGATTGTGTTTTCGCTGCTGCTTGGAACACAACCCTGGAGCCTACTACTCCTTCTCGTACCTCCCTCGTCTACCTTTAAATTCTGGCTCTGATCAACCCCTTGAGTCGGAGGGTCAGTCTTCTTTTTAGGGGACATGGTTAGGGATTCAGAAGGGGAATCGAGCATTTCGAATCAAGAGTTTAGAATTGACGGGTTTGGATGTGGATGCAAGTCGAGAAAAAGAGAGAGTGTGTCTGAGTTTGAGATTGGGATTGAGGTTCTTGAGATTATAGGGGTAAGGTTGCTTCTGGGTTAGAGAGGGAGAGCGTTTGAGTTTGAAACTAGGAGTTAGAAAACTGAGGAAGAGAATTATTGAGATCAGTTATGTTGGGTTAGAGTCCCTAAAATTTAAAATTTAAGTTAGCTAACAGGGTTAGCAAAAGTTAGTTAATAGGGTTAGTGTAGTTAGTTAATGGGGTTAATGGGGTTAGTTAACAGGGTTAGCCAGTCATATAACATAGTCATTGCCACCTAGGCGCCAACTAGGCGAGGTATGCCGTGGTAAAACAACATTCGCGACGGCGCTACGACAACAAAGCGTCCGTCACAAATAGTAGCGTCGCCAATATTATTTGCGACGGCAAATACACCGTCGCAAGAGCATTAGTGACGACAAATCTTTGCCGCAGCAAGAAGATGTGACGGTGTAATTGTCGTCGTCAATACCATTAGCAACGCCACTATTTGCGACTAAAGCCTTTGCGACGGTAGCAATGCTGTGGCAAAAGAGTTATTTATGAATATATAAAAAATTAATAGATGAGTGGAAAGGAAAAACCATTTAAGATAAGAATTCATCCAATTAAATCAAACATATCAAAATACATAGAAATCTCTACAATGATAATTTCCACATAGATATATATCATGGATTGATTATCAGATAGAAAATTTGGCATAGGCTAACTATGCTCAGCTTGACTACTAACAAATTAGCAAACTACACAAGTTCTGTTGCAGATATCAGTGTTCTAAGCAAATCCTAACCAAGCCCAAATTTCGACAGCAAGGATTACCCAACCAAATATGTCATAGTTGAAATCACTGTTCTTATTGTTTGCAGCTTGTAAAAGGGAGAATAGAAAGGGAGAAATATTTCATTGACATATCAACAAAGAAACAATACAAAGACTACTGTATATACTTGAAGCATGATGTAAATGCACTAGAGCAGAAACACATTTCTTCAGCATCAATCAACTAACTAATGACATCTCAGCTGCATCTCAACTAATGGCATACATGCACAACTGTGCAGATGTGATTCCACGAATGCACACAGATAAGGGGTGGGTTTCAGGATATTACAATCTTAAAAAAGTCACCTTTGTACTAGAGGAAGTAGAACGCCCTTCAGCAGTTCCCATCATCTGCTGACCAAAACCACAACTATGGATTTCCACATGCAATCTCAGGGCATGTAATCACAATAATCAACAACTTTGTAAATATATATAGCATAACAAGCTCACGCAATAAGTCTAACATAACCTGCTTTGTTGAGTATGATACTTCAATCAAGTATAACTAGTTTCACCAGGAAACAAATGGAACTACAATAGACAAGAGATAATTGCAGTCTACAAGCACGTGCATTCCCTAAACTAGCTGATGCATCATCACAGAATAATTCAAGTATAAACTGAGCTCCATATTGTATTCATTGACAGAACATTAATAACTGCCCATTTCCTAACAGGACAAAAGAGATATTAAGATCTGTTACAAGTCACTAAGATGAATACTTTAAAGACCAATCATATGCAGCTAGAATGAAACAACACAAGCATTTATGCAAAAACCACAAGACACATTATTACATTTCAAGTCCGGCATACTAGCAGACATGTTAGGCTTAATCTACCACAATATCTATGTTAAGGAAGAACAAGTCTTTCATAACAAATTTTATGCAATCTCCAAAGTTAACAAATATGCTACACCATGTATCATCAACTCTAGAGAATGTATCTTTTAAAGGTCATGTTGCTTGACAATTCAAATGACTTGGTCTCTATGCAAGTATCCAACACTACCACAATTAAGGATGGCAACACATGATTTCAACAGCAGAAACAAACATTCTCACAAGATCAAGTAGAAAAGCACCTTAGCAGACATTTCCAAAGACTTCAAATATAGATCGTTTCCTGGTTCAAAAACCAAATGATTTATAAGCAAACACATGTCATCATAATAACACTAAGATTAGCCACAATATCCATAGACATATAGAAGCAAAAGCAACAGCATGAAAATTTCAAAAGAAAGGCATTAATAGATCTAACATTGTACCTGTAATCAAGATCCCTTTCCCATATTTTCTTCTATTGAACTACCATCGCTGCAGCATAACAAACATTGATCATAAGTCTTTAGTTTACTACAACACAAATGCAATTTAGAGAAGCACCTTCACCGAAAATTTAATTGTGATCATGAAAATTCACAATTTACGAAGCATAAAGTAATCTGATTTGCAAAGTTAGTCAATGTAGGGAGCTCATAGTCAATACCTATATCCTCAAAGTGAGTATTACGGCATAAACAATGACCAAAACCAAATCAATTTTTATTTAATTCATCTGCCTTGCATGAAAAATTATGATCTGCGTAACATAGCAACAGGGAGCTGAACTGATCAGCCATGAATTCATGACACAATACATGATAAGACGTAAACAAAGCAAACCAAAATAAAAGAAATGAAACATGGTTCCGGTAGAACTCTTACACATTGACATATGAGAGTTATTAAGTAGAGACTCTAGCACTTAAGGTTCCTTAAAGTTTTAGATAGTATATGACTATACATGCCATTTCATAATATGGTTTTGATGAATAAGGGAGAAATTTCGACATTGACCATAATTAGAATTATCAAATATGCTTGTAAGTGATGCTTTTCTCTTGGAATATCCAAATTTTAATAAACTATCTCTATAGCATCTCTATAGCATGTTATCTAAAGCAATGAAGAAAAGAATGGGATACATATTAAGTAAGACACAGATTAATTGAACAAGCAACCATCACAACAAACAGATGGTCGAGACTTACCATTTCCTCTAACAAGCCCCTCAGTCCCATCCATAGCAATAGTCCTGACCATGTTCTCACCCAAGTGCTGAGACACCTCAAGCACCAACCAGATCGAGTTGTCCAGCACTTCCAGCGCTGTCAAGATCAGTGGCAACCCCTCCTCGAATCTCACATCGACGACGGCTCCGATGACTTGGCACACCTGCCCGATTGCGCCTTTACTGGTGAACTCATTAATGATTTTTCCTTACGAGCCATCCTTGGGACCGGCCGGCGATGCCAACTTGGTCTCGGCTGCTGTGGCGGTGGCGTACTCTGCCACATGCGAGAGGAGGTACCCAAGAACACAGACGCCGGAAAACTTTGACCAAAACCGGGAAATACAGAGGAAAAGAAAATCATATTAGAGCTTTATTTATGGAAATCAGCTCAAGGAGGAGTGAAAACGATAGAGAAGTGATGAGTTTACCTTCCCGGAGCATGAGTTCGCCAGAGAGAAAGAAATTCAGCCAGAAATTGGATTTGGGGATTTAGGGTTTGGATTTCAATATGAAAAATCTATGTTTGTATGTAGAATTGGTAGGTAGGAGGAGGTAGAGGAGAGAGAGGCAAGCTGCATGGGGGTCACCGATCGTCCAATGACGGCCTGACGATGATGGAGGTGCGGCTGGACAGAGTGGCATCGCTCCTCCTCCCTTTGCTGCAAGTCTCTCTCTCTCTCGACATAAAACAAAGAAAAAAGAGAGATTAGGGTTTTTACCCAATATACCCATAACCAACAGCCCAGATTAGAGAATGGGAATGGAGGGCTTAGATTAAAAGGTATAAATTAAAATTTGAAATGGTAATTGAAAAAAAAATGTAGTAGCAAATTTGTACAACGGCATTAAATACCGTCGCAAATTTTTCGTTTTCTTACCACAGCATGATATAGCCGTAGCAAATAATTTTATCTTTTGCCACGGCGTGGCATTGCCGTAACAAAATAGTTTTCTTTTTTGCTACCCCTTGTTTACTGTCGCAAAAGTAGAACTATTGGCGACTGCATTTGCGCGCCGTCGCAAACCGTGGTAGCCAAAACAAACATTTTTTGTAGTATGCATGCAAGGGGATCCCTTCTCTATATCTGTTATTCTTCTTTGTACTATGATTATGTTTCTCTTATTAGGTGATGTTGATTACTGAATTTGCATAGTTGGCTAGAATATGTTTACTGATGACTTGTGTTTTCTATTTGATCCTAGATTGTTTTATACTTTAAATTTTGAGGACGAAATATTTTTAATGTAAGGGAGAGTGTGACAACTCAAAATTTTAAATACCTAAACTAGTATACTTATATTCTTTTACTCTAAATTGTCAGTATTTAGTATTTTTGCTTAATTTTTTTTTTTGAGGGAAATGGAGTCGAGATCTTTTGATTTTAATCATACGACCGTACTAGGTCAAGCTAGGAGAGTGTCCAAGGAACAAACTTCATATTACAATGCGATGCACATAATCATGCTAGAAGCATGTCTACAAACGAAAGAAAGACTACAAACTCTACCAAAAAACCTAATGCCCAAAATTGGACTTATTTTAGCCTAGAAAGCAAATAATCTACATAACCAAACCAAAGTACTACAGCTCAATGAATTGAGGCCTAAGACCATTTCAGTGCACCTTTCCATCAAAAAGGGGGTAGACTCTTCAAATTGATGATGTAGGGGTCTAACCTATTCTGGAAGTGGGATTACTCCACATTCAGGCCTGGTCCAGCATCCCAATCCCAATCTGCCCAACAACCACTTAGGTCCACTTCCAAACCAATAAGCCAAGCCTTCAGTCCAGTAAGACCCAAGCCCGACCCATCAGTCCACCCTATTCTTAGGGTGTTTTGCCGTCACCACCCAAGCTCCGATGCCAGCCGCCGCCCTGCGTTCAACCATAATCTCCTCATTCAACTCCACCACCAATAAAAATGATGGAGCCTCAACCTCTTCCCCGCCTAGAATAACATTAGGAGGACGACCTCCCCAACTTCCGCCACCGTTGACAACACCTCCAGTCGCCACCACCATGAACAAGACTACAAATGCAGCCCCGCCACCAAGAGAAGCCGGAGCGATCTCTGATCCAATCACATGCATCGGAGCCGAAACACCGAACCAGCCCTTCGCCACCTACAAAAACCCATCGTGGACAGAAATCCACGACCAGCTCATCACCACAAACCCATCACAATCGGAGAAACCCAACAGAGATCCAAACACCAGAGTTGTCACCCCAACCACCAAATCCGTCTTCAGAGTCTCTCGCTGCCATCCAAGGAATGACCAAGCCGTCAACGCGGTCATGCCGCCATCACGATCGCCCCCTCCACCGTAGGAGAAGTGTCGCCACCTATTTTGAAAACCTAGGGATCCTAGGCCTTCATAAACACTCCGAGAGTCTCGGAGGTTCTCTCCCATTAGTATTAACAACTTTATTATTCTCATAGTATTTTTGCTGAAATTGATTTAGTTTTTTTTAGATATATTTTTATTTCATCCTATTTGGTTTATTTGTTTTTAGTTTTAAAGCTCAAATCTTGACCCAATAGTAAACCCAATATAGATTAACCCAAACCCGAGCCCAAACAACTTTTAGGAAAAGAAAGAAAAAGAAAAAGAAAAAGAAAAAAAGCTTGTTGTCGAAAAATAACAGGACATCGTCGTCTTCTTCTTCTCCTCCGCCTTCTTCTCCTTGACCGACTTCTTCTTGTTCCTCCTGACCAGATGTTTCTCAATCTGAAACCTTGTTGCCTTAGAAAAGTCTAATTTCACGGTTACCGCCATGAACAAGCAGGAGGTGTTAAATTCCTAGGATTTGGTGATGACTCCTTGAAGATATACAGTAGGAGCTAGAACCCTAGGGGTCTAGTCTACTACCTAAATGGGTAAGATTTCGATTGAACAATTCAATTTTTGCTTCCTTTACTCTTGTCTTGGAAGCCAAGTTCTATCCCTTTTCCAAACTGTATAAATAGGTCGAGCATTCTGAGTTTTTCATATAGTTTTCTTTGAGTTTACTGTTATAGAGTGAGAGAGAGAGAGAGAGAAAGAAAGAAGAGAAATTCGTGTTGTAGGAAACAGGTAAAAGAACTCAGGTTTGATTCTTTTTATGTTCTGATCTATTGTTTGTGTTATTCAAAGTGAGTATATACTTTTAATCAGAAGTTATTATCACTTTAGGATTTTAGTTTTACTGTTTGCTTGTTTTGATTAGTTGCTATTAAGAATTGGTTTTGGATTTGCATTTGATGGTAAGTAGATTTGCTTATTTTTTTGGTTTTGGTTAAGTTTGAATTGCATTCTTTGTTAGCCAAGTCAATTCTCTTATGTAGACAATCAAGTTTTAGGATTCCAAGTCTTAAGCACTTTCCTTCAAACTTGAAACATGTCTATACATCAGCCGTTTTTCTCTACTGTACCTGAACTTCGAAAAATCATAAGTAATTGTAAAAAAATTCTTTTTTCTGCGATTCCAGTTCTCAAATGATCTTTAGGTTGTCTTTTACAAATGTTATGAAGAAACCAACTGTAATTGCCTAGCCAAACTATGTCGCTTTCAGTCTGAAAGTTTACTGGTCAGGAAATCTTGTTGTTAGACTTTTGTTGTTTTAGTTGTACTTGTTAATACACAGCCAATAACACTTGGCAATGCTGAGAATGTGGCGCAGCCACTGATGTGCTCATATTATCCTATATTTCTATGCCTCATAATCTTTGTTTTTGCATTAATTTTCTTTATTTGTGATTGATTTACGTTATTTTATTGTTCTTGTAGGTTTGTGTCGTAAAGAGAAGAAAAATAGCTAAAACGAGCTAATAAGGATTGAAAGGCCACTGCAATCCTAAGTCCCAGAATCTGCCTATGCAGAACAGCTAACTTTGCCGAATTACTGGGAATTATTCAGATCGAATCAGACTATGAGCCTTACATAATTGGAAAGCTACGGAAGTCTACTTTCACTAAGCCATTTCATGCATCAGGCTACACATATCAGGCGACACTTACGAAATTAAGTGTGGTTCGGGAGGTTGGGGCGACACAATTTTTTTATGTGTCGCTGGAAGTTAACTTACACAATACCAATTTTCTTTGAAAAAAATGTCTATTTTCGGGGCGACACATATATGTCGGTGAAAAAAGTGGCCAACTTTAGCTCAATTGTCTAAATTTTACACATGTTAATCCGACGACATTTATGTGTCGGCCGATATTGAATTTTGTTGAATTGACAACTTGTGTGAAAATTTTACTTCATTTTGTAGATAAGACGACCTTTATGTGTCGCATGATATTGAAATTTGTTGAATTTACAACTTGTATGAAAATTTTACTCCATTTTGTTGATAAGACGACATTTATGTGTCGCCGGATATTGTATTTTGTTGAATTAACAAATTGTGAGAAAATTTTACTCAATTATGTACATACGACGACATTTATGTGTTGCTTGATATTGAATTTTATTGAATTGACAACTTGTGTGAAATTTTACTTCATTTTGTTGATAAGACGACATTTATGTGTCGCCGGATATTGTATTTTGTTGAATTGACAAATTTTGAGAAAACTTTACTCAATTATGTACATACGACGACATTTATGTGTAGCCTGATATTGAATTTTATTGAATTGACAACTTGTGTGAAAAATTACTTCATTTTGTTCATAAGACGACATTTATGTGTCGCCGGATATTGAATTATGTTGAATTGACAAATTGTGAGAAAACTTTACTCAATTATGCACATACGACGATATTTATGTGTCGCCTGATATTGAATTTTGTCGAATTGACAAATTGTGTGAAGATTTTACTCAATTATGTAGATACGGCGACATTTATGTGTCGCCTGACATTGAATTTTGTTGAATTTATAACTTGTGTGAAAATTTACTTCATTTTATTAATAAGACGACATTTATATGTCGCCGGATATTGAATTTTGTTGAATTGACAAATTGTGGCATGGGAAAACTTTACTCAATTATGAATTATCTACATACGACGATATTTATGTGTCGCCTGATATTGAATTTTGTTGAATTGACAAATTGTATGAAGATTTTACTCAATTATGTAGATATGACGACATTTATGTGTCGTCTGACATTGAATTTTGTTGAATTTATAACTTGTGTGAAAATTTTACTTCATTTCGTTAATAAGACGACATTTATGTGTCACCTGATATTGAATTTTGTTGAATTGACAAATTGTGTGAAGATTTTACTCAATTATGTATATAAGACGACATTTATGTGTCGCATAATATTGAATTTTGTTGAATTTATAACTTGTGTGAAAATTTTACTTAATTTTGTTAATAAGACGACATTTATGTGTCGCCGGATATTGAATTTTGTTGAAATGACAACTTGTGAGAAAACTTTACTCAATTATGTACATACGGCGACATTTATGTGTCGTCTGATATTGAATTTTGTTGAATTCACAACTTTTGTGAAATTTTACACCATTTTATTGATAAGATGACATTTATGTGTCGTCGGATATTAAATTTTGTTGAATTGACAAATTGTGTGAAGATTTTACTTCATTTTGTTGATAAGACGACATTAATGTGTCGCCGAATATTGAAATTTGTTGAATTGACAACTTGTGTGAAAGATTTTACTCAATTACGTAGATACGACGACATTTATGTGTCGCCTGACATTGAATTTTGTTGAATTTACAACTTGTGTGAAAATTTTACTCCATTTTGTTGATAAGACAACATTTATGTGTCGCCGAATATTAAATTTTGTTGAATTGACAAATTGTAAGAAAACTTTACTCAATTATGTACATACGACGACATTTATATATCGTCTGATATTGAATTTTGTTGAATTAACAAATTGTGTGAAGATTTTCTTCATTTTGTTGATAAGTCAACATTTATGTGTCGCCGGATATTGAAATTTTTTGAATTGACAACTTGTGTGAAAGATTTTACTCAATTATGTACATACGACGACATTTATGTGTCGCCTGACATTGAATTTTGTTGAATTTACAACTTGTGTGAAAATTTTACTCTATTTTGTTGATAAGACGACATTTATGTGTCACCGGATATTAAATTTTGTTGAATTGACAAATTATGAGAAAACTTTACTCAATTATGTACATACGACGACATTTATGTGTCGTCTGATATTGAATTTTGTTGAATTAACAAATTGTGTGAAGATTTTCTTCATTTTGTTGATAAGACGACATTTATGTGTCGCCGGATATTGAAATTTGCTGAATTGACAACTTGTGTGAAAGATTTTACTCAATTATGTACATACGACGACATTTATGTGTCGCCTGATATTGAATTTTGTTGAATTGACAATTGTGTGAAAGATTTTACTCAATTATGTACATACGACGATATTTATGTGTCGTCTGACATTGAATTTTGTTTAATTTACAACTTGTGTGAAAATTTTACTCTATTTTGTTGATAAGACGACATTTATGTGTCGCCGAATATTAAATTTTGTTGAATTGACAAATTGTGAGAAAACTTTACTCAATTATGTACATACGACGACATTTATGTGTCGTCTGATATTGAATTTTGTTGAATTAACAAATTGTGTGAAGATTTTTTTTTTTTTTTGATAAGACGACATCTATGTGTCGCCTGACATTGAATTTTGTTGAATTTACAACTTGTGTGAATATTTCACTTCATTTTATTGATAAGACGACATTTATGTGTCGCCTAATATTAAAGTTTATTGAATTGACAAATTGTGAGAAAATGTTACTCAATTATGTAGAAACGACGACATTTATGCGTCGTCTGATATTGAATTTTGTTGATTTGACAATTTATGTGATTCCTCAATTTTGTTGATAAGACGACATTTATGTGTCGCCTGACATTGAATTTTGTTGAATGTCAAAGTTCTGTGAATTTTACTTTATTTTGTTGATAAGACGACATTTATGTGTCGCCTGATATTGAATTTTGTTGAACTGACAACTTGTGTGATGATTTTACTCAATTATGTAGATGCGACGACATTTATGTGTCGCCAGATATTGAATTTTGTTGAGTTAACAACGTGTGTGAAAAATTTACCCAATTATATTAATAGATGATATTTATGTGTCGCCTGATTTTTGTTGTTTTTTAAGTGTAAGCATTTGTGAAGCAACTATATGTTGTAAATAGAATTTTGCAAATCTATCCGTAGGATATGTTACGTATAGTGAAATATGGTTACCATAAGAAAATCATATATTTTCGATATTGTTTGGATCTCGATCGAGACGGTCAACCCTTTTCACGCTTATTATCCCCTATGGGTAACTCTATCCCCGAAATGTAAAATTTCTCAAAATTTTACAGAAGCTGCTACATCATATATATGTGAGAGTGTGTGCATGAAAGAATCCACCAAAACTAGTCAAGAAGGAGGAGGTAAGAGCGAATTGGCTTAATTAAATGATGTTGAGCTAATGTTGACCACGTCGATCGAGACCCAAACTTCATCAAAATTAGGTGAATTTTTTACCATATCCATATTTAAATATGCTGATCACATCTGACGGTCAAAATTTAATGTTATGAATTTTAGACGTTGGAACCACAACATGCCTACTAATGTGATATAACTTGTTTAATGGGATTTTTCTAAGTGTATGCATTTGTGAAGCAACTATATGTTGTAAATAGAATTTTGCAAATCTATCCGTAAGATGTGTTACATATAGTGAAATATGGTTACCATAAAAAAATCACATATTTTCGATAATGTTTGGTTCTCGATCGAGACGGTCAACCCTTTTTACGCTTATTATCCCCTATGGGTAACTCTATCCCCGAAAGGTAAAATTTCTAAAATTTTTACAGAAGCTGCTACATCACATATATGTGAGAGTGTGTGCATGAAAGAATCCACCAAAACTAGTCAAGAAGGAGGAGGTAAGAGCGTATTCGCTTAATTAAATATTGTTGAGTTAATGTTGACCGCATCGATCGAGACCCAAAAATTATCAAAATTGGGTGAATTTTTTACCATATCCATATTTAAATATGTTGATCACATCTGACGGTCGAAATTTACAAATTTTATTTTGTACATATAGCTCACCATTGGGAAGCTTATAGAAATTTAATCGTAAATAAAGTTGACCCATGTGATCGAGGTCCAAACCTTAACAAAAATGAGCAATTTTCGGACCATGTCCCTATTTAACTACGAAGATCACATTCAACGGTCAAATTTTACAAATCGTATTTCATACATATAGCTCACAATTGGGAAGCTCATAGAAATCTAATCGTAAATAAAGTTGACCTATGTGATCGAGGACCAAACATTAACAAAAATGAGCAAATTTTGGACCATGTCCATATTTAAGTACGACGATCACATCCAACGGTCAAATTTTACAAATTGTATTTCGTACATATAGTTAGTTTATAAAGATGTACATCTAGTTATAATATGTTAGTGTGTTGCTAGGCAAATATGTTAGTGTACCTCATGATCATAGATATAAACCCTAAATGTGTTACAATGCAGCTCTCATAACATTATTCATACCACGCTTGACTTTCGGCCATATAACAGAAGTTGTCGATAATAGGGTTTAGGGTTTAGGGTTTAGGGTTTAGAGTTTAGGGTTTAGGGTTTAGGGTTAATATGTGTATAGGAAAAGGCTTGGAAAAATTAGGGCGCAATTTTTCAAAAAAAAGGCGCACTGGAAAATTAAATTGGCGCCAGATCGAAAAAGAAGGCGCACTTGCATTTTGACCTAAACTAAATGTCAATTTGCCTATCTTTTCCTCACTCTACTCTCTCGACAAACCCAACAAACCCTTTCTCTCTTCAGACAAACCCAACAAACCTAACGCCCAATCTCTCCGACCCCCAAACCCGCTGCCTCGCAATCCCTCCTCCTCACCGTCTACCGCGTCACCTCCTCCGATTCCAAACCTCCTCTCCTCCGACCTCCGCTTCATCCTCAACTCCTTCCAAGCCCGACCCGACCTGAACTCTGTCCGATTTGAACAAGGCAAGTGTGGATCTGTATTTGGTTCCAGATAATATCGTTTTGATGATGTATTCTGCTATTGGGTTGTTCGGTTTGATGTAATTTTGTTGCTTTTATTGAATGTCAGGGAGGAGTTAGTGAAGGAACTGAGTTAGTTCAATTTTCCTTCGACTGAAGACATTGAGGGTACCATTGTGAAGTTACTGCGCAGACAGAAGCATGTAAGTGATCGATCCCTTTCAGTAGTTCATTCATAGCTTGTTTTGATTAGTTGCTATTTGGAATCATGTTGATTATAGTTTTATGATTAGTCCTTACTAGTAGAAGATCAATATGCAGCTGTTGTTATTACATGCCTTGAGTTTGTAAATGTTTCGTTGGAACTTGAAAAAAAAGGCACTTATCAGCAAATTTTCGAAGAAAAACCTGAAACTGTAACTGAACTTCAAAAAATCATAAGTAACTGTCGAAAAGTTCATTTTGTGTGATTCCAGTTCCAGATTGTTCTTTGAGATGTCTATTTTAAATGTTTTGAAGACACCATCTTTAAATCTCCAGCCAATCTGTGTGTTGTTTTTAGCCTGAAAGTTTATTGGACCAAAAGTCAGAAAGTTGTTTTGCTGTAGCTACTGAATTGCTCTCTAAAGTGTACTTGTTGTCTTGGTCAGGAAACTTGCTGATACATTATGAATTTCTTTGTTGTGTAGGTGCAATATGAGCTGGAAAACTTGCTTATGCATTATCTGAGGTTAGTCATTGTTCATTTCTCTAATGCTAACAGCTTTAGATTACTGTATTGACAAGCTTCTTACTGAAATTGTTGTTAATCCTATAATGCTAGGAAGGCAAGGCTCAGTGCTGTGTTACAAAAGGATTTGTTGGGAAGGCTCAGTGCCCGTGGTGCAGTGGAACAGGCCAAAGGCTTGATTGTGTGAATTTCCGGTGAGTCTTCAAAATGACCAGAAAGTATATGGATTGTTTGTCTAAAGTTTGTATATGCATTCATGCCTTGGTTGTGTTTTATCTTTGCTGTGATAGATTATTATGTTGGTGTAATATATTGTTGGAGCTTGGATTGATGGATTGCTTGCACCTACATGTGAAACTATGAATGAACTATATATATATATATATATATATATATATATTATATATATGTATGTATGTATTGCATGTGCACTAATAATGCATTTTTTGTCTAAGATGGATAAGTCATGGATGCATGCTGATAGGAGATCAAAAGAGTTTGAGTTAGGATTTGAAGAGTTTCTAAAGTTTGCCGAGTCTAATGCTGTTAACATAGACAAGATTTCATGTCCTTGCAAGAAATGTTGCAATGTCGATGGATTTTCTGTGGAAGTTGTGAGGGATCATGTATTCTATTATGGTATTTTAGAGAGTTATAAGGTGTGGAGGTGGCATGGGGAATCTATGTATGATAATGGGGTTGAATCTGAATCTGAATCTGAATCTGAATCAGTTAATGGGGATCCTGGGATGGGGGAGAACGATGTAGAAGTAGGAGAAAGTGAGGATGAGGAGATGTCCGAAGACTCTAATGAGTTTTTAAAGTTCGTAGAGGATGGAGATCAACCTTTGTACAATGGTTGTGACCATACAACCAAGATGAATTTTCTGGTTGAGAGTTTTAGTTGGAAAGCAAAGCATGTAGTGACTGATTCTTGCTTTGGAGACTTTCTGGAACTCGTTAAGGGTCTGCTTCCTGCAGAAAATCTTGTTCCTTTGACTACAAATGATGCTAAAAAGACACTTAGTGTTTTAGGGATGGACTATGAAAAAATTCATGCATGTCCTAATGACTGCATCTTGTATAGAGGAGATGCAGTCCTTGTTGATGCTGAGGAATGCCGAAGCTGTGGTGTTTCAAGGTGGAAATTGGGTAGGGATAATATACCAAAAAAAAATGTACCTGCGAAGGTTTTATGGTACTTTCCACCTATCCCCAGGTTCAAAAGGTTTTACCAGTCACCCAAAACTGCTAAGAATCTTACTTGGCATGACTGGGGTAGAAAGAAAGATAAGATGATGCGACACCCAGCTGATTCTCCTACTTGGAAATTACTAGACAGTAAATATCCTGAATTGGGTAACGACCATAGAAACCTCAGATTAGCTCTATCTTCGGATGGATTTAACCCGCATAGTATGCAAAACAGCCTGTATTCATGTTGGCCGGTTATACTAGTCACATATAACCTGCCTTCATGGCTTTGTATGAAAAGGAAGTTCATGATGTTGACCTTGTTAATATCGGGACCGAAGCAGCCGGGTAATGATATCGATGTCTACTTGCAACCACTAATAGATGATTTGAAACTGTTGTGGAATGGGGTTGAGGAAGTGTACGATGCATTTAGAGGGGAGTACTTCAAACTAAAAGCAGTGCTTTTCTGGACTATTAATGACTTTCCCGCATACGGGAACTTGTCTGGAAGCGTTGTAAGAGGATACCATGGTTGTCCAATATGTGTTGACCAGACTCGACCTCGGAGGTTAAAGAAAGGTAATAAACTTGTTTTCATGAGGCATCGCCGTGGACTACCCAGACATCATCCATATAGGAGACAAGCTGCTGCTTTTGACAACACCATAGAGGAGGACCTAGCTCCGGTACCATTGACTGGAGAGGAGGTGCTGGCTAGAGTAGAGGGTCTGAATTGTGAGTTTGGGAAAAGGGAAGAATCTACTCCTCGTGTGAGGATTGTTGATGACCAAGACAGACCTTGCTGGAAAAAAAAGTCTGTATTCTTTCAACTAGAGTACTGGAAAGATATTCCGGTACGACATAATCTCGATGTCATGCACATTGAAAAGAACTGTTGCGACTCACTCATTGGTACACTGCTGAACATTCCGGGAAAGACAAAGGATGGGGTTGCAGCGCGTTTAGACATGGTGGCTATGGGAATCAGGACTGAGTTAAAGCCAGATGTCAGTGGCAAGCGAACTAAATTGCCTTTGGCTTCTTGGAATTGTAAGCTTGATGAAAAAAAAATAGTGTGCGGGTCTTTTTTTGGGATGAAGGTTCCTACTGGATTTTCGTCAAACATAAGGAATCTTGTCTCTATGGAGGATTTGAAACTGTCTAAACTAAAATCGCATGATTGCCATGTTGTGATGCAAGTTCTTCTACCTGTTGCATTACGTTCTGTTCTTGAGAAGCCTGTAAGATATGCGATCATCAGGTTCTGCCTTTTCTTCAAGGCAATATGTGCTAAAGAGATTGATGTTTCGAAGCTAGAACAGATGCAAGCAGATTTGGTGGTTACTGTTTGCCAATTGGAGAAGTACTTCCCCCCTTCATTTTTTGACGTTATGATCCATCTAACAGTGCATCTAGTGAGGGAAGTTACGCTTTGCGGTCCAGTATTTTTCCGGTGGATGTACCCCTTTGAGAGGTACATGAAAGTCTTCAAAGGGTGGGTCAGAAGTCGAAGGCATCCTGAGGGATGCATAGCAGAGTCTTACGTTGTTGAAGAGGCGGTAGAGTTTTGTGCTGAGGGATTGCTAAATGATGATGCTTCCACTGCTGGAATGCCAGAAAATTCAAAACCAGAAGTCTTTCATGCGTCCAACCCGTTATCAGCTCCTACTATGATTTCAGTCTATGGCAAAGAGATGGAACAAGCACATCTGTGTATATTGCAGAATACAGAGGATGCAAAAAATTATTTCAGGTAAGTTTTCGTATTTAATTATTTTCAGTTTTCCTTCATTCAATTAATTTATAATTCTTTTATTTAAATTGTTGTTGTTGTTGTGTAGTGAACACATGGAATTGCTGAAGCTTCTTCATCCAAGGTTTGCCAAAGATGAAAAGTGGCTGAAGGATAAACAAAACCAGACCTTTTCAGCCTGGTTGAAGGAGAGGGTATGCAATTTCCTACTAGACATTTTTGTTATGACTTAAACGTGGCAGATTTCAACGTTGTGCTAATGTAATATATTGATTTGCAGGTCTCAAATGAACTGCAAAATTCTGGAAATACTGTTTCAGAAACAATAAGGTGGATGGCAGCTGGACCAAATAATGTAGTAGCAACATTTAGTGGATACAAGGTTAATGGTGTTGAGTTCTACACTAAGCAGCGGGACGATATGAGAACAGTGCAAAACAGTGGTGTTTCTTTGGTTGCTGATGTAATGCTGGTTTCAAGTGCGAAGGATAAAAATCCCAGACATGATGATATGGACTTCTATGGTGTCATACAACACATATGGGAGGTGGACTACTACAAGTTTAGGGTGCCGTTGTTTAAATGTGATTGGGTTGAGAATGTTAGGGGCATCAAGGTAGATGAACTAGGGTTCACGTTGGTAAATTTGAATAGGAAAGGGCATCTTAATGATCCTTTTGTCTTGGCTAGTCATGTTAAGCAAATATTTTACATTGAGGATCCCCTTGATCCTCAATGGTCAGTGGTAGTAAGGCTTCCAGATAGAGACTACAAAGGGTTTGATTCGGATGAGGAAGAAGGCGTCCACATTGAAGAACAAGCATTTGATTTACCATTCGTTGAGACTTATGATGATATAGAGGGTGATCAGGATAGTAATTATATGCGTCCTGGGGATGAGAAAATATATGTTGAAAGTTAAGTTAGTGGTATGAGGGGAGTAGTATTGATGTGGTAGCTTGAGTCCCTCGTATTGTTTTTGTTTTGTTTGTGTTTTGAAGAGTGCCTCATATGTACTGAAGTTTGAATTATGTTTGAATGTTCATCGTATTATTTTAATTTTCAGTAAAGTTATTTTATTCAGTGGTACTGAAGTTTGAATTATGTTTGAATGTTCATCGTATTATTTTAATTTTCAGTAAAGTTATTTTATTCAGTGGTGTATCTGTGTAATGGCTATGTTTCTGTTAATAAATATTTTACTTTGCTAACCGCGTTTGCTGGTTATTTCAGGTGATGGCTGGATCTAGCACGTCATCCCTCAATGCTAGAGCTTTAGCTTTGAGGACGAAGACGAAGGAATTTTTAAGGAAACGTGGTAGAAGTGAGGTCGCAAACGAGGAAGCATCTGTTGGTAAAGCTGCCACACCTAGAAGAAGTCCACGTTCAACCAAAGTTGTTGTTGTTGACCAGACCAGCAAGGATGCGCCCACTAAAGCTGATGTGGTACTACCTAGAAGAAGTCCGCGTTCAACTGCTCGGACCAGCAAGGATGCGCTCAATAATGCAAGAGTGGGACCAGCTAAAGCAACACAGTCCAAGAAATCTGTGGCATCAAAGAAGTTGTCGTTTGGTAGCATGTCCAATTCTGGATCCGGAAAGCGCAAGGCTGGAAAGAGCAAAGCTGGAACGATGGAGGTGGTTGAGTCTGATGATGAAGATGAAGAATTTGAAGCTGATGAGGATGAGGAAGAAAGCAATGAGAACGTCACTGGTGGAATGCGGTTGCTTAGACGAGGGATGGTGACGATGAGTCGGGTTAATAGGCGACTCGTTCGGGGAAGGAAGTTGAAGGTTAAATATAATGATGATGGGGAACCTGTTGGGAGGGCAGCCAAGGAGATGCAGTCCTACATTGGGGTGTTTGCACGCACCAAGGTCCCAATTAATGTTAAAGATTGGAGACTTGTGCCGCTAAGTGTGAAGGACAATATTTGGGGTTCTATTGAGGTAAATGAAAATATTATAATTAGTTAACATGTCCTTCGTTGTAGCTTTCACAGAAAATATCTAAAGCAGTCATCTTTTGTACTTGTTAATGTTTAGGAAGCTTATGTACTTGTTAATTGTTCATGCTTTTATGCAAATTGATTTACGTCTATTTCAGGACAAATTGGAGAAGGAAGAGCAAGAGGGAAAAAGAAAGTTTGAAGGACCTGTTGATGTTTTGACTACGGCGTTGGGAACACCTGAATATTCTGGTAGGGTGCGAGGTGTTGGTGGCTTCGTCAAACCTGAAGCATATTTCCATCTTCCTAAACGTGCTAGGCTGAACTTAGATGCGAGACAACGTATTAAGAACGGGGAAGAGGATAGCAGTAGTGTGCTTGCTGCGGAGAGAGCCCAATGGAAAGAAGAAAAAGCTGAACTGGTGGGAAGGCTGGTGAGGTTAGAATCATTGCTTATGGGGAAAGATAAGCAAATTGTTGAGTCACCAAAGTCTGCGACCCTGATAAATGATCTAGGGTCTGGCCAGGGCAGTTGTTCCCGTCTTGACAAGGCTGGTGTTGGAGGTAATGAAGTGGAGGGTGTGAAAGCCATCAAGAAGAAGTTAGATTTAGAGGAGGGCAAGCTGAAGACACAAGTTGAAGCGGATGAAGTTACAAAAGAGCAGGCGCCTGAAAAACCCTTGACTGTTGAGGAGGAAGCGCATGTGATGGAGATGGCTCAGGTAAATTATCGCCACCTTGTATTTATATACTTACCGAAGTACCCTTATAGGCACATTTGGTGTTGATTCTGCCTCACTTGACTGATGTTGAGATTTTTGTTTATTTATTTAATATTTTTTTCTGTTTTGAATTAGGTTCAGTCTAGCCCCACTGTCCAGAGGCATCATCTTGTAATAGATTCATTGGACAACATTGTGGCTGAGGGAACCATTGTTGAAGTGGGTGTCGATTCCAGCTCACAAACTGTTCATGGTGTTCCATTAGCTGCGGAAAATATCCGAGTGTCTGTGAGCAAATGTCTTGTGGAGAATGCCTTGCTACCAGTCCCTATTAGGGATGAGATTGTATTTGTGAGCGATGCAATTGGGACTTGCGTTGCTTGGCCTAAAGACTGGGTTATACCAGCCACTGCAGTTGGTAATGCAAAGGTAATGTAGTTGTTCATGCATATATATATCGATCAGCGGCTACTTGAAATTGAAATACTAAACATGTAGTAATTGCTTTCTTGTTTTCTAATCTGAAATGCAGCAAGCACCCCGTAAGTACGGGAGGAAGAAAACAAAGCAGTGGGTTGATACGGATAAGGATGATGATGATTTGGAGCACCTACCAGCTGATTTGCCTCCAGCGCTTCTGTCCTTGAGCAAATGGGGCAATGAGTTCTTGAAGGATAGGGCCACTATCCACACAAAGCTTAGCAAGGACTTATTCGGCACCGAAAGGAAAATTGCCCTCTTCAGAAGTGATCTTTTTGCTTTCACAAATGTGCAAGAGGTTGCTGGCGATACAATCGTTATGTATATGAGGTATATATAATTTTGAATATCCTTGCTAGTTAGTTTAATTTTGTTGCGCAATACATGTTCAGTAGCATTAAGTGATATGCTCTTTTGATTTGCAGCTTCCTACGTGAAAAGTTGAAGGAATCAAATATGCTTAACATGATTGGTTTTGTTGACCCTTCTTCCCTTGGCGTTGGAAATTCAACTGACCGGTCTCGGTCTTTCTCTGCTGCTTTGAAAAGAGGGAAGCCTGGCCAGTTTTTTCTGGTTCCCTATAACACAGGGTACGACAGCTTTATTCATGCATTTTTGTATATATTTTAAATTCTCAATTTATGTGTCATTAGATGAAATGTATTGATTGTTTTGATTCTATTATGTGTGTTAGAAAACATTGGATTTTATCGGTGGTGAGTCCCAGTGAAGAACTTGTATATTTCATGGATCCTATGAAGAGGAGAATGGATGTTACCACTGATGAGTGGAGAACAATAGTGAACCAGTATGTCAGCCAACTTGCATCTTTATCATTGATGTATACTATATACAAAATGCATTGTCTAACTATTTAGTTCATTCTGTTTATAATTTTGGGTATTTTGTTCTTTTTGAAGCGCCATAAAAATTACGAATGCAAACATTCCTGCTAAGAAACCACGAAAGGTTCAGTGGAGAAACTGTTCAGTAGGTTCCCTACCTTAGCTAACTGTTTATATTTACACTTGACCATTTCAGTTCATGTTTATTAGGTTTATTAAGCAAAATTTAATGTTATTTGATTCAGGGAATTCCAGAGCAGATTGGGGATAAGAGCTGCGGCTATTTCATCATGCTGTACATGAGAGAAATAGTGCAGGACAAAGAACAGAACTGGACTAAAAAGGTAACGGCTTGCATTCATCAGTTTGTGAGTTAAAAAACTCAATCAGTTGGTTAAATCTATTATGTTCTTTGTCCTCCTTGCAGTGGTTGACTAGGGGTGATGAAAAATACACCATGCAGGACGTTGATGTTGTCCGACAGGAGTGGGCAGAGTATGTGCTTAAATTTACAAGTAACTAGCAAAGCTGCTGTATGGTTCTATTAGTTCTGTTTTCAGAAAGGATTGTGTGTTTGCCCAGATTGTGTACTTTTGCTGTGTTACCATAGGCTGCTGGCTATATGTATATATGTGGTAGTTTGCTGTGCTATTATAGGGTAGGTGCTGGCTGCATATATATGAGACAGTTTGCTTTGCTATTATAGGGTACTGCTAGCTGCATGTATATGAGGCAGTTGAACAAAATGATGGTGCTTTTTGTTAACCTCTTATGGCCTAGCTACTTTTGTACATAATGATGGTGCTTTTTGTTAACCTCTTATGGCCTAGCTACTTTTGTGTACAGTGGATAATGTTATCATTTTGGATGTTGAATTAATGCGTATTTTAGTTATAGATGTCGTTTTTAAATCTAAATTATCAGGATGTTTCAATATAGCAATTGTGTAGTTTTAAACAAGCCATGACTACGATTATGTGTGGCCATAAGTAACAATTGGCAACACATATCTATTGTCTTTACAAAGCTTAGATACTAGAAATGTGTTGCCATAAGAAACAACCGGCAACGTAAATGCAAAGTTTAAATAAAAAGAAGGCATCACTTATGTGTAGCTTAAACTCATTCATACGATAGACATCTGAGGCCATAAAGAACAACGGGCGACGTAAATGTAGAGTTTAAATCAAAAGAAGGCATCACTTATGTGTAGCTCAAACTGATTCATGCGATAGACATGTGAGGCCATTAAGAACAACCAACAACGTAAATGCACAGTTTAAATCAAAAGAAGACATCACTTATGTGTAGCTTAAGCTCATTCATACGATGGACATGTGAGGCCATAAAGAACAACCGGCAACGTAAATGCACAGTTTAAATGAAAACAAGGCATCACTTATGTGTAGCTCAAGCTCATTCATACAATAGACATGTGACGCCATAAAGAACAACCGGCAACGTATATGCAGAGTTTAAATCAAAACAAGGCATCACTTATGTGTAGCTCGAACTCATTCATACGGTAGACAAATGTCGCCTGAAAAAGTCGAAGATATCACGTAGTGAAAGCTTAAAGCATATCAGACGACATATATCTATTGTCTCAAAGAGACCAAATGAAAAAAGAAAACTTATACGTCGCCTGAAGACCATTCACCGATGCATATGTGTCGCTGTACAAGGTCTAGACCACAAAGAAAAATTACACGTCGCCTCTAAAGTTTTCACACGATGTTTATATGTCGTCTTTATCTCAATTACCCTACGCATATATGTCGTTGTAAGACATTTTTTCTCCCACTCGCAGTTATCAGGCGACACAAGAGATGTGTCGCCTCACGGCAAAAAAAAGATGTGTCGCCTTCTAGCATGTCGACATTTATGCTATCAGGCGACACGTATAGCATGTCGCCTTATCTTTTATCATGCGACAAATATATGAAAAATTATATGTCATATGTCGCCTGTTGTTCTTCTAGGCGACACATATGATATGTCGCCTGATCTTTTATCAGGCGACACATAGTAAAAAAAGTCTTCTGTCGCCTGATGTTCTTAAAGGCGACACAACATTTGTGTCGCCTGATGGTTTAAGTGTCGACACGCTACTAGGCGACACATAAAAAATGCATCAGGCGACACAACTGTAGTGTCGCCTGATGCCGAAAATGGCATAGTGTTTCTGTAGAAATTTACGGATCTCAATTTCGATACTTATGGACTGAGTTATGATCGTTTGAGTGAAGATAGGTCAGATCAGAAAATCCGCTCGGATTTGGAAACATTTGTGGATAACTCAAGTTCCGTGTCACAAGACCGTCAACCTAAAGCTTCAAGAAAATAATGCAGATTAGGATTCAAGGAGTACATGTATTCCTAGTTCTACAAGAGATATCTCAAGGTTTTCCCATTCCATATCAAGAAAGAAGTCTGAATCTAAGTTCTACAAGAAAACTTGAAGTCAAAGATGAGCAAGAAACTTCTCTATATAAAGGAGCACGAATTTCACATGAAGAGGAGGTCTCAGAAGCACATTGTAGACGCCTAAAGGAGCAGAGAACATCCAACCATCCATCCATCCATCCATCCATCCATCTTCATCCACCCTTCACCATTCCATTCTTTTTATGTTTTCATTATGTTTTACTTAGTTATGTTTAGTTAAACCTTTTCTAGGGTTAGGATGATGCCCTAGTTTGATTGTTTATGTTTTTGATGATTGATTAATAGATTTATAGTTTCTTTATGATGAATTCTTAGTCACTATTTTAATTGATGTTATATGTTTGAGTTCTTTGATTGATCACCTTAGGGCTTTGCATCTAGTAATTAGAAGATGAATTTGAGGTGTAACTGCAATATAATTCAAATTAGCTTATTGTGATTAAGAGTTGTGAATTACATTATTGTCGTAACTGAAGTAATGGTTTGCATGATTCTCTTGTTTTCTAGAACGTAACGAGTCTTACATGTTAAATTTATGCTGTAACTGGATAGACTGCATGCTAGGATATACGACCTCTGCCGTACCTGGAGAGAATCATACACTTAAGGAAAACTATGGTCTAAGTGCCGTAACTGGACTTAGATACGAGAATTGTCATCTAGAGAAACGAAAGAGTCTGTTAGTTGCATCAAAGCATGAATATGATTGTTAGTGGTTGATTCTGTGTAGTTAGTTTAGGTATTTCATAATTTGAATAGAACTAATAATCCTCGTGGGAACGACAACCCATTTTCTTCCATTTACTATACTACATCCACCCTGTATACTTGCAGGAATTTCACCAAGTTTTTGGCGCCGTTGCCGGGGAATATTTAGTTTAATTTAAATTCTGGATTCCTATTCTAAATCTAGTTTATTCAGTGTGATTTATTTTTATAATTTTGTGTTGTTTTTGTGTCAAAAGTATGTTTAAGAAATCAGTCCAGTTTTTCTTTTTCTTGTGTGTTCTGTAACTGTTTTGCAACGCTTTTACAAACTGATAATTTCATATTTTCACAGGAGTATTATACATCACTAGAAATCTAAACGAGTCTAGTTTCCAACGCACTAAGCGAATCATCATTCGTATTTATGAGCTAAGAGATATTTGAAAAATACCGAACAATACTCGCGTGGAAATTCAGTTTTGATTGTAAAATTCGTGTGGCAATAACTTTCAGCAGAAGTGTCTGTTTTTAGCGTGTAATATGTCAATTTTTAGTGGAACGACGAGATCTACAATACTCATTTCCTTGCAATGAGTCCCGACAAATTTCGATCGAATTCAGTCGTCTGTACTGTCCAATTCGAGGATCACAATTTTTCCGACATCTTGGTGATCTTTTCGACTTCAACATCGGCTCCATGCTCTTCTTCACTAAATCCCAGGGAGCTCTAAACTCTTCTCTTTACTTTCGTGTTTTTATTTTTCGCATCTCTTTTCCATGCTTTTATGGGCATTGCATGCTTTAATTCTTTCAACATTGAGGACAATGTTATTTCTAAGTGTGGGGGAAGAGACTTTGATTTTTTCTTTCTATTAGGTTGTTATCTTTTTTGTTTATTATGAAATAAAAATTTATGTTATTTTTCTTTGTTTTCTTGAGTCTTAGGATGCCTTTCAACAACTATGTCTAGGATTGTTGTATATCTCTGAAATCGTGTTTAAAGATGATCATGATATTGAGACTTGTTCGATATTATTCTTTGGTTAAATAGGATATATATGTTGCATATAATGTGTAGTGGATATGGCTTTGCTAACATGGTATAGAATATGAGCATGCTAGGATGAGTTTTGTTTCAAAAAATAACCCTTGTGAGAATTTGAGCCTTCTATGTGCCTTTCTTTATGAGTGTTAAATGAAAAAAATGTATTCAGTATTCTTATCTTTTGGCTTGAATTTTTGATCTCATGTATTTCATTCTTCATTCTATTGATTACTCACCATAGATTTTAATAGACTAGAGAGTTATACTAGAACTCACTTTTGTGTTATTCGAAATTTTTAGTCAATACATGTTTTGATTTCGGAAGGGATTAAAAGGACTTAGGATTTCCACCATTGCTAAATTGTCATGTGTCCCTAATTATACACCCCTTAGATAATCCCTTTGAGCTTACAAGTTTAGCTTCTTTTTTTTCATCACCCATATTATCATTTCCCTGGAGCTTTAGTATAGTTGAATCCTTACCCTTTGTTCTAAGATCTAGTAGAGCTATACTTTGGTGATTTGTACTTGTTCAAGTAGAAGGTGATGGTCAAAAGCAAGTGTGGGGGTGGGATAGACTTGTCCATGAAGAAAAAAAATGTTGTTGCCGTGAAAAGAAAAAAAAACAAAAAAAAAGGAAGAGAAACATTTATACAAATGTGATGGCAAGGAAAAAAAATAAAGTATTGGATTAAGTCCCCCATTGTGATTGAGGAGTTTGTTTTAAATTAAAGACCTAATAATGTTATATATGGTCTTTGTTCTTTTTCATGAGTGTTCTACGGTGATCTTATGGCTCTACTGGGTTTTGGGATGCTTTGTTATCTTCCATATCTTTTTGTTCTTTAAACCTTAGCCATGACCCGATTATAACCTTGTAAAGTCCTTTTATGATCCTTAAGATATGCAGCCTTTGATCTGTGGAGATGTGTTACAAGAGTGAGCCTATGGTTTGGGTCCATTTGTGCGAGTAATTGATATCATTCATGAGATCTTTATTTTCCACAAAGTGCTTTTCTTTCCTAATATGTAAGCTATTTGTTTGTCTTTATATATTCTCTCTCACATGCATATGAGTGAATAAGCTTTTAAGCATGAGCCAAGATTCCGAGAGAAAAAAAGAGAGTGCATCCATTGTGAGGTTGATTCATTACTTGTCCGAAACATGCTAAGCTCCACCCAATCACCATTGTTGCCCCCAAGTCCTACATGTGATGTATTAGATATATGTTTTATTTAACTCTCGAATGATTTGTGACTAAGTCTAGGTTACATGCTATTCTTTTGTACATGAAAGTAAGAGATTTTTAGAGACTATCGTTGAAAGGTTTAGTGTGTTTAATGTGCTTAGTGTTTTTAGTGTGTTCTTTTTTGTCATGTGTGTTTGTATTTTTAGTTATTTATAGTTTTGCTCGAGGACTGGCAAAATCCAAGTGTGGGGGTATTTGATGTGCTCATATTATCCTATATTTCTATGCCTCATAATCTTTGTTTTTGCATTAATTTTCCTTATTTGTGATTGAATTACGTTATTTTAGTGTTCTTGTAGGTTTGTGTCGTAAAGAGAAGAAAAATAGCTAAAACGAGCTAATAAGGATTGAAAGGCCAATGCAATCCTAAGTCCCAGAATCTGCCTATGCAGAACAGCTAACTTTGCCGAATTACTGGGAATTAGTCGGATCGAATCAGACTATTAGCCTTACATCATTGGAAAGCTACGGAAGTCTACTTTCTGTAGAAATTTACGGATCTCAATTTTGATACTTATGGATTGAGTTATGATCGTTTGAGTGAAGATAGGTCAGATCAGAAAATCTACTCGGATTTGGAAACATTTGTGGATAACTCAAGTTCCGTGTCACAAGACCGTCAACCTAAAGCTTCAAGAACAATAATGCAGATTAGGATTCAAGGAGTACATGTATTCCTAGTTCTACAAGAGATATCTCAAGGTTTTCCCATTCCATATCAAGAAAAGAGTCTGAATCCAAGTTCTACAAGGAAACTTGAAGTCAAAGATGAGCAAGAAACATTTCTATATAAAGGAGCAAGAATTTCACATAAAGAGGAGGTCTCGGAAGCACATTGTAGACGCCTAAAGGAGCAGAGACCATCCAACCATCCATTCATCCATCCATCCATCCATCCATCTTCATCCACCCTTCACCTTTCCATTCTTTTTATGTTTTCATTATGTTTTACTTAGTTATGTTTAGTTAAACCTTTTCTAGGGTTAGGATGATGCCCTAGTATGATTGTTTATGTTTTTGATGATTGATTAATAGATTATAGTTTCTTTATGATGAATTCTTAGTCACTATTTTAATTGATGCTATATGTTTGAGTTCTTTGATTGATCACCTTAGGGCTTTGCATCTAGTAATTAGAAGATGAATTTGAGGCGTAACTGCAATATAATTCAAATTAGCTTATTGTGATTAAGAGTTGTGAATTACATTATTGTCGTAACTGAAGTAATGGTTTGCATGATTTTCTTGTTGCCACCCGGTTGCCAGAGACCATTCTAAGCAAGACAACACCGGTAAGACCTCCATGAGCAGGCAAAGAATGAAGGTCCAATAACAAAACACTTGCTGGACCACTTCATAGCTACTAAACACCCCCGAAAGGGGAGATATCAAACATGACCACAAATAAGTCCCACATCGAGGACTAACGGCATAGCTGCCAGTGCTAGCCTATAAAACAGGCACGAATTCCCAAAAGAAGTAAGTTCACTATTTCCTCCATACTCCCGTACTATACAAGTAGCAATCGAACGCTGACTTAAGCATCAGAGAGTCAACTGGGCCGCCCCAGTCCCGACTCCTGACGCGTTATTGCTTGTGCAGTTACAGGATCCAGGAGCCAAGAATTCGACCTCCTGTCCCGTGATCTCGGGAGAGGTAGAAACAATTGGCGCTAGAAGGAGGGTCCCCTCTTGTGGAACTCCCATTTGACTTAGAAAGATGGTGGAAATTGTGGATGACCCAAATGACCCCGGAACTAAAATAGAAAAAGAACTATTCCAATCCGGAGGCACATCCCTTAACCAAGCCACCACAACTATAGCCCCCATTAACCACCCCGATGCTGCCCCAACCTTGGAAATTTTGAAAAGAGACTTCCATTAGTTCTGAGAGCAAGCCGCTAAAGATAAAGCAGAGGTTGAAGCGTACCGAATACGTATCGCCGAGCTGGAAATAGAACAATTCTTACTGCGAGCCAGGCTGGACCATCGTAACGTCTATAATGACACCTTGGAATGAGTGGCAAGGGTCACTAGCACCCCGGACCATCTTAACATCTCTTTTTCCTAACTAATGCCAGAGCAGTTCTGTTATCCCAAGAGGTCCCAACCAGATCATCTAAGTAAATCACCCACTCACCCACCCAACTTTTCCACTCCCAGCCCCTCAACCATCTACAATAAATAATGAATCTATTCCCCTGATAACCCAGCCCGAGCCATCTGATCCACCCGTGCCCAATCCCAACTCTGTCAACACCACAAACCCACCTCTCGACATGCAAACCCGACTTTTCCTCCAGCTCAGCCATTCTGTAACTCAGTTGGCTTCACTGATTGAAGGCGTCAAGAGTCACGGAAGCCAGCGCCCTCTATTCTCGGGATATGGACATCGCCCAAGTCCATTCACGCCAAGGGCGCAAATGGAAAAGAGGCCACCCGAGGCCAAGCCCTTCAAAGTAAACAAGTATAAGGGCACAGGGGACCCTCATCTCCATCTCGAAACATTCCTTTTGTTGTGTAGTTTCACTCGATACACAAACGTCATGGCTTGTCATGCCTTCCAAGAAACCCTCTCAGGTGAAGCACTCAGTTGGTTCCTCAATCTGCCACCTAACTCCATAGATAAGTTTAATCAGCTCTCGGAACGCTTCCTCAACCGTTTCATACTCCATGCCAGCATTTACTGTAGTGTGGATGTCTTGTTCCACATCAAACAAAAGGAAGGGGAAGGACTCCATGAATTACTATCCCGGTGGCAATCGGCCACCGCACGATGTCACAACTTGGAGCCCCGAGTTGCGGAACAAGCTTTGCACCAAGTCTTGCTTCCCGGCAGCTTCTTAATGGAGATTAATAGGAACCCTCCAGGGTCATACGATACCTTGATGGACCTTGCTGTTCGGTGGGCACGTGCCGAGTTTGCCACATTTGGGCATTCTAATCCCACCACCACATTAGCACTCCCAGCCCCTCCCCCAAAGCAACAATCCCAATAGAAATATGAGCATTATGACCGAGGACAAGACAAGGGCAAACAACATGGCACCTCTAGGGATAGCAACCAGGGACGTGGTTCAAACTGTTGCCACAGTGGACAACAGGGACAAGACCACCTTTATTGGTCCCTAGAGCAGAGCCCTCAACAGCAGTAACGTCGTTACTCCTCGCCACCTCGTTATGAGATCCACATTACCCTGACAACTACATATGAAGACATATGGGCCAAGCACAAAAATCTCATTCCCCCGCCACCTAAGAGCAAGTATCCAAAAAAGCCCCGGCGCGCAACATGGAACAAATATTGTGCTTATCATGATGACAATGGCCACACCATTGAGATATGTCATGATCTCTACAATGCAATAGAGCATTTGATATATAACGGGAAACTCCATCAGTATTGCACTCCCGCAAAGGGAGCTAATGCCATTCAGATTCATGGCCAGATCCTAACCCTACATGGCGGAGCCCCGCGACTGCCCCTCGTCAACCTTCTGCAAAAAGGCCATGTACGAACCCTTTGTAAATTTTTGAATTACAGAAAGGTGTCACCACTACCCCATCAGCATGGGATAAAGTGTCATTTTACAAGAGGGAAGATACAATAAGTTGACACCATAATGAGTCATTCATAATCAATGTCCAAGTAGATCACTACAGGTGCCACAGAGCCCTTGTAGACATGGGGGCCACAGCCAGTGTGATATTTACCGATTGTTATAGAGGACTCCGACGGGACCGAACTAAGTTGTACAACAACCATGATCCCCTTGTTAGCTTCTCGGGGGAGATTGTACAGCCCTTAGGCTCAGACCACTTGTCAGCAACGACGTGGCGCCTATGAGATGTTGCCCCTCAGCCCCTCAGAGCCCATTAATGAACCCCGGGATGACCCTGATTGGAAAGACAAGCGGAAGCAAGTCCCAAGGCCTAACCCGATAGAAGAAACATAGTGGGTATCCCTGTCACCCAATGCTCTCGAGAAGAAAGTCTGCATCGGCACAAGCCTTAACCCTGAACTCCGCTAAAAGCTCATTACCTTCCTCCAGGATAAATAAGCAGTCATTGTTTGGTCCTATGCCGACATGCCAGGCATCTCCCCTATTGTCATCACACACAAGCTTAACATCCTCAAAGACTATCCCCCTGTCAAGCAAAAAAGACGTGCCTTTAACCTGGAGAAGTATCGAGCTATCCAAGCCGAGGTCCAGCGGCTAAAAGAAATTAAGTTCATACATGAGGTTTCCTACTCACATGGGTTTCCAATATAGTCATGGTCCCCAAGCCTAATAGCAAGTGGCGAATGCGTTGACTACACTAACCTCAATAAAACATGCCCCATGGATAGCTTCCCCTTGCCGCGGATTGACTAGTTGGTTGATTCCACAGCTGGCTATAAGATGCTTAGCTTTCTGGATGCCTACTCGGGATATAACCAAATCAAAATGCACCCCATAGATCAAGCCCACACTACTTTTTTACGGACAAGGGACTGTATTGTTACGAGGTCATGCCCTTTGGCCTCAAGAACGCGGGGGCAACCTATCAAAGGCTAGTCAATGCAATGTTCGAAGAAGAAATTGAAGAAGTCATGGAAGTGTATGTGGATGACATGCTGGTCAAAAGCAAGACAGATGACGACCACATTGCCAACTTAGACAAAGTCTTCACTAAGCTCTTGGCTCACGAGATGTGCCTCAACCCGCGAAAGTGTATCTTAGCCGTTGGGGGAGGAAAGTTTTAGGCTTCATGGTCAGTGAAAGGGAAATTGAAGCCAACCTAGAAAAATTACATGACAAGACCCACCCCGGATTTCAACCTGAAACCCGTGGTAAATCCTGCGGGGTCCACCTCTAAGGAAAATTTACCGAAAATTCGGCTAAACCTTCCTTGAAAATGGACTACCCTTACTTGAAAATCTAACTTGACATTTCTAAACCAAACAACAAGGACAACATAAAATTTCTAGCGGGTTATCAGAGCACATCTAAGCAGGAACTGATGACCATGAATAAAGATGAAGCGGAATCAGCCTCTGACTACTAGACTAAGCCTTGACCCCATGTACGCTCGACCTCAAATTAACTTAGCCTGCAAACTGGGCATTTGAAAACAAAAGGCCCAGGGGAAAGTAATTTAAAACGTCAGAGTGAGTGGACAAAAATAAATAAGCTAATTAATTTAACAAAACGTAATTTTCAATACTTTCCCAATTTTTCGATAAGCAATAATCCATTGCATGCAAGTGTTGATAACGCCTTCAAAAGAAAAAAAAAATCCCGAGGACAAGGACTAGCCCCGCTAGTCAAAATATTGACAAAGATAAATAATAACCTTCATTGAAGAAAGTGTCAAAGATAATGGGCTAGCCTCGCTAGTCAAAACAACAATAAAGACCTTTGCAAAAAGGAATATACACCTCTCATATGGGAATCTCCCGAAATAATGGACTAGCCCCGCTAGTCATAAAGCAATGAGAAAAATAAACGGATTCCTCATATAAGAAACTTCCAAAATAATGGACTAGCCCCGCTAGTCAAATTAACAACTCAATAAAATATCCTATATGGCCATATAAGTGAGTCACCCAGACTCTATTGCCTCCCAGGCATAGTACTTCCATACTCCCTGTACCTTCACGTCGAGTTGACGGAGAGGGTACAGGGCTTGCGTGATGCCGCCGGCAACATCACATCACCCGAAGGCGGAAAGGGCTTGCGTGACCCCACTTGAAACATGGGTGTCACATCACCTCGAAAGGTGGAACGACATACTAGCATTGACATCATATATTTTCCAAGAATATGGCATAAGGAAAAATATAATTCATATGAGTTTCCCCGAAACTCATAAATAAATACAAGTACGATTCTCAACCGTACTTGGAAAAATTCTAAGAGCAATATAGTTAATTAAATTCAACGTGTCTCACACGTTAACATACTTAAAATAGATTAACTCAAATCATTTTCAAAATCCATTCATAGGAGAAATAATAATTTCAACTCAGAAAATAAATGATGATTTTCTAAACAAATCATGCATGCATACTCCTTTAAAAAAATAAAATGTCCACTCACCGTATTAGGCGTAAGTTTTCCATTGCTCAGGACACTCCTGGAGTGCCGCCTCCAAATATCCAAGTCTTTGAGTCAATCCCACACCTGACCATAAGCTGTAGGATAAATCGGTCAGACCGAACTTTAAAATAACCAACTGTCTCATCTTCTTTCCTAGTTTGACTAGGGTTTCCTGGGTCGACCATGATTGACCAACTATTACCCAACGTTTTCCAATTCAACCTTTTACTTAACCATTCGATCCAAATTCCACTATACGTCCTATTAACCGATAGACACTTAGGCCTCGCTTAACAATTCGTTCTGGTGAACCTTGATTTTTGATTAAACAAACTAATGAAATTTTGTTAACTCCGAAACATACGAACCACTTCAATCTGGAAAACCACCAAATTACTAAGGGCACCCAAAAAGGTTTCCATAAATAGGAAATTTTCCATTAAAAGAAAGTTTCCTAAGATAGAAACTTTCATAACTTGCTATGTTTCCCAACTACACGTCTTTTTTCCCTAACTAGGAACTATATCTTGAAATAGACATAATAGTCTTGATAACTACCTCTTCGGCTCCTGCCGGAAAAACTGCGTTCGCCGGATTCCGACGACTTGCCAGAACATTCTGCTGGATTCCGGCCACATGCCGGAAATTGGCCATGACTTCCCCGTAACTCTGCATCACACCATTTTCGACAAACAACAACCATTCAGCCACAATACCACTCAAAACCGCAACACAAAAACAACACAGCCGATCAAATCGTAATCCTTACCTCCAATCCGTTCACCATTCGAACCCATAAACTTCTCCTTGCCGGAGATCGACCTACAACCCTCTGCCTCTCACTGTCCCGAACAGAAAAACTCCACCTGCTTCCCAAAACCACACAGCAGCTGCCTCCAAGCTCGCCTGGTAGGTTGCTAGGCTCCCTAGTGCCCGAAAAAACATTGGAAGCAACCAAAGATTCGTATCCTCGCCGGAAACTCTCCAGCTCAAGCTCGCCGGAAAACTCAGGAAATTTCAGAAGAGGGGTTCCTCCGATTAGAGCATGATTTAGAGAAGCAAAAGCACCGAAAGGAAGAGTAAATTGAGGAGGTGAAGAACCTTACCATCGACCAACCAGAAGGCGGCCGAAGTCGCCGGGATTCCGAGAAGACAACCGGGTTCCTCCTCCACCGATCTCTCTCATCAATGACCGCACAAACGATTGAAGGACTGGGTTAGGTAGAGAAGAGAAAGATAGACCCTTTGATGGTGGTCTTGTGACATGCGGTGGCCAGAATCGGCGACACCATGCCGGAGAGAGCCGAGGCAGGAGGAGCAGAAAAGAGAGAGAGAGATAACTCGGGTCAACACCCCAAATGCGGGTTTGACAAAGTCAACCCGTTTGTTTTCCTTTTATACATGAACCAACGGTCAAGATCGAAACCCTACTCGATCAAACGGCCAAGATTAAATGAGCTATTCTAATTTCAGAAAATTAATTTCTCTTACCATACCTTCAATAAATCGTAGAAAATACTTCAAAATTCCGACAATAAACTGAAAACACCGGATAACCCGTGTCGACACGAACTACGACACCAAGACCTTAAAAGAAGAATTTGACATTTCCAGAAGAACTCGCAAATAAACTAGAGTGTTAACTTACTCAGTTACCGAGCACGGTTAAATCCCTCAGTAACTTGTAGAATACCCAGTAAATAGGTAAAATTGGGTACGGGACGTTACAGTACAAGTCATACCTGACATGACTGTCCCGACTACTCGGAACGAAGTCCAGTGTCTCACGGGACGCTTGGTAGCCTTGGCTCGTTTCATCTCCCGCCTCACAGACAAATGCAACCCATTCTTTCAACTGCTAAAAACCTAATATAAGGAGAATGTAGCATGGGGCCCGGAACATGACGATGTCTTCAACAATATCAAAGCTTACCTTGCAGCAGTCCCTCTCCTCTCCAAGCCTGTCTCGGGAGAAATACTCTACCTATATTTGGTTGTTTATGCCACCGCCGTTAGCGCTGCTCTCACGTGCCATGAACATGACAATAAGCTCCCAGTATATTACTGTGGCAGAGGGGGTATGATATATCGTCGTGGTCAGTCGTGTCCCATTCCGAAGTGCTTACCCACAGAAGAAGGGCACAAAGTGTTGAAATCACTTCACAATGGAGTTTACAGAAACCATGTGGGGGCTCGGAACATCATGTTCAAGGCACTCCGAGCTGGGTATTACTGGCCAACATTAGAACAAGATGCAAAGACAATTGTCCAAGCATGCCTTCAGTGCCACAAATTTACCAATTTTGCTCATCATCCCCCAGTGTCACTGTCTGTTATCATCTCCCCAGTCCCTTTTAGTCAGTGGGGACTCGACTTTGTAGGATAGTTACCCACAGCCCCAGGACAATTCAAATTTACAGTAGTCATTTTCGATTATAACACAAAGTGGATAGAGGCAGAACCCCTTGCTACAATCACAACTGAAAAAGTGATAAACTTCCTATGGCGTAACTTATACTGTCGGTTTGGGATACCACAGGCCATCATCACAGACAATGGGCCACAATCTGACAATGACACATTCCGAGAGTTTCTGTCAAAGCAAGGAACATCAATCTTTTATGCCTCTGTAGCACACCCTCAAACCAATGGCCAGGTGGAAGCTATAAACAAGCTCATCAAGCAAAACTTGAAGAAATGCCTGGAAGATGCCAAAGGGTTGTGGGCTGCCAAGCTCCCCGAAGTCCTCTAGACACTTCGTACCACCCCAACAACAGCTCTAGGAGAATCCTTATACCTCTTGTCTTACAGCACCGAGACAGTGATTCTTGTGAAAATAGAGGTCCCAAGTGAGAGTGTCACGACATACGATCCTAAGACGAAAGCCTTAACATGGACTTCCTGGAAGAGCGCCTGGACAAGACATACCTCAGGAATGTCAACAACAAGCAAAAGATTGCTCAACACTACAACAAGAAAGTCGTCCCCCACCCTTTGAAAGTAGGTGATTGGGTCATGAAAGAAATCATACCCCACCCCACTAGACTCAAAGCAAAGTGGGAAGGCCCACTCGAGATAGTCAATGCCCTAAGGCCAGCTACATTCTATCTCTGGGACACTGATGGCCGGGTACTACTGATAGTCGCATATTTGTGTGACTTTTATCATGCTAATTATTCCTATTACTTAGTTATTTTGTTATGTTTTCTTGTTTTTAATTGACTTTATTTGTTTTTAGGTATTTTGAAGTCAAACAAAGAAAAGGAGATAATTGGGCTTAATAAGGACTCCTAAGTCCTAGTTGAATAAGGGGATGGATGGGAGACCTAGGGTGAATGGACCTATTTAAAAATAATAAAAAAGCTGAGAACAGCAGGGAGGAATGGAAGAGAGCACAGAGGAGAAGAAAAGAAAGAGAAGAAACGAAAGAGAAAAGAGGGAGAGAAGAAAGGAGGAACCAGGGAGAATTCAACCGGTCTCTGAGCCAATCAAGTTTTTCTTCTCCACCTTTAGTTCATCTTCCATGGATTCTTTAATGTTTTTATTCAAGACTATGTGTAACTAAACTCCTTGATAGTTAGGGGCTGATCAAAGCCCTACATATGTTTTCGATTTTGAACCCCAATTGATTTATATAATTCTAGATAGAATTTCTTCACTGATTGTTCATTGATAATTCTATTGCATGTTTCATTGGGTCGACACTTTGATGTATGTTTTAGGGTTTATTATTTTGAATGTGTATAACATATCATTGCATATTCTATGAGAGATAACAAGTTCTTTGCAGGTATTTGTGTGAAGTAATTCCTTGGTAATCTAAGGCTACCGACATTGACCTTAGATTCTTTGTTGTTACTCAAACGTATTTAGAATTTCATGATTTCAGTTATTTTGGTTTAGATACCGACATTTCATAAATCAATTAATTGGTAATATAGTTAAGTCGATAAGACATTTCACTTAACTTGGCATGTAAGAGAACGTAATACGGTTAATGACCTAACGACATTGGCTTAACTGTGAGTGCATTCATCTATAATTCTTGACATTGTTTTGGGGTGATTGAAGCATATCTAGTGGTGGAGAGAAGTTCCTAGCTATTGTTTCTCTCATATTTACATCCATATTCATTTTTAGTATTCTGTTTTCAGCAATACTCCTGTATTATTTATGTTTGTTCACCAGTCAAACCAACTCCGAATACCCTCAAAATTTGTGTGGTAGTCCACCACTGTGTCTAGTTACTGTGTATTTAATTTCGTAATTTTTGGTTGAGTCTAGATTAGTTAATTAATTCGGTATCTACTCCTAAGTCGAATCTGTTAGATTTCTGGTTTACGTGTCTGTTTGTGTTTCTTGTGTTTTTAAGTCTTAGTTTCACCAATCCTCTGCGGGTAATGTCACACCCCGAATTTTGGATACATAAAAATTCCAAATTCAAGGCATGATAACTAAAAGAAAAACAAACTTTACAACTCTTTAGTTTTACAACTTGTGAAAGAATAATTTGAACCAAATAAAACCTCCCTCAAACTCACTGCAAACTAGAAAGTAAACAAATGAACTATGCCTATCTGCCGCAGCCTCAACTCTACTAAACCTGACCTGCAAAAACAACCTCTACACCATGGAATGGTGCACCGGGTTGTAAACAACAAACCCGGTAAGCTTTAAAAGCTCGTATGAGTAAATCTTACAACAACAGACTCAACCCAACAACACATAAGGTAAAACCAAGAGTTCATGCATTAAAAACAAATTCAGGAAAACACTTCCAAGCAAGAGAAATCAAAAGATGAAATTAAGAAAACACCACAATTCACAATCACTCAAAATCATAAATGAAATTCTGCAAAAAGGGGTAGTTCAGGATTCCAAAAATCACACAAATAAAATTAAAGAATCTCCTGCGGATAAGCATAGTTCAGGAGATACTCAAAGCAAGGAATTTAAATAACATCACATAAGAATAGCACCCAAACATTTCTCTACTCTTACTTATGGGTTCGTCAACGCATAGTCATCCCCCATAAGTAACTAGACAAAACACGTACTCATGGGTTCGTCAACACATAGTCATCCCCCATGAAGTACCGACAGACTAGAGCTCTAAACTGACCGTAACCAATCACCAGGCCAAGGCTTGGTTCCCGGTCCACCACGAAGGCTCCTATTCTAATACTCAAAACCACCACACAGGCACACAACCACAACTAATGCAAACATTCGCCACTAAGGCAACAATTCCACAACAAATACACTCACTCACCACTAAGGCACACATATTCACAACTAATGCAACATTCACCACTAAGGCAACAAATCCACAACGAATGCACTCACTCACCACTAAAGCACACATAATCACAAAACAATAATACAATCATAACCGTAACCTATCACCCGATTTAAAGGCTAGGAACCCGGTTTGACTATTTAAACAACAATTCTACATCACGCTATCACATTATCATAACGTGTCTTCCACACATAAACACGTGGATATAAATATTTAAACCAAGAATCATACTACTAACTCTAATTATTACTCATGATCGGAAGTCCTTTTGAAAGGTTATACTATTAACAGAAAACTTGTTTTCACTTACCATGAGCCGTTGACGATCAAGCTCATTTATATTTAAAAACCAAAAATCATTTTCTTTCAAGGACAACTTCACAATTAGCAACAATTATCATCATCATCAAAATCACCATCACATTCATCATCATAATAATCACATAACAATTATCATCATATCATCAACATTTCCATCCACATAATCATTAATCTCATCATCATAATCGTCATCATAACAATTATCATCATCAAAATCAACATCACAATCATCATCAAATCATGATCAAAATCAACATCACAATCATCATCAAAATCAACATCACAATCATCATCAAAATGAATAGGCCACAAAGTGGACCTTAGTGAGATTTTACTCACCTTAACTCCCGCTGCGTCTTCATAAGCACAAATGCAAGCGTCTAGCTCAAAGGCAAACTCCACAAGTCACCCTAATTAAAACAAATATTAACCTTAGTAACCAAACAAACTAAGAGTAACATTTGCCCTCTTAACCCAAAACTAAAATCCGAAGGTTTGCCCATAGGAGGGCAACTCTCCTTCAAGACCTCCCAAGGTCATCGATCACCCAAAACTAAACCTCTTACAACTGCCAAAACGGCTCCTACTTTTGAAAACACAAAATCAACACACCTCATCGAAAACAACTCCAACATTAAGCATCACACGATCTCAACTTAGTCTTATGATATATCAACGTGCTCACAACAACAAGAACTAGCTAACCCTTACAACTAAGCCTACAAATCCTGCCAGACGCGCCGCCACGCGCCACCACAGGCGGCGACGAGTGGGCCCCACGCCCACCACAAAATTTCAGAATTAGGGCAAACTCCCAACACAAAACTTGTAGAATACTACAAGGGGGACACTTTTCATACCTGAAGGTCCAACCAGTTCGGCCGGAATCGGCCGGAAATCACCGAAAACCCGCTGAAAAAGTTGGAATTCACCCCCACCACTCCACACCGAGAGTCGAGCTTCAAGACCACCGGAAAACAAACCAGGACGCCAAGGAGCTCCTATCCCGACCGTTCTCCCGACCGGGTCTCTAACCCGAGCTTCCGAGCTTCGGGTCACCGATTCGGGGTTGAAACGGCGCAAGTCACCACCACAGGGCAGCTCGGACGGAGGAAAGGAAGAGTTGGCCGTCGTCTGGGTCGGCCGGAGTTGGCCGGAAAAGTCGGGTCGGGTTGCCGGGTCCGGGTCGGGTCGGCTGGAAAACTCGGGTAGTAAGGGTGAGGCGCGAGAGAGAAAGAGAAGAGGGAAGAAATGGTTCCGGAAAAATGAAAGGAACCCTAACAATTTTCTTATTTATACTAAAAATTCCCGATAACCACGAACTTCTGCTGACCATAACTTTCGCATACGAAGTCCAAAGAAAGCTGCCACGTGTCTACGAACTCGTATCGTCGTGCTCTACAACTTTCGTGAAGGAAGTTTCCCGAGAAACCCAACCGATTAAAAAGTCAACTCTTAACCCTTCAAAACCATAAAACCATTTTCGGGTAAAAACGCGTCCGAACACTTCCGCTCTTTCTTCGAACCTCCAAAACACACTAACTTCTAACTCAAAAACTCCCAAATAATATTAGAAACTAATATCAAATTTTCGGGGTATTACAGGTAATGACCCCTATTTGCCATTTACTACCTCGATATAATTGGTTTGATAATAGGGTATCTTTATAGGTGCTTTTGCGCCCATCAAATTTTGGCGCCGTATCGCCGGGGATTATTTAATTCTAAGTCTTAAAAGTGTCTTTTATTTTTAGTTTTGCCTTGTTTACTTTATTTTTCTTTTGAGTCTTACATTCTTTAATGTGTGCATGCAGGAGCTTCTTGTATGCAAACTCGTCGCTCTACAAGCTCTGAACCACTGTTATTTGCTCCAGAGATTGAGAGAGCAGCAAAACTGAACAGGAAACAGCATAGACTACAAGTAAACACGAGCAACAGTGGTGGTGAGGATTCTGAGCCCGAACACCATTCTGATTTAGAGACAGAGTTTGAGGAAGAGCAACGTGTTCCGACGTCTCCACCATCACCAGGACCAATGGCTACGAAACTTAAGGAGTCCTTTATTCCGGGCACAGGTGCAGCAGATTCACCAATTGTGCTACCAGATGATTTGGGGGCTTACTCAATTCCTCCATCTCTGATTTCGAATCTACCACACTTTAGAGGCACTCATTCTGAAGATCCACAAGACCATCTTAATGAGTTTACAACACTGTGCAGAATACAGAAGTCAACGACGGTGGATGAGAATGTTGTGAAACTTATTCTGTTTTCTTTTTCCTTGAAAGAGCAAGCAAAGGCATGGTACAACTCACTGGCTTCCCAATCTATTGACTCATGGGACAATATGTGTGCTGCATTCATGAAGGAATTCTATTCAGCCTCTCGCACCAAGAATTTAAAGAAACAGATCAGTACATTTAGGCAGAGAGATGGAGATGAATTACATGAAGCGTGGAGTCAATTCAAGGGTTTACTACGTCAATGCCCCATCACAAGTTTGATCTCAACACTCAAATGGAGTACTTCTATGAAGGACTTGATTCACTCAATAGGCAAAAACTTGATTCGGCTTGTGGAGGAAATTGGTGGAATCAGACTGGAGATGAAGCTAAGGAAATTGTGGAGAATCAAGCAGAGAATTCAAGACAGTTTCAGTCCAGAGACCGATCTATGGGTGCCAGCAGAAGATCCTTGAATGCCATTACCAAAGATGGAGCCATAAAGAAGAGATTGAGTTCTATGGAGAATGACATTGCCTTAATTGCTAGTGCTATGAAGGTGAATAAGAAAGCAACCGTTGCCGCATCTCAAGTGGTGTGTACTATTTGTGCAGCTAAGAACCACCTTGCAGAAGATTGTCCTAAGTGCAGAGCATTTGAGGAAGCCACCAAAGAGGAGGACGTGAATTTTGTGTATAGGCAGCCCAACACATATAATGGGAATTGAGATCATCCCTTCCTCAGCTACCGAAGCAACAATGTGCTCAATCCTCATACTAATCCACCTGGATTCCAACAAAGACAATCTGGAGAGGATGGGCAGCAATTTGGCCAAAGACGTGTGCCTCAACAACAACAGGGTCCAGCTCAAACATCAACAGGAACTTTAACTTTGGAAGCTATGATGCAACAAATGATGTTTGATAGCAAAAAGAAAAGAGAGGAAAGCAGTGCCTTTCGTCAAGAGATCAAGTCCACCTCTCAGCAACAAGGGAAGGCAATTGACTTGTTAGAACGCCAAGTGAGCCAAATCCAACAAACTCTTGCTCAAGTCAACCCAAGACGTCTTCCCAGCAACACTCTTCCTAATCCTAAGGGTCAGCATGAAGTTAATGCAATGGTTTTGAAAAGTGGGAAGGAGGTGGATGCAATTCCAGTGGTCAAGAAGCCAAGAAGGAAGTGGGAAGAGCCTGTATTAGAACAGATTGTGCCTGAGGAGCCATCACAAGTCAGTCTAGGCACCCCAACTCAATCCGTTAAGGAACTCTCTCAACCTGTTGAGAATGCACCTGGAACAAAAATTGAGTCAAGACCGAAACCAGCCATGGTATGTCCCTTAACCCCATCACCTTTGGTTATCACTAATGTGCCTTTTCCTGGCAGGTTACAGAAACAAGTGAAGGAGGAAAAGGACAAGGAGATCCTAGACGTCTTCAAGAAGGTTGGGGTGAATATTCCATTGTTAGATGTGATCAAGCAGATTCCTCAGTATGCAAAATTCCTTAAGGACTTATGTACTACAAAGAGAAAATTCAAAGGAACCGAAACTGTTGCCTTGAGTGAGAGGGTGTCCGCTGTGCTGCAAAGAAAGCTGCCACCAAAGTTAGGTGATCCAGGACGTTTCACTGTTCCATTCATTATTGGTGATCACAGGTTTGCTGGTGCTCTTCTTGATTTAGGTGCTTCCATAAATTTAATGCCATATGCTGCGTATGATAGAATGAATATGGGAGAACTTTTACCTACTGGAATAACCATTAAACTTGCTGATTGATCTAACTGTTACCTTAGAGGTATTATAGAAGATGTGTTAGTGCAGGTTGGGGATTTGATTTTTCCAGCGGATTTCTTTGTATTAGAGATGGAAGGCGAACAGGTGCCCTCTGAGATACCATTGATTCTTGGTAGACCATTCTTAAGAACAGCTCGTACCAAAATTGATTGTTATGAAAGTGCACTTAGCATGGAAGTAGCTGGAGAAAAGATCCAGTTCAACATCTTTGAATCCCTCAAGCACCCAAATATTGATGATATGCACTGTTGTTGTTCTATTGATGCTTTTGAGAGTTTTATGCAGGAGTTCATTCAGTACTCATTGGGGGACGACCCCATGCGAAAAGTCATCGAAATGGCTGGTAAAAAGAAGGTTCCAGCACAACCGGTTAAATCCATTGAGGAAATTCCTCAACATGTCGAATTTGAGCATGTATTTCAGATTGCTTCAGTGGAAGACCTTGAGATGGAAGAGGAGTATTATGCAATGGAGGAGGCATTTGAATCTTTGTCGTACATGACAGGTAAGTCTCCTAAACTCATTCCTCTTCCGGTTTCAACTAATGTGCTTACACTATCTATTCAGAAAGCGCCCGAGTTAGAGCTCAAACCTCTTCCTGAGCATTTAAAGTATGCCTTTCTTGGAAACGGTGAAACTTTACCGGTTATAATTTCTTCAAAGCTCTCACAGTTGCAAGAGGAGAAGCTCTTGATTGTTCTTAGGGAGTACAAGCAAGCAATTGGATGGACAATAGCAGATATCAAGGGAATCTACCCCACTCTGTGTACTCATAGGATACATTTGGAGGAAGGAGTTAAGCCAACAAGAGAAGCTCAACGTCGACTAAACCCCCCCATGTTGGAAGTTGTCAAGAAAGAAGTGATTAAACTCCGCGATGCAGGTATAATTTATGCTATTTCTGACAGTAAGTGGGTTAGTCCGGTGCAGGTAATTCCCAAACGTTCAGGAATTACAGTGGTAAAGAATGATGAGAACGTGTTGGTGCCTCAACGTGAGCAAACGGGATGGAGAGTGTGTATTGACTACCGCAAACTTAATGCCACCACACGCAAGGATCACTTTCCCCTCCCGTTCCTTGATTAGATGTTGGAAAGGTTGGCAGGTCATGGATATTATTGTTTTTTGGATGGTTATTCAGGGTACAACCAGATAGCCGTACACAAGGATGATCAAGAGATGACCACCTTTACATGCCCCTACGGCACTTTTGCTTATCGGCGGATGCCATTTGGCCTATGCAATTCGCCTGCAATGTTTCAAAGATGCATGATGAGTATATTTTCAGACATGGTTGAAAAAATCATTGAGGTATTTATGGATGATTTTTCGGTATTTGGTGATTCTTTTGACATGTGTTTGCATCATTTACCCATGGTTTTGGAACGTTGTGTTGAGACTAACCTTGTTTTGAATTGGGAAAAGTGTCACTTCATGGTAGAACAAGGAATAGTTTTGGGTCATGTGATATCTGTCAAGGGCATTGAGGTTGATAAATCTAAGGTTGATATTGTGCGTACTTTACCCCCTCATTCAACTATGAAGGAGGTGAGATCTTTTCTTGGACATGCAGGATTTTATCGCAGGTTTATCAAGGACTTTTCTAAGATAGCTCAACCATTATGTGCACTGCTCCATAAAGATGTAGCTTTCAACTTCACGGATGAGTGCTTGAAGGCATTCAACAAGCTCAAAGAGCTTCTGACAACTGAACCCATCATACAGGCACCTGATTGGAACTTACCTTTTGAATTAATGTGTGATGCTTCTGATTATGCGGTTGGTGCTGTTTTGGGTCAACGTCCAGCTAAGTTTCCCCATGTCATCTATTATGCTTCCAAGACTTTAAATAATGCACAGTTAAATTACTCAACTACAGAAAAGGAACTCTTAGCTGTGGTCTTTGCTTTAGAGAAGTTTAGATCTTACTTGTTAGGAACCAAAGTTATTGTTTTCTCTGACCATGCTGCTTTGAGATACTTGATGACTAAACAGGATGCAAAACCCAGGTTGATTAGATGGATGTTACTACTTCAGGAGTTTGATATTGAGATCCGGGACAAGAAAGGCACTGAAAATGTGGTGGCAGATCACTTAAGCAGGATCACACATGGATCTAACACAGAGGATGACTCATTGCCTCTACGTGATAGCTTCCCGGATGAGCAACTTTTTGTCTCAACATTTCTGAGCCTTGGTATGCAGATATTGTTAACTATCTTGTGTCAGGAAAAGTACCAAGCGACTACAGTAGAGCTCAGAAGGACAAGTTAGTGAAGACAGCTAAGCATTATGTGTGGGATGAGCCTTATCTATGGAAACATTGTCCAGATTTGTTGATAAGAAGGTGCGTTCCTGAAACTGAATTTCAATCTATACTCATTTTTTGTCACTCACATGTAGAGGGAGGTCACTTTGCTGGAAAGAAGACTGCAATAAAGGTTCTTGACAGTGGCTTCTTCTGGCCAACCTTGTTCAAAGATGCGCATGAGTTCTATAAATCATGTGTCAAATGTCAGCTCACAGGTAACTTAGGTCCTAGAAATCAGATGCCCCAACACCCAATTTTTGTTGTTGAGATTTTTGATGTGTGGGGTATTGACTTTATGGGTCCTTTCCCTAGCTCTCAACAAAATATTTACATTCTACTTGCAGTTGATTATGTTTCAAAGTGTGTGGAGGCAGTTGCCACTCGTACTAACGATGCTGCTGTTGTTTTGAAATTTTTGAAATCATTGTTTGTTAGATTTGGCACTCCTAGGTACATCATCAGTGATGGAGGTTCCCACTTTTGTAACAAGTCTTTTGTAGCTTTACTCAGGAAATTCAATGTTCATCATAAGGTGGCAACACCTTATCATCCTCAGACGAGCGGGCAGGTAGAAGTATCCAATAGGGAGATTAAACAAATTTTAGAGAAGACTGTTGGACCAACCAGGAAAGATTGGAGTCAACGCTTAGATGAGGCGTTGTGGGCATACAGGACGGCATACAAGACACCGATTAGGATGTCTCCTTATCGGATGGTTTATGGAAAAGGCTGTCATCTTCCGGTAGAGCTTGAACACAAGGCATATTGGGCTATTAAGCAGTTTAACTTTGATATTGATGATGCAGGTGTTCATAGGAAGTTACAACTGAATGAGCTAGATGAGATTCGCAACAATGCCTATGAGTCCAGTCGAATCTACAAGGAGAAAACCAAGATGTTTCATGATAAGATGATTACAAGCAAATCTTTTGTTGTTGGACAAAAAGTCTTGCTTTTCAATCCGCGTCTACGGTTATTCCCAGGTAAACTTCGTTCTAGGTGGAGTGGGCCTTTTGTTATAGTTAATGTGTTTGCTCATGGTGCAGTAGAGGTAAACAATCCGAAGAATGGGAACACGTTCAAAGTGAACGGGCATAGACTCAAACCGTTTTATGAGCCTGCAGAGGTGAGAGATGTGGAGTCAGTACATCTCTGCGATCCAGTACCGGTGTAGTAATGATTAGGAGTACTGTCAGGCTGACGACGTTAAACTTAGCACTACTTGGGAGGCAACCCATGTTGATGAAGAAGCTTGGATTCCAGATTTGCATTCTTCATTCTTTCTCCTCTCTTCATGTTTAGTGTGTTTTTGCGATGTCATATGTATTATGCTTCATACTAGCTTGTTTGCTGTCACTACAACAAAAAAGTCAATTGGTGAGGAACAAATTTGTCGTTAAAAACTGATATTTCTTCGCCGTAGTGTTTTAGCGAGGAAAAAACTTTGGTCACCAGTTCCTCGCGGTACGGTGGTCAAGAAAGGTTTTTACGAGGAAAATATTTTTTCCTCACGAAATCCTTTTAGCGATGAATATATTCTTTTCTCGCTATTATTCTTTAGCCACAATATTTTTCCTCGCCTAATCTAATACCTTTTTCATCGCTAAATTACTATTTCCTCACCAATGATACGTAAATAATATTTAAATTATATTTAATAAAAGTTCCAAAAAACCATTTTCGTCATTGTATGTATCTTTCAGCAAGGAAGTTTTTCCTCGCAATAAATAAATCTTTAACGAGGAAATTTATTTTCTTCCTTGTATGTATCTTTTCTACGTGAAAAGTGTTCCTCGTTAAAGGAACTCGATAACAAGGAAATTTAAATTTGTCGTTGTTGGTTAAATGGCGTATTTCCTCGCCAAAGATACTCAATTACGAGGAATTTAACAATTGTCGATATAGGTTATATTGTTTATAGCGAGAAAATTTAGTTTTGTCGTTATAGATTATATTAGCTATAGCGAGGAAATATATTTTGTCGACGTAAGTAGTATAGTCTATAGCGATGAAATATACTTTTGTCGTTGTAAGTTCTATAGTCTATAGCGAGGAAATTTACTTTCATTGTCTAAAATATTATATAGCGAGGAAATTTAGTTTTTGTCGTTGGATGTTATATAACCTATAGTGATGAAATTAACTTTCATCGTAGTACATATTATAACCTATATCAAGGAAATTTACCTTTCGTCGTTGTACATTTTCATAATATATAGCGAGAAAACTATATTTCATTAGAATTTATTGCTTATTACGAAAAAGCATGCTGAAAATACAGATAATTGTTATCAATTCTCACTGTAATACATCAAAATAATAAGAAAAGATTTCTAAGGTAAGTAGTAACAACAATAGTCTAAACCAATAACAAATTCAATATGATCTAAGAAACATTTCTCCAAATTAAGTTCATCAATAAGATCACTAAGCTGATGGATGTTGCATGTTAAAATTAGCCATGAACTCCTCAAACTTTTTGGCTTGCTCTTCCAGTCTTTGGATTACCTCATTTTGTGCATCAATCTTTTGTTGCTGAGTTCCTACAAGTTGTTGGGTCTCTTGTAGCTGTTCTTGCAACTCTTTATTCTTTTCAGACATTTCATTTATCGACGAATGAGAGATCCTTTTTGGTGGAGGTCTAGGTCCAAAACCACAACCTTTGATGTAGCCTGATTTGACTCCGAGAATTTTTTCACAAATTTCATCATCTGTCATTGTTCGAGTTCCATCCGGTTCAGTAGTCTCAGTTCGCATCTTTATCATAGCATCCTAAAAGTAAAAAATATATACAGTTAGACATCATAACAACTTCCCAATTACAACTTATCAATGTAATACCATTTAGAATATTTGTATCAGTTTAACTTGTACTGTTAACATATTATCATAAGTATGCATCATTAACAAATTACTCACCCACTTTGCCTTTGCTCCCAAGTCCCATCCCTTTTTAGTGCTTTTATACTCTGTTTCAAAGCGATCAATGGCACCTTGTATCTCTCCAGTTTGTGCTGCCTATTGCATTCAAACATATTCTTGTAATATATACATGTATATATAGTTACAAATTTATTAACAAAACTGAAAAAATATCTTACAATTTGCTCTTGGTGAGACATAAATGATTTTGACCCGGCTTTGTGGTGATGTTTCAACTGTGACCTATTAATAACATTCTTCTCTGAGCGAATCTAAAATTATTAAGACATATCAAACAGTTAGAAAGATGTAAATGAAAAGAAAAACTCATATAACAGAAAAGCGTTGCTACGTTGAATAATTGTAAAAGAAATAAAAAAGAATATCGTACCTTAAACTTTTAACTGGAAAAATGAGTACACAGAAACTCCCATTCTTGCTGAGTCTTGACACCTTCGTGTTTGTTTTCAAGTGCTTCCTCAATCGTTGAAAACTTTTCAAAATGTTTCTTCAACTTGTAACGAAAATTACAAAATACAGTTTGGCAGGTTGTAATTACATATCTCTCGACCCAAGGGAGAGACATGTCGAAGTCAAACTTATTCTACACATAAACGATTTCATGTCAACCAAAACATGTAATTGAACTTAATTAAAAGGAACCAATCTAATACATTCAGAAAAACAAATCATCACTCACCTGCATTCTTTTGATCATGTTGTCCACGTCCACTTTGTTAATCTTCTTCCACTTCTCCACATTAAGAGGGGCATGGTTTCGAATTGTGTAACCAATTTCATTTGCAAACATCTCAGCATAAGGCCCTGTAGGTCTGCCATTTTGTTCGGTCAGAGTGACAGGAAGTTTAGAATTCAACTGGGAGAACACCTTATCTGCATTCACTCCTCTTGTCTTCCCCCGCACGTTTTTTGTTGGACCTTTGACATAATCATTGTTAAGAATAAGAACATAAAAATATTTATTTCTCAAAATATATGTATAATATTTTGTATACCTGAAGGAGGTTCTCTTCTGTTTTTGAAAAATAATTACAACAAAACTCAATTCGGGGTTCACCAATTGTACAAATAATCAGACCTAAAATAAGAGGGCAATTGAAATTACCCCAAATCATATAAACTACGACAATAACCAGACCTTGATTTAGCATAAATCCAGACCTTGATTAATCAAACAACACAAGAATGATATATATGGAGGAAGAAATCTAAGAATCTGTAGGAGAAGTAACAGAAGATTCTTTCAGGCCCAATAGAACTTCCCGAAAGAATCTGTAGGCGAAGTAGTACAAGATTCGTGTAGAATAATCTTTCAAAAGTAAACTTGATATTACTTACAGAAGTTGAGAGCTTCAAAGATGGTGATGTAAACAGGGAGCCTCAAAGACGATTTCTCAGTACAACGCCGTGCGAGATATTAAGTTAAAAGAGAGATCTGTTTGCTTAGGGTTATCTATAATCGTTCTTTTCTTTTCTTTTTTCCTTATTTTCCTTTTGGATTAGGCGCTATTTCTCCCGCCTTCGGCACCAAAACATCCCGCTTCTTATTTTGGTTCAAGATAGCTAGCTTTCAGCCCGGATACTTGGCATTCTTGTGTAAAATTACAGAATTCTCTATGTACACTGCATAAGAGACTGCATCTATTATGAGGGTTGAATATGGTATTTTAATCAGAATAATTAAATAAACATGATGTATTCAAAATAATACCCAACATAGCTGCCTATATAGCCGTTTATACCTAACTAAGGTGGAATACCTGGTCGAGGCAGGAAAACATGGTCAAAGTGGAAATATAATATAATCATGGCGCCGAAATATCATATTGAGAAAATATGTTGGAATGTACAGTTAAGGCGAGATATTCTTTTCGAGAGAAATTTCGAGTGAGCAAGAATCCAAGTGAGGGAATAATCTTCTTAAAGTGAATATGGGGATCAAGAGTCGAATCTAGGCGAGTAGCAATCTCCTCAAAGAGAGTTTGTGAGGAGTCGAGGGAAATTTTAGTGACATGTCAGGAGAAATCTTCTCTAAGCGAATTTCGATCATCAGCATTCCGTTCGAGAAAAATCAAAGTGAGAATGAGACTTCCCCAAAATGAATATAGGTGAGCAGCATTCCCTTTTAGAGAAATCTTAATAAAGATCGACTAGAGTTCAAGTAATGATAAACACTCTCATACGAACCATGAAGGGTAAACTCTAAACTCTAAACCCTAAATCTTATCACATATAGAAAACTATAACACTTTTACATAACTACCCCTTATACATACACTATAATCAATATTAGTTTAAATGGGTAAACAAGTAAAATCAGCGGATAAATTACTTCAAAAGTGTGCAGATATTGCTTAGCGTTGGCCTTCAAAATGGTCAAGTGCCCAGGAATTCAACTTCTTTTGGCTTCGCATTATACCACTTTATACAATTTTGTTATATTCTTGGTCTCTAGCTTCTTTCGTCCTTTTGAATTTGTTTTATGTATTTTCATTATAAGTAGATCGACAGAAGAAAACAAAATCATTCACACTCAATTAAAAGTACTGATTTGAAGTACAATGAATATTTATTACAAATAAAAAACTTAAATGTAACTAAATCAAAATGGTCCACAATGGTATCCATACCAAATCAAAAAAACTTGAGAAATCTATAATTTCTAATAGAAGGTAACTACAACACTAATGGCCATCAACATGAAATTATATGCTATGAATTTCAGAAATCTTTCGACATTCCCATTCAGTTCCTCCAATCTTTTGGCATGCTCCTTCAATCCTTCAAGTGTGGCAGTCTCATTACCTTCATAGGCCATAAAATACTTCGACCAAGCATTATGATGTGTCAAATGCAGTTTCTTTCTAGCATTTAAGGAATTGATCTAAAAAGAATGACAAATCAAAGGATTAACTTGACATACATCATTTCAAAATTATAGGAATAAATTAGTGTATTATCTGAAAGCCAGTCAAAGTGCGATTAGAAAGCAAACAAAAAACATCAAGTACCTGTAACTCTTGACTTGAAAAACGAGTACAAAGGAAATCCCATTCTTCTTGAGTTTTAACCGCTTCAGGCTTGTTTTCTAGAGTGCTTCTTCAACTGTTGAGAATTTATCAAAATGCTTCTTTAGCCCGTAACGAAATTTTAAAAATGCCGCCCTAAACATTTTGATTGCATATCTCTTGACCCAAGGAAGAGAAATGTTAATGTCGAACTTGCTCTGCAAACATTTTAGTTGACTCTTGTTAGATAGAGTACAATAAAGTAAATGCACAACTTTCACTTACAAGAAAAAAAATTTGAGAAGTAAAGTAGTTGAGAAACATCAAATTATCACTCACAGTTATTCTTTCAATCATCTTAGCCACATCAGTTGATTCAATGTCAGCCCATTTTTCCACATTCAACGGTGCAAGCTTCCTAACTATTAAGTTGATATCATTCACAAACAATGTTGCATATGGACCTGTGGGTCTTCCGGTATCTTGTAGCAAAGTGACAGGGATTTTATGGTTCAACCGGGAATGCACCTTCTTGATATTCACTTGTCTGGTCCTTCGTCTCGCTTCTCTGTCTCGACCTGTAACACACAAGTTTCGATCAATCAATCACATGACTTCTTTTCTAATTTTGACTGATGGAAATAAAATACAACATACCTGTAGTGAACCTTTGTAAATTTGCTAACATTACAATATCATTGAGCTCATCAGTTATAGCGATCGTAATAGGCCTCTTAAAATTTTGTTGTTGAAGACACATTATGATACCTGCTGTTTTACAAGAGAAATATTGATTAACATCAAAATATGACGAACAAAGAGACAACCATATCTGATAGACAAAGCGAATTAGGAAAAACAAAGCAATCGATAAATATATATTGAAGGTTTGAAAAAACCCAATAAGTATTAGGGAATACACCATCACTGATATCCACGTCCCTCACAAATCCTTTGACATTATATCCAATTCGTATAAATAATTCTTGATTTGAACATAATATTTGACCACCAAAGATAATTTGTTTCTGGTTATCTAGCTACATGCATGAGTTGCATCAAAACTCTAGCTTCGCGCAACCCAATTAAACTAGATCAAGAAAAACATTTACTTCTGTTTAAGAAAAAAAAAAAGTACTTGATCGATGATAAAAGCTGTATATCTGCATGGATTTGAAAGGCCCTGGATCGATATGATGAGCAATACTCATCGATCTGCTGCTGCAGTATCACTTTTAATTCCCAAGAAAAAAAAATAATCAATAGAACTCAATTCAACTTGGGAAAACAACACATAAAGCCAAATAAATTAAATAATATCAATTTAGGGAATCAAAGCATGATTATCAAATTCCCATCAAACATAAGAAAAAAAGAGCATGAAAGAATGTTAGATAGGTGTACTTTACCAGAGAAGTGGTTCTGATAGCTACAATGAGAAGCACAAGACGGTAGCTAGGGTTTTATCATCCTCTGTGCCTTTTATATTGGGTTGTATTTTAATCGCAAAATGCTCTCTTTTTTAGTCCCCGCCAAGAGAAGAAAAATCCCCCTCTTTACGTTTTCAATACCGCCATTTTTTTCAATTATACTTTTTTTTTCTCACCATAACTTGCAATTTTCTACCAAACTAATAATGTGGAAATTATTATTTCCTCGCTAATTGGTTCTTTCGATGAGGAAACGGTTCCTTGTAAAACATAAACTTATAACGAGGAAACCTTAAATTTATCGCTATTCAATTTGGCGGGTCTTGTGCAATTTTCTGCCAAATTAATGATGAGAAAACTTTTATTTCCTCGCTAATTGGTTCTTTTCGCGAGGAAACAATTTCTCATAAACACAAACATGTAACGAGGAAACCTTAAATTTGCCGTTATTGAATTTGGCGGGTCTTTTATAACTTTTCCGCCAAACTAATAACGAGGAAACTATTATTTCCTCGATAATGGATTCTTTCAACGAGGAAACAGTTCCTCATAAAACAAAAACTTTTAATGAGGAAACATTATAGTTGTCGCCAATGAATTTGGCGGGTTTTGCACAATTTTCTGCCAAACTAATAACGAGGAAACTATTATTTTCTCGCTAGTTGATTCTTTCGACGAGGAAGCGGTTCATCGTAAAACACAAACTTTTAGCGAGGAAACCTTCAATTTGTCGCTATTGGATTTGGCGGGCCTCACACAATTTTCCGCCAAACTAATAATGAGGAAACAATCATTTTGTCGCTAATTGGTTCTTTTGACGAGGAAATAATTTCTCGCAGATTATAGACTTTTAGTGATGAAACCTTACTTTTGTCGTCATAAAGTTTGGCGGGTCTCCCACTATTTTCCGCCAAAAAAATAACGATGAAATCATGATTTCCTCGTTGAATGTTTATTTTGCGATGAAAAAGTTCCTCACCAAAAGTTTATATTTCCACGCTAATAAAATCACGAATAAGGAGACCAAATTATGATAATCTTTGGTGAGGAACTAAAAGTTTTGTCATAGAAAGTGGTTTATTGCGAGGAAAATATGTTTCTCGTAAAAAACCTAATGATATTTAGTGAGAAACAAATATATTCCTCGTTAAAAATGACATTTACTGAGGAAAATAAATTCCTCGCAAAAAATTTGGTCGCTAAAAGGCCTTTCTGTTGTAGTGTGTATTGCATGCTTTAGTTTTGTTTTACATTGAGGACAATGCGAATTTCAAGTGTGGGGTGAGGTTTATATGATATCTTTAGTCTATGTTTAGATTTGTGTCCCGTTTGAGTCTTAGGGCCCATAACTCGTCTATGATGTGCTTATATCTTCTTAAATTGTGACTAAGAGTGAAACATGTGGCGGAATCATTTGAGTTTCTTTGGTTAATCTTGATATATGGTGCATGTGTTAATGTGTAGTGGATGTAGAAACGAGTTAACATGGTACAGATTCATCAACATGCTTAAACTTAGTTGAGATTCATTAACTTGTGAGCGATTGAGCCTAAATGTGATAATACATATTTTCTTTGTTGTGTGTCAATTGCTTGCCACAGATTAAGTTAATGGACTCTAGATATTACTAGAACTTGCTCTTGTGCTTTTCAAAACTTATAGTCAATACATGTCTTGATTCGGGAAGTGATAAAGGCACTTAAGATTTGCCACCATTGCCATATGTAGCCTGTGACCCATATTTTGTGTACACAAGGTGTGCACCCATTAGTTAACCACTTTGAGCTTACATTATAGCCTTTTTGTCATCACCCTCATAATCTTAGCCTTAAACCATAGAATAGTTATATTTCTACCTTTGTTCTAGAACTTAGTAGAGTTGTACATGAGACATATACATGAAGACCAAGGTGGAAGATGGTATGGCAATAATGACGCAAAGGAATGAGTATGGGTTATCAAGCTAGTTGTGTTGTAAAATATAAAAAAAATAATTCAGCAAAAAAAAAATGAAGTGAAGGCCCAATATGATGAAATTCGGCCACAATTAATGGTGATATATTTGAAGAATTCAACGATGAAAATACGTCAATGGTTGTAAAGTTCGAAGCAGTCTCTTCATTGGTGCTCTACTAGGTTTTAGAACTTGTTTGAATTCCATATCCTTTTGTTCTTTAAACCTATGAGCTAAACCACATTACAACCTTATAAAGCCCTTTTTGATCCTCAAGATAGGCAGCCTTTGATCTGTGGAGATAAGTCACAAGAGTTAAGCATATGGTTCGGTCCATTTGGCAAGGAATTGAGTTGAGTGAAAACCTTAGACATATATATGTTGAGAGAAACACTTGTAGTATACCATGTGAGGTTGAATCTTGACTTGTTTACTACATGCTACAGCTTTATATTCACCATGATTATGTCTTCGTCCTACATGTTACATGTGTGTCATATATTGACATTAACCTTCAAAATTTCGTGGATTGAACTGAATTATCATGTGATCTTGGTGTTGCAATGTTAGGGAGATTGCTGAGACAAAGTATTAAGGGCATTAGAGTTTTGTAGTCTGTGTTTTTGTTGAGTCTTTTCAAAGTATTAATTTAGTGTTTTGCTCGAGGACTAGCAAAAGCTAAGTGTGGGGTATTTTGATAGTCACATATTTATGCGACTTTTATCATGCTAATTATTCCTATTACTTAGTTATTTTGTTATGTTTTCTTGTTTTTAATTGACTTTATTTGTTTTTAGGTATTTTGAAGTCAAACAAAGAAAAGGAGATAATTGGGCTTAATAAGGACTCCTAAGTCCTAGTTGGATAAGGGGATGGATGGGAGACCTAGGGTGAATGGACCTATTTAAAAATAAAAAAAAGCTGAGAACAGCAGGGAGGAATGAAAGAGAGCACAGAGGAGAAGAAAAGAAAGAGAAGAAACGAAAGAGAAAAGAGGGAGAGAAGAAAGGAGGACACTACTACAAATATGGTTATTGATGACATTTCAAAAATGGCGTTTTATAGTCAAATGCCATTGAAAGTATCTTTAATGACATTTTTGAAAAAAAAACGTCATTGATAACTTGATGTTGTAGATGTATGTTCTTTTTGTGACATTTCTTAAACGCCGTTAAACTTCCAAAGTATCAATGGCATTTTATAAACGCCATTAAAATTTATGACGTTTGTGTAACGCCATCGTAAGTTTCATTCATGGCGTTTGAAAACACCGTAAAATATTTTCAGGACCATGGCGTTTGTAGACGTCGTAATGGGCTGTCGTGCCCAATTAATCTGGCGGTCTTTTTTCAGATCAGGCGGGGTCTTTTTTTTTTTCACTTTGGCGCCTGAAGCCCAAAAGAGGGGTTTTAGACCCAAAAACTATATTCTCCTCCTCTCTCTCTCTCAAACCAATTTGTCACGCCCCTATTTTTTCGAAAGATAATTTCAAAAATTTTGGCATGATATATCCTAAAATATTAACATTCCAAAACCTGTTTCAACAAAACAAACAAGGAAAATAAACTCAATGCGTAAAGTAAATTTACACACAACCCCAAATTGAGTTAGATATTACATTTCCTTGTTTTACATAACTTGAGAACAAGAGAGGAAACGCTCACAAGAGTTTAACAATTCAAATCCCCAAGAATAAAAAAGAATATACAAACACACCCCAAACCCAACAAAAAACCCTGCCACTACGCCTCCATCTCAACCCTGCTGATCCTCACCTGCAGGTCTAACCCCTACACCAAATAATGGTGCACCGGGTTGTAAACAACAAACCCGGTAAGCTAAAAAGCTCGTATGAGTAAACTCAAAAACATTACAACATTTATCACATCCAATATTCATAAGAGAGATTGGATCAGTAATTTCAAATCCACACATCAAACACATTTCCAAAAGATGTACCCATGAGTCCCAGATATTTAATAAAATACCTCTCATGACCTACAACAACACTATGTGTACCCATGGGTCCCAGATACTATACAGTATCTCCCATGACCTACACTGACAGACGGACTAGAGCTCTATTCCTACCGTACCCAATCACCCGGCCAAAGGCTTGGGATCCCGGTTTGACTGTCTAACATCACCACAAAAATGATAAATAGCATCTTTAACCGCAACCAATCACCCAAAAAAGGCTTGGAACCCGGTTTGGCTATTTATCCAACAATCATAAAAAATTTCACAACATTATCCACAACAACACAAGATCACAATTATTATTCTCAACAACATAAAATATATCGCATCATTAATCACAACATCATAATATAAAGAAAACTTGTTTTTATCTTACCTATGAGCCGTTGGCGATCAAGCTCATGTAATTTTAAAACAATTTAAAAGCATAATATTAAAACCAACATCATCATCATTATCAATATATAACCATAATATCCTTAGGTTCAAACGTGAACCTTGGTGAGATTTACTCACCTAGATATCCAGCTGCAATTTCCACAACCAAAAATAGCAAGCGAAACACAACTTCACAACCACCTAAAAACACACAATTAAAACCTTAGTAACTAAAAATACTAAAGGCTAACACAAAACCCTCAACTAATCCCTTAAATCAAGAGATGACAACTTTCCAGAGTTGTCGAACTTAGAGACCCACAAAGGCTGCCTCTAATCCTCCATTCCTAACTCAAACCTCCACCAAACCTAAAATCACAATTAACGTTCTAACATGCCAACACTTCTTAAAAACTAACCAAACTACCACTCAACAGGCTCACAGCAGTAAGGACTACCTAACACAGAAAACTAGGGCTGCAACTCAACCGGACGCGCCGCCACGCGCCGCCACAGGCGGCGGCGAGTGGGCCTCACGCGCCACCCCATACTTCCGAATTTGGGAAAACTCCCAACAACAAAGTTGAAGCTTGAAGCAAGGGGAGCAACTTTCATACCTGAGACTTCGACCAAAAGTGGCCGGAACTGGCCGGAAAACCGCCCGCACAGTGACCAGAAATTTCGAAGCCAAATCTGCAAAAACCGGCCTTAAAACCTTAAAAACTTGCTTCAATCCAAGCCTAAACACTACCAGGGGAAGGAGAGGATCAAAACTCACCAAAGAAAGTACCCCGTCGCCGCCGTACACGGCGGTTCCGACCGGTGGCACAACAGCCCCTTTTTGCCGGCCAAAACGTCGTTTCCGGCGTCCTACTCCGAGCAGCAGCTGCCCAGCCTTGAAGAGGGCACTTGTGGGAGTCGAACGGAACCGGCGGCGGTCCAAATGGCGGTCGGACGGCAGAGCTAGCTCCGGTGGAAGTTTGGCGTGCGGGTGAGTTCGGGAGAGAGAAAAGAGTGAAGGGAAAAAGAAGAGAGAAAGAAAAAGAAACAGTGAGGTCGGGTGGGGTGCGTGAGGAGAGATAGAGAGCTGCTTTAAATGCTAGGGTTTCCAAAAAAATAACCCACACACAATTTCCCACTCAAACACTTTCCACACTCGGAACCTAACTTCCTTTGACCACAACTTTCTCTCACAACTTCCGATTTAAGCGTGCCGCATGTCTACGAACTCGTATCGACAAGCTCAACAACTTTCATGAAGGAAGTTTTCGAAGATAACTTACGGAAAATAAAGTCAACTTTTGGTCTAATAAAAATCAAGGCAACTTAAATAAACTCCCGAAACTTCAACTTCGCATAAACCCAAGAATTTTCATGAATAATCCTTCATTAACTAAAGGCATAATACAAGGAAAAATGATATGAAAATCTAGGGTATTACAATCTACCTCCCTTAAAGGAATTTCGCCCCGAAATTCAAAGATACTAATCCAAAAACATCTTGGGGTACTCAGCCCTCATAACAGACTCTAACTCCCAAGATGCATCACCCTCATCATGGTGACTCCAACACACCTTAACCAAATCGACCTCCTTCCTTCGAAGCCTCTTGGTTGATCTATCCAAGATTCGAACCGGTTCAACAACAAAGGTTGCATCCGCTTTCACCTTGATAGAACTAAAATCAATTACATGAGATGCATCCGGAACATACTTCCTCAATAAGGACACATGAAACACATTGTGCACCCCGGACATGGTAGGAGGTAAGGCAAGCCGATAAGCCAAATCTCCTACTTTCTCCAAAATCTCAAAAGGCCCCACATACCTAGGAGCCAACTTCCCCTTCTTGCCAAATCTCACCACCCCTTTAGTAGGTGAGACTTTCAAGAACACATGATCCCCAACATCAAACTCTACTTGCCTCCTCCTCAAGTCGGCATAGCTCTTTTGCCTGCTTTGCGCCGTTCGGATCCTATCTCGGATAATAGAGACATTCTCAGTCGTCTCTTGAACAATATCAGGACCCAACAGCTCACTATCGCCCACCTCTGTCCAACAAATAGGTGATCTACACGGCCTCCCATAGAGTGCCTCATAAGGTGCCATGCCGATACTAGAGTGATAGCTATTATTGTAGGCAAACTCAATCAATTGGAGGTGATCCTCCCAACTTCCCTTGAAGTCCATGACACAAGCCCTCAGCATATCTTCTAACACCTGATTTACCCGCTCAGTCTGCCCATCAGTCTGAGGGTGAAATGCTGTACTCATGTCCAAGGTAGTACCCATGGCTTTCTGAAAGCCACCCCAAAACTTTGAAGTGAATCGGGGGTCTCGATCTGAAACAATCGAAGTAGGCACTCCATGAAGTCTCACTATCTCCTTCACATACAACTTGCATAAAGCATCAACCGTGTACGACATCGACACGGGAAGGAAATGCGCTGACTTCGTCAAACGGTCCACAATCACCCATATAGCATCATGTCCAAGCTTGGACTTAGGCAGTCCAGTCACAAAGTCCATAGAAATCTGCTCCCACTTCCAAGTAGGAATAGATAATGGCTGCAACATACCTCCTGGCCTCTGATGCTCCGCCTTCACCTGCTGACAAGTGAGGCACTTGGACACATACTCTGCTACATCTTTCTTCATCCCACTCCACCAAAACTGCCTACGCAAATCTTTATACATCTTGGTGCTCCCTGGGTGCACCGTATAACGAGATCGATGTGCCTCCCAAAGGATCTCCCCTTTGAGGTCATTACTATCGGGAATACACAATCTCAATCTATACCTCAATCCACCATCTGATCCAATCGACCACACGGTAGGACAATCATCCAACAAGTCCACCACTAACTCCGCCACCTTAGCACGTGAGAACTCATCATGTGCCTGGCCCTGAATAATCCTGGAAATCAAGGTGGGCTGCACAGATGCGCTTCCAAGGAAAATCCCCTGCTCCTTGCCCGATGGTAGAATGCCAAACTCAGAAGCAGTCTCCAACATGAGCCACTCCTGCACCATCATAGAGGCGACTATACCCCTAGGCTTCCTGCTCAAAGCATCCGCCACTACATTGGCTTTCCCAGGGTGATACTCCAAAGTGAAGTCATAGTCCTTAAGGAGCTCCATCCACCTCCTTTGCCTCATGTTCAAATCTTTCTGAGAGAATAAATACTTCAAACTCTTATGATCAGAAAAGAGTTCGAACTTCTCCCCATACAAGTAATGCCTCCAAATCTTCAAGGCAAAAACTACCGCGGCTAACTCTAGGTCATGAGTGGGGTAATTCTTCTCATGAATTTTCAACTGTCTAGAGCCATAAGCCACAACACCGCCAAGCTGCATCAACACACAACCCAAACCCCGATGAGATGCATCGCTATAAACAACATAGCCAACACCACTAATAGGAATGACCAACACTGGGGCGGTAGTCAACCTAGTCTTCAGCTCCTCAAAAGCTTTTTCACACTCTTCGGTCCACACAAACTTGGCATCCTTCTTTGTCAACTTGGTCAAAGAAGAGGCAATGCTAGAAAATCCCTCAATAAATCTCCGGTAGTATCCTGCCAACCCAAGAAAACTACGGATCTCTGTAGGAGTAGTGGGACGACTCCAATTCAACACCGCCTCCACCTTAGAGGGATCCACCGAAATCCCCTCCTTTGATACCACATGACCAAGGAACCTGACCTCTTCCTTCCAAAACTCACACTTCCCAAACTTTGCATACAACTTGGCCTCCCTAAGAACCTGTAGTACAATCCGTAGGTGCCTATCATGATCCTCCAAAGTCTTGGAGTAAATCAAAATATCATCCACAAATACTACTACAAACACATCCAAATAAGGACTGAACATGCGGTTCATCAAATCCATAAAAACAGCAGGGGCATTGGTTAGACCAAAAGGCATAACAACGAACTCATAATGCCCATATCTAGACCTGAATGCTGTCTTCGGAATGTCCTCCTCCTTCACCCTCAACTGGTGATAACCGGACCTCAGGTCAATCTTAGAGAATACTGTAGCACCTCTAAGCTGATCAAACAAATCATCAATCCTAGGTAAGGGATACCTATTCTTGATGGTCACCTTATTCAACTCCCGATAGTCCACACACAATCGGAGTGTATCATCCTTCTTCCTCACAAATAAAACTGGTGCACCCCATGGCGAGGTGCTAGGTCTAATGAATCCCTGCTCAAGAAGACCCTCAATCTGAACCTTCAACTCCTGAAGTTCAATTCTCCCCATTTGATAAGGAGTCTTTGATACCGGTGAAGTACCTGGTACCACATCGATCGCAAACTCCACTACCCTCTTAGGAGGTAATCCCGGAATCTCCTGGAACACATCACTAAACTCAGAGACCACTGCAATATCCGCAATACCCACGGAACTACCGGTAGCCTCAATGTGTGCCAACACTCCTTCCCACATGGCAGTGTCTGACCTATGACAACGATAGCGAAAACTCGGCTGTCCAGGGATGTGGAAAGACACCACCATATCAAAACAGTCAATCATAGCATGGTTTGACCTTAGCCAATCCACTCCCAAAATAACATCATAGGAGCGGTCTGGAATCACAATGAGAGAAGCAAGGAACTCTCTACCACTAATCACTATAGGTGTCACATCCCGACCCGTAAATTTTTACCTTATTTACTAGCTTGGTTATAATAAGAATTTTACCGCCTCCGTTATTGAAGTTATAGTTTAATTGGTCCCTAGAGGGGTTTTCGGGGACAGTTATGCTCAGAGGATTATTCGTAGGAGGAAAATATGACGACGGTAAAAATGGTAAATTTTAACTAGTAAAAGGTAATTTTTATTCGGGTATTATTTTTCGGGGTGTTTTATATTTTTTGGAGTTGGGTTTATATTTGGATTGGGTAGGATCCGGTTTGGAAAAAAAAAAAAGAAGCCCGAATCCTATTCTCTCTTCTCTCTCTCCTCCCTCCCGACTTTCTCTTCTCTCTCTCTCTGCTCCACGCCGGAGCGCCGTCGTCCGGCCGTCGCTGGTCCAGCTGCCGCCCCCAATCGACTTGTCTCTCTCTCCTCTCTCTACTGCTACCCATCAACTTGCCAGGCATCGTCTATCCCGTCCGATCGAACAAGCTAAAGTACGGCTGTGTTCTTCTCTTTCCGGCGAACTCCGGCAGCGACAACGACAATGATCGGTAAGGTTCTCCTCCTCTTTCTTTCTTCTTTCTTTCTATGCCTTTCACTCTTCAAATCGAGCACGAATTCGGAAAGCCCTCTTTGGTGTTTCTAGGTTTTCGTCGAGTTTGTCTGGTGGGTTGTTCTTGGAGCTCCGGCGGGACTTCCGAGCTCCGGTGAGTCTAGAAGAGGTTGCTTGGAGCTCAGTCGCGCATTGGAGGGATTTAGGAGCAGCAGGTGTGTTTTGGGAGCGGAGCAGAAGCTTAGGGTGCTGCTGCTATGGTGTGGAGGTATTGGTGAGCTTGTGTGTTGTTGAAAGCCACGGTTTGCAGTGGCGGTTTTGGCTGAGAATGAACTCAGTCCGGCAAGAGCTGTAGCAAGGTGAGAAATCTCTGTGTTTTGGCTCGGTTGGGTGATTGAAATGTTTTGTGTTTTTGTGTTATGGAGAATTGGTGATTAATATTGGGTTTTTGTTGCTTGTTGTCGAGAACTTGGTGTATTGAAGGATATGGGGAGGTCATGGCGAAATTCCGGCAAGTGGCCGGAATCCGGCGAGAATTTTCCGGCTAGTCGTCGGAATCCGGCAAGGGGTTCTGACGAGGCAGCATTTTCGGCTGAGAGTTGTTAAGGTAGTTTTGAGTCTGATAATTGTTATTGATGCTTTAAGAGGAATTGATGTTGGAGTTTAAAATTTTGGTCTTGAAAGTCTAGGCTTAATGTGAAGTTGGATAGTAGGGAAAGAGTGAAATCGTTGATAATTGCAGCTTGTTTAAAAGCATTAAGTAGAGAATGAGGTTGACTCTAGTTTGATTTTGAAATGAGCTAAATTATACTATGGGTGTCCATAGTGATTTTGCGTTTATTTTGTTACTTGGAGGATTGGTGAATTAGATTGGTTGTCACGCTTTAGGCTTGGAAATTCATTGAGAACTTGTTTCCAAGTTGAGATTACAGATCAAGAGCAAAATGAGATCTGGTTGTGAAATTTGGTAAAAAGAAAATAAAATAATATTTAATATATGTCGGTCAATCCTGGTCAACCTAGGATACTTAGTCAATTTCAGAAGAAGAGGAATCAATGAATATTTCGGAATCTGGTTTGACCGATTTATTCTGCTGTTTATTATCAGACGTGGGATTGGCTCGAGATTGTGAATAGTGGAGGCAGCGCTCGAGGAGTATGCCGAGCATTGCAAGGCTTAGGCCTAATACTGTGAGTGGACGTTTATTTTTAAATAATATGCATGCTTTGGTTCATGATTGAACATTTCCTTTTGTTGGAGTTTTGACGTCAATTAATTTTGACGCTTTTATTTCTCTTGGAGAGATACCGAAAATGGGATTTTCGGTGGATATAAATATGTATTTATGAGAGAGTATGTATAGAAAATGCTAGCTAGCCATATGTGTCTGTCCACCTTAATGGCGTAGCATATAGCCGCATTAAGGCGTGACGTGAGCGTTGGACGTAAGCGTAGTAGCCCTATTTGAGTGTTTAATTCATATAGGGAGTATGGACACATATTTATACACCCGTCTGTCCACCTTGATGGCGTAGTGTAGCACCGCATTAAGGCGTGACGTGAGCGTTGGACGCGAGCGTAGTAGCCCTATATAGACCCATGAATCTATATAGGGAGTATGGACGTGTGTAAATACATACATATATTATAGAGTCTGGGAGACTCGATATTATGAGATGAAAGTTTTATCACTTGCAGCATGCATTCGATTTTTCTTTAGAAATTGATTTGGGGAAACATAAATATTTTATTCGTTAATTTATTTTTGTCCACTCACTCTAACGTTTCATTTTCAAATGTTTTCCCCTGGGCTCTTCGTTTTAAAAATGCCCAGTTTGCAGGATTGCATAGTTGAGGTCGGACGTATATGGAGAAGAGGCATAGTCAATAGTGTAGCTTCCGCTCATTTTTATATTTCTAGTTCATTTCCTTTCAAATAGAGTTGCTCTGAACTGTGGCTGTTGGCTTTGAGATTTTCTTGTTTAAGTTAGAAATTAAATTGGAAGATGTTGTGATTTGGGGAGCACGAAGGCTCCAGGAGTTTATGGTTGGAATTAAATTTTCAGAAGTGTTTGCAGGTTTTATTAGGAAGGGTTGTCCATTTTCAAGGGAGGTTATGTCGAAATTTTTTCGGTAAACTTTCCTTGGAGGTGGTCCCCGCACGATTTACTCCGGGTTTCAGGGTGAAATTCGGGGTGGGTCGTGTCAGTTGGTATCAGAGCATTAGGTTATTCGATTCCTTTCTCTTTTAGTACTACCTCATATTCTTGGTCATACTTAGTGTCTATAGAGTGATGGTCCGTCCGCGGCGGATCTATTAGCATTATATGCTTTAGACACTATGTGTTGATTAAGTGAGTGATGTAGTTGTTCTTATTTTATTTATGGACAGTAGTGTGCCATAAATGTTTTCATCTCTAAGACTATGCCTCCGTACGCCGACCTCTTTGGTAATCATTATGCTTCGAGTAATGAAAATGTGTATGGATCACGCCTTTCCAAGGGTTGTTGAGTGATATCATAAATTGTTAGAGTTCAATTGGGAGTTGGGAACTCCAGTTGAGAACTCATATGCGTGGCAACATTCTGTTCATTTTGTCCAAATTATTGCTTGGGTTATGATTAAGATGTTAAGGTGAGCATCTCGTGCGAATTTTTAGAAGGTGAAAAGTTTAATTCAAGCCTTGGAGTTCACTATTTATAGTGGGCAAGTGTGAAGTTGTAGTAGTCCGATGGAAAAATCGTGGTATCGAATTGCGTGATTTCTGGGATAAAAGAGTTGGAAGGAAAGTTTGAAATAAGTGGTGTATTCTTTTGAGGTGAAGGTTGATTGAAGTGATGAGGAAGGTACCCATAGTAATTCCAAGGGGTACCTTTACTAGTTGTTGAGGACCATAATCCTGAGCGAGTTAGTCACATGGGATCTGTGACTAGTGTTGGGTTGCAGGAAGTTATTGCATAAAAAGTTTAATGTCAAATTAGATAAGTCATGATTGAAGGTCAATTTACCGACTATGTTTATCCGCAGTAGAAAGCAGTTGGGAATATTTTGGAATAATGCTGGTTATGTCAGCACGTATTCTGGTTCCTACAACTTTAATTATGGATAAGTTTTTATCTTTTGAGCAATTTATTAAGATAGTGGTGGTAATATCTTTTGAAAATGACGGATAATAATAGTCGATGATTAGTAAGATTTCTGATGATTTTTGGTCTCTATTGTGAGTTAGTTGAAGTTTGTTAAAGCACTAAGTAGAATGACTTGGATTGTTGGTTTTACAAAAGTCATTCGTCAGTGCGTTGTGACAACTTCTTGTTGTGCTGCAGTCGGGGAATTATTGCAAATTGAATGGTGTCATCAAAAGTTTCGAGCTTCGAGCAAGCTTTAAAGCATTGAGCGAATTCTGTCGGCTATAGTATTTTAATCATGAGGCCGTTATGGATTCTTTCGGAATTCTGGGTGTTGAAGTTGGGTTTCCAAATTTGTTGAGTGTTTGGGAAGATGATAAATTTAAATGGAATTGAAAAGTAATGGTGGAGTAAGAGCGGGATGGTTGTGGTCGCTTCGGTTTTACGACAGCACATGGTGAAATTTTAAATAGGTGTTGTCATGAGTTTTTGTTTTATAAATTCTAAGGTAGTTGCATGAAGTTGGTGGAAGTGGCGAATAGTAGATTTATTGATAGGTTGATCAATGTCTCTTCTCAAGAGCGTTTTGTGGTGGGACCACTCATTGATCCAAGTTTTTGTTTGGGAGGTCTTTGCTTTTTGGTTGTGCGTTTATCTGTTGGTGTCAGGATGATTAGTGGAAGTTTCTAGTGCGATTTCGAAGCGGGTTCTGGCAGATATTGGAGATTTGTGGAGCTTTTGAGCTCGAAGTTAGAGGACTTGCTTTTCGTATGCTTTAAATTATTTCTTCTGGAGCTTGAGTTGAGTTAAGTCATGAGTTTTGATTCTTGCTTGAATTCATGGTTTTCGTTGGTTGGTGAACCACAAGGTGTAGTAGTGGGTCTTGTATAAAATTTGTCTTTGCTTTTGTTAGTCATGTTATTGCAAGCTCGGTTTTCGAAGAATCTTTTGGTGGGAAGTCGTGGCCCTGGGATGTGTAGGAGACTTGAGCATATTTGTTTATCAGATTGTCTTCTGCTATCAGATTAATCGTTAAAAAGTGTGTTTGTCGGGTCCAAAGGTTTTGGCTTTTAGAATCATTCTTGTGGAACGGCTAGAGTGAGCCATGTGCTTTTAATTATTGCTCTTGGGGTCGTGATTGCACCCAATTAAATAGCATGGCTGGAGATGTAAATTTTGTCAATGCTTAAGGAAAGTGTTCTATTTATGTGGATTTCAACGTCAAGTTTGGCATCATGATTTGACTGTGCCAATTTTTTCGTGGGCATTATTAGTCAGTTTTGTTTATGGCGAGCAAGGAGGAATATCTAGATTCCACATGATAGTCATGCTTCAGATTATCTTATGGGTTGTGGTAAGGAGATTAGCAAAGATAGCAGAATCAAGAAAGAGTTGGAATTCTCATAAGTTGCTAGTTTGTGGTGCACAAAATGGTAATGTTATAGTTTCGGCGGAGAGACCTCAGTGATGTAGTATTGATCTCTTCATAATGTCATTTCGAGAATCGAGGTTATTATTTATTGGTGGACTGGTCACTTTGGCAGAGCAAGGTTATCTTGTGGACTTGCGAGAGCTTTGACTCCGCAAAGTGCCTCGGTATTAGACATGATTGTGGCAGTTCTGCAGTGTGTGCATCCTTAAATCTGTTCGATTAGCGGGTCTTAATTTTGACCCCTATGAGCATGTGGGAATGCGTGAACTTTAGTTTCCTAGCAAATGGGCTTTATTGACGAGTTGTGAGCAGCGTGCTATCGAGGTTGTTGCGTGACGTTAGGAGATTTGAGCTCGATGGTGATAGCAAATTTATGCGTGTTATTTGGGTTAGCTATTTCCATTGCTCAGGAAAGAGTGTGCATACCTACGGGTACTCGTACTCTGGAATAGGTATCACTGAACTCACTTACGTGTTAACGTTAGTGGTAGTTCAACGAAGGACTTAGAGTCTTCGAGAAGATTTAAAATAATTCAGGATTCAGATGAAAAGGTTAAAGGAGTCAGAGTTGGATTCGAAGCAGCTCTTATTAGCTAGTAGAATTTTAAAGATGTTCAGGAAGGACCATGAGTTTCAAGTGAGTATTTTGAGTGTTTTCGAAATTGTCTCATTGGAAAGGGGTGGTACGTTTTAGTAACGTGCAAAGCTTGGTCCGAGATTTATTGGTCCTTATGGGTTTTTAGATCAAGTTGGCTCTTGCGTTTCAGTTAGTTTTGCCTCCAGAGTTATCCAGGATACATATTGTGTTTCACGTATCCATGCTTCGCAAGTTTGTTGCCGATTCCTCTCATGGGTTGCAAGAGCAGCCGATTATTTTGTAGAAAGATTTGACCTTTGATGAGGATCCGGTTCAGTTTTTAGACCAGAGGGAGCAACTGGTTAGAAGCAAATCTTTTCCTCTTGTTAAATTCTGTGGAGGAGTCACCAAGTGGAAGAAGCTACTTGGGAATCAGATGAGCAAATGATGCAACAGTATCCTTATCTCTTCGGATGACAGGTACGTAAATTTCGAGGACGAAATTTTTATAAGGAGGGGAGAATTGTCACATCCCGACCCGTAAATTTTTACCTTATTTACTAGCTTGGTTATAATAAGAATTTTACCGCCTCCGTTATTGAAGTTATAGTTTAATTGGTCCCTAGAGGGGTTTTCGGGGACAGTTATGCTCAGAGGATTATTCGTAGGAGGAAAATATGACGACGGTAAAAATGGTAAATTTTAACTAGTAAAAGGTAATTTTTATTCGGGTATTATTTTTCGGGGTGTTTTATATTTTTTGGAGTTGGGTTTATATTTGGATTGGGTAGGATCCGGTTTGGAAAAAAAAAAAAGAAGCCCGAATCCTATTCTCTCTTCTCTCTCTCCTCCCTCCCGACTTTCTCTTCTCTCTCTCTCTGCTCCACGCCGGAGCGCCGTCGTCCGGCCGTCGCTGGTCCAGCTGCCGCCCCCAATCGACTTGTCTCTCTCTCCTCTCTCTACTGCTACCCATCAACTTGCCAGGCATCGTCTATCCCGTCCGATCGAACAAGCTAAAGTACGGCTGTGTTCTTCTCTTTCCGGCGAACTCCGGCAGCGACAACGACAATGATCGGTAAGGTTCTCCTCCTCTTTCTTTCTTCTTTCTTTCTATGCCTTTCACTCTTCAAATCGAGCACGAATTCGGAAAGCCCTCTTTGGTGTTTCTAGGTTTTCGTCGAGTTTGTCTGGTGGGTTGTTCTTGGAGCTCCGGCGGGACTTCCGAGCTCCGGTGAGTCTAGAAGAGGTTGCTTGGAGCTCAGTCGCGCATTGGAGGGATTTAGGAGCAGCAGGTGTGTTTTGGGAGCGGAGCAGAAGCTTAGGGTGCTGCTGCTATGGTGTGGAGGTATTGGTGAGCTTGTGTGTTGTTGAAAGCCACGGTTTGCAGTGGCGGTTTTGGCTGAGAATGAACTCAGTCCGGCAAGAGCTGTAGCAAGGTGAGAAATCTCTGTGTTTTGGCTCGGTTGGGTGATTGAAATGTTTTGTGTTTTTGTGTTATGGAGAATTGGTGATTAATATTGGGTTTTTGTTGCTTGTTGTCGAGAACTTGGTGTATTGAAGGATATGGGGAGGTCATGGCGAAATTCCGGCAAGTGGCCGGAATCCGGCGAGAATTTTCCGGCTAGTCGTCGGAATCCGGCAAGGGGTTCTGACGAGGCAGCATTTTCGGCTGAGAGTTGTTAAGGTAGTTTTGAGTCTGATAATTGTTATTGATGCTTTAAGAGGAATTGATGTTGGAGTTTAAAATTTTGGTCTTGAAAGTCTAGGCTTAATGTGAAGTTGGATAGTAGGGAAAGAGTGAAATCGTTGATAATTGCAGCTTGTTTAAAAGCATTAAGTAGAGAATGAGGTTGACTCTAGTTTGATTTTGAAATGAGCTAAATTATACTATGGGTGTCCATAGTGATTTTGCGTTTATTTTGTTACTTGGAGGATTGGTGAATTAGATTGGTTGTCACGCTTTAGGCTTGGAAATTCATTGAGAACTTGTTTCCAAGTTGAGATTACAGATCAAGAGCAAAATGAGATCTGGTTGTGAAATTTGGTAAAAAGAAAATAAAATAATATTTAATATATGTCGGTCAATCCTGGTCAACCTAGGATACTTAGTCAATTTCAGAAGAAGAGGAATCAATGAATATTTCGGAATCTGGTTTGACCGATTTATTCTGCTGTTTATTATCAGACGTGGGATTGGCTCGAGATTGTGAATAGTGGAGGCAGCGCTCGAGGAGTATGCCGAGCATTGCAAGGCTTAGGCCTAATACTGTGAGTGGACGTTTATTTTTAAATAATATGCATGCTTTGGTTCATGATTGAACATTTCCTTTTGTTGGAGTTTTGACGTCAATTAATTTTGACGCTTTTATTTCTCTTGGAGAGATACCGAAAATGGGATTTTCGGTGGATATAAATATGTATTTATGAGAGAGTATGTATAGAAAATGCTAGCTAGCCATATGTGTCTGTCCACCTTAATGGCGTAGCATATAGCCGCATTAAGGCGTGACGTGAGCGTTGGACGTAAGCGTAGTAGCCCTATTTGAGTGTTTAATTCATATAGGGAGTATGGACACATATTTATACACCCGTCTGTCCACCTTGATGGCGTAGTGTAGCACCGCATTAAGGCGTGACGTGAGCGTTGGACGCGAGCGTAGTAGCCCTATATAGACCCATGAATCTATATAGGGAGTATGGACGTGTGTAAATACATACATATATTATAGAGTCTGGGAGACTCGATATTATGAGATGAAAGTTTTATCGCTTGCAGCATGCATTCGATTTTTCTTTAGAAATTGATTTGGGGAAACATAAATATTTTATTCGTTAATTTATTTTTGTCCACTCACTCTAACGTTTCATTTTCAAATGTTTTCCCCTGGGCTCTTCGTTTTAAAAATGCCCAGTTTGCAGGATTGCATAGTTGAGGTCGGACGTATATGGAGAAGAGGCATAGTCAATAGTGTAGCTTCCGCTCATTTTTATATTTCTAGTTCATTTCCTTTCAAATAGAGTTGCTCTGAACTGTGGCTGTTGGCTTTGAGATTTTCTTGTTTAAGTTAGAAATTAAATTGGAAGATGTTGTGATTTGGGGAGCACGAAGGCTCCAGGAGTTTATGGTTGGAATTAAATTTTCAGAAGTGTTTGCAGGTTTTATTAGGAAGGGTTGTCCATTTTCAAGGGAGGTTATGTCGAAATTTTTTCGGTAAACTTTCCTTGGAGGTGGTCCCCGCACGATTTACTCCGGGTTTCAGGGTGAAATTCGGGGTGGGTCGTGTCAATAGGGCATGCTTCACACAAAGTGCCAAGCTCAATAGAAACACCGAGGGGCGAAGAAACACACAAGGATCTAGTAAGCGGTGTCGGAGTCAAGCCTAATGCCCTCACCACCGAGCTAGATATGAAGGAATGGGTTGCCCCCGTATCAAACAGCACTGAAGCAAGCAGATCAAAAACAAGAATGCTACCTTCCACTCCTGCACCACGCTGACCGATGGCATAAACTCTAGCTGGCGCTGGAAGTAATGGTCTCTGCTGAACATCCTGCCCTCCAGCCCGAGGTCGGGTGCAATCCCTAGCAAAATGGCCTGCCTGCCCACAAGCGAAGCATCCCTGCCTCCTGGGCTTCGTGCATGCCGAAGAGAAATGGCCCGGCTCACCACAGTTGAAACACTTCAGTGGTGCTGCCTGCCTAATAGGTGGAGCCCTAAAAGGGGCAGCAGCTGCTCTAGCTGGAGCCAGCTGGTGAGTCCGCCGCCTCTTCCCAAAACCACCTCTGTGGTCATCTGCACTGCTACTCCCAGCCAGGGCCTTGCCCTTCCCCTGAACATCTCTATGCCTCTCTACCTCATGCATCGCCTCCTCCTGCTCAACTGCAAGGGCACTCTCAACCGCCTCTGCTAGAGTAGCAAACCGGTGGGAAGTCACCAGTTTCCGGAGCTCATGCCTCAAACCCCGAATGAACTTCCGTGCCAACTCCACTGCATCCATCTCTCTAGCAAAACGATACAGCTGAGAAAAACGGGCCTCATAATCCCTGACACTCATCGGGCCCTGCACTAGAGCTATGAACTCAAGCTCCAACTGCTCCCTCACTGTAACAGGAAAATACTTCTCCCGAAAGAGCTGAACGAACCCCTCCCAAGTCAAGGCAGTCACATCTCTGGATCTCTCTACCCCGCTCCACCATACCCGTGCCTCATCCTTGAGAAGAAACGCAGCAATACGCATCTTCTCAATCTCCGTACACGTGATCATGGTGAAGTATGTCTCAATGCCCTCTATCCAATGATCAGCTACGAGGTAGTCTGTACCTCCCAGAAAGGAAGGCGCTCCTAACCTGATGATACCCTGAGCCAGCCTGGCCAATCGTAGACCATCATCTACTGCAACAGGCACCGGCACCTCCAACACTACCTCGTCCTCAAAGAAAACATCCACAGGTGGAGCCCTACCTCCGCCTCTGGCCCCACCTGCCCCTCTGGCTCTACCGGCCCCTCTGGCCCTACCGGCCCCTCTGGCCCTACCTCGGCCTCTAGCTCTCCCTCGCGGAGAATCCATCACCTAAGAATCAAACAAACCTTGGTTAACTCATGCATAAAACTTAAACCAAAGTATAAGTCAAATGCGACATTTATTAACCAAGGCACTAACTCAAGATGGAACACCAAGATTTTAAAAAAATAAAAAATAAAATCCACTAACAGAGTACTCTCTACTCTGACATCCTATTAACCTAGAGGCGACACCTAACCCTTCACATACCCAATGACAAATCAATACCGAAGAGTTTATGATGGTGATCCGCTGCAGTCGGGCCATCACTCCGAAGTATTGATTATCACCAAATATGTAACCCTCGCTCTGATACCAACTGTCACGCCCCTATTTTTTCGAAAGATAATTTCAAAAATTTTGGCATGATATATCCTAAAATATTAACATTCCAAAACCTGTTTCAACAAAACAAACAAGGAAAATAAACTCAATGCGTAAAGTAAATTTACACACAACCCCAAATTGAGTTAGATATTACATTTCCTTGTTTTACATAACTTGAGAACAAGAGAGGAAACGCTCACAAGAGTTTAACAATTCAAATCCCCAAGAATAAAAAAGAATATACAAACACACCCCAAACCCAACAAAAAACCCTGCCACTACGCCTCCATCTCAACCCTGCTGATCCTCACCTGCAGGTCTAACCCCTACACCAAATAATGGTGCACCGGGTTGTAAACAACAAACCCGGTAAGCTAAAAAGCTCGTATGAGTAAACTCAAAAACATTACAACATTTATCACATCCAATATTCATAAGAGAGATTGGATCAGTAATTTCAAATCCACACATCAAACACATTTCCAAAAGATGTACCCATGAGTCCCAGATATTTAATAAAATACCTCTCATGACCTACAACAACACTATGTGTACCCATGGGTCCCAGATACTATACAGTATCTCCCATGACCTACACTGACAGACGGACTAGAGCTCTATTCCTACCGTACCCAATCACCCGGCCAAAGGCTTGGGATCCCGGTTTGACTGTCTAACATCACCACAAAAATGATAAATAGCATCTTTAACCGCAACCAATCACCCAAAAAAGGCTTGGAACCCGGTTTGGCTATTTATCCAACAATCATAAAAAATTTCACAACATTATCCACAACAACACAAGATCACAATTATTATTCTCAACAACATAAAATATATCGCATCATTAATCACAACATCATAATATAAAGAAAACTTGTTTTTATCTTACCTATGAGCCGTTGGCGATCAAGCTCATGTAATTTTAAAACAATTTAAAAGCATAATATTAAAACCAACATCATCATCATTATCAATATATAACCATAATATCCTTAGGTTCAAACGTGAACCTTGGTGAGATTTACTCACCTAGATATCCAGCTGCAATTTCCACAACCAAAAATAGCAAGCGAAACACAACTTCACAACCACCTAAAAACACACAATTAAAACCTTAGTAACTAAAAATACTAAAGGCTAACACAAAACCCTCAACTAATCCCTTAAATCAAGAGATGACAACTTTCCAGAGTTGTCGAACTTAGAGACCCACAAAGGCTGCCTCTAATCCTCCATTCCTAACTCAAACCTCCACCAAACCTAAAATCACAATTAACGTTCTAACATGCCAACACTTCTTAAAAACTAACCAAACTACCACTCAACAGGCTCACAGCAGTAAGGACTACCTAACACAGAAAACTAGGGCTGCAACTCAACCGGACGCGCCGCCACGCGCCGCCACAGGCGGCGGCGAGTGGGCCTCACGCGCCACCCCATACTTCCGAATTTGGGAAAACTCCCAACAGCAAAGTTGAAGCTTGAAGCAAGGGGAGCAACTTTCATACCTGAGACTTCGACCAAAAGTGGCCGGAACTGGCCGGAAAACCGCCCGCACAGTGACCAGAAATTTCGAAGCCAAATCTGCAAAAACCGGCCTTAAAACCTTAAAAACTTGCTTCAATCCAAGCCTAAACACTACCAGGGGAAGGAGAGGATCAAAACTCACCAAAGAAAGTACCCCGTCGCCGCCGTACACGGCGGTTCCGACCGGTGGCACAACAGCCCCTTTTTGCCGGCCAAAACGTCGTTTCCGGCGTCCTACTCCGAGCAGCAGCTGCCCAGCCTTGAAGAGGGCACTTGTGGGAGTCGAACGGAACCGGCGGCGGTCCAAATGGCAGTCGGACGGCAGAGCTAGCTCCGGTGGAAGTTTGGCGTGCGGGTGAGTTCGGGAGAGAGAAAAGAGTGAAGGGAAAAAGAAGAGAGAAAGAAAAAGAAACAGTGAGGTCGGGTGGGGTGCGTGAGGAGAGAGAGAGAGCTGCTTTAAATGCTAGGGTTTCCAAAAAAATAACCCACACACAATTTCCCACTCAAACACTTTCCACACCCGGAACCTAACTTCCTTTGACCACAACTTTCTCTCACAACTTCCGATTTAAGCGTGCCGCGTGTCTACGAACTCGTATCGACAAGCTCAACAACTTTCATGAAGGAAGTTTTTGAAGATAACTTACGGAAAATAAAGTCAACTTTTGGTCTAATAAAAATCAAGGCAACTTAAATAAACTCCCGAAACTTCAACTTCGCATAAACCCAAGAATTTTCATGAATAATCCTTCATTAACTAAAGGCATAATACAAGGAAAAATGATATGAAAATCTAGGGTATTACACAATTAAACACAATCTCCTCTGAGACAAAAAAAAATTCCCGACCGAGCCGAATCACCAAGAGACCAGTTTCGCTCAAAGACCAAGAGACCAATCTTTGCTCTCTCATCTCTATTCAACCTTGCTTAAGGTATTTCATCACTCTTCTCTCACATTCAGCTAGTTTTGTTTTTTGTTTTTTTGGGTAATTGAAGCCTATCACAAGTGAAAAGATCAATTGCTTCCTTCGCTAATTGCGAATATTGGAGCGCTTCGCCGAGAAATACCTGCAACAAAGAGATGCCGATCAACCGGCCTGCTACTGATTCGCAAACCTGGGTTGCTGCTGCGAACCTACTAATAATAGATCTTCTCGGACTTGACGAGTTCTTAGAGATCAAGGGGTATCTAATCTAGGAGAAGAGTTACTCGCTGCTTCGTTCCGGGTGTAGTTAAGGACGATCAATTCCATGACTGCTTAGTTCAGTTTCTCCATGGTGGGAAATCAGGAAAAGTAAGGTTGCGTGAGATGGGTGCTTTCTTTCATTCTTTTCCTGAATTCAACTGATTATTTCGGTATAATAATACATGTAAGTCTATTGCCACAATGTGTGTTGACTCGTCTCTTTCCTGTAAGTTATTCCAAGTTTCAAACAGACCTAAATAACCTGGTTCTGGAGGGAACTCTTAGCACTATTATTTAGAGTGAGATAGTGCTAGTTCGTTCTAGAGCAGATAGGAGAGAGGCGAGACCTTGGAGCTGTTGTCGAAATAAACAGAGACTTTCTGTCGTTTCTGCAAAATAGAATAAAAAGATATCCTTACGGGACTGAAAAAGGAAAGGAGCGAGTTTTACGAGCTGAGTATAGTGAGAGGAGCGAAGCCTATTCCCTTAGTGATCTAGTCTTTTAGGACCCTCTGAACGATGATCAGAATAAGGTAAAGCTTGAAGATAAGTTTTGTACTCTATGGGAAAAGCAGCAACCGAGACCATAGACTTCCTCACCCGAGCAACATCGTTCTTTTCCTTTTAGTTTGGTCGAACTACTTCGCTCCTTTCTCAGATCCAAAAGCAGTTCAAGACGTCGAATTTCAGCTCCAAACTTGTGATCTACTACCTTCCTTGACTTGACAAATTGTAGAGCTACTTAGTTCCCCGGCTAGTGATTTGCGATCAGGTGCTTGTTATATGTTGGGTAATTGAAGGGTTTCAAGGTTTGTGGTTGATATTTTGATATTGGTTGGGTATTGATGTTCTGGGTTTGTGTTAATATGACTTTTGGGTGTTCATCGTTGTCATGATAGTGATGGGCTGGCTTGGTTTTTTACTGCAGTTGTTCTCCGAGGAATTGTCTTAATGTTTCTTTGTGGATAAGATGTCAACTAGTTTTGTTTTGCATTTAAGGAAGGAAAAGGTTCTTGGGATAATGTTACAGATTGGCTTTAATATGAAATATCCTAATAGAAAAAGCTACGATTCATCATTTTAGGTTCTTTAATTTTTCACTGCTTCTTTTGTGTACCGTTTTTCTCCTTTCAGTTGTTTTGAACTGTATTTTGTTGCTGGTGATGTTATGCAGTAGGGAAGCTAACTACAAGTAAGGCAAATGCTGAAGTGGTGTCTGTTGTCAGGAAGGAGGAAAAGCAACAGAAAATGCACAGCTTTTGCGAAGTTATTTGATCATTTGTGGTAGAGCAAAGGTGTGATTCTTTTTCTTTATGTTTAGTCTTGACTGTCATAACAGTGATAAATATATTTGTGTAGCCCAAAATCTTATGAACCATAGTCTCCCCATAGTTATGTAAACACAGGGAGTTGTAGGGATAACCATGTGAATTGTTTATGGGAACAAGTGTTTGTTAGGATTTTATTCAAGTTTCTGATGCAAGACTATACCTTATGATCTTATATACTTAACACATTATTGATCAGTTGCCCATTTAATTTGAGTCATGCAAACTTTGATATAGTCTGACTTATACATCTTCTGTAATCTGATTTTTTTTCAGGATCTTAAGTTGACTATCTCATACTTGTCACCTGAAGAAGTAGAACTTGTCCAAAATACGCTTAAGGTTAGATATGTATATATATCTTTGACTTGAAATTTAGTGTACATGTCTTACAAAGCCTTTATTATGATTTGGTAATTGCACGTAACTGTAGCTTAAGGGTATTGGGTATTCAATTCAATTAGATATACAAAATATGTATTATGTGGTACTCAATCTTAAACTTTCCTATGAGACTATGATCAAAAGCTCCACCAGTGATTCACTTATTAAACATCCACAGGTGAAAAATAGGTGGTTATAGATCAGACCCTTCACATTTATTTCTAGTTGGGTGTAGATATTTTCATTGTTCAACTGAAATAAGTAATAAGTTCCTCCAATGGTTTTAAATTTTTGTGTGTTGCTAATAATAGGTAGTCATGATCAAACTTTCTACACCAGTTTGGAAATCCATCTGGTTCAAGTCAAACTCGGTTCAGAATATCACTGTGTGATCAGCTTGGCTCCATATATCATCATGATTCTGAGGTTTCGTAGATTTGGGAGGTCTTTTATGAATATATCACTGTGTGATCTGTTTCATGATTCATGACCAATATATACACCATTAAATCTACCCATGGCTTTAATGGGTTTTTGTTGTTGGTTTTACATTACAGTTGGATGATTATCACGTGACCGCTTGTTATTGAAGAGCTCTCTGTCTTTGAATTTGGCATCTTGGCTTGATATTGTTGCTTGTTTATTTGAGGAGTAATTCTGGTAAGTTATCATCCCAAAAGTTTTGTATTTTCTAAATGCAATCTCTGTTGAATTTTATTTGGATGATTCTTTGTTGTTATGGTAGTGCTTCTGTGTTCATTGTGATCGTTTTTTATATTTGTGAAAATGCTATATATATTTAGACTATTGGTTCAACATAGCTTGTATCTTATACTCATGTTTTAAATTTTGGTTTTCTAGCTATTTGTGAATGGCCGGTTTTGTGTAGTTTTGAAATGGGATTTGAATTGCTTTGGTGTTCCTAGCTATTCTGTTTATACTTGGATGGATGCAGTGAATTTGCATATTCATGTTAACTAGTTAGATATAAGGTTGGTGGGCGTATATTTCTAAACTCGTTTGATTTGCATGTGTTTGTGCAGATCACTAAGCCATTTCATGCATCAGGCTACACATATCAGGCGACACATAGAAAATTAAGTGTGGTTCGGGGTGTCGGGGCGACACATTTTTTTTATGTGTCGCTGGAAGTGACCTTAGACAATACCAGTTTTCTTTGAAAAAAATGTCTATTTTCGGGGCGACACATATATGTCGGTGAAGAATGTGGTCAACTTTAGTCTCAATTGTCTAAATTTTACTCACGTTAATCCGACGACATTTATGTGTCGGCTCATATTGAATTTTGTTGAATTGACAACTTGTGTGAAAATTTTACTTCATTTTATAGATAAGACGACATATATGTGAAGCCTGATATTGAATTTTGTTGAATTGACAACTTGTGTGAAAATTTTACTCAATTTTGTTGATACGACGATATTTATGTGTCGCCTGATATTCAATTTTGTTGAATTGACAACTTGTTCCAATTTTATTTCATTTTGCTGATAAGATGACATTTATGTGTCGCCTGATATTGAATTTTTGATGAATTGACAACTTGTGTGAAATTTTACTCCATTTTGTTGATAAGACGACAATTATGTGTCGCTTGATATTGAATTTTATTAAATTGACAACTTGTGTGAAAATTTCACTTCATTTTGCTGATAAGATGACATTTATATGTCGCCTGATATTGATTTTTGTTGAATTGACAACTTGTATGAAGATTTTACTCAATGATGTAGATACGACGACATTTATGTGTCGCCTGATATTGAATTTTGTTGAATTGACAAATTGTGAGAAAATTTTACATAAAATGTAGATACGACGACATTTATGTGTCGCCTGATATTGAATTTTGTTGAATTGTCAAATTCTGAGCAAATTTTACTCAATTATGTAGATACGACGACATTTATGTGTCGCCTGATATTAAATTTTGTTGAATTGACAACTTGTATTAAAGATTTTACTCAATTATGTAGATACGACGACATATATGTGAAGCCTGATATTGAATTTTGTTGAATTGACAAACTGTGAGAAAATCTTACTCAATTTTGTAGATACGACGACATTTATGTGTCGCCTGATATTGAATTTTGTTGAATTGACAAATTTTACTCCATTATGTTGATACGACGACATTTATGTGTCGCCTGATATTGAATTTTGTTGAATTGACAACTTGTGTGAAATTTTACTTCTTTTTGCTGATAAGATAACATTTATGTGTCGCTTGATATTGAATTTTGTTCAATTGACAACTTGTGTGAAAATTTTACTTCAATTTGTTGATAAGATGACATTTATGTGTCGCTAGATATTGAATTTTGTTCAATTAACAACTTGTGTGAAAATTTTACTATATTTTGTTGATGCGACGACATTTATGTGTCGCTTGATATTGAATTTTGTTGAATTTATAACTTGTGAGAAAATTTTACTCAATTATGTAGAAACGACGTCATTTATGTGTCGTCTGATATTGAATTTTGTTAATATGACAATATGATGTGAAGATGTTACTTAATTATGTTGATACAACGACATTTATGTGTCGCCTGATATTGAATTTTGTTGAATTGACAACTTGTGTGAAATTTTACTTCATTTTGCTGATAAGATAACATTTATGTGTCGCCAGATATTGAATTTTGTCCAATTGGCAACTCGTGCGAAAATTTTATTAAATTAATAAAATTTTGTTGGTAAGACGACATTTATGTGTCGCCTGATATTGAATTTTGTTGAAATGACAACGTTTGTGAAAATTTTACTACATTTTGTTGATACGACGACATTTATGTGTCGCCTGATATTGAATTTTGTTGAATTTATAACTTGTGAGAAAATTTTACTCAATTATGTAGATACGACGTCATTTATGTGTCGTCTGATATTGAGTTTTGTTGATATGACAATATGATGTGAAGATTTTACTCAATTATGTTGATACAACGACATTTATGTGTCGCCTGATATTGAATTTTGTTGAATTGACAACTTGTGTGAAATTTTACTTCATTTTGCTGATAAGATGACATTTATTTGTCGTCAGATATTGAATTTTGTTTAATTGGCTACTCGTGCGAAAATTTTACTTCATTTTGTTGATAAGCCGACATTTATGTGTCGCCTGATATTGAATTTTATTGAATTGACAACTTGTGTGAAAATTTTACTACATTTTGTTGATACGACGACATTTATGTGTCGCTTGATATTGAATTTTGTTGAATTTATAACTTGTGAGAAAATTTTACACAATTATGTAGAAACGACGTCATTTATGTGTCGTCTGATATTGAATTTTGTTAATATGACAATATGATGTGAAGATTTTACTCAGTTATGTTGATACGACGACATTTATATGTCGTCTGATATTGAATTTTGTTGAATTGACAACTTGTGTGAAATTTCACTTAATTTTGCTGATAAGATGACATTTATGTGTCGCCAAATATTGAATTTTGTTGAATTGGCAACTCGTGCGAAAATTTTACTACATTTTGTTGGTAAGACGATATTTATGTGTCGCCTGATATTGAATTTTGCAGATTTTACAAATTATGTGAAGATTTTACTCAATTATGTTGATATGACGACATTTATGTGTCGCCTGATATTGAATTTTGTTGAATTGACAACTTGTGTGAAAATTTTATCTCATTAGGTTGATATGACGACATTTATGTGTCGCCGGATATTGAATTTTGTTGAATTTACAACTTAAAAAATTTTACTTCATTATGTTGATACGACCACATTTATGTGTCGCCTGATATTGAATTTTCTAAGTGTATGAATTTGTGAAGCAACTATATCTTGTAAATAGAATTTTGCAAATTCGTCTGTAGGATGTGTTAGGTATAGTGAAATATGGTTACCATAAAAAAATCACATATTTTCGATAATATTTAGATCTCGATCAAGACGGTCAACCCTTTTTACGCTTATTATCCCCTATGGGTAACTCTACCCCCGAAAGGTAAAATTTCTGGAAATTTTACTCAAGCTACTACATCACATTTATGTGAGAGTGTGTGCAAGAAAGAATCCTCCAAAACTAGTCAAGAAGGAGGAGGTAAGAGCGTATTCGCTTAATTAGATGATGTTGATTTAATGTTGACCACATCGATCGAGACCCAAACTTTATCAAAATTAGGTGAATTTTTTACCATGACTCTGATGATTCCAATGACGCCGCATCCCATCGCTTCCAGGTCCCTTTCTGGAAATTTCTCTTTTAATTTTTGATCTCCATTTTCATTCCGTTGTGGTGATTTGAGCTTCTTTTGCTGTGATGCTGCTGCTGCTGTTGTTGTTAATTGCTGTTGAATTTGATAATCTTCGATTAGTTGTCTAAGTCTAATCTAAGTAGGGATTCCATAAATATGAGCTGTGTTCAGTGTTTTAGACATAGGTCATCTAGCAGTCCTCATACTTAGAGTGAAGGAGAGATAACTCAGGTGTGATTCTATTTTGGGTTTGTTGTTAGTTTGTGAAATTAGATTGAGATCACTTTGAGACTTGCTGAAAGAAAAATGAGGTGTGACAGGTGTACTATGCTTTTCTTATTTAGGTTGCTAAGTCGATTTGATTTTCAGGGCCTGCTACTGAATTGGACGCCGTGTCTAGCTTCAGCGAGATCGTTCCTGACACTGTCATTTTCAATGACTTCGAGAGGTTTCTTTCACTGTTATTTTTCTTTTTCCTGCTTATTGTTACTCAAAACAAGTAGAAGCTGAAATTTTTATGATTTTGTTAATTGCATGTTGAAAGGTTGATTACTTTATTTGCTAGTTTGAGTTGGTGAGGGTGATTTGATCTTCTCTTTACTTTTCTCATCAACTAGAAATGTTCATGCATTTCATCAATTGATTGAAGGATTCGTTGACTGATTGTTTTTAAATAGGTTTCCTCCAACTGCCCTCCAACTGCTGCTACCGTGAGCTCTGCTCTACTCTTGGGTATCTGCAGTCTTCCTGACACCATATTTAGAGTAAGCATTTCTCTTCACAAAATGAATTCTTTATTGCGGAAGCTGTGTTAGTTACTCACCTATGGTCTTTCTGTTGGTGTAGAATGCTGTGGATATGGCACTGGCAGATTCCGAGTGTAATAAGCATGAGAATTCTGAGTTGAGATTGTCATGTTTCTTTAACAAGGTCCGTTGTCTTGTAACTACATCATTTCTCTATTAGCTTGATCATGTGGTTCAGAATTATGTTTCGGTTCTGTAGGCTTTAGTCAATGTTGGTGCTGATTGGCAAAACTAGTCCCTGGCCGAGTGTCCACTGAGGTGGACGCATGTCTTGCTTATGATACACATGGTATCATTAGAAAGGTACTGGCTTTTCTTTGTATATCAACTTTTCTTGTTAAAGATACTTCTAAAGCATTGGTAATCTATTATATAATTACAGATGTTCATGAATGATGTATCTTGGATGCTAGTCTATCTCAAAATATGAATGCATCCCAAATTTGCAGATTATACTCGTTTCTTTATGCATCTTAATATCTTACTGTGTTTTGAATTGGTGTCTGAGACAATTGGTTTATTAAATATGCAGGCACACGATTTGCTGAAGCTGTACGATAGAGTTGATGTTCCTCCTGAGCGTTTGCTGTTCAAAATTCCATCAACTTGGCAGGGGTCTAGCTGTTTCGTTCCTACCAACTTGGAGATACTCAATTGCCCTCTATTTTATGTTTATAGAAGGCATCATAACATGTTTAGGCAGTTTAGCTTTAGTTTGTGTACATGATACAATGGTGGATTAATATAAATTTCAATGAATGACTTTGGATGTTGATTTTGAAGATATGAATGTCAATTGGAACATGGGACTACAAATATGTGTAGCCTAAATAATAAAACAATAGATATTAAATGGAATTTGGGATTACAAATATGTGTAGCTTAAATAGACATGTGAGGCCATAAAGCAACAATCGGCTACACATATCTATTGTCTTTGTTAAGTTAAGATATCAGAAATGTGAGGCCATAAAAAACAATCGGTAACGTAAATACAAAGTTTAAATCAAAAGAAGGCATCACTTATATGTCGCCTGATGATCATTTCAACGACGTATAAATGTAGAGTGGAAAAGTTTAAATTCTAATTAACCAAGTATATGTCGCCTCTAGTTGAATTACCCTACGCATATATGTCGTCTTTATTTCATTTACCCTACGCATATATGTCGCTGTAAGGCATTTTTCTCTCCCACTCGCAGTTATAAGGCGACACAAAGAGATGTGTCGCCTCACGGCAAAAAAAGGATGTGTCGCCTTCTAGCATGTCGACGTTTATGCTATTAGGTGACACATATAGCCTGTCGCCTTATCATTTATTACCCTACACATATATGTCGCTGTAAGACATTTTTCTCTCCCCCTCGTAGTCATAAGGCGACACATAGAGATGTGTCGCCTCACGGCAAAAAAAAGATGTGTCGCCTTCTAGCATGTCGACATTTATGCTATATGGCGACACATATAGCATGTCGCCTTGACTTTTATCAGGCGACACATAATGCAAAATGGCTTATGTCGCCTGATTTTCTTATAGGCGACACATATAGTCTGTCGCCTTATCTTTTATCAGGCGACACATAGTAAAAAAAGTCTTCTGTCGCCTGATGTTCTTAAAGGCGACACAACATTTGTGTCGCCTGATGGTTTAAGTGTCGACACCCTACTAGGCGACACATAAAAAATGCATCAGGCGACACAACTGTAGTGTCGCCTGATGCCGAAAATGGCATAGTGGATGTAGACATGCTCTTTGTCTTTAGTTCTAGTTTTTATTGATTACTCTATGTTAATATATCTGTTAATACTGTATGTCTTTATACTCATGTTTTGTTGTGTGAAATAAGAAACTGAACTAACTTTAGAGGGGTCAATATAGTATAGGATTAGATGTTAACAGTTTGATAGTTGAATTTTCAAATTTTATTAGGTAAGGAGATCCGAGATTTGATTCTCATTTAGCATGGATAAACGCTGGATAACCTTAGATAAAAATAGTGATGAGTACCGAGAAGGTGTAAAACAATTTGTCTTAAATTCCAAGCGGCATGCAAGGAATCCTGAAATGATTATTTGTCTACGTACATATGATGTATGTTGTGTTTTGTACTAATGAAAATTGTGTGTTTACTGTATGGTTTGCCTCTGATAGTTAGAGCATTAAAGCTGATAGATTATATTTTATGGCTACTAGACTTCATTCTTGAGTGGAACATTATCTAGGGGAACTAGCTAACACTTTCAGTGGATACAATGGTTGAGGTATGATTTTATTTGCACTACTATAATGTTAACTTGTATAACATATGTATTTATCTGCTTTTAAGTATCAATTTTCATGTTGTGTAGACTGTGACTAGTGGGAGGAAGAGGGGTAGAAGTGAGACAGAGGGAAATTCTGTGCAATGTGCACAGTCTACTGATGAAGGAGAGAATCATGATGTGTCTGTAAAGAAAAAGAAACCAAGAGGCAGAACCTGTTTGCAAGTGATGGCAACAGGGGAAAAGGAAAAAAAATTAGTGGAGTGGAATTCAAAGGGGCAACCTGTTGGAGCTGTCTCCGTCAAATTCTCGTCTACTATGGGAGTAATAGTGAGAGAACAAGTGCCAATTGTCATTGACAATTGGCATGGAGTTAAGGATCTTGCTAGGGACAGTCTCTGGACACTTCTGATGGTAATTCATACATGTTTTGGTTATGTTGTTAGTTATGTGATGTTTCTTGTAATGCCTCATTTAATTATTTGATGGTTGTAAATTTTTCTGTTCTCATGGAAACTTTGCAGCAAAAGTACATGGTGGATGTGTGCTTCAAGCCATTTATCTTGCAGCAAATGGGGAAATTATGGAGATCTTGGAAATCTGAACTATCAACTGAGATAAGAAAAATTCTGGAATTGAAGTCGACCAAGACAGAGAGGACAAATCTTATTGCCAAACTGAAGCCTCATGATGTGTCATTACCAGAGTGGGAGCAATTCGTGCAACAACGAATGTCTGATAAGTGGCTGGTAAGTAATTAGCATAACTTTATTTGATAATTTTAAGTTTAAACTTCATTTGAACTCGGCATGATAGACATATTCATGTAGGCAAAAAGTTTGAAAATGAGAGAAATAAGAGCAAAACAGACTCTTACCCACACATTAAGTCGAAAAGGATATGCACGAAAGGAAGATGAACATGTAAGTCTAGCTTAGAGTTATAATCTATATATATTATATATATTTATCTTCCACTTTGAAGTTACGTTTCCGCAAGTGTAGTTTACAGTTTTCAGAAATTACTTTCATGACTTTCCTTTTTAGAACAAGGAACACCCTGACAAGCCTTTGACCAAACCACAACTTTGGATTGAAGCACATGTGTCAAAGAAAAAGACAAGCGAGGCTAACGCTGCTAAAATTGTATGAAGTCTACACTTTTATATATCATCTAATATTTTACTTAGTTGCTTCTAAATAATTACATTGTGGCTTGCATATTGTTTTGGTGTAGGCTGAGGTACAAAAGAAAATTGATGAGGCTACTGATGATGGAGAGGATATTTTGACTCAAGTCCTTGGACCAGAGCGCCCTGGTCGTATTAGAGGTGTTGGAGCAGGGGTTACAAAAACAAAGCTATATGCTCAAGCACAAAGTGACGCAAAAATTGAAAAACTAGAGGCCAAACTGCAGGTAATGACTACAAAATATCAAAAAATAGAAGCTGCATTAGCTTCCAAACTTGGAATAAGCTTGGAGGATGATGATGAAAGTGGGGAAGTTGCACCTACAATTTCCAAGGTATATATTCATGTTCATGTTTCTTTTCATTTCATATATTTTAGTGTCATATCGGGATGCTTATCTAGATTTCCTTGATTACATAGACTAAAGTCCAATGTAATGTAAGTGCAAGTCCACAGGGTACTGCAACCCCAAAGGTATGAGTAATTGTGTTGGTGTAAATATTCTGTTCATATATATAATTCAACCAATACAAGGTAATGACTTCTATGTTTATATTTCGTAGTCAGGACAGGGAAGCACCCATCAGCCTTCAATTCATGACAAATGCAAGTTGCTAAACTGGAATGGTAATGGCGAAGTAGTGGCAAGAGGTTCCCTCTCAGCAACAGATCCAAAATCAACAGTGCATGGGTACACACTTGGACCTGATTGTTATAGGGTTTCCATTGAAGATGTATTTGTGGAAACAGCAGAATTTTATCGCTCTGAGCCTGAATTTGCAAACCTTGAGGATGCACGCGGCAGCACAATTGCTTGGCCAACCAAGTACATTGTCTTTGATGATTGAATATGAGGTAAATAAATCTTAATTCTAGTTGTACTATCTAGAATAAATCTTTATTTATCATGTCTATGTGATTATTGTACTTCATTATGCATGCAATAGTCTCATATGTATGTTTGAGTTGGAGATTGCTTCATTTTGCTAAAAGTACTTCCTTTTTTACAGTTTGTGTATGGTGGACAGTTTGGTGGGTTTGGAGGCTGGGTTTGTGAACTCATATAGCAAGAGGGTTTTGGCATGAATTTTTGGTGAAGTGTTGATGAGGAGCATGCAATACTCCAGCTCTTTTGTAATCTGTTGAACTCATTTACTTTCTCATATGCAAGGATCTTATAAACTCTAGATTTCTAAGTTATTAGAATGGTTATTCAATGTGAAGGATTCAAGTTTGTGAATAGATTAATTTATATGATGTTTATGTTTGTTGGTTTAAATTTATAAATGCATCAAGGTTATTGCCCTGGTTAAATGAGATTTTTTTTTATTTACTATTTATAAGATGACGATTACAAAACGTCATTGTAGATTTTTTTACCACCTTTGGAAAACGCCATCCATGATTTTACAAACAAAATCTAAAATAAAAGATGGCGTTTAGGAAGTGTCCTGTAATATATTTAATGACGTTTTCTAACCGCCATGGAAGTATTTATTTATGGCGTTTTAGAAACGCCATGGATGTAGTAATTGATGGCGGTTTAGAAACGTCATGAAATAAATTTTATGGCGTTTTTCAAACGCCGTGAAATAAATTTTATGGCGTTTTTCAAACGCCGTGAAATAAGTTCCAAAGGACGGCGCCACTTTAGACGGCGTTACGGGATGACGTTGAAAAACGCCATGGATGATATTCCATGGCGTTTTTCAAACGCCGTGGATGTGCATGTGTGTACTAGTGGGACCAGGGAGAATTCAACCGGTCTCTGAGCCAATCAAGTTTTTCTTCTCCACCTTTAGTTCATCTTCCATGGATTCTTTAATGTTTTTATTCAAGACTATGTGTAACTAAACTCCTTGATAGTTAGGGGCTGATCAAAGCCCTACATATGTTTTCGATTTTGAACCCCAATTGATTTATATAATTCTAGATAGAATTTCTTCACTGATTGTTCATTGATAATTCTATTGCATGTTTCATTGGGTCGACACTTTGATGCATGTTTTAGGGTTTATTATTTTGAATGTGTATAACATATCATTGCATATTCTATGAGAGATAACAAGTTCTTTGCAGGTATTTGTCTGAAGTAATTCTTTGGTAATCTAAGGCTACCGACATTGACCTTAGATTCTTTGTTGTTACTCAAACGTATTTAGAATTTCATGATTTCAGTTATTTTGGTTTAGATACCGACATTTCATAAATCAATTAATTGGTAATATAGTTAAGTCGATAAGACATTTCACTTAACTTGGCATGTAAGAGAACATAATACGGTTAATGACCTAACGACATTGGCTTAACTGTGAGTGCATTCATCTATAATTCTTGACATTCTTTTGGGGTAATTGAAGCATATCTAGTGGTGGAGAGAAGTTCCTAGCTATTGTTTCTCTCATATTTACATCCATATTCATTTTTAGTATTCTGTTTTCAGCAATACTCCTGTATTATTTATGTTTGTTCACCAGTCAAACCTACTCCGAATACCCTCAAAATTTGTGTGGTAGTCCACCACTGTGTCTAGTTACTGTGTATTTAATTTCGTAATTTTTGGTTGAGTATAGATTAGTTAATTAATTCGGTATCTGCTCCTAAGTCGAATCTGTTAGATTTCTGGTTTACGTGTCTGTTTGTGTTTCTTGTGTTTTTAAGTCTTAGTTTCACCAATCCTCTGCGGGTAATGACCCCTATTTGCCATTTACTACCTCGATATAAGTGGTTTGATAATAGGGTATCTTTGTAGGTGCTTCTGCGCCCATCAACTACCCCGTCCCTGGAATGCTCGCCACCTCCACCTCTACCCCCATTTAGTTTCAGACTCAATGACCCGGTACAATAGCTAGCTCTTCATTTTCATGTACTTCAGCCCAGTAGAGGCTCAAATCAAATGTACACCTTGCCTATTAGAGGCATATCCTAAATGAAGATGCAATATTTCCTCCTATAATTTCTCAGCATACCGTATCATGAACACGGAACAAAAAGCACAGATGAACCATAAACAAAAACATTTATCTACGAGCAAACGAAATAACGCCAAGTATCAGCCTGGACTCCCAAGCAATTCATAAATTATAATTTGTTCAAATGGCTAACCACGCCACCTACATTGTATCAAAAGTAAACAAAAAGTTGAAACCTAACCAAACAACAAATTACAAAATCAAAACAATCATTTTTCCCCGGAGGACGCTCCACTTGACTTGTTCACACTCCCGCCACTCTTGGAACCACTACCATGTCCACGACTCTAGCTAGTGTTCACCAAAACCCTTTGCTTATAAGCATGCTTAGAGCAGTCACGGGACACAGGTGGAGGCCTCACTGACATAATAGGACGCACCAGGGAGCTAACATGTTGCACTTCAGTGACAGGGGACTTGTTCACGGGAATCTTCTGCATTTCGGTCCGCGGCGGCACCATAAGCCCAGGTGCTCAGCAATCATAACAAGTCGTCGAGGTGTGCCCACAACAGGAACTTCTTTCGGCATGGCAGAGGAGGTGGCGCGCCAAGCTACTTCGCCAGAGATCGCGAGATCTCGGCTTACTTCCTTTGCTACAGCGTCATCTGCTCCCAGGCCTTCTTCGCGGCATCCCTCTCGGCATACCACTTGCGCATCGCTGGCTCATTTATCCAACCCGCCTGGCAACTGGTTTTACTCATCTCATCCTGGCCTCTGTTATATGCACTCCTCAGCTGCTACTTGTACACCTCACTCTCGCAAAACACCCTCTCCCCTGTCCCGGTAGCTCTCCCACACTTGGCCTTCCAAGTTTTCTCTTGCTCTGCCAACGCTTGGGTCAACTTCGCCACCTCAATCTCCAGGGACGCCGCCTTGGCGATGGCCACTTCTCCGGCTTCCACTTGCTTTGCCTTTTTCCACTTAGTCTCCTTCAGATTAGCCACCTCTTTCCCTAATGCAGCAGCCTGGTCTCGAAAGACAACAACATCCTGCTCCAATTGCTCTAGACATTGCGAGAGGGCATAGTTGTTCTCTTCTGCCTCCCTCAGTCACTGACATTTCGCCTCGGCATCCTCCTGCAAGTGGGTAACAACCCTCTCACTTACAGCATACATAAGCAACATCGCCTACAGACAAAAGCCAAAAGCATAAGCAAAAACCCAGAGAACGAAGAGGAGCAAATTGAACATTATGTGCACATACCCGAGTCAACTTCTCCTTGGCGAGAGCCACATCAGCCAAGGGATCCACATCCTCCAAAGCATGGATGTCGCGGGAGCGGTGACACATGTCATACGCCAGCTGAGCTAGGTAAGCCTGCACCTCCCCGGTCCCCTCTAGCACTTAAGTGATCTTCGCTAGGCTCCTTGAGCTCCCAGAACACCCTTCCTTACCAGATTTCTTGGATCAGCCTTCACGTGATGACTCGACCCATTCTTTCCTCTTTTGGATCCTTGTCATGACAACCTCTTATGACTCTTGCCCAATGCGTTCCTCGTCTCCAAAGCCACATCTTCCACACCTACTGGCTCAAGGACAAGCTCTTCCTCCACCGGAACCTGCTCATGATCGTCCCTGTGGTCGTCACCCTCAAACTCTGTCTCCTCGACATTCACCTCTTGGTCGCCCAAGCCCATTGCTTCTGCCACCAAGGGAAGCACATAAGCATAGTCCTCGTTCGCCAGATTCAACCTCAAAAAGTCATCCTCACACTCATCAAGCTTTGCCTTTTTCCCTTTGCCGGTCTCTAAGTCAATGTCGTACCACTTGGCATGGTCAACCTCGGCACGCAACCCCTCTATTACATCTTTATCTGACACCTTGTCATATGAACCTTCCTTCTTCCACGACCCACCGTCCCAAGACATCGTCACTACACCAAACAAAAGATGAGGGTCAAGCAGAGACCATAAAGCATAAAATAGGAAAACATTCAAAACAAAAATACAAACCCGGGACCCGAGCATAACCGAAATGACTATATATGCCAGGCGGCATATCCGGTACGAGCACCTAGACTCGAATGCCCACAGCACCCGGCGTATTCGACGCTCCATCAACTCAATTAACATATACTCTTGGGCACTGCACAAAGCTAGCAGTCAACAGGGGCGGAACAGTACAAACAGTAAGAAAGCACAAGGCACAAAGCACGGTACCTATTTTTTAGAAAGCCTTGGGAACCCGAAAGAGATATTCATGCCACTCCTGCCACTGCCCCCCAACGAGAAAGCACTTCCGTTGCCAGCTCTCATTCGTAGAAGTGGACAAGTTTTCCACCAAGATCTTAAACTTCCTCGGGACTTCAACATCACGCAACCCCGGCTGCCCTTCTTCGTACAGTACGCCATGTGCCAACAAGCATTGAACTCCTCAAAATTGGGGAATTCTTGCCCCAGTAAACAAAATAGTACCCATTTCCCCAATATATGTCTCAGCATTTTCGGGGTGACTTGTCTTGGGGCGACATGCAGACAAGCCAAAGTGAACTGCACATATGGGGGAAGCGGGAACATCAACCTGCATCTCAGCTGGTACTCGTATACCCGCGTGAAGTTGTCTAGTGGATCCCAAAACTTAACACCCTTGCCGAGAGGCCGCAATAAGACCTCATTGGGAATAACCCAATTTTGCCTAAGTGCTTTTAACTTTAACGTCGTCAGCCTCTCGAGATCTCGCCATGCTAAACTCTTCTACCTCCTGCAAAAGAGGGTCAGACGAGGACACGGGAGACCCTGCATCCGTAACAAGAATGCCCTTCCCTAAGTCAAGCGCAACCTTCGCCATAAGATTATCCAACTCCTCCTCCCACCGGTGCAAGGTGTCCGAATCAGGATCAGGCGAGCTAGAGACAACCACAATCTCCTCGTTGGACACCCACATCGGATATGTCATACCCTACATCCTCACATGTTAGACTTTCGCTACCTTAACCATAACTAACCCAACAACAAACTAACCAATCCCTTACTCTAGACTCTCCTAACAAAATCGCAAATGATACGCAAACCACAGCACAATCCCTACCGATTTGAAACAAAACAAAAGCAGAACCCAGAATAAGAACAGACATGATCATACCTCGAAAACTTGGATATGTGTAGTGGCAATGAAGCTGGTTGCAAACAGCCGAGCGGTCGTACCCAATCGATCGAGGATGAAATTGGACGTTCCCTAGGTTTGATTTCACAGATCGGTGAAGCACCTCTCCAAAAATTTGCGAACCACTCCTTTAGCCCTAGACCCTCTGTTTTCAAAATACGAACTCCCTCCTTCTGTTTCCTCCAGGTCTATTTATAGACATCCTGATTAACCAAGACCATCTAGATTCTACCAATCTCAACGGTCAGGGAACGACCACGTCGACCACAATCGTGCGAGGCATTTAAGACACGCCCCACGATCCCACGCACACGCATCAAATACGCGCATGTTAAAAAAAAAACGCCCAACCAGTGGAATCGTTACGACCTTAAAACTCGACATAAATGACCACGTGCCCCTTATAAATTAGTCATTTATGACACACGTGAGATATGGTGAATAGGCTCGTATCGTGTGCTCGAAACTTAACCCCAGCCACCTCACGACCCTCCCGTGGGGACTTAGGGACTCGGCACAATGCCTCCAACACCCAAGTAAGACATATTCTCGGCATAACTGAGGAATAACTCCCCACCCGAGAACTCTCTCGACTTGGAGACTTGTTAATACACAGTCAAGAACATTTGGCAATGCGGAGAATGTGGCGCAGCCATCCGGTCGCCGGAGACCATCCAGGCAAGACAACACCGGTAAGACCTCCATTAGCAGGCAAAGAATGAAGGTCTAGTAACGAAACACTTGCTGGAACCACTTCATAGCTACTAAACACCCCCGAAAGGGGAGATATCAAACATGACCGCAAATAAGTGTCACATCGAGGACTAATGGCATAGCTCCTGGTGCTAGCCTATAAAACAGGTATGAATTCCCAAAAGAAGTAAGTTCACTATTTCCTCCATACTCTCATACTATACAAGTAGCAATTGAATGCTGACTTAAGCATCAGAGAGTTGAAGACTGGGCCGCCCCAGTCCCGACTCCTGACAGGTTGTTGCTCGTGCAGTTACAGGATCCAGGAGCTAAGAAGACCTCTCGTCCCGTGATCTCGGGAGAGGTAGAAACAATACTCTTTGCTTTTAATTTTTGTTGTTATGTTATGAAATTATGCTGATATAGATATCTAATATTGGTGTTCCTATATATGTCTTTAATTCCTAAATTTTGAAAGTAGAAACCAAGGAATGGAGTTGTATAAAGTTGCTTAAAAATATAGAAGTTATTGCATGCTACTTTCTATTGGTTGTCTTTGTGGTAATTTAAGCTAGTCTTTTTAGTGCAATATTTGTGTTGTTTCTTCATTCTGAAACATTTTAGTGTCTATATTCAATAATCAGTAGTTTTTGATACATTTGAGTCATGTTTTGCTTTCAAATACTTTAAATAGGCTTATAGCAGGAAATTATGCAGATCAGTATTTCTGAGTTTTCGACCCAACTGTCTCTTTACTAATATCTGTGCATTTCAGTTGAGTATTTGAAGTTTGTGTCTGTATGAAAGTCGTAGTACACATGTTAAACATCATTTAGGAGTTTGAATCTCTTCAAAAAAAAATTGTAGATTAAGTTATGAATTTTCGAATTTGAAGGTCAGGTTTAAATGGTTTATGCATTTGTTACTATTTTACTGTTTATTGGTTTTGATTTCAATGGTTTCCTTCATTCAAACTTGTATAGATATTGAGATTAGATCATAAAGTTCCTATATGTGTCATTATTTTCTGATATTGAAGGTAGAAACCATGATTTTGGTTTGCTTAAAGCTAACTATAAGATTTAGAACTACTTTAACTTGTCGCTTCTTAATTTTGCTGTATGTGTGATGCTTTAGTTCAGTCCTTTATACTAAAAGTTTTGTGTAATTTCTTTTTGTTTTAACACCAAAATGTCTATATTAAATACCTAGAAGTTTTGTATCACATAGAGTTTTTGTTTTGCTTTTGAAAACAAAGTTTAGGCACTTTTAGCAAAATTTTCAGAAAAACCTGAAACTGAAGCTAACTTTTGAAAATTCATAACTAATTCAAGAAAAATCGTTTTAAAGTGATTTTAACTGTCAGAGTTTCTTTTGTGTGTCTACTACAAGTCTTTAGAAGAAATCAAAGTCAAATCCTTACAGTTTTGCACAGTTTTCAGTTGGAAGATTACTGGTTCAAAATGTTAGATTTGTGTTCGAGTGAAAAACTGTTTTGGTTAAGTATCCTATCTCATGTTTGACATCATAGCTGAATCTTAAATTGAGTTCTATGTCTATGATTGCTTAAACTAGTGCTTATATCTTTTTATTAGGAACTTGTTGTGAGTATCGACAAAGGTAGGGGGATCTGGGGAACCTCTACTCATTTTGTATTGTGTGCATATATGCTGGTTGATATATATAAATATGCTGGTTGATATGTTTGTATGTTTGTTTTGGAATGATTGCATATTTGATGGAATTACATGTTTGAAGTATATGTTATCAATTGGTGCATCATTCATTAAAGTCATTTGAAGGATAAGGGTGGTGAATGTGATATGAAATTGATCTTTTGCGTAGTTGAGTTCAAACCTCAGCAGGAACCATGTCTCATGTATGCCCGTGGTTATTGCGCAATTAGTATAGGAATGATAAGGGTAATTCGGGACCGGAGAAAAAGAAATGGACAAGATAACTAGCAAAAATGAATAAGATAACTAGCAAAAGAGGGCTAGGGATTGATTTTGGTGAAGTTGTTCATATAGTTGAGTATGCCGAGTCACCTTCTTGGTAAAATACATGGTATGGGACATGTAGGCTCAGTTTATTCTTCTATGTGAATTAACTAGATTGAACATCCATTTATGCATATCATGTGATCATTGTATGGTTATATTTTGTTTGGAGAGGATTAGCTTCCAACTGAGCCATAGGTTGAGCTCACCCCTTTATAGCCTTGTAGGTTATGAAACCAGAGAACAACGACAATTAGTGATTGAAGTAATTAGAATTATTTGGAGTTCACATTGTGTAATCATCATAAGGAATAGAGTTTCCTTAGAACTTTTGAGTTGTACATATTTTGATTTTGAAACGAAAAGTCAATTTCTTTAAGATGTTTGTTTTATTTTCTATCCTTTAGCTTATTTTTCGGGAAAAAAAAATCTACCCCAAAATTCGGGGCTTGACAGTTCCCAAACCTTTTGTGCCCAAGAACATTCCCATATGACATGAAGCACTGTTTCATCCCGGCTACCACACACCAAACACCCATCACCCCGCCCTAGGGGTGGCACTTCCAAGCCGAAAACCAAAAAAAACTGAGCCAAAACTGCAAAAATCGGGCCAAAAAAAACTAGGCCGAACCAGATCTATTTGGTTTGGTTTTTCGGTTTCAGCTTAGAAAAAACCGAGCCGGACCGGGAAACCGAAGTCAACGTTCCTCTCCAGTCAACATTCCAAAACGAGGTCGTTTTGGGTTTTTTTTTCTGTTCGGTTTGGTTTTTGGTTTCAACTTAGCAGAAATCGAGCCAGACCGAGAAACCGAAGTCAACGTTCCTCTCCAGTCAATGTTTCAAAATGAGGTTGTTTTGGGTTTTTTTTTTTTTTTGAAACCCTAATGAGTATTGGAGAGAGTCTCTGACTCTCAGTCTCTCAGTCTTCGCCTCCTCTCGACCTCTCCTCCTTTTTTTCTTTTTCGCCTTCTCTCCTTTTTAATTCAATCTCATCTCCGCACTCCGCCACCGGATTCCAGTCCTCTAATCTCTCATCTCCTCTCCTCTCGCCCTCTCGGTCTGACCATCACAATGAAGAGGGTAAATTGAACCCATCAAATCGGGGTTCCTCAAAATCGCTTGGCTCAACTGGTCGTGGTCGTGGTGCTACGATTAGTGTGATGAACAAATCGTCCTCATCTTTTTAGGTATGTTTTTCTTTTCAGAATGTCCTTAACTTCTCTACTGTATTTGAACTTTAAAAAATCATAAGTATTTGTAGAAAACTCTTTTTGCTGCGATTCTAGTTCTCAAATAATCTTTAGGTTGTCTTTTACAATTTTTATGAAGACACCAACCTGAAATTCTAAGCCGAGCTATACTGCTTGTAGCCAAAAAGGTCTGCTGGTCACAGTCAGAAGGTTAGCAGTTTTTCTCTACTGTATCTGAACTTTGAAAAATCATAAGTATTTAGAGAAAACTCTTTTTGCTGCGATTCTAGTTCTCAAATAATCTGTAGGTTGTCTTTTACAATTGTTATGAAGAGACCAACCTGAAATGTTTAGCTGAGCTATACATTTTTTAGCCAAAAAGGTCTGCTGGTCACGGTCAGGAAGTTAGTAGTTTTTCTGTACTGTATCTGAACTTTGGAAAATCATAAGTATTTGTATAAAACTCCTTCATGCGATTCCAGTTCTCAAATAATTTGTTGTCTTTTACAATTGTTATGAAGAGACCAACCTGAAGTTCTTAGCCGAGCTATATTGTTTTTAGCCAAAAAAGTATACTGGTCACGGTCAGGAAGTTAGCAATTTTTCTCTACTGTATTTGAACTTTGGAAAATCATAAGTATTTGTAGAAAAATCTTTTTGCTGCGATTCTATTTCTCGAATAATCTTTTGGTTGTCTTTTACAATTGTTATGAAGAGACCAACCTGAAATTTTTAGCTGAGTTATACATTGTTTAGCCAAAAAGGTATGCTGGTCACGGTCAGGAAGTTAGTGGTTTTTTTGTACTGTATCTGAACTTTGGAAAATCATAAGTATTTGTATAAAACTCCTTTTGCTGCGATTCCAGTTCTCAAATAATTTTTAGGTTGTCTTTTACAATTGTTATGAAGAGACCAACCTCAAATTCTTAGCCGAGCTATACTGTTTTAAACCAAAAAAGTGTATTGGTCACGGTCAGGAAGTTAGCAGTTTTCCTCTACTGTATTTGAACTTTGGAAAATCATAAGTATTTGTAGAAAAATCGTTGCTTGATTTGGTCTGTAATACTTAACTTGTTTAAATTGGTTTATTTTTTTTATGTAGATGCAAGTTAATAGTGTTGGTGTTGGTGAATCGGCAACTCCGACACCGGTTCCTAGTATGGGTGGATCACAAGCAAGTACCGGTCGTATTCCAAATTATTCCGGATTCTTGTTTCTTGATGTATAAACTTTTAAAAATGGACTTTATTTGTATTTTTTAATTTATGGACTTTTGAGTTTTACCATATGGAAGTATGGAGTATGAACTATGAAGTATGAACTTTATAATTTGTGTTTTAGATGTATGGAGTATGAACTTTAACTATGGACATTCAAACTATTTTTAGTGTTTTGATTGCTTTTGTAATTTGTATACATTTGGTTTGTGCCTTTTTGGTTATATTGATACATAGTTTTAAAATGTTAAAAGCAAGAAGGGTGGAGGAGCTGTTAATTTTTTTGTTACAGTTAAATTTATGGTCAAAAAATTTTACAGTTTGTACAAAGTTTTGTTAAAAAAAAAAATCAAAACTAAACCGGACCGCCGGTTTGGTTCGGTTTTAGGTTTGACATGTCTAAAAGTGGAAAACCGGGCCGAACTTTATTTTCAGTTTAGGGTAAAAACCAAACCGAATCAAACCAAACCCACACCTACTTGTTGTAGTCTTTTTTTGGTGAGTGCACTTGTTGTATATTGTATAGTGTATACTAAGAAAGTAAGAAAATTAAAGAAGCAAACAAATAAGTGCAGTAAAAATAAAAATGATACATACTCGAAGTGAAAGCTCATTTTGTTTTTTTAAGAAGATGAGGAAAATTACAACGAGAAGTCCATCAGACAACCAATTTGAAACGAATATAAACAGAAAGCACTAGACCATTGGATAGAGATGGTATTACACCAAATTTTCAGGTTAGTAAAAGAATGACTTAAAAATCTTCATTATGAGCCAAAAAGTTCATTTATGAGAAATTAAGAATGAGAAAAGGAAATGTTATCGAACCCATTTGTTAGAGTAGCAATATCACGGACGATAGCCTTGATCATCCAAGGACCGATTAAGAGTCACCTTCAACGACAAGGTTCTTGTAGTAGGTTCATGTAGTTGAATCTTTTAACAACTAAAAGACCATCTCTATGAGGCATGAGCATGATACTCGACAACAGGAACACTTGAGGGATAAAGTTGACGAGCACCAACAACTAGTTGCATGACATGAAACATCGTTGCAAGCAAATCATATTTTGTTGTTTGGCTATAAGAAAGATTGATATTTTCATTATTTTAGATAAAAAATGGTGGTTGAATGAGCTACTACTCAGAAATGTTTTTCACAAGCCTGGGTTCAAAACAGAGACTTGCTCCTACAACGTCTGTTCCACTAACAATTTAGCATGCTTATACTTGCCCAGCTTCATTGGATGAAAAAGAAGAAGATTGATATTGACTTATATTTAAAAATCAAACTTGTTTTTGATCATATATAGTTCTTTTTAATATCATTCTAAAACAAATCTGTGTAGCCCGCTTAGGCGCTCCAAACCTGCTCTTTGCCCTAGTAGCGCCTACTCCGCCTAGGCGGTCCGGGTGTTTAAACAAATGTTTTATTTTAGTATTATAATACGTTTAACATTCTTACCCTATTTTGATTTGTAAGGATCAATTTGACATTATTATTTTTTGAACAAAATGAAAGTTTTATTGATAATCTGAGGCTAGAGTGGCAATCTACAATAACTTCGAGGGTTATATAGTCCTATTACATTAGACAATAAGTTCATTTTTGAGTGAGCATACAAAAAACTAGACACAAAAAGAAACTAAGGAAGCATATTGTTGAAGCCAAGACGCTCAATTGCGGTACTCGTAGCACTACACAACCATATAGATGTAGCAAATCTTCCCGGTCTACCTGCTTTGCTGCTCACATACCAACACAGAAGCAACACTACATTTTATTGTTGCCCTTCGATCAGATCTGAGCTTAGAGGAATGCTAGAGAAGAGCGCGCTCAACATTTGATCACTGGTAATCTTGAATTTCTATGATGGTGTCGTAATAAACAAAATCATAGTTTGTTGCATAACGCCACTCGAAGCCTAAATACGAAACCTAGAAAAGCTAGAGCTCATCAGATTTTTCTAAAACTGAACCCAAGTCCAAAAGGTCCCATTTCTTTTGGACCCCAAAAATTCATAGAGAGACAGAATCCGATTAACTTTGGGCCAGCCAACTAACTTAGGATTGCCGGCTGCTTCCATCAACAACTTCCCGTAATTTGGTTGTGTTGTTGCAATTCTAGATCGGATGTTACTCTTCCACAGCTTCCATACTTCCCACCTCGCCATCTTAGGCGTTTCCATCATACCCCTAACCTCGACACCGACCAAGCACTGCACCCTCACCATGCCGCCCTCCGCCGCTGACCAAGTTAGAATATATGAAAGCCCACAATCCAAAAATCTCCTAGTAATCTCACCTAGCCAACATGAATCCTCTTTGAGCAGAGCCCAACTCGCACGAGTCTGAATCAGATCGTGCATCGTCGAAGCTTCCGGTTTCCCCAAATCTGGCCATCGATCTACAACCTTCATCTTCAAAAAGCCAAAGACTGCAAAAATTCCATACATTTGATAGCCGAAATTTGCTGCCACAAGCCGCCATTGCTGCACCGATGCGAGCATATGAGGTTCGATTTTGGAGAGCCGCCTTGGTCTTGACCAGAAGCAATCAGACTAGAATGGTTTTATGGGGTGGTCGCATGGAAAAACCAATTTTGGAGGAATGAAGATGGATTTAGGGATGTGGAGTAAGTTGCTCCACTTAGAATGGGGATTGGCCTTGGTCGCCATGTTTGGATCCCTGAGCACAGGCGGCTAGGATTTGGGAGCGGCATAAGTCACGGAGAGGATCAATTTGACATTTGAAATATTTTAGATGCAATTTTATTACTCTTACTCTTTATTTATTTTCAATTATATAAATAAAAGTTATAAAATAAATAAAAATTCAAAAAAAAAATCCGCCTAGAAAACTCTTAGAAACCCGCCTAAGTGCTCCAAGCCTGCCCTCCAACGCCTGACGAGTTTTCAAACCTTCCTTTTTTATTATCAAAGAATTAAAAATAGGGTGCTGAAATCTGCACACCCATTTTTACATTCCACACACCCTTTCAATTTTTTATTACTCTCTATTAACTCATCTTCCAAAACTACCCTTTCGGAGTTACAATTCCCATTAGCCGACTTCATTTTATTCTTCTTCCCAATATCGCCGTCGAAGGATCCTTCGCCGCCGTTAGTGGAGGAGTGCAAGAATCTTGGTGGCGGGCCCGGCGTTCTTTTCGACCTTGCAGTAAGCTTAAGCAATTTCTTCAATGGAAAACGAAGAGCGAATTTCGACATTGCTCAAAACCCTGTTCGTTGTCGAATTTCATCACCCTCAATCATGTTCAAGTCTTCAAGATTATTAGCCACTTTCTTCCCACCCCAATACTACCATATTAATCTCTCTCTCGTTGAAAATGGGTTACCAACTTCTCACCTCTCCCACCATCTTAGTCTGCTTGTTCATTGAAAGCTTTATATATATATAATCCACCATTGATCGATCATCCTTTCCTTGATTACTATTCCCATCATTCTCACTACATTTAAATCCGACGAGGAGAATAAGTTGAAGCGAAGAAACTGAAAAGGCAGCCCCACTGCGGCCTCCGCCTTGATGACTCTGACAAGCTCCGTCGCGAGCTCGAACTTCCCTCGCGGCTTTAAAATTTCCCAATCACCGGGACCGAAATTTATGCCCTCGATCACCGCCGGGGCCGAAATGCGAAATAGATTGAGATGGTTGAGGCGGTAAGGGCTGGGTATAGTTATCCTTGCTGTGGGGGACTGAGATTTGGATCAGTCTGATAAGAACATTGGGGAGAGAAAGATTGGGAGTGAGAGACCGAGAGAGGATTAGTTAAATCAGCTAAGGATGATTTGGTAAATACACCACAGGGGGTGTGTAGATTACAAAAAATGGTGTGTAAATTTCTGAACCCTAAAAATAATGTATGATCGGATGCAATACAAGTTAAAAGCTAATGTTAGCATCGCTCATTATTCAAACAATTAAACAACATATATATATATATATATATATAAACCGTACAAGTGATTTAGTACTTATAGAAGAAATAACTACTAGGATTGTGGTTCAAAACTAGTTCTTTGTTAGTTTTACATTATTTATTTGGTTTAATAAATTTATTCTAATGTATCTAGAATGTATGACATGGCAAGGTGGAGCAGAATAAAGAACTTTGTTTGTGGTTTAAAGATCTTGAGGAATCGTGAGGAACAAAGGAAGACGAAAGCTTGATGACAAGGGAGGGGGCATGAAACCTAAATCTCTGATTACAATAAGTATATGAAAAAAGTCCCGAAATAATATCGAGAATCTCTACAAAATACATGTCACGCCCCGACCCATAATTTTTACCTTTATTACTGGCATAATGGTAATAAGAATTTTACCGTGTTCGTCATTAAACGTAAAATATAAATGATCCCCAGAGAGGTGTAGGGGACGATTATTTTGTGGGATTATTTTAAGGAAGAAATTTTGACCGACGGTAAAAAATGGTAATTTTTTCTAGTAAAAAGTAATTTTATTGGGGTATTATTTTTGGGGTGTTGAATTTTGATTTTGGGTATAAGTTGGAGAGTGGACCGGGCCTTTGTTTTGGTCAAAGCCCGTTTTCTTTTTCTCTCTCTTCCTCCCGGCTTTCCCTCTCTCCCCCGAGCCCATTTCTGCCCGATCCTTCCAACCGCCCCAGACCGCCGCGCCGGTCCCGATCGATCGGTCTCTGACCCAGCTGTCGTTCAAGACCGGTGGAAGCCTCCCTAGCGCCGCCGATCGGGAGAAAAGCCGCCCGAAAGCTCCGGCTGCCCGAAGCCTCTTTTAGCCGGAACTCCTTCCTCCGGCCGCCATAGCCGGCAAGCCGTAGCTCAAAAGAAAGCCCTCCTCCCGTGCTTCAATCCCTCCAAAGGGCTCGCTCCATCTCGAGCTAGATAAGGAGAAATCGGTTTGTGAAATTCTAGGGTTTTATTGTGTGTTTGTGTTCGATTGGCATGGTTAGGCGTAGAATTGGAGTTTGTGGTAGTTAGGATTGTTGTAGAGGAGGTTGAGAGGAAGATGCTGCCAAATTTTGGTGACCATCGAAGGTCGCCGGAGTTGGTCGCCGGCCCGCCGCCGAGAAAATGTTTTTGGTGGGGAAAAATGTGAGTTTAATGGAATAAGTTTTAGAATTTTTGGAGGAGTTTTGGATAGGTTTGAGAATTGTTGAAGTTTGGTATTTTTGGCGGATTATGAAGTTAGAATCCGGCCATTGGATTTTATTTGGTGGAATGTGTTTTTGAGGATTTCGGTAAAATTTGTGGAGTTTTGAGGTTGGCAGTGGATTTAAGATTTTGGAGTGTTAGGCTTGGTTGAGCGCGAAGCATATTTATTTATGCATGTTTTGTTGTAAGCGTCGGTATTTTATTTAAGGTTTTATTTATTTGGAACAGGACGTGAGGAGGCTCGAGCGAAAGAGACCTCCGACCGACATCAGGCTTAGGCCTAACCTGTGAGTGGACCTTTGTTTTAAATATTGTGTTCGAAATGCTTTATCGTTTTGAATGATTTTTCTGTTGTTGGATATTTCCCGAAATTGAGAATTTCGGTGATTATACTCTTATATGAGAATAGTATGTATATGATTAAATGCTAGCTAGCTATACGTGATTTCCCCCATATCGAGGTACAATTCCGGTATGGGTGACTTGAGCGTTAGACGCGAGCGTCGTAACCCTGTGCGACTTTCTAATTTCGTATTTAATTATTCAAATATTTCGTACAAGGAGTAAACACGTATATATTACCACTCGGCCGTTTTCCCCCAGCCTAAGGTACAATTCCAGTGTAGGGTGATGTGAGCGTTAGACGCAAGCATAGTAGCTTCGTATGATATCTACTTTATGCAAGTTGTTCATAAATATCGTACAAAGGGTTAGGCGAGTGTGCATACATACTATATATATAATATCCTGGCCTGAGAGGCAATTTCTTAAAGTTTGGGAGTCTAGCCAAGCTGGACCCCAGTTCAGAATCTTTCCAGTGGAGCTCTTGTTTTGCCGCTGATGAAGCGTTTTCTTGGAAAGCATTTTTTTTGGGAAATATTTATTTGTTGTCGGAATCGCTTTGTCCACTCACTCTGACGTGTTAAATATTTTCCCATGGGCTCTTCGTTTTTAAAAAATACCCAGTCTGCAGAGTTCGCTTGAGGTCTAGCAGGAGACGTCGAGGCATAGTCACCCATCTATCCGCTACATTTCGCCAGTAGGTTACCTGTTTAATCTACTAGGGGTTTGTTAGCTTTCGCTGTATTTTATTTTATTTTTAGTAGCTCTGAATACTTTTGGAATTCTTCTGTGTAATTTATATTCTGGCTACTTTTGGGTTGTAGCGGAAGATTTATTTTGGAGTAAAAATGTGGTTCTTAAATTCTTATAAGTTAGGGTTGTCCATTTTTTAGGAAGGTTTGTCGAGTCTTCGGTAAATTTTTCTTGGAGGTGGTCCCCGCAGGACTCATCTCGGGTTTCGGGGTGAAATTCAGGGCGGGTCCTGACAGTTGGTATCAGAGCTCTAGGTTTCGTCTTCTGTTTTCTATTCACTATCGTATTTGCCTAAGTAGCCATAGTGTCTATAGAGTGATGATCCAACCGCGGCGGATTCATCGGTAGTTTCTGCTTTTGATACTATGTGTTATTGGGTATGTGTGGTAGTTCTGTTAGTCTTGTTTATAGACTACTAAAATCTTCCTCCTCAGGTGCTATGCCTCCTAGACGCCGACCCCTTGTGGCTACCTCGACTAACGCCAATGAGGGTGAGGAAGTGAGAGGTTTAGCGGATTCTATTGGGGCTATGTTGAGAGGTGTTATGGATAGGGTTCAGCCCCCTCGATATGTGAAGAAGAGAGATGTTGCTGATGCAGGGGCAGTAGAGTTCAAGGGTGCCAAGGGACCCCTTGATGCTTATTCTTAGGTGGACAAGATGGAGATGGCTTTCGAGAGCACAGAACTGCCAGAAGAAAAGAAAGTGAAGATGGCAGTTTCTTTTCTAGACGATTCAGCTTATCATTGGTGGACTCTCGCCAGGAGGAATAATGATGGTGCTCAGACTATGACTTGGGAGCAGTTTAAGGCGCTCTTCTTGGGTCAGTATTTCAACCACTCTCATCGTAGTAGGATCTAGTCAGACTTTCTGAATATGAAAAAGAGAGACGATGAGGGAGTCATTGAGTTTGAGCAGAGGTTCACCACTTTGAGCTATCATGTGCCCTATTTGATTCCTGCTGAGAGGACCAGGATTGGTATGTTTGTTGATGCGCTTGGAGGAGTGTTTGCAGACAAGATGGTCGGTGTTGTCTATATGACATTCCTTGATGCAGTTGGGGCAGCTATGGCCATCGAGACCAGAGGGACTTATAGTGCTCGGCCTCAAGATTTCAGTGGTCCCAGTCAAGGACCATCTAAGAAGGTTGCTTCATCGTTCGCTTCTAGATCTTCAGCGGGCAGTGGCAGTAGTGGGGGATTGGGTTATGGTCCTCGGGGCAGAAATAGAGGGCATTTTAGGGGACCCTCCAGGAGCCAGTTGGGTAGGCAGCAGGCCTGTCAGTTTAGCGCTGGTGGTAGTTCCCAAGGGGATCTTCTGGTGGTCAGACTTTTTCTTTTGGTTAGCAACAGCCTTCTGGATGCTTTGAGTGTGGTGCTATGGATCATTTCAGGAGAGACTGTCCTTTGTTGGCACAGAGGACAGCCCCTTCTCAGCAAGGCGGTCAGTTTTCAGCTAGAGGCTCTAGTGGTGGTTCTCGTGGTAGTTCAGCAGCCAGGGGTGGTTCTCAGCAGGAGAGTGGTCAGCGCGGACGTCCCATGACTCGCGCTAGACTACATGCTATGACCCAGCAGGAGGGTCGTACTTCTCCAGATGTCATCATTGGTACATTGTTAATTTTTGGTCAGCCAGCTTTTACTTTAATTGATCTCGGAGCCACGCATTCATTTATGTCTAGTAGATTCGCCCTTCATGCCAATGTGCCATCATCGTCTCTTCCAGGCGAGTGGCATGTTTCTCTACCCTCTGGTGAGGTGATGAGTATAGATTGGGTGTTTAGTGGTTGTGAAATCCTAGTAGAGGGATTTAATTTCAAGGCCGATTTGATTCCTCTAAATATGGTGGAGTTTGATGTGATCTTGGGGATGGACTTCTTAGAGTCTTATAGAGCTATGGTAGATTGTTTCAGAAAGGAAGTAGTGCTTCGAAGTCTGGATGGTTTTGAAGTTGTTTTTCAGGGGGAAAGATATGTGATTTCGAGTTGCTTGATATCAGCTGTGGCTGCCAAGAGATTGTTAAATAAAGGCTGTCATGCATTCTTAGCTCATGTTGTGGATGCAAGTATAGGAGTGTTGGAAATGGGGGATATTCCTATAGTAAGAGAGTTTCCGGACGTGTTTCCCGATGATTTGCCTGATTTGCCTCATGTAAGGGAGATAGACTTTTCTATTGAGTTACTTCTTGAAACTATGCCTATCTCTCAGGCACCTTACAGAATGGCTCCAGCGGAATTGAAAGAGTTGAAGACTCAATTGCAAGAGTTAGTAGATAAGGGTTTTATTCGGCCTAGCATGTCTCCATGGGGTGCTCCGGTGTTGTTTGTTAAGAAGAAGGACGGCACCATGAGACTATGCATTGATTATAGAAAGCTGAATCAAGTCACAGTGAAGAATAAGTACATGTTGCCACGCATTGATGATTTGTTTGATTAGTTGAGAGGTGCCTCTGTGTTCTCAAAGATTTATTTGAGATCTGGTTATCATCAGTTGCGGATTCGGGATAGTAACGGAGCCAAGACTGCCTTTCAATCACGCTATGGTCATTATGAGTTTGTTGTGATGCCTTTTGGACTTACTAATGCACCCGCGGCGTTCATGGATCTCATGAATAGGGTGTTTAGTCCATATCTTGACCGCTTCGTGATCGTGTTCATAGATGATATTTTGGTGTACTCGAAAAGTGAGAAGGAGCATGCCAAACATCTAAGATTAATATTGCGGACTTTGAGGAATGCTCAGTTGTTTGCCAAGTTCAGCAAGTGTGAGTTTTGGCTGAATAAAGTGGGATTTCTGGGTCATGTAGTTTCAGCTGAAGGTGTTAGTGTGGATCCCCAGAAGGTGGAAGCGGTGTCCAATTGGAAAAGACCCACAACTGTGACTGAGATTCGTAGTTTCTTGGGGTTAGCAGGTTATTATCGGCGTTTTGTGCAAGATTTTTCAAAAATTGCAGCTCCACTATTGGGATTGACCAAGATGGGAGTAAAGTTTGAGTGGTCAGATCAGTGTGAGCAAAGTTTTCAAGAATTAAAGAACCACTTGACTAGTGCTCCGATGTTGGCACTTCCGGATGATAGCGGGGAGTATGTGGTGTTTTATGATGCTTCTAGACGAGGTCTAGGTAGGGTTTTGATGCAGCATGATCGAGTGATTGCCTACGCTTCTAGGCAATTGAAGCCGCATGAGGTGAATTATCCCACTCATAATTTAGAGCTTGTAGCGGTGGTTTTTACTCTCAAGTTGTGGAAACACTATCTTTATGGAGCCAAGTGTCAAATTTATACCGATCACAAGAGTCTTCGGTATGTGTTCACACAAAGGGAGTTGAATATGAGGCAAAGAAGGTGGATGGAGTTGATCAGTGATTATGATTGCACTATAGAGTATCATCTAGGAAAGACTAATGTGGTAGCTGATGCTCTTAGTGGCAATCCCCCCGTGTCTTTGTTTCACTTAAGGATGGTTCGAGTTCCACTTCTTTGTGAGCTGCGAGCTACAGGGGTGGATTTAGCGGTGGATGAAGTGGGTGCTTTGGTAGCTAGTTTCCATGTGAGGCCAGTTTTGGTTGATAAAGTGCGGGAGGCACAATATAATGATCATTCCATAGTTCGGTTGATAGAAAGAGCAGCGAATGGAGCCGCCGTAAATTTTTCGGTAAGAAGAGATGGGTCGTTGTTGTTCAAAAGTAGGCTTTGTGTGCCAAAGAGGAACGAAGAGTTAAAGATTGAGTTAATGGAGGAAGCTCATAGTTCCGCTTATGCTGCTCACCCGGGGAGTACAAAGATGTATCAGACTCTGAAGGATTATTATTGGTGGCCAAACATGAAGAGGGAAATTGTAGCTTTTATGAGTAGGTGTCTGATTTGTCAGCAGGTGAAAGCTGAAAGGCAGAAACCTTCAGGGTTACTTGAGCCGTTGCCTATTCCAGTGTGGAAGTGGGACCACATCACCATGGATTTTGTCTTCAGTTTACCTCATACCCGTGAAGGGCATGGTGGTATTTGGGTGATAGTGGATAGACTCACTAAATCTGCTCATTTCTTGCCGGTGGGAAAGAAGTATTCGCTGGATAAATTGGCTGAGCTGTATGTGAATGAGATTGTCAGACTTCATGTCGTACCTGAATCCATAGTGTCAGATCGGGATCCTAGATTTGCTTCTAAATTTTGGGGAGCTCTTCAGGCAGCTTTAGGTACCCGACTACACTTCAGCACTGCTTTTCATCCTCAGACTGATGGGCAATCAGAGAAGACTATCCAAACTTTGGAGGATATGCTGAGAGCTTGTGCCTTGCAGTTTAGGGGGAGTTGGGATAAGAACCTTTCTTTGATGGAGTTTGCCTATAACAACAGCTTCCATTCGAGTATTGGTATGGCTCCCTTTGAGGCACTTTATGGGAAGCAATGTCGTACGCCATTATGTTGGAATGAAGTGGGAGAAAGAGAGCTTTGTGGTCCTGAGATTATTCATGACACAAATGAGAAGATCAAGGTGGTCAGGGATAGACTCAAAGCCGCTCAGAGTAGGCAAAAGAGTTATGCAGATGTCCGCATGAAGGACCTTGAGTTTCAAGTAAGTGATTGGGTGTTCCTAAAACTATCTCCTTGGAAAGGGGTAATACGTTTTGGCAAGCGTGGGAAGCTTAGTCCGAGGTATATTGGGCCTTATGAGATAATAGAGCGAGTTGGCTCTCTTGCCTATCGGTTTGCTTTGCCTCCGGAGTTGTCCAGGATACATAATGTGTTCCATGCATCCATGCTTCGCAAGTATATTGCCGATCCTTCTCATGTGCTGGAAGAGCAGCCGATTAGTCTGCAGAAGGATTTGTCCTATGAAGAGAGCCGGTTCAAATTCAAGATTGGAAGGAGCAGGTGCTTAGGAGCAAGTCTTTTCCGCTCGTCAAAGTGCTTTGGAGAAGCCACCAAGTAGAGGAAGCTACTTGGGAGTCAGAGGAGCAAATGAGGCAGCAGTATCCTTATCTCTTTGAGTAGCGAGTTTGTAAATTTCGAGGACGAAATTTTTGTAAGGAGGGGTGAATTGTCACGCCCCGACCCATAATTTTTACATTTATTACTGGCATAATGGTAATAAGAATTTTACCATGTTCGTCATTAAGCGTAAAATATAATTGATCCCCAGAGAGGTGTAGGGGACGATTGTTTTGTGAGATTATTCTAAGGAAGAAATTTTGACGACGGTAAAAAATGGTAATTTTTGCTAGTAAAATGTAATTTTATTGGGGTGTTGAATTTTGATTTTAGGTACAAGTTGGAGAGTGGATCGGGCCTTTGTTTTGGTCAAAGGCCGTTTTCTTTTTCTCTCTCTCTCTTCCTCCCGGCTTTCCCTCTCTCCCCCGAGCCCGTTTCTGCCTGATCCTTCCGGCCGCCCGACCGCCGCCGTCCTGCCGCCCTAGACCACCACGCCGGTCCTGATCGATCGGTCTCTGACCCAGCTGTCGTTCAAGACCGGTGGCAGCCTCCATAGCGCCGCCGATCGGGAGAAAAGCCGACCGAAAGCTCCGGCTGCCCGAAGCCTCTTTTAGCCGAAACTCCTTCCTCCGGCCGCCATAGCCGGCGAGCCATAGCTCAAAAGAAAGCCCTCTTCCTGTACTTCAATCCCTCCAAAGGGCTCGCTCCATCTCGAGCTAGGTAAGGAGAAATCGGTTTGTGAAATTCTAGGGTTTTATTGTGTGTTTGTGTTCGATTGGCATGGTTAGGCTTAGAATTGGAGTTTATGGTAGTTAGGATTGTTGTAGAGGAGGTTGAGAGGAAGATGCTGCCAAATTTTGGTGACCATCGAAGGTCGCCGGAGTTGGTTGCCGGCCGCCGCTGCCGGCGGAGCCACCGCCGAGAAAATCTTTTTGGTGGGGAAAAATGTGAGGAGTTTAATGGAATAAGTTTTAGAATTTTTGGAGGAGTTTTGGATAGGTTTGAGAATTGTTGAAGTTTGGTATTTTTGGCAGATTATTAAGTTAGAATCCGGCCATTGGATTTTATTTGGTGGAAGGTGTTTTTGAGGATGTCGGTAAAATTTGTGGAGTTTTGAGATTGGCAGTGGATTTAAGATTTTGGAGTGTTAGACTTGGTTGAGCGCGAAACATATTTATTTATGCATGTTTTGCTGTAAGCGTCGGTATTTTATTTAAGGTTTTATTTATTTGGAACAGGACGTGAGGAGGTTCGAGCGGAAGAGACCTCCGACCGACATCAGGCTTAGGCCTAACCTGTGAGTGGACCTTTGTTTTAAATATTGTGTTCGAAATGCTTTATCGTTTTGAATGATTTTTCTGTTGTTGGATATTTCCCGAAATTGAGAATTTCGGTGATTATACTCTTATATGAGAATAGTATGTATATGATTAAATGCTAGCTATACCTGATTTCCCCCATACCGAGGTACAATTCCGGTATGGGTGACGTGAGCGTTAGACGCGAGAGTCGTAGCCCTGTGCGACTTTCTAATTTCGTATTTAATTATTCAAAGATTTCGTATAAGGAGTAAGCACGTATATATTACCACTCGGCCGCTTTCCCCCAGCCTGAGGTAAAATTCCAGTGTGGGATGATGTGAGCGTTAGACGCAAGCATAGTAACTTTGTATGATATCTACTTTATTCAAGTTGTTCATAGATATCATACAATGGGTTAGGCGAGTGTGCATACATATTATATATATATATATATATTATTCTGGTCTGAGAGGCAATTTCTTAAAGTTTGGGAGTCTATCCAGGCTGGACCCCAGTTCAGAATCTTTCTAGTGGAGCTCTTGTTTTGCCGCTGATGAAGCGTTTTCTTGGAAAACATTTTTATGGGGAAATATTTATTTGTTGTCGGAATCGCTTTGTCCACTCACTCTGACGTGTTAAATATTTTCCCCTGGGCTCTTCGTTTTTTAAAATGCCCAGTCTGCAGAGTTCGCGTGAGGTCTAGCAGGAGACGTCGAGGCATAGTCACCCATCTATCTGCTACATTTTGTCAGTAGGTTACCTGTTTAATCTACTAGGGGTTTGTTAGCTTTCGCTGTATTTTATTTTATTTATAGTAGCTCTGAATACTTTTGGAATTCTTCTGTGTAATTTATATTCTGGCTACTTTTGGGTTGTAGGGGAAAATTTATTTTGGAGTAAAAAGGTGGTTCTTAAATTCTTATAAGTTAGGGTTGTCCATTTTTGAGGGTGGTTTGCCGAGTCTTCGGTAAATTTTCCTTGGAAATTGTCCCCGCAGGACTCATCTCGGGTTTATGGGTGAAATTCGGGGCGGGTCCTGACAGTACATGTATTCTAATATGTACCGACTAGCAAAAGTACTACTCTAATGACGACTTTATTTGATTTGAAACAACAGTGACATATTGGAGAGATCAGTAGATATGTAGCACTATTACTCAGTAGATATGTTGCACGATTACATATTCTACTGTTCAATAATGCAATTTTCCTACTATGTTGCCACCAGAGAATAAACTCGACGACAATTAGTTTCATCCTTCTATATTAGGAGGTTGCGACCATTTAACCAAGCAAAAAACATTGTTTACCTAGAACAGATAAGGCACACAAGCTGCATACTACTAGAAAAAGGTTCTAAGGTGACGAAATATTTATAATTCGTCACCTAAGTGAACACCTTACTGACGAAACCAGTTTCGTCACCTAAGTACACGTTTTCGTCATTTAAGTCAGGTGAGGTGACGAAATGTGATTTCGTCACTTTAGATCTCAGGTAGGTGACGAAAACCATTTTCGTCATTTAAGTAAATATGTAAGGTGACGAAACTTATTTTCATCACAAAAGGGTTCTCTCTTGCGTGACGAAAATATGTTTCGTCATGTAAGTAACAGGATAGGTGACGAAAATATGTTTTCGTCACTAAAGTGTCTCTCTAAGGTGACGAAATAATTTTTCGTCACTAAAGTTGCTATCTTAGGTGAAGAAATAATTTTTCGTCATGTAACATGTTACTATTTTATTTCGTCACCTTACTGAACTTGCTTTTTAAACGCCGATTGACCGGACGGATCGAGCCCTTATCGTTATCCGATGGAGCTTAATTTTTGCCCACCCACGTAATTCGTTATGCTGATCATATCTGACGGTCGGTTTTCAGTTCCTCTTCTCTGATCACCAAACTCACAATATATGTACTAAAGTTGTATAACTTTTTTATACAAGTATTGAGTTTAAGTTTCGTTTTGAAGACAACGTATACGTAGAGGCCTGAAACGCAAAAAAGTCGTGAAATAAGATATGACCGGAACGGTGAAATACGTCAACCCGTGAAAAATGAAGATATTCCGGTAAAATTTCGGTCCCGGTTGTTCCGGTCAACAAATTTTTCTCTTATTTCTACCTAGTGGTAGCCCTATCCCGGGTATTTATTTTTTACCAAATTTTTATAGCCCCATAAGCGTCTCATCGATTGGAAACTATTCTCAGTTGAAGGTCCGGCCAGATTACGTGATTTGGAGGGTCGAATAGCCGTTTCCGTCCGTTTAGGGGTTTGACCGCGCCGATTGACCGGACGGATCGAGCCCTTATCGTTGTCCGATGGAGCTTAATTTTTGCCCACCCATGTAATTCGTTATGCTGGTCATATCTGACGGTCGGTTTTCAGTTCCTCTTCTCCGATCACCAAAATCACGATATATGTACTAATGTTGTATAACTTTTTTATACAAGTGTTGAGTTTAAGTTTCGTTTTGAAGACAACGTATACGTAGAGGCCTCAAATGCAAAAAAGTCGTGAAATAAGATATGACTGGAACGGTGAAATACGTCAACCCGTGAAATCATGTTAGATCCTGCACTTGTCCAGCGCATCGATCCACACCTCTTCTTAGATCAAATTAGAAAATGTCACGTGGTTCCATCTTAGCCGTTTGCCTCATCGTCGAGCTAAACCATATCGGACCACGTCACCGATCCGCACCTTCTCCTATCCTCCAATAGAAACCCAAACCAGCTTCCTATATAAACACAAGACCTAACCCCCCACAAATCTCAACTCGCATCTCAAACTTCCCAAAATTTCAATTTCGTTCCCAAATTTACTTTGAGAAATTTCCGATGGCGCCCAAAGCCGAGAAGAAGCCCGCCGAGAAGAAGCCGGCTGAGAAGATCGTGGCAGAGAAAGCCCCGGCAGAGAAGAAGCCCAAGGCCAGGAAGAAGCTCCCCAAGGAGGCCGGAGCGGCCGCCGGAGACAAGAAGAAGAAGAGAAACAAGAAGAGCGTGGAGACTTACAAGATCTACATCTTCAAGGTCCTCAAGCAGGTCCACCCTGACATTAGGATCTCCAGCAAGGCCATGGGCATCATGAACAGCTTCATCAACGACATCTTCGAGAAGCTTGCTCAGGAGTCGTCCAGGCTCGCCAGGTACAACAAGAAGCCGACGATTACTTCTCGGGAGATCCAGACTGCTGTGAGGCTTGTGCTTCCTGGTGAATTGGCGAAGCACGCCGTTTCTGAGGGCACCAAGGCTGTGACCAAGTTCACTAGCTCCTGAGGTGTTGTGGGTTAGTCATTGTGATTTGGGAAATAAAATTAGGGTTATGGTTTAGGGGTTTCTGGTTTGTGTGATTGCTCAGTTTCCGGAGTAGATGGTTTTATGATGTAAGTAATCAGTAATCGATGTTCTATGGATATTGGAATTGAAATGGAATGACCTTTTATCTTATTCATCTATCTCTTGATTTCAGAATTTTTCATTAGATCTGTTTGAGTTTTTCATTATCCGATTGTCATAATGAATCTTTGTTGTGGTATTCTTCGCGGGAATATCACCAACAGTAGTTTAACTTTCGTGGCCTTAGACGGATGAAAGAATTATCAGCAAACTGACCGTTTTCGTAGTGTTAGTATTTTGGTAATGATAGTTGTCGTCATCTAAGTAACTTGGCGACCAACCAATTTTTGTCAGCTAACTAACTTGGCGACGAAATCATTCTCGTCAGCTAAGTAATTTGGTAACGAAACTTATTTCGTCAGCTAAGGAACGTGGCGACGAAAATTATTTCGTCATCTCAGTGCTTGGGCGACGGAAATTATTTCGTCATCTAAGTTCTGTGGCGACGAAAATTATTTCGTCATCTAAGTGGTTACTGAGATGAGAAAATAATATTTTTGTCACCTGAGTTCTCTGACCACCGCCCTTAGGTGACGAAATTTTCGTCGTTTGAGTGTTTACATGACGACAGAAGCTCTTAGGTGACGAAATTTTTTCGTTACCTTAGAGCTTTTTTCTAGTAGTGATATATATGATACAAGGCCCTTCAAGTCTCATCTTAAAATGATAGGGTATTATTGGTGATATAAAGTCACATAGTACGAAAATTAATATCAATGTTTTCTAGCTTGTTATTAAAGTAATGGAGATGTGCCTCTACATATATACTGACAGGTTTGGTATATGATGTTGGAATAGATTGTTTATTTTTGAAGTTGGTTGTAAGGATGTATCAAGATTTTTGAAATAAGTTAAGTTGAACCCTATATGTTACTATCCACTATAATAGTTTGTATTTTAGGTAGGGAGGTGAGTGAGAATTTATGTCCATCACCAACTACTCCTAACTTTGATATATTATATAAATAATTTTGTATCAAAAAAGAAAAAGTAAAAAAAGAAGAAAAACAATATGAAATTGGTACCTTTTAATAAAGACTCTTAAGTTGATGACTTTTCGATTTATGGTTTAAAAAACTCATTTTTCGATCACATTTTGACATTTCATCCGTTCAGTTTTTAGGTTTATATGAGTAGATCATTTATATAAATTTTCAGCCAAAATGGTGTTCGTTAAGATAACAAACTATATCAAATTAATGGAAGAACCAAATCTGTCAAATATGAACCGTTTAAGTTCATAATTGATAAATCATACTTATGAATGCCTTAACAATTTTCAATATAGCTTAAATTTTGGAGAAATGATCTATTTATAAATACCTATAAACTGAACGATCAAGATGTAGATATAAGATCGAAAGATGGGGCAAACTGAAAAGTTCTGAACAAGTCCTCAATTTATAGGTCATCGTTAGAATAGTTATCTTCATTTCCAACAAAAACAATAATAATTTATAGGGAATGTGCATGCATACTGCCCACCCAAACAAGATTGTGTTGATAAGCTGGTGTGGCATTATAACAAATGTGGGAGATATTCAGTTAAATCAGGGTATTGGGTGGCGGATTTTGAAAGAAGAAGAATAGAAGGGGGGTCAGAATCAGGAAGTAGAGTCGGTAATGGCTGTGTAGTGCATGCATGATGGATGGAAGAGACTTTAGGGACTGAATTTACCCAACAAGGTTAGGGTCTTTTTATGGAGAGCATGTAATGAATTTTTACCTTGTGGGACTGAACTAAGACGAAGACAAATCAACAAGTGAGTAGTGAGTGAGGACATCTGGGCAAACAAAGGGAGTGAAGGGACTACAGTATTCAAAGTTGCAGGGTTTAAGAGGTTTTCCCCACAAACCCATCACCTGGTAGCCATGATGAGTCGCTCTCTCCGTTCCAAGACTCTTCCTTTGCTCTTCTCCCGCAACCCCAAAGGTACTTTCTCTCTCTCTCTCTCTTCTACACTCCGCGCTCTAACCACAGTAGAAATGAATGTTTTTGCAGTGAACCCGTGTGAACTCTGGGCACTTCCATCTCAAGCCCTTTTCTCCACACACATTGTTGGTGAAAAACCAGTTCTTGTAAGCCATTCTACTCACCATCATTTTCAATTTGGACTCATTAATTTTTTCAATTCAAGATAATGTGGTTTGTGGGCATATAAAAAAGGTTTATAAATTGAAATTGGGCAGGTTCGTGATTTCATTCATTCTGCATTATATGACCCCAGACATGGTTATTTCGCTCAAAGATCAAGGTCGGTTGGTGTGCTTCAGAAAGCCATCAAGTTCAATCAGATTGAGGGTATCTAGCTCAAACATTGTTTAGTCTTTGATTTTCTTTTTAAGTTGATTTTGATATGAGTTTGTTTGTTAGTCATGATGGTATTTCAGATGTTACATATAATGGAACAATGATTTTGGGTAGGATCGAACGTATTGGCTATTATGTAGTGTATTGTTTCTTATCAGGAGAGAACATATCTGCTAATATCAAAAACGTAAAGAAATTCGGAATCTTTGTTGTCTAACCTTTTTGACTAAACTTGTCATATAATTTGTTTGACAATTTAGACGAACTCATGGAATGAATTCTTGTTTATTTTCAATATCAATCAAGTTTTCTTTGACCTACTATATGAAATGAACAGCATTCACTGTTCTTCTTCCTTTAAATTACCCGAAACTCTATATAGCAGTTCTATTGTTTTTCTCCACTTTTGTGTAAACACAAAACATGTTGCATTAATTCTTGTCTTTATTGAAGTGGATATGATATGAAGAAATACTTTTCATTTCTGTACTTATTGCAATATGTAGTGTTTCTTTCTGATGCATTGCAGGAATTTTTTATTTATTTAGTTATGATGGTCATTATCGAAGATAGTTATATTATAGATAGATCACCGGCACTTTTAAAGGACATAATTATAAGTAGCTTGTAATCTGCAAATAGTATCAAGTATTAGAATTTTTGAAAATTATCATGAATTACTTATCGTGGCCAACTATGTATAGTGTGGGAATCATGATGCTGGCTTCTAATTTGTGGAATATGTATACATGAATCCTTTATATATTACAGGCAGGAAAGCTTATATGAAATACTTGGATAAAATATACAAGGGAAGTGAGATATCGTGGTTTACTCCTGTGGAAATTTTTAAGGTTCTCTCTCGTTCTTTCTCTTTCTCTCTCTATCTCTCTCTTGTCTATCTAATTTCTGGCATAAGGAAAACTCAAATTATAATCTCCAGAGAGAAATCATTGTTGGAATGCCTTCTATCTAACAGGATAATCTGTTGTAGAAATATTAGTTTCCAAGCATTTACCAAAAATTAATCTTTATACTTCAAGTTAAACATTTCAATAACTGTCAATGGAATCAATCGTATCTGGTTGCATTACCTTCTATTATATGTATGAACGTCTTATCTCCATTCAGCTATATAGTGAAAATTGTTTGGACATTCTCAAATTATGATGTTAGGAAGAATTTAGTGGATGACTTTATAAATATACCTTGTTTTGAAGCTTATGAATGATGGAAATTTCTCATCTCATGCTTTTGCAAGCTCAAAAGTTTAACATTATAAGCTTTTCTTCCTTGCAGCCTTGGTATGCCCACGGGATAGCTGAAGCCATAATGCGTACTGCTAACCTTTCAGTTCCTCTTAAGGTAAGATTCCTCTTTTTGAGTATCTGCAAGTGGACATTTCACCTTTTTATTTGGCAATTTGCTTATGTTGGTCTGAATCACTGAATACTTATTTCTCCTACTGCAAATTTGATATCTTATTCAATTTATATATTAGTTTTGTACTTTTGTTTTTTGGTATATAATTTAAGAAAAAACTTATTCATCTGTTACACCTTTGCTTTTTTGGCATTCATCTGTTTGTGTCTGATTAAAAATTTAAATTAATCAGTGCATAGCTGTTTTCCTTTGATATTACTTTCAGTAATATATTTTACATGCCTACATTTGTTGATATATTAGAAAAGTAAAACCCAAGTTTTATCATTTTCTGGATGCTTTTACTGAGAGTCCAGTTTTTTGTCTCACCAAACAGAATTTTGAAATTACATTATTAACAGCATAATATTCATGTGGTTTAAGTAGTAGCTAAAATATCTATACTAGCCCGAGCCTTGTACCAGAGATTTGTAACTAACAGGGCATTAAAGTGATTGGTGGGTGAGTAAATCTTTGCTCGATGGGGTGTGGTTTCTTAGTTTGTTCACTCAAGTGTTGTTGCATTAAGCACACCCCTGAACCTCGGGTTAGATTTTACCCCTACACAATAAGGGTGGGGGCAGGGAACCACAGAAATATCCTTATACTATGCACTTCCTCTTTGTTCTTGAAACTGAAAAATGTACTTTTTCTATTTTCACTAGTAAGATCTGTACCTGTTTTATGTCTCATTTGAAAGTCTTCACTCCGTGCCTTTCAAAATTCTACTGATTATTACAAATTTTCAATTGATTGGGAAGACCATAGATGGCGAAAAAAAAGAAGAAAAAAAAAAAGAAGCTATTTGAGGCTATAGATTTACCTTACTGTCTAAACTTAACTGGATATATCAACTTAATTGTGCAAGTTGCAAGGTTTTTTTTATCCTCAAGTTGACGGTATGAGTCGATATGGTTTCCTACGTAATGATGGTTTACACAATCAGGTTGGAGCACTTAAATGCACTCAATACAATTATATCTTTATGTTGAGTCTCTATACAGACGTTAGTATCTAGATGCCAAGATGAAGTCCCTTCAATGTTGCTAGTTTGCAGTCTAGCATTGTGTAAAGCAGATAGGAGGAATTTTTATTACTCAAACATTCATATTTGCATTTTTTTTTTCGTTATGTTTCTATGTGCCAGATATTAGATCTTTTTATTTCATGTTTGTTTGTTTATACTACTCGTAGTCACTGATAATCCCTTTAGATAATCCCTCTAAAGGGAAGTACACACTGTTGTATAACTAATTATTTTATAATCTTTGTTTAGGGTTCTAAATGAATCCTTTTTTGTTTTTTTTAATGGCTTTAAATGTTTTGTTCCACTTGTCATGTATGCATTGACATGCCTGATACAAGTAGGCTAAACCCTTTATAATGTCACTCAGATATATGAAATTGGTGGTGGATCAGGAACTTGTGCAAAGGGAATCATGGATTACATATTGTTGAATGCACCTACAAGAGTTTACAACAATATGACTTACATGTATGTCCTTGACTATACCTCCATGTAACTAGAATAATTGGATTTCTGTATTCTTCACATAAGCTATAGCATAAACAACCATTAATCTAATCATGCTGCAGACATTATATCAGACTAACAATTATAATGTCAAATGCTGCATATGTAGTAAATTTGGACATTCTTCTAAATGATCATTTATATCTATTGAATTAAGTGTATTTTCTTACACATCTGCTTTGTTATGATTTTGACTGAACCAAATTATTAGATGAATAGCTTGTCAGGATTTCAGAATCCCATGTTTAACAAAAAAGTGAGGTTTTGATTCAGCAGTGGAGTTGGGCCTTTCTGTTCGCTTGAACTGTGTCCTATTGAGTGCCTTTTGTGCATTCATTATGAATAGTCTATCAAACTATACTTTTGGGTGGTCCACACTTTTTCTTTGTTTGGATTGAAGTGTCTAATGGGAAGAGAACTGACAACACTAAAGGCTATTGCATATAATACGCAAATCAGATGATTAGTTGAAGCAGCCGGAATCAGGATAGAACTTCCCTAATTAGGATAGAATTAGGCTATTGCATATAATGCACAAAAGTGATGAGATAAGGTTATCAATCTTGAAAGTTTATAGTTTTCTGAACCTGAATTTGACAAAATGTAAGCAAGAGCTTAGAAAGATAACTTCACATCTAACCTGACAGAGCAATATAATCTCCTTCTTGGAAACAAGCCACATGGCATTTCTCTTCCTACCTATTACCTTTTTAGTATTCAATTTAATACCATCTCATTTTTATACTCGTGGTATGAAGTTAGAATGCCAAAACATTGCAGCTCCTTTACTCTCTTCTTTGGATGGATATTGACTGCTCTGACTGTGGACCTAATTCAGTGGAACTATCTTTATTAGGCTTATTTTATAGACTAGGATATGAAGATTTATCACAATTGGGATCAATGTTTATAGCATGTATAAATTTTCTGATAAGAGTTAGTATGATAATCATATTTTAAGATAAGTCGAAAAGAAAATATTCCATTGTTGGTGTTGATAGTTCTGCCAATGTACTTTGGGTTCTAGCTGATTAATCTTTTTAATATTGATGTCGATGTGTATGTGGCTTGTCTGCATCAAGTTAGCAATATATTGTGTGTATGTGAGTATTTCTACTGACTATAATTACAATCTTGTCAAACTATAGCTCAGTTGAAATCAGTCCCTCACTGGCTGAGCTACAAAGAGAAACTGTTGGAGAAGTTCGTAGTCACTTATCAAAGTTTCGAGTCGAATGCCGTGATGCTGCTAACAGGAAGGGATGGGGTATCGAGCCTTACCTTTCATTTAATCATTATCTATATTTTGTCTAGTATATAACTACTTATTGTTTTCATATAATATATTTTCATGTAATACACCTAAAATCTTTACTAAACTGCTGTAGCTGTCTAGAAGATTGCCTAATCTTGATAAGATTTCCCTTTAACATCTATGCACGGCAAGACTTGCATAAACAAAACTTTGCCTCAATTAGAGAAATATATAATTCTCCAGTCTAGCATTTAACATGAAGTGCCCAATATGTGGGTTTGCTTATCCCAGCTCAGTACTTTTCCATTTTTAGGTGGTTCTTATTTCACTGTGCAGTTGGTAACTGTGTATAGTTTTCATACAATTTTATTTATTTGATAGGGGACGTGCAGCAAGAGCCATGCTGGGTAATAATGCTTGAGGTATTTTCTGTCCTTGAATTGATAACATTATGTCTGATTAACTAATTATACTACTGAGTAATAGGAACAATGAATTTCGTATTCTGTTTTTACCATCTTTGTTGAATTTAGTGAATGAGAATATTGTTTATTGAGAATGTGGATTCCCAAATCAGGAGTTTTCATCATTGCATATATCTGAGCCTCTCCATCTATTGGCAATTGATTTCAGAGTTGGAACTTTCAATTTTAACATTGTTAAATGTGAGACAAGACCAATGGACCATCTGAATTCAAAGTTGCCATAGCTAATCTTCCTAAGCAATGGGTAATCTGAACTCCAAAGTTATTGTAAATAAGATAGATTATGTAGCAATATTTGCAACACATTCATGATTGAATATTAAAATGATTATCTCTTAGAACTTAAGAACTTTAATTGCCTGTATAGAAACCCCCGAATCAACAACCTTAAGCTTATGCTCAACAACAATGTACACTAAATTTGCTTGGTGGGGATTATGATGGAAATCATAAGTGATGAAGATGGCCTAGGTGAGAACCCATCCTTGTCTGTAAGTCTGCCTGTGGTGGACTAGAAAGTTTGAAGTTGCAGACAAACAGAGTTGAGGTTGATTAACTGGAGAGATTGTGTGAGGATGAGAATTATAAGGAAAAAAGAACAAGAGGCGAAAGCTTTCTAGAGAGAAATATATTATGCATGACAAGAGGTGGTTTTAATAGACCTAGATAGCACCCTAAAAGTTTGATGGAAAGTGGAGACATTGGCAGGTTTTTAAATGCTCATGGGAACTTTTTTTATTTCTTTATTTTGGTTATATTTTGGGGTGATAGATTGATAATCTGGTGAATATTGGGGGCTTTGCCATTTTGGATATTCGCTTATACAAAATACCTTTATGTACTGATGCAAAGACATAGATCTAAGTTAGTATCTGTCTTGAACTATGAGATACACATTGGATTAAGTTTCGTTATATATTTTAATATTTCCATTCTTATCGATTGTATATTTGGACTTGAAGTGATTGTTGGTCTTGACTGCCTTGACAAACAGCTGCTGATATATAATGATGGCACAAATTTGTCTTGTCTGTTTCTCTCTCTATTAACTATACGAATTGTAAATTTAAATAATATTAATAGCCAACAAAGGTTGTTAGCTGGAAGTTTATATATATTCCATGTAGTCTAAGGGAGTTCCAGTTAATTAATCTCTGGCCCGGGAGTGAAATCCGTCTCTTGTTCTTCCAGGTACTTGATAATCTTCCACATGATCTCATCTAGTCTGAAAATCATGTTTCACCATGGAAGTTTGGGTGGCGAACCAAGATGGGTAAGCAACATTGTGTATGCGCTATCCATAAAATGCAATATTGCAGCTTATATCTTGTTATGTTTGCATCTGAAATCACTGAATAGTTTAGTAAGAATAAATTATTCATATCAACTCGGTCAATTGGTTAATCTGACCTTTTCTCTAAAGTAAGGGTACTCATTATTTTCCCATGAATATCTGTACTTTGGTAGGTCTGAACTTGTAAAAGTATTGAATTTCATTCCAGCCTTAACTGATCTTTTGGGATGGTCGATAGGAAAAGGTATCGAGTGTCCTTTAAGGTTTATACTGGTTATAATTATGTTTCCCTTCTGTCCACCATCATATTCGTTCTCCAATATCATTTGATATCATCTTATCTCTGACAAACCAAGTGGTATCAACCTTTTATTTAAACTGGTTAGATTAGATCATATTGGATACTGACTGTTGTTGCTGTCACTGATTCTGGTCTAATTTGAGACTGAATTACCTTTGTTTTTATTTTTTTTCTTTTATTTTCCTCTTTCTATTGTTTTGAAGGAAGTGCCCAATTTAAATAATTGATGAGTTATCAGTTAAAGTGTGTGCTCCTGGTGGTGGCTTGCCATATCCATGTCTTACTCATACTACGAGCGTAACATATCTCTGCTTATGTTTGCTGTGAAATAAGTTATGGAAAACCTGAACGCAAATTACATTTTGATTCCACTGAGCTCTTGTTGAAAACTTTGAGATCCTGATTTTGATTTTTCTGATTATGCTTTTTTGTTTTGTTGATAATTGATAGGGAAACACTAACTGAATTGTACAAGCCATTGCAAGACTCACTAATTAAGAAATGCATTAAGATCATCGACTTTGAGAAAAAACAGGATTCTCAAAGCAGTGCATTATTAAAAAGTGTTTGGTCTAAAGTCTTCCCAAAACCTAGAAGAAGTTGGCTACCAACTGGTTGCTTGGTAAATCAATTTCTGTCCATTTGTTTTGTTTTATTTGGTTTTTTAGAAAACGAAATCATGTAATAGTGTTGTTTTTTATCATCCAGAAACTACTTGAAGTGTTACATGGAGCACTACCAAAGATGTCTTTGATTGCTTCAGACTTTAGTTACCTACCTGACGTGAAAATACTTGGTGAAAGAGCTCCATTGGTTTCAACCAAGGTATGAATACTTTTTTGAGTTTTTTCTGATATACCTGTCATAATATTCTTTTTTCTTTTTGAATCTATCATAACATTCTTTAAGTACTTGATTTGTTTGAATTTTAACTTTGGGATTGGAAATGTGTACTTGGTATTTATAATTCTGAGCCAATTTAAGCAACGGTAATCTAATTCCGGATTGGCCCAGCACGGCTCTAGATGGAGACAAGTTTATGTCATTCATAAGTTGTATGTCCTGGAATTTGACCCATATGATGTCTAAAACCTAACCTGTTCATAGAAATGTTCCACCTTCACCCTTTGCATCATCAAAAACTATTCTCGTCCTTTCAATTTTGTGAAACCGTAAAAGTTGCCATCACATCACCTCTCCCCAATGCCATTCATCTCTTTCTTCCACAAAATTATTCCTCACACAAAGCAACACATTACAGGAGGCAATTTATTTCCTGCAACTGATGGCAGCACCCCCTGTGTGGGCACTACCATCCGTCATAGCAGCCATAAGTTTTCTTTTCTCTTTCGCCTTCTCTATGCTTAAGTGTGTTCATTAGATACTTCAAGAACATAAAGGTGTATTTGATATCTGGTGTGTGTGTGTGTGTGTGTGTTATTCTAAATGGTGGGTTCCGACTGCGGAGTAAATAGTATGGGATTGGTTATTATTCATTTTAGTTTAACATACTTCTATGTTCACATTGTTATACATGCTACTCAATTCTAGTGCAGAATAGTATTTCACTGGCAGTTAGCAATAATATGACTACTTTGATTTTCTCTGTCTACAGAAAGATGGCAGCAGCACAGACTATGGCAGTTATCTTGATGCAAAGGTACAGCTTTTGTTTATTTATTCCTATACTTCTATTGTAATCTTACATGCCTGCACAAAATGCTGTTTATATCTCCATTACACTGCCAATGTTTTATGTTTTTTTTTTATCCCTTAGCGTGATTAGGTGCATCACTGGAAGTATACAACATGGGTGTTGTGTTGATGCATCTTGTCCTTGTATAAAATGTATAGGAAAAATTCTTTTGCTTGTAATAATAAGCATTGCTATTATGACCCTTTCTTTTTTCTCTTTTATATTTTTCGTAGCACATATTCTAGATTTTGAGTTGCTGAATTTGTTACACGTCATGAACTCTTACCTTAGGGCTCATGATGTGGACCAGATACAGTGGGATTCTGGTCTTTATTATAGGCATCTGCACTCTGCGGCTTTCAGAGAGTACAGGGATTTCCCTTTTTATGTTATATAGTGTTGGTCATTAGTCGTCTTCTGGGTGATATTCAGATGCATTCTAATTACCTATAGATGGTTTATTCTCGCTTGTTCTGTGGTGGACTACTTATCTACCGTTATATGCTTTATAATCTTCTGTATTTATTCATGATAGTCATTTTACGTATGAAATATGAATTGGTTGTCTCTCATCGTTACCTCCTGTTCCATCCTGCTCTAAAACTGCAGAATTAAAGGATAGTTAGTTGCTCAGTTTCTTAATGGAAGAAGCTGTTTAGGGAGGCAGAAGAGGATTGGACAACTTCTTTAAGGGAGATGGATTTGATAAGTAAAGATTCTAATGCTTCGGGGAACGGATAAAAACCCAAATTTCTTTGGGGCTGTGAGGTGATAGCTATAATTGCAGTGGTATGGATGGAAAGAAATAAAAGGATCTTAGAAACCTACGGTGGTGCGGAGTTGGATGATTAATATCTGAGTAGTATAAATATTATACCCTTTCACCATTATTCTAGATTGCAAGCTGTTGTAGTCTTGGTTCTAATATGTGCTAGCGTCAACTGAGCATTTTGATCTGTTGCTCAGAACTGATACTATTTTATCATTATTATTGAAGTTATTGAAGTTCTAAAGGTAAGGAACTTTTTTAACCTGAAAAGTTGTGCGATTTTGGTTTTCTTTGCAGGGGGATGCCGATATCTTCTTCCCTACCGAATTCTGGTTATTGGAACGTATTGATCATTACTGTTCTGGATGGAAGAAGCTGCAAAAAGATGACTCATCCAAAGAAGGAAAGAAGAGGCGAACAATTATAGTGAGTTCAGTTCTATTGTAATGCACGTTTTTGTTTCCGTCGACCTTAGATACATTTCAGTTTCTACTTTTAGTGGCTTGTCAAGATAACATTTTTTAGAGGGATAATTAAGATTAGTCAGGTTCACCCTTTAGGCTACAATTTTGTTTGTTGTTAAAGTACACTGTCCTGGGACCTTAGGTTCCATTTTCATTGTCCCCCAATATGAAGAAGATAAAAAATTAAAGAAAAGGTAGAACCAGTAAAAGGATCAATTATGTTAAAGGTTTGTAGCACATGTTCACAATATTAGTTTAGAATGTTAAACACTGCACTTTGGTTCACAATATTAGTTTAGAATGTTAAACACTGCACTTTGCTAATCGTATTTGCTTATGTTGTAGCTTGATACATCATCATTCATGGAAGAATTTGGATTGCCGTCGAGGACAAGAACCAAGGATGGATACAATCCACTTTTGGATGACTTCAAGAATACAAAATTCTATTTAAGTGTCCCAACACATAATACTTCATAGAAGGCTGGTATTAGTGACTTCTTCATTTCCAAGTTGGCTTTGTCTTGCTGAATCTGGGTATCAAAATTATACGAGCATTGCATCTCCAGCTCAACTTTTACTTGTATTTATCTGCATGATCAGAGTGTCTCTCTTCAAATATAGATACCTATGGCCGAATCCTTAGGAAACAGTGATACTATGGCTATTGAAGATGGAAAATGCAAGTTGGCTTTGTTATGAATACACAAGATGATAATAATTTTAGAGAGAAGGTCCTGTAAAAAAGAGGATGTCATATTGCCATTGAAGCTGGGCATTCTCGTTTTTGTTTCACTTCTACGAGTTCTACCGGTCTTTTCTATTTGTTTCAGTTCTGAACTTCTGAGAGCTAGAGCTCGTATGGTTATATTTCCGCACCATTATAAGATGGTTACTACAATAATTCACAATTATTTTGTATCTTTACCATGGTACTGTACTATTGGCCGATTCACTGTCAGTTTAGAACCGAAAATTAATTGCTACATTTCTAAGATTTTAGATGTTTGAGGTCTATTTTTTTTCTTTGTCAAATTGGGAATCTTCCCAAGATCTGTAGAAGTGCTAGACACTGTTACATGGTCCCAGCTTCTCATGTTGGATTCAGGTACTAGAAACTGAAGGTGATGCTAACAGTTAGTAATGCTTACCTCATGAAAGTGATTATTTGAGTTCTGAATTTCATTAGACGAAGTTAAACAATTAGTGCATGAAGTGCGTTAGTAGTTGGGGAATTACGAGGCGAGCTGGCTAGAAGGTTGCACTTTGTTTAGCAAAACAAGCCTTGAACCGACTTCTTTGCTTAGAGTCGGGAGTGCCACAATATGGACTTTGAGTTTGAAGTCTAAAGTAGGCAAGGTACTCCTATCTATTTAGAGATGATCGAAGAACTTTTGTATCCATTTTCATTTTAATCTTTGCATATAAATGAAGTTATCATCTAATATATAAATTCTAGTTTTTTATGTTGGTAGAAACATCAACAAATCAATGAACTAATCGAAAAACCATTGTAGTTTGTCATGTTTTTACAATCGTAAGTTTAGAGGATAAATCGACATTATAACCAAATGGTACAAATTCATGGAATAAATTGGTTATCATCTAGTTTTTTTTTTTTTGAGAAGTATATAACTGAGAGTTGCTGACTACAGAAAGGAGCTTAAGATCACGAATTCCGTAATCCATCAATTTATTGAAAACTTGAAAGTTTGAAATGTAAAAAATGGTGAATCACAAGCGCTGATGATCAATAATAAGGGTCATGGAGGAGGCTATAGGTAGAGCCGCTGCATGTGAAGCCCATTAATTAAAGGAGAAGGCCGCCGTGAAAGTGAGAGGTGAAACTGTGACTCTCCCTATTAATCCCCAACAGGCTCCTCTCTCTCTCTCTCTCTCTCTCTCTCTCAGCAACCCTGGCCCTTTACATATATAGACATAACTCGACCACGTATCCATGGCATCTCTTAGATTTCAGCTCAAGCAGTTTGTTGGATCCTCTTCTCTTCATTTTAACTGCTAGGTAGCTCCATCTATGTCTTTAACATATGTAATGTTTGGCTCTACTTCTGCAATCTGGTTTGTCCTCTCTCTCTCTCTCTCTCTCAGAGTTATCAAGCTTTGTCTTTATCGATCATCCTCTGCAAAATAGTCATTTGATTTGTTTCTCTATTTACTTGCAGTAATTTCATGCATTTACTTATGAGAGATCACTGCTCTTTCAGGTACAGGGCCCGACCTGTCGCGAAATTTCACTAGGGTTTGTCGTTGCATGCGTAATCGGCTCGATCGTCTTCCTTAGGGTTTTCGATTAAAGTAGTTCCCCTATAAATGGAGAAGGAAGAGAACAACTACTCGGTACAAAACTAAGCTTTTTCGTTGACAAATCTTGTCTTTCCTCTCTTTGATTCATCACCATGATGTATGTCTGCTCTACTAATAATTATGAACTTCTGCAGGCTGCTTTCCTGCCACCAAGCTTTAACGGTCTCGATTACATCTTAGACCACCATCATGATCAAGATCAGCAGCAGCTGATGAACTCATCCCATGTCGACCAGACTTGTTCGAGTCACGAAAACAACAACAATGGAATGGTCAATTACTTGCTGAATGATCATCACCATGATCAGCTTCAACTTCAACATCAACAACCACAGCAGACGCAACATCCTCCTCCGGCAGGATTTGGTGGTGCTTCAAGTACTTCGTTTGATAAGCTGAGCTTTGCCGACGTGATGCAGTTTGCGGATTTTGGACCCAAACTAGCCTTAAACCAAACAAAGATTTCAGAAGACGAATCCGGGATTGACCCGGTTTACTTCCTTAAGTTTCCTGTTTTGAACGACAATAAGTTGGACGACGATGAGGATCAGTCTCTGATGTTTCCGCAGCAGGATGGACCAGACAGTCGTCAGGAAGAAAGATTTACAAAGTCCGGTGAAGAAGAGGAAGCTCGCGGGGTTTCGGGTAGTACTAATAATTCGGTGCAGCTCCGGTTTCTTGGAGATGATGTTCAAAACCCTAGAGGAGGACTACCGGAGCCGCCAAAGAACAAGAGGAAAAGGCCAAGAAGTACTAAGACGAGTCAGGAAGTTGAGAGCCAGAGGATGACTCATATCGCCGTTGAGAGGAACCGAAGGAAGCAAATGAATGAGCATCTTCGAGTTCTCAGGTCACTCATGCCCGGTTCGTATGTACAAAGGGTACGTAACTTAAAATTCTTAACGTTTTGAATAAGTCTTTGCACTACTTCAATTAATTGGATTTGCCTTCTTAACAATAATAGGGGGATCAAGCTTCTATAATTGGAGGAGCTATAGACTTTGTTAGAGAGTTGGAGCAGCTCCTGCAGTGCTTGGAATCACAGAAGCGGAGAAGGCTCTTAGGCGAAGCGCCTCCTCCAAGACAAGTAGGAGCTGATTCCGCTGCGGCGGCTAATATGGCGGTGCTGCCTTCACAACCAGATCATCAAGGTGGTGGTGGCGTGCCATTCTTTCCGGTGCCTAATTTGCCTCTGAATCCAAATGATCCAAACAAGTTCGTGGACTTTGAAACAGGGCTCCGAGAAGAAACTGCCGAGAGCAAGTCGTGCTTCGCAGATGTTGAAGTGAAGGTTTTAGGGGTAGTGGCGGAACTAGGATTTGAGAAATCGGGGGGCCAAACTGTCACGCCCCTATTTTTCGAAAGATAATTTCAAAAATTTTGGCATGATATATCCTAAAATACTAACATCCCAAAACCTGTTTCAACAAAAATCAAGGAAAATAACTCAATGCGTAATGTAAATTTACACACAACCCCAAATTGAGTTAAATATTACATTTCCTTGTTTACATAACTTTAGAACAAGACAGGAAACACTCACATGAGTTTAATAGTTCCTATCCCCGTGAATATAAAAGAATATACAAAGACACACCCAAAACCCAACAAAAAACCCTGCCACTACGCCTCCATCTCAACCCTGCTGATCCTCACCTGCAGGTCTAAACCCTACACCAAAATAATGGTGCACCGGGTTGTAAAACAACAAACCCGGTAAGCTAAAAAGCTCGTATGAGTAAACTCAAAACATCACAACATTTATCACATCCAATATTCATAAGAGAGATTGGATCAGAAATTTCAAACCACACAACAAACACATTACCCAAGAGATGTACCCATGAGTCCCAGATATTTAATAAAATACCTCTCATGACCTACAACACCACTATGTGTACCCATGGGTCCCAGATACTATACAGTATCTCCCATGACCTACACTGACAGACGGACTAGAGCTCTATTCCTACCGTATCCAATCACCCGGCCAAAGGCTTGGGATCCCGGTTTGACTGTCTAATATCACCACAAAAATGATAAATAGCATCTTAACCGCAACCAATCACCCAAAAAGGGCTTGATACCCGGTTTGGCTATTTATCCAACAATCATAAAGATTTTCACAACATTATCCACAACAACACAAGATCATATTTATTATTCTCAACAACATAATATATATCGCATCATTATTCTCAACATCACAATATAAAGAAAACTTGTTTTTATCTTACCTATGAGCCGTTGGCGATCAAGCTCATATAATTTTAAAACAATTTAAAAGCATAATAATAAAACCAACATCATCATCATTATCATTATATAACCATAAAATCCTTAGGTTCAAAAGTGAACCTTGGTGAGATTTACTCACCTAGATATCCAGCTGCAATTTCCACAACCAAAATTAGCAAGCGAAACACAACTTCACAACCACCTAAAAACACACAATTAAAACCTTAGTAACTAAAAATACTAAAGGCTAACACAAAACCCTCAACTAATCCCTTAAATCAAGAGATGACAACTTTCCAGAGTTGTCGAACTTAGAGACCCACAAAGGCTGCCTCTAATCCTCCATTCCTAACTCAAACCTCCACCATACCTAAAATCACATTTAACGTTCTAACATGCCAACACTTCTTAAAAACTAACCAAACTACCACTCAACAGGCTCACAGCAGTAAGGACTACCTAACACAGAAAACTAGGGCTGCAACTCAACCGGACGCGCCGCCACGCGCCGCCACAGGCGGCGGCGAGTGGGCCTCACGCGCCACCCCATACTTCCGAATTTGGGAAAACTCCCAACAGCAAAGTTGAAGCTTGAAGCAAGGGGAGCAACTTTCATACCTGAGACTTCGACCAAAAATGGCCGGAACTGGCCGGAAAACCGCCCGCACAGTGACCAGAATTTTCGAAGCCAAATCTGCAAAACCGGCCTTAAAACCTTAAAAACTTGCTTCAATCCAAGCCTAAACACTACCAGGGGAAAGAGAGGATCAAAACTCACCAAAGAAAGTACCCCGTCGCCGCCGCACACGGCGGTTCCGACCGGTGGCACAACAGCCCCTTTTTGCCGGCCAAAACGTCGTTTCCGGCGTCCTACTCCGAGCAGCAACTGCCCAGCCTTGAAGAGGGCACTTGTGGGAGTCGAACGGGACCGGCGGCGGTCCAATTGGCGGTCGGACGGCAGAGCTAGCTCCGGTGGGAGTTTGGCGTGCGGGTGAGTTCGGGAGAGAGAAAAGAGAGCAGAGAGGAAAGAGAGTGAAGCGAGTGGAAAGAGTGAGAAAAGAGAGAGCTGATTAGTGTTAGGGTTTTCCAAATAACCCACACACATTTTTCTACTTAAACACTTTCCACACCCGGAACTTAACTTCCTCTGATCAAATTTTTCTCATACGACATCCGTTTTAGACGTGCCGCATGTCTACGAACTCGTATCGACAAGCTCTACAACTTTCACGAAGGAAGTTTTCGAAGATAACTTACGGAAAATAAAGTCAACTTTTGGTCTATTAAAAAATCAAGGCAACTTAAATAAACTCCCGAAACTTCAACTTCACAAAAACCCAAGAATTTTCAAAATAATCCTTCATTAAATAAAGGAATAATACAAGGAAAAATGATATGAAAATCTAGGGTATTACAATCTACCTCCCTTAAAGGAATTTCGCCCCGAAATTCAAAGATACTAATCCAAAAACAACTTGGGGTACTTAGCCCTCAAATCCGACTCTAACTCCCAAGATGCATCACCCTCATCATGGTGACTCCAACACACCTTAACCAAATCGACCTCCTTCCTTCGAAGCCTCTTGGTTGATCTATCCAAGATTCGAACCGGTTCAACAACAAAGGTTGCATCCGCATTCACCTTAATAGAATTAAAATAAATCACATGAGATGCATCCGGAACATACTTCCTCAATAAGGACACATGAAACACATTATGTACCCCGGACATGGTAGGAGGTAAGGCAAGCCGATAAGCCAAATCTCCTACTTTCTCTAAAATCTCAAAAGGCCCCACATACCTAGGAGCCAACTTCCCCTTCTTGCCAAATCTCACCACCCCTTTAGTAGGTGAGACTTTCAAGAACACATGATCCTCAACATCAAACTCTACTTGCCTCCTCTTCAAGTCGGCATAGCTCTTTTGCCTGCTTTGCGCCGTTCGGATCCTATCTCGGATAATAGAGACCTTCTCAGTCGTCTCTTGGACAATATCAGGACCCAACAGCTCACTATCGCCCACCTCCGCCCAACAAATAGGTGATCTACACGGCCTCCCATAGAGTGCCTCATAAGGTGCCATGCCGATACTAGAGTGATAGCTATTATTGTAGGCAAACTCAATCAATTGGAGGTGATCCTCCCAACTTCCCTTGAAGTCCATGACACAAGCCCTTAGCATATCTTCTAACACCTGATTCACCCGCTCGGTCTGCCCATCAGTCTGAGGGTGAAATGCTGTACTCATGTCTAAGGTAGTACCCATGGCTTTCTGAAAGCCACCCCAAAACTTTGAAGTGAATCGGGGGTCTCGATCTGAAACAATCGAAGTAGGCACTCCATGAAGTCTCACTATCTCCTTCACATACAACTTGCATAAAGCATCAACCGTGTACGACATCGACACGGGAAGGAAATGCGCTGACTTCGTCAAACGGTCCACAATCACCCATATAGCATCATGTCCAAGCTTGGACTTAGGCAGTCCAGTCACAAAGTCCATAGAAATCTGCTCCCACTTCCAAGTAGGAATAGATAGTGGCTGCAACATACCTCCTGGCCTCTGATGCTCCGCCTTCACCTGCTGACAAGTGAGGCACTTGGACACATACTCTGCTACATCTTTCTTCATCCCACTCCACCATAACTGCCTACGCAAATCTTTATACATCTTGGTGCTCCCTGGGTGCACCGTATAACGAGATCGATGTGCCTCCCAAAGGATCTCCCCTTTGAGGTCATTACTATCGGGAACACACAATCTCAATCTATACCTCAATCCACCATCTGATCCAACTGACCACACGGTAGGACAATCATCCAACAAGTCCACCACTAACTCCGCCACCTTAGCACGTGAGAACTCGTCATGTGCCTGGCCCTGGATGATCCTGGAAATCAAGGTGGGCTGCAAAGAAGCGCTTCCAAGGAAGATCCCCTGCTCCTTGCCCGATGGTAGAATGCCAAACTCAGAAGCAGTCTCCAACATGAGCCACTCCTGTACCATCATAGAGGCGACTATACCCCTAGGCTTCCTGCTCAATGCATCCGCCACTACATTGGCTTTCCCAGGGTGATACTCCAAAGTGAAGTCATAGTCCTTAAGGAGCTCCATCCACCTCCTTTGCCTCATGTTCAAATCTTTCTGAGAGAATAAATACTTCAAACTCTTATGATCAGAAAAGAGTTCGAACTTCTCTCCATACAAGTAATGCCTCCAAATCTTCAAGGCAAAAACTACCGCGGCTAACTCTAGGTCATGAGTGGGGTAATTCTTCTCATGAATTTTCAACTGTCTAGAGCCATAAGCCACAACACCGCCAAGCTGCATCAACACACAACCCAAACCCCGATGAGATGCATCGCTATAAACAACATAGCCAACACCACTAATAGGAATGACCAACACTGGGCCGGTAGTCAACCTAGTCTTCAGCTCCTCAAAAGCTTTTTCACACTCTTCAGTCCACACAAACTTGGCATCCTTCTTTGTCAACTTGGTCAAAGAAGAGGCAATGCTAGAAAATCCCTCAATAAATCTTCGGTAGTATCCTGCCAACCCAAGAAAACTACGGATCTCTGTAGGAGTAATGGGACGACTCCAATTTAACACCGCCTCCACCTTAGAGGGATCCACCGAAATCCCCTCCTTTGATACCACATGACCAAGGAACCTGACCTCTTCCTTCCAAAACTCACACTTCCCAAACTTTGCATACAACTTGGCCTCCCTAAGAACCTGTAGTACAGTCCGTAGATGCCTATCATGATCCTCCAAAGTCTTGGAGTAAATCAAAATATCATCCACAAATACTACTACAAACACATCCAAATAAGGACTGAACATGCGGTTCATCAAATCCATAAAAGCAGCAGGGGCATTGGTTAGACCAAAAGGCATAACAACGAACTCATAATGCCCATATCTAGACCTGAATGCTGTCTTCGGAATGTCCTCCTCCTTCACCCTCAACTGGTGATAACCGGACCTCAGGTCAATCTTAGAGAATACCGTAGCACCTCTAAGCTGATCAAACAAATCATCAATCCTAGGTAAGGGATACCTATTCTTGATGGTCACCTTATTCAACTCCCGATAGTCCACACACAATCGGAGTGTATCATCCTTCTTCCTCACAAATAAAACTGGTGCACCCCATGGCGAGGTGCTAGGTCTAATGAATCCCTGCTCAAGAAGACCCTCAATCTGAACCTTCAACTCCTGAAGTTCAATTCTCCCCATTTGATAAGGAGTCTTTGATACCGGTGAAGTACCTGGTACCACATCGATCGCAAACTCCACTACCCTCTTAAGAGGTAATCCCGGAATCTCCTGGAACACATCACTAAACTCAGAGACCACTGCAATATCCGCAATACCCACGGTACTACCGGTAGCCTCAATGTGTGCCAACACTCCTTCCCACATGGCAGTGTCTGACCTATGACAACGATAGCGAAAACTCGGCTGTCCAGGGATGTGGAAAGACACCACCATATCAAAACAGTCAATCATAGCATGGTTTGACCTTAGCCAATCCACTCCCAAAATAACATCATAGGAGCGGTCTGGAATCACAATGAGAGAAGCAAGGAACTCTCTACCACTAATCACTATAGGGCATGCTTCACACAAAGTGCCAAGCTCAATAGAAACACCGAGGGGCGAAGAAACACACAAGGATCTAGTAAGCGGTGTCGGAGTCAAGCCTAATGCCCTCACCACCGAGCTAGATATGAAGGAATGGGTTGCCCCCGTATCAAACAGCACTGAAGCAAGCAGATCAAAAACAAGAATGCTACCTTCCACTCCTGCACCACGCTGACCGATGGCATAAACTCTAGCTGGCGCTGGAAGTAATGGTCTCTGCTGAACACCCTGCCCTCCAGCCCGAGGTCGGGTGCAATCCCTAGCAAAATGGCCTGCCTGCCCACAAGCGAAGCATCCCTGCCTCTTGGGCTTCGTGCATGCCGAAGAGAAATGGCCCGGCTCACCACAGTTGAAACACTTCAGTGGTGCTGCCTGCCTAATAGGTGGAGCCCTAAAAGGGGCAGCAGCTGCTCTAGCTGGAGCCAGCTGGTGAGTCCGCCGCCTCTTCCCAAAACCACCTTTGTGGTCATCTGCACTGCTACTCCCAGCCAGGGCCTTGCCCTTCCCCTGAACATCTCTATGCCTCTCTACCTCATGCATCGCCTCCTCCTGCTCAACTGCAAGGGCACTCTCAACCGCCTCTGCTAGAGTAGCAAACCGGTGGGAAGTCACCAGTTTCCGGAGCTCATGCCTCAAACCCTGAATGAACTTCCGTGCCAACTCCACTGCATCCATCTCTCTAGCAAAACGATACAGCTGAGAAAAACGGGCCTCATAATCCCTGACACTCATCGGGCCCTGCACTAGAGCTATGAACTCAAGCTCCAACTGCTCCCTCACTGTAACAGGAAAATACTTCTCCCGAAAGAGCTGAACAAACCCCTCCCAAGTCAAGGCAGTCACATCTTTGGATCTCTCTACCCCGCTCCACCATACCCGTGCCTCATCCTTGAGAAGAAACGCAGCAATACGCATCTTCTCAATCTCCGTACACGTGATCATGGTGAAGTATGTCTCAATGCCCTCTATCCAATGATCAGCTACGAGATAGTCTGTACCTCCCAGAAAGGAAGGCGCTCCTAACCTGATGATACCCTGAGCCAGCCTGGCCAATCGTAGACCATCATCTACTGCAACAGGCACCGGCACCTCCAACACTACCTCGTCCTCAAAGAAATCATCCACAGGTGGAGCCCTACCTCCGCCTCTGGCCCCACCTGCCCCTCTGGCTCTACCGGCCCCTCTGGCCCTACCGGCCCCACTGGCCCTACCTCGGCCTCTAGCTCTCCCTCGCGGAGAATCCATCACCTAAGAATCAAACAAACTTTGGTTAACTCATGCATAAAACTTAAACCAAAGTATAAGTCAAATGCGACATTTATTAACCAAGGCACTAACTCAAGATGGAACACCAAGATTTAAAAAAAAACACTAACAGAGTACTCTCTACTATGACATCCTATTAACCTAGAGGCGACACCTAACCCTTCACATACCCAATGACAAATCAATACCGAAGAGTTTATGATGGTGATCCGCTGCAGTCGGGCCATCACTCCGAAGTATTGATTATCACCAAATATGTAACCTTCGCTCTGATACCAACTATCACGCCCCTATTTTTCGAAAGATAATTTCAAAAATTTTGGCATGATATATCCTAAAATACTAACATCCCAAAACCTGTTTCAACAAAAATCAAGGAAAATAACTCAATGCGTAATGTAAATTTACACACAACCCCAAATTGAGTTAAATATTACATTTCCTTGTTTACATAACTTTAGAACAAGACAGGAAACACTCACATGAGTTTAATAGTTCCTATCCCCGTGAATATAAAAGAATATACAAAGACACACCCAAAACCCAACAAAAAACCCTGCCACTACGCCTCCATCTCAACCCTGCTGATCCTCACCTGCAGGTCTAACCCCTACACCAAAATAATGGTGCACCGGGTTGTAAAACAACAAACCCGGTAAGCTAAAAAGCTCGTATGAGTAAACTCAAAACATCACAACATTTATCACATCCAATATTCATAAGAGAGATTGGATCAGAAATTTCAAACCACACAACAAACACATTACCCAAGAGATGTACACATGAGTCCCAGATATTTAATAAAATACCTCTTATGACCTACAACACCACTATGTGTACCCATGGGTCCCAGATACTATACAGTATCTCCCATGACCTACACTGACAGACGGACTAGAGCTCTATTCCTACCGTATCCAATCACCCGGCCAAAGGCTTGGGATCCCGGTTTGACTGTCTAATATCACCACAAAAATGATAAATAGCATCTTAACCGCAACCAATCACCCAAAAAGGGCTTGATACCCGGTTTGGCTATTTATCCAACAATCATAAAGATTTTCACAACATTATCCACAACAACACAAGATCACATTTATTATTCTCAACAACATAATATATATCGCATCATTATTCTCAACATCAAAATATAAAGAAAACTTGTTTTTATCTTACCTATGAGCCGTTGGCGATCAAGCTCATATAATTTTAAAACAATTTAAAAGCATAATAATAAAACCAACATCATCATCATTATCATTATATAACCATAAAATCCTTAGGTTCAAAAGTGAACCTTGGTGAGATTTACTCACCTAGATATCCAGCTGCAATTTCCACAACCAAAATTAGCAAGCGAAACACAACTTCACAACCACCTAAAAACACACAATTAAAACCTTAGTAACTAAAAATACTAAAGGCTAACACAAAACCCTCAACTAATCCCTTAAATCAAGAGATGACAACTTTCCAGAGTTGTCGAACTTAGAGACCCAAAAAGGCTGCCTCTAATCCTCCATTCCTAACTCAAACCTCCACCAAACCTAAAATCACATTTAACGTTCTAACATGCCAACACTTCTTAAAAACTAACCAAACTACCACTCAACAGGCTCACAGCAGTAAGGACTACCTAACACAGAAAACTAGGGCTGCAACTCAACCGGACGCGCCGCCACGCGCCGCCACAGGCGGCGGCGAGTGGGCCTCACGCGCCACCCCATACTTCCGAATTTGGGAAAACTCCCAACAGCAAAGTTGAAGCTTGAAGCAAGGGGAGCAACTTTCATACCTGAGACTTCGACCAAAAATGGCCGGAACTGGCCGGAAAACCGCCCGCACAGTGACCAGAATTTTCGAAGCCAAATCTGCAAAAACCGGCCTTAAAACCTTAAAAACTTGCTTCAATCCAAGCCTAAACACTACCAGGGGAAGGAGAGGATCAAAACTCACCAAAGAAAGTACCCCGTCGCCGCCGCACACGGCGGTTCCGACCGGTGGCACAACAACCCCTTTTTGCCGGCCAAAACGTCGTTTCCGGCGTCCTACTCCGAGCAGCAACTGCCCAGCCTTGAAGAGGGCACTTGTGGGAGTCGAACGGGACCGGCGGCGGTCCAATTGGCGGTCGGACGGCAGAGCTAGCTCCGGTGGGAGTTTGGCGTGCGGGTGAGTTCGGGAGAGAGAAAAGAGAGCAGAGAGGAAAGAGAGTGAAGCGAGTGGAAAGAGTGAGAAAAGAGAGAGCTGATTAGTGTTAGGGTTTCCCAAATAACCCACACACATTTTTCTACTTAAACACTTTCCACACCCGGAACTTAACTTCCTCTGATCAAATTTTTCTCATACGACATCCGTTTTAGACGTGCCGCATGTCTACGAACTCGTATCGACAAGCTCTACAACTTTCACGAAGGAAGTTTTCGAAGATAACTTACAGAAAATAAAGTCAACTTTTGGTCTATTAAAAAATCAAGGCAACTTAAATAAACTCCCGAAACTTCAACTTCGCAAAAACCCAAGAATTTTCATAATAATCCTTCATTAAATAAAGGAATAATACAAGGAAAAATGATATGAAAATCTAGGGTATTACACAAACACATTAACAACTAAGGTTGGGGGTGCCACACCTAAAAATTTCCATTGTTTCCAACAAAGTTGATTAAAATTGGTAATAGTTTCAAATGTGTCAACATAGGAGTGGGGGTGCCATGGCACCCTTTGGTCTCTTCTTAGTTCCGCCAGTGTTTAGGGGGTGATGCCATGATCAAGATTCTTTCTCAGAGAAGACCAGGACAGCTCATTAAGACCATTGCTGCCCTTGAAGATTTGCAGCTGACGATTCTTCACACTAACATCACCACAATCGAACAAACTGTTCTATATTGCTTTAAGGTAATGTGCTTGCTTATCTATATATGTATGGGTCTACGTAGTTTTATCCAGCTGATTACTGATATATGATCGATGTGAATATGTTGAGCAGGTTGCAAGTGAATCGAGGTTCACGGCTGAAGATATAGCAAGTTCGGTTCAACAGATATTCAGCTTTATCCATGCAAACACCACCAGCGGCATGTGATACATATGATGATGAGCTAGATCGATTCTCTCGTTTTATTTTAGAAAACAAATAAAGAAAAAAAAAACATGAATTCGTAGCGTTTAGCTATTGTAGAAGGTATCTGCAGCTACATTGTGTTCAATACTTCAATTAACCTGCATGCATTGATTGGTAACTTCGAATATCATCCTAGATTACTAGCTAGCAAATGAGCTAGATACACATATATGTCCCTCTTATTTTGTGTTTGTAATAAAATTATTTGCTTTTCGGTTTATCTTCAAAATTGTTAGCTATTACTGTTTCTTATTGCTTTGATCACTACTATTTGTGTGTTCTCCCAAATTGATACTATTTGTGTTTTCTCCCAAATTAATATATATGTATTAGTATGAGCTGCGCTTGGTTAATTATTTAGAATAACTGACAATATGAAGGTTACATGTTTGATTCTTATTTAGATTATTATAAATGAATGAGAAAATAAAAAAGATAAATTAATTAATGTATTAAATCTAATTCCTAGCATCATTTTCACCCCAAAATGAGCCAACGTACTACATTCATGACTCGTACATCACTACTGGAGGCTAGTATATCTGATCAACTAGCCCTAATTGTGTTCATGATGATGGTCATATATGTGACCGTTAATGTGGTCGGAAATGTAACCGATGTATGTTCAGTACTTTCCGATCTCTTTTGAGTCACACACTTGTACCATATGTCTTGCATTCCCCCTTTCGTTCTTTGTTCTCTTTCCCCATATAACGAAAAAGATTGAAGGAGCTGCTACTAAAATCCACATGCTTCTTTCTCTTTGTGGGGAAGGGGAAGCTTATTAGCTAGCTTAGATATGGAGATAACTTCTGTGATGGACCGATGGGTACGTTGTTTGACTTTTGATGAAAATAATTTGCTGGCTTCCGATCTGAGTTATGGAAGGTCAACGAGTCCTGTACCTAGCTAGCTCTGCTGCCGGGGGGTGGCGGTTGACTTGTCAGAGATCGATAACGACGACGTACTTTTCTGGCGGCATGCGCGCGGCTGTATTCGGGTCCCTGAGTCTTTTGGATTTCTATTGAAGCTTCATCATCATCCAATCGATATCGATCACTGGCCACCTCTCTATCGATCTTTTTGTTGTGTTCGTGTTCAATCATTCATGTTTGCTGCTTACTCATAATCTTTGTCCTTTTGAGGGTTGACCCATGTGGGTTTTCTGTGCTAGGTAGCTTCTCTAGTATTCAGTGTAGTAACACACAGCTTCATTTCCAAGGTACAGAAAAGTCAACCGGCAATCTACATACATTATTTGGTTCGAAGATTTGAGAGTCGAGGAAGGAAAGGAAACCTCAGTCATTTTTCTGTGTTTAGGGAGTCAATAGGAAAATGATCGATACCGGGAGAAAGTCATTTTCCGTAGACTTTTTAAAAAGTCAGTTGATTAAAATAAGTCTATAGGAATCCAAATATAATACACCCCATTTGTAGTTTACTTAATTATGTAGCCTAACTCACAGGTTTCGATCATATATTAGTTCACATCTCACTCACATATACATATGTAATGGTAGGGAGGATCGATTAAGGAGTTTAAATAATTTTTTTTCTAAAAAGAAAATGAAGAATTCTCTCATATTTGAAAATCAAAATTATTTTATTCTGTCTATACTATTTCATTGCGCTTTCATTCCATTGATCGTTAATTTTGTAACTAACTTTTTGAACAACATCTTAAGTGATTGTCCTCCTAAACCTATAACGCGCCTCATACGACCTCGCCAATTCTCGTCCGGCTGAAGCAAGTCTTTGACCTAACTAACATTTGTTGAGTGTGGCTAGACTCCATAGTCGCGATTAATTCGATTGAGTTTGTTAGGATGCTTGACCCACCACACTCATGTATACGCTTCACCCTCTCAACATAATCTTCAGCAAATTCCTTGATAGTAGAAGGAATTTTCAAGAAGAATGTCGTGTGAATCACGAGCAGGTTGTTGTAGCTGGAAAAGAGCTGTTTTGGCCACGCTCCTATGCAAGGGAAGATAGTACGACGAGTCCGAGTCTAAGAAAATTAAAAGGGCATGCCACCGTGTTGACGCGAAATGTAGTAAGTGAAATGCGCACCACCTGTGCCTTTATCAGAACAAGAGAGAGTTACAAGTGTCACCTCGCAAACAAGGATTTACGAGTAGCCTTCAGCCACTCAATCGATACTCGCGTTAGACAACGAGCAAAGTTACCAAAGGAAAAGTAAAACAAGACGACACTTTGAAGAGCTTGAAAAGTAAAGATGCAATGACTTCGGGGAGCCGGAAAAGTAAACGGTTTGCTAAGGCGAAGTGCTTTAGCGTTAGAGTTTTGACTAGGTCGAGGTTTGCAAATTGTTGTGTTTGTATGAGAGATGTGTGAACTGATCCCCGAACCCTCTTTATATAGTGGTTCGTATAATAATCTGATAAGAATGCAGCTTTTGCAATCTAAGTAGGTTACTACTACTTGAGTTGTACAAGAATTCGTTTTACTTGCCAACCGAGTAATTGGGTGACCCGCGTCCAGCTACAAAAGTAGATCTCAGATAGGTCATGAGTACTAACCCTTCTGATCAGAGACTTCCTAATCTCTGACACGGAATCAACCACTGAGATTCTTTTTCCATCCCGCGAGGTACTACAGTCCTGTAGGAATCCGCCTTGCTCATCTTTATCCTTAGCGCTTAAAAACCCAAACTAGCCTATTTTTAGGGTCAAAGGTATTGACCTAAATGCTGCCCAAGACTTATTCAATTTAGTCCTGGACCCAATTGTCAATTGGTCTCAAACAAGAGCATCAAAGTTCCAGTACATGCACTCGACATGGTGTTGGCTTGGCTGATTAGTTCAAAACATGGTACACTACTGGAAAATAACACTTGGGCGATAGCATTAAAATATTCCGTCTCCTAAGTGGTACTTAAGCGACGAAATTTTCTACTTAGGAGACGGAACAATTTCTGTCTCCTAAGTTGTTCTTAAGGGACGAAATTCAATTCCGTCGCTTAAATACAACTTAGGAGACGAAATATTTTTATTTAGACAACTGCATTTTGAAAAATAAATATAAAAAAATTTATATGAATCACTTACGAGATGGAAATGTTTACTTAGGAGACGAAATGTTTTTTTTTTTAAATAAAAAATTGAATCACTTAGACGAGCATTCCGTCTCTTAAGTTTTGAAAATTTGAGCGCTCATATTCCCGCGTAAAATTTCATGAAAATTCAAACCAAAATTTTTGACAACATATCAATTCTTTTAAATCACACACTCACCAACCTTATCAATTCTGGGAAACCCATCTTTTCCCAGAGCTCCCTCTACGTCCCCGACGTCTCTCTCTCTCTCTCTCTCTCTCTCTCTCTCTCTCATGTCGGCCTCTCTCTCCATTCTCACTGCTCCTTCCTCAGCTGCCACCTTCAACTGCACCACCCCCACGAACGCAACCTCCAACTACCACGCGCTCATCGACTTCGTCCCCACAAATATCACCACTCTCAACACCGTCAAGACCCTCTTCAACATCACCCAGCCACCTCTGCACCCTCCTTGGAGCCAACAACCTCCCCCTCTCGACCCGACCCGACTCGCCCGTCCCCGCCTCCAGTAAGCTCCTTGTCCCCTTCTCTTGCACCGAGCCTCAGATCTGCGTCCGATCTTCGCCACCATAGACGCCGCTGCCGCCACCTTTCTCTCTCTACCAAGCCTTCCCGCCGACCCACCACCGTCTCTCGAAATTTCAAAGGGGTAAGAAATAATGATAAGTTCTTCAATTTTTCTGGTTTAATTAGCTTTAGGGCGGTCAGAGTGGTGGTGGTGGTATTTGGGGCGGTTGAGTGAGTGGATAAAAAACCTGCGGTGGCATTTTATTTTATTTTTTTTTAATTTTTTTCAGCCTTTAACGACAGAATTCAACTATTCAGTCTCTTAAGTGGATTTTTTATTATTATAAAATGAAATTCGTCGCCTAAGTGCTTAGGAGACGAAATATGTCACTTAGAAGACGAAATAATTCTGTCACTTAAGTGCTTTTTTTCCAATAGTGGTATAAAACTAAGGTGAAAAAAAGATGTCAAAATACCCTCACATTTTCTTCTCTATATTCCTGAGAAGTGAAGGGTTGTGTTGTTGTTGTTGATGGTGTAGTCCTATGCTTGATGAGTGCATGATTATTAAAGGAACTACAAGGGTTTATATAATCCCCCGTAACAAGCACCAATTTTAGGGACTTTTTATTTTTTGTTTTTTGTTTTTTAGAAAAGAAGATTACAACGAGATGTCTCTAGGGCAGTCAATATTAATTGTATCTAAATGCAAACCTTACGCAACTTGAGAAGGAAGAACACCGAGCCAAATCTTCGGAGAATGCAAACCATGCTCTAAGGAAAATTTATCGATGAAATTGGCATAAGTACTATCCGTGGAAATGGATAACTCTAACCTAAAAAAAATTCATAATACACTCTTAAACAGAAACAACCATCCTCGAATTCCACACATAAATATCCAACTAATAAAACAAACTTCAACATTCGAGTATTAGAAAATATATCATAAGTCTTAACACACCACCAAAAGAGTATACACTAACCTCAAGAGTAATCAGAGCTACTAAAAACTAGAGAAAGCGAGAAAATACACTGGTAGGTTAAACATGTAACCTACTGTTAAAAAGAGGTGGAGAAGTGGGTAACTATGCCTCGCCTCCTACTAGTGTCAACTTGAACTCTACAGACTGGACATTTTTAAAACAAATAGCTCAGGGGAAAACATTCGCAATCGTTAGAGTGAATAGACAAAAATAAAAAGAATAAAGAAAGAAAATAATTAACAATATTTATGATATCCCAATTTAATTTCCAAATAAATCAAATACATGCCTCAAGTGATAAATTTTTTATCTCCTAAGTATCGAGCCTCTCAAGCTCAAAAATATATATCAATATATGTATGTATTTACACACGTCCATACTCCCTATATAAATTTTATAGATTTAAAAATAATATATATAGGGATACAACGCTCGCGTCTAATACTCATGTCACGCCTTAATACGGTGATACACTACTTCATTAAGATGGACAGACGGGTGTATAAATATGTGTCCATACCCCTATATGAATTAAACACTCATATAGAGCAATTACGTTTACGTTTAACGCTCAAGTCACACCATAATAATGCGGTTATATACTACTCTATTAAGATGGACAGACACATATGGCTAGCTAGCATTTATATACATACTCTCTTCATAAAGATATTTATAATTCACAGAAAAATCTCATTTTCGGTAACTCTCCAAAATAAATAAAATTGTCAAATGCTTCAACAAAAGAATTTGCTCAACAGTAAACCAATGCATGCATATTATTTAAAATAAAAGTCCACTCACTAATTAGGCCTAAGCCTGATGTCGGTCTGAAGCCTCTTCTGCTCAAGCCTCCTCACGTTCTGTTCCAAAAACATAATTAAATCCCCAACTATAAATCATCACTTATATAAAAATAGGCAAAATTAAATGTGAGCTTTACACGCTCATCCTTGCCTAACTTTGTTATTCTTAAATCGCTTCGATCCATATTTCACCACAATTACCGGCCGCTTTATTAACACCTTTTATATTCCTAACAATAATAATCCAACAACCGTATTCTACCCCATTAACTGTCAAATTTCACCAATCTTAGAAAAAATCTCAAACCTATCCAAAACTCCTTTAAAAATTTCAAACTTCACATCAATAGACTCCCCTTAATATAACACATATAAAACCCTGAAAAACCCCCTAACAATGACGGCGTCGCCGTCTGCTCCGCCTGTAGCGGCGGCCGACTCCGGCAACCTCCAATGTCTACCAAATTTTAGCACAACCTTCCTCTTAACACGCATAACAACTTCTCTAACAAGTACAAACACTAATTCTAAACCTAATAGGGTAATCGAACCAAAACCAAAAACTGAGCCCTAAGATTTCAAACCGTCGAACCCACTTACCTAGCACGAATAAGATTGATTCCTTTTGAGGTTTTACTACACAGGACGAGAGCTACACGATGGGACAAAAATCGCCGGCTATGGCGGCGGAAGAAGGGAGCTCCGGCGAGAGGGCAGTCGGTGGTCTAGGACGGGATTTCTCCCTATCGGCAGCGTGGCAAAGCTGCTCCCCTACCCTGGAGGAGAGAGGAGACGACGGGGGTTCGAACGGAACTACAATGGCGGTCGGAGTTGGCCGGATGACGGCGAATGGGCGCGGGAGACTTCTGGCAGGGACAGAGAGAAAGTCAGGAGAGAAGGAGAAGGAAGAGAGAGAAATGGTTTTGGGCTTCTATTCCCAAACCGGTCCAACACCACCAAATAAAACCCAATTCTAAAAATTAACACCACAAAAATAATACCCTAATAAAACTTACATTTTTACTAGCTAAAATTTATCATTTTTATCGCCTTCAAATATTTCTCCTACAAATAATTTCTCCGAAATAATCGTCCCTCAACACCCTTCTAGGGACCTTTAAAACTATAAACTCATTTACGGAGATGGTAAAACTCTGATTAATACCAAGCTAGTAAATAGGGTAAAAATTAAGAGTTAGGATGTGACAATATTCCTTAGAAGTGAAGGTTGTGTTGTTGTTGTTGATGATGGTGTAGTCATACGCTTGATGAGTGCATGATTATTAAAGGAACTACAAGGGGTTATATAATCCCCTGTAACAAGCACAAATTTTATGGACTTTTCATTTTTTTTGTTTTTTTGAGAAAAAAAGATTACAACGAGACATCTCTAGGGCAGTCAATATTAATTGTATCTAAATGTAAAGCTTGCGCAACCTGAGAAGGAAGAACACCTAGCCAAATCTTCGGAGAATGCAAACCATGCTCGAGATTTGCAAGAGCATAAGTCAATTCTCGAACGATATGAACAAAACTGATATTATCAAACTCACTAGCAACATGAAACTAAAGTGAAAAAAAGGTGTCAAAATACTCTCACATTTGCTTCTCTATATTCCTGAGAAGTGAAGGTTGTGTTGTTGTTGTTGTTGTTGTTGTTGATGGTGTAGTCTTACGCTTGATGAGTGCATGATTATTAAAGGGACTACAAGGCACTACGCCAGATAATGCATCACACGACGAGAAAAATACGTCATCTAATAAAGGTCAAAACCGTTGTTAATCCGATCGCTGTCTGATTAACATGTCACACAATGACTAAAAAGAGCTTATTGTTTGACCAACTCACACACAACGCTACAATAAAATCCATTGTGTGATTCTCGGTAGATATCATCGACAGCTGCCGACACATGTTGAGCTGCTTCTCGGCAATTGTCAACATATGTTGATGAATATGCTACATATATACCTTGATCCATATCATCCAAAAAAAGTAACCTGCAAAAAAACCACAAGTCTAGCATCCTTCATAATCACTATACTATTACTACTATCTTTAAAGCATATAATTTGAAGCATGGTGTTGCATATATAACTCAACTCCTATATATACTTGCATGCTTTAAAGAAAAGGAGCTATCAAATAGCAATAGGTATTCAGTGGTATTAACTCCTATCTAAATTATGAGGAAAGAAAAAAGTTACAAACTTTACTAAGATTCAAAATAGTAAGCAAGTGTTCCCTTGTGCGGTTCGGTTTGAAACATTTTTTCATGTTCTTACATTAGACAAGTTTGGTCTAAATTTTAGTTCCCTTGTGTCCTTGTTCCTAATATAAGCATATACACCATAGTCATTCTTAACATCAAATTTTTCTTAAGACTAAGTCACAGCAGTAGCTAAGCTTCTATTTATGGGCTTATTCCAGAGAGAACACAAATAAGAAGTAAGTATTGATAAGAACATGCAAAAGTGATGCTTGTCAAGAATGAAACCTTTCCTGCCCTTTTAGAATTGAAAGTACAGGATTTATGCATTAATAAACTTGTCAAATATCAATGACATAAATAAGAGTATAAAGGATCCCAAATCCATTGTTTTATAACAATGAGCTGCAAATCTGAGAAATTTTCAGGAAACAGGTAGTAAGAAAGAAAAATTCACCAACAATTGACCTTTTAATATTTTCATGGGAAAATTTCCATATTCAAAATAGACAAGCAAAGGAGCAATGTCCCAAAATTTCAAGCTATTTGGAGTTCAAATGCATAGTTAAATAGAGATCCAAAGTGACTGAAAATGCAATTTCTGCAGAAGATTCTAAAACACCTAAATAAAAGATCCACAAAGTTAACTCACCGAATCCAAGAAGCCTAGATACTCCTAAATAGAAGACCCAGTCCCAGAAAGTTAGGTGCGGTCGAAAGAGAGAAGAGGAGTGGGGAGGCAGATTTGGATTTTTTGTGTAAGTGCAAAAGTGGGCACGAATTTCTTAGCTAGGTTAAATGAATGTCCAATTAAGGGCTTAGGGTTTGAGAGATCGAGAGGCTAGTATTTTTTTTAAAATGTTTCTTTTGTTAAAACATTAACACATTAGACAACGTAAGTTTGTCGTCTGAAGAGAATGTTATATATTCATCTAAGATTGTAAAAGCAGGAGATTTCCCGCTAGTACTTTTCACTCTTAAAATCACACAACGCATAATATCATTATGGTTGTCTAAATTAGAAGTTGAAATACCCAATCAAATTTGTAAAAGCAGTAGATTTCCCGTTAGTTTTCACTCTCACAATTAGACTACGCAACAAAATATTAAGGGTTGTCTGAATATGGAAGACTTATGATCAACCATAATTTAACTATCTTAGTTACACAAAAAACACGCCGAACTACAATATTGTTACTCACTTTATTGATTCAATCGACACTCGTACTCTCATAGTGTTATCGTATATGCACTCATGTAAAAAGTTGATGATATTCATCTCCTGATGACTTGGCCCCTCTGTTGGGCAAAAATTGTAAACACATATATACCAAACACGATTTCACTCCATCTTATTAACTAAGATAAAATTTTAATTTATGTTTGGTTCGACCTGTTCAGAATAAAATAAATTCCTTAATTACAACCCTTGTTTTTCAGGAGAAAACCCTTTTATTCTAATTACAAAGTACCAACTGAGAAATGTGTATGTTTGAGGGTGATTGGCTTGGAAAGAAATGAGGATTTGGTTTTTGATTCTCTGGTGCTTCAGGAATTTGGCCAGAGTTATTTGGACTGGACAAATTTGACTGGTGGTGTCAAGGATTCTGTTTTGAATTGTAGTTGCATCTAGTGGGCTGCTAGACTGCCTATGTACCCCTTTGTGCGATCAAACTGACCGTAGTTCATAAGAGGTTTGTAGGCTTTATGGCTTAATGCCGGCTTTTTGTTTAACAGATGTACTTTGAATTCGTTAACTGTATTTCTTTTGGACACCCAATTTGGTAGAGTGTCTGTTGATTTGACTTGGACACCAGGAACGGGTGATGCAGCAGTGTGACCAAAGGCTTGAACGGTTTTGGCCACAGTCCTTGTTTGGGGCGTAGGCGATTCCTGCAATTCCAGCCTTGGTGTGTAAGCGGATTCCCCTTCATGCGGACTCCGCATGTATGTTTGTGAACGGTCTCTGCGTGTATGTCTATGAGCGGGCTCCACGTGTATGTCTGTGAGCGTGCTCCGGGTGTGTACTTATGAGCGGACTCCACGTATACTTGCTTCATCTTCTGCATGAAGGGATCTCGCCTCGCCTGTGACGTCATCTCGCCTCGCCTGGGCTTAAGGCTTCTGTTTTGGCGTGAATATTAACTCTCCACCCCTTAGGGCCTCTGCATTGATGTGAAGTAACCTCGCCACCCCTTAGGGTTTCTGTTTTGGTGTGAATGTCACATCGTCACCTCTTAGGGCTTCTGCTTTGGCGCGAATGTCATCTCGCTACTCCTTAGGGTTTTTGCTTTGGCGTGAATGTCACATCCCCACCTCTTAGGGCTTCTGCGTTGGCGCGAATGTCACCTCGCCACTCCTTAGGGCTTCTGCCTTGGCACGAATGTCACCTCACCACTCCTTAGGGCTTCTGCCTTGGCGCGAATATTGGCTCGCCACCCATTAGGGTTCCTGCTTTGGCGTGAATGTCATCTCGCCACCCCTTAGGGTTCCTGCCTTGGCGTGAATGTTGGCTCGCCACCCCTTAGGGTTCCTGTCTTGGCGTGAATGTTGGCTCGCCACCCCTTAGGGCTTCTGCTTTGGCGTGAATGTCACCTCGCCACTCCTTAGGGCTTCTGCCTTGGCGCGAATGTCACCTCACCACTCCTTAGGGCTTCTGCCTAGGCGCGAATGCTGGCTCGCCACCCCTTGCGGTTCTTGTCTTGGCGTGAATGTTGGCTTGCCACCCCTTAGGGCTTATGCTTTGGCGCGAATGTCACCTCGCCACTCCTTAGGGCTTCTACCTTGGCGCGAATGTCACCTCGCCACCCCTTAGGGTTCCTGTCTTGGCGTGAATATTGGCTCGCCACCCCTTAGGGCTTCTGCCTTGGTGCGAATGTCAGCTCGCCACTCCTTAGGGCTTCTACCTTGGCGCGAATGCTGGCTCGCCACCCCTTAGGGTTCCTGTCTTGGCGTGAATGTTGGCTTGCCACCCTTTAGGGCTTATGTTTTGGCGCGAATGTCACCTCGCCACTCCTTAGGGCTTCTGCCTTGGTACGAATGTTTACCAAGTCAATAATGGAGACTTTCTTCTTAGAGCTGACGAATTGTGCCAAAAAAGCCCTTTGTATATCATCCCACGTCTGAATGGAACCTGGCTCTAGCTGGGTGTACCATGTAAATGCAACACCTTTGAGGGATTGCACAAACTGTATAACAAAGAAGGCATCAATTTGTGAAGTTTTGCCACAAGCTGAATAGAAGTGAGCTAAATGCTCTCGAGGAGAGCTATTTATTCCATCAAACTTGTCGAATGTCGGCCTTTGATATCTCTTGGGGAAAGGTATCGCATCATAGTGGTCTGGATATGGCTTGCGGTATCCAAGGATCGGTGTAGACAAAGACAATTGGAAGTCTCTGATCCCTTCGGCGATCATGTTCCTAATCCCTTCAGGCGAGAATGGATTCTCGTTATCCTTAATGAATGAAGGTTCATGACGCCTATTTTCCATGAGTGCAGCACATTTTGCTACAAGCTCAGCAACCTCAGCCTCTTTTTCATCCACTCTCCTTCTCGACTCGCTTTCGAAATCCGCTATCCTCTTGGCTTCCATCTCTTTTTCTATTTGCCTTGTAGAAAGAACATAAAGTGTAGGAATCATCAACACTTTGTATAAAGGGAAATGTAAGGGAGTCGAGAAGTAATTAGCCATATTGCGAGTAATTGGTCCTGTGTAGGAATCATTTCCATAAACAGGATACTCTTTCGTCTTGGACCCCCTTGGCCTCGCTGGTCCTGCTGGTGCGTCAAGAGCTTTTGAAATTTCCTCCTGCAGCTTCTTTGGGTCAAGTTTTTGACTAGCTGTTGTTGGCTGTGAGGACATTGTGGAGCTTTGTGAGCCTTGGAGGGGAAGTTGAGGTTCATGCTCATCCCCTCCCTTGGTGGAAGTCACCATCACAGTCTCCACACTTGGTAGATTGACTCGCATGGTACCAACCATAATATAAGGTTGCATGGAAGTCTTCCCCTCTTTTGAAAGAATCTTTACTTCTTCCTTATTAAGTCTTGGCTGGGCAAGCTCTGCCAAGATAGCCTCGACTGCCTTAGCTTGGGCATTTCTCTTCCTTTGAGCTCTTGCAACTCGCTTCCTCCGATTTCTCAAAGCATTCTTAGAGGTAGCTTTGAAAGTCTGAGTCTTCCTGGTACTCATGCCTAGCTTGTCTTGTTTTGCTTCAAGCTTCGCCTTCGTACAAGTGACAGGAACGTGGCCGATCAAAAATGACATTCGATGACCAGCTCGGTTTGGATGAGCAGCAGTTGCTGGGAGCTTGTGGAAGAAAACAGTTACTTGTGGTGCCATTGTTTTGTTTTTCCTGAAACACACACAACAAGTTTAGTGACTTTAAAAGAGATGAAAAGGAAAATGGGTCCCCAGCAGAGTCGCCAAAAACTATGTTGGGCAAAAATTGTAAACACATATATACCCAACATGATTTCACTCCATCTTATTAAATAAGATAGAGTTTTAATTTATGTCTGGTTCGACCCGTTTAGAATAAAATAAATTCCTTAATTACAACCCTTGTTTTTCAGGAGAAAACCCTTTTATTCTAATTACAAAGTACCAACTGAGAAATGTGTATGTTTGAGGGTGATTGGCTTGGAAAGAAATGAGGATTTGGTTTTTGATTCTCTGGTGCTTCAGGAATTTGGCCAGAGTTATTTGGACTGGACGAATTTGACTGGTGGTGTCAGAGATTCTGTTTTTAATTGTGGTTGCATCTAATGGGCTGTTAGACTGCCTACGTACCCCTTTGTGGGATCAAACCGACCGTAGTTCATAAGAGGTTTGTAGGCTTTATGGCTTAATGCCAGCTTTTTGTTTAACAGATGTACTTTGAATCCGTTAACTGTATTTCTTTATGGACACCCAATTTGGTAAAGTGTCTATTGATTTGACTTGGACACCCGGAACGGGTGATGCAGCAGTGTGACCAAAGGCTTGAACGGTTTTGGCCACAGTCCTTGTTTGGGGCATAGGCGATTCCTGCAATTCCAGCCTTGGTGTGTAAACGGATTCCCCCTTCATGCGGACTCCGCGTGTATGTTTGTGAGCTGTTTCCGCGTGTATGTCTGTGAGAGGGCTCCGCGTGCATGTTCGTGAGCGGGCTCCGCTTGTATGTCCATGAGCGGGCTCCATGTTTATGTCCGTGAGCGGGCTCTGAGTGTATGTCTGTGAGCGGGCTCCGCGTGTGTACTTATGAGCGGGCTCCGCGTGTGTACTTATGAGCGGACTCCGCGTATACTTGCTTCATCTTCTACATGAAGTGATCTTGCCTCGCCTGTGACGTCATCTCGCCTCGTCTGGGCTTAAGGCTTCTGTTTTGACGTGAATATTAACTCGCCACCCCTTAGGGCCTCTACATTGATGTGAAGTCACCTCGCCACCCCTTAGGATTTCTGCTTTGGCGTGAATGTCACCTCGTCACCCCTTAGGGCTTCTGCTTTGGCGCGAATGTAACCTCGCCACTCCTTAGGGCTTCTGCCTTGGCGCTAATGTCACCTCGCCACTCCTTAGGGTTTCTGCCTTGGCGCGAATGTTGGCTCGCCACCCCTTAAGGTTCCTGCTTTGGCGCGAATGTCATCTCGCCACCCCTTAGGGTTCCTGTCTTGGCGTGAATGTTGGCTCGCCACCCCTTAGGGTTCCTGTCTTGGCGTGAATATTGGCTCGCCACCCCTTAGGGCTTCTGCTTTGGCGCAAATATCACCTCGTCACTCCTTAGGGCTTCTGCCTTGGCGCGAATGTCACCTCGCCACTCCTTAGGGCTTCTGCCTTGGCGCGAATGTCACCTCGCCACTCCTTAGGGCTTCTGCCTTGGCGCGAATGTTGGCTCGCCACCCCTTAGGGCTTCTGCTTTAGGACTTTATCCATCTCGCGAGGTCTTCTTTACACACGAACTCTGCTTGGTAGGACTTCGTCTTCTTTTTCTTGATTTCGTCGTCTTTTCCTTGATGAAGTTGATGAGATCGTATGAAACACATAACTCCAGACGTCTATCCCTGTCTGGTTGGGAGTTGGACTTGAGGAAACTGCTCTTCTATAAATTGAGATTGAGATATGTCGTCTCCTTCTCTTTGATCTGGTCAAGGATTCTCCTAGTCGTCAAGGGTGATTTCCTGTTCTTCAGATTCGCGTTACTTGTTTGTTTCCTTCCCCTTGCATGGCTTGTTATGCGAGATGCAAGACCATATGTTTGTTATAACAAGGGGGGAAGGGGGCGAGGTCAATCTCGCCTCCTTTTTGGTGACTACCTCGCATGGTCATCTCGCCTTCTTTAGGTGACTACCTCGCGAGGTCATCTCGCGTTAAGGGAGATGGCTTTGCTTCCGGGCTTCTAGCGGAGTGACACAGAAAGATAAAGGCGCTGCAAAAAAGAAATAGTTAGAATGGGGGCTCCACCTTTGTTTGGTTCGCCGCTCTTCTTCTGCTCTGCTTTCTTCTTCTCCCTTTTGCCTTCTTTCTCTCTCTGGTTCGCTCCGGTCTCGCCTTCTGTGTCCCTTGCTCTCTGTCCGTGTGTCTTTTCTTCTTCTCTGTGTCTCCTTATATAGAGTGCACGGTTTGGAAGATTGAGTTCGCATTTGACTTTGTTGTCCAGCTGTTTGCAAGAGTCACAATTGAACTCCAAAGCATTATGCATGTAGCAGAAGAAAAATATTTTTATATATATTTTAAATCCCTTTTCTTTTTCTTTTTATTTATATATTATTTTTTTGCCAATCAACACCCTCACAGTGAAACTAAAGTATAAAAAGGGGTCGACGCCCATATAATACTGAAAATTGATAATATTTCTACCACAATCATGCTTCCATATCGTAAATATGTCTATATGGTTCAATTATCAAAATTTCATTTCCTTAATGGTGTCTCTCTAGATAAACACACTTTATGTACTACATATGTTATGTCATATTATGTGCAACATAGTAAACATGTTATACCTCATTAGTAGGTTGATTGTGATCTAAATGTTTAAGATTAAAATCATGAAAATTCGACCGTTGGATATAATTATTATAGTGAAGTATAGTAGTGTAAGAAACTTCACAAATTTTCGGTAACGTCTGGATATCGATTAACTCAATCAACCATGAATTCAACAATATTAATTTTACATCACACATCAGTATTGAAAACAACTATTGTGGCACGTACTACAATAAGAAATTTGGCTTTAACTATTAGTGTTTTTTAGGTTTAGGGTATTTTAGGGGTTAGGGGTTACGATACATACAACGTAATATTGAAAACACTTGTGTGATATATTTAAAAATTATACCTTCACACAATATTTCTTAGTTGATTGTTGTGGGATGAAGAAATTAAAGTAGTATTGCCAAATATAAGATAGAGGCTTCATGACACGAAAATACATTATACAACCAAAACTGAAAAGTTATTGTGTGACTGCTGAAAATACTATACTCTCATACAACATGTTTGAGTATTTCGGTGTTACATCAAAACCACCAAGAATATCATTCACAAATATTAATTGTATCTAAATGTAAAACTTGCGCAGCCTGAGAAGGAAGAACACCCAGCCAAATCTTCGAAGAATGCAAACCATGCTCGAGATTTGCAAGAGCATCAGCCAATTCTCGAACGACATAAACAAAATTGATATTATCAAACTCACTAGCAACATGAAGTACATATCTAATAAGGGATTTGAGACGCAAAGAGACTTCACATGCATTATTAACGCAATTAATCGTTAAAAGAGAATCTTCTTCGACAACAATAAACTTGAAGTTCAACATTTTCTTCTTGATGTTAATAACAGTTTCCATTTTAGTAAGGGCCAGAAGCCCGAAATCCTATTACATAGCCTTGGAATAGGCCTCCACTATTAACCAGCCCAGACGGCACTCAACCCATTACAATATTTTAACATCACCCTTACCCACCCCAAAACCCTAACTCCTCCGTCCCCCATTTCTCTCAACTCCGCAGCCGCTTAGGGTTACAGAGAGCACTAGAGAGCTTCAACAATGGTTTCTGGGTCAGGAATCTGCGCCAAGCGCGTGGTGGTTGACGCGCGTCACCACATGCTCGGCCGCTTGGCTTCCATCATCGCCAAGGAGCTCCTGAACGGCCAGAAGGTGGTCGTCGTTCGCTGCGAGGAGATCTGCATCTCCGGTGGACTTGTGAGACAAAAGATGAAGTACATGCGCTTCTTGCGTAAGCGCATGAACACCAAGCCCTCTCACGGCCCCATTCACTTCCGCGCCCCTGCTAAGATCCTCTGGCGCACCATCCGTGGGTACGTCGTCGTTTCACTCTCTATCTCTCTGGTTTTTCTGGTTCTAGTTTAGGCCCTGATCAGTCTTTCGGTTAAGTTTTTAGTGTAAAAGGATGTGTTTTTTTAATTGCTGCGGAATCGATATTGATACTTATATGGATTGGTTTGGCTGTTAGGTCATGTTTGGATTTGGTGAGAGTTTGATCTGGTTTTTTGTTTTGTTTTTGTAGGATGATTCCACACAAGACCAAGCGTGGAGCTGCCGCTCTTGCCCGTCTGAAGGCCTATGAGGGAATTCCACCTCCTTATGACAAGATTAAGAGGATGGTTATTCCTGATGCTCTCAAGTGAGATTCTTCGCTTTGGTTTGGGAATTGTTGGTTTTTTTTTAATGTTTGCACTTGTTCTGTTTTCTGTTGGTTAATGGTTTATTGTTTTTGTGCTGTGAAAATTGACAGGGTCTTGAGGCTACAAGCAGGACACAAGTACTGTTTGTTGGGCAAGCTTTCCTCAGAGGTTGGATGGAACCACTATGACACTATCAGGGTAAGAATTGTTGCAGCTGCTTTATTCTTTAGTATATCTAATTTATCTCTGGAAATTACGGTTATTTAAATTATTTCAGATTAATGGTCTTTTTTTTACTGAGTCATATTGTTCAATTCGTTTGACATTGCATTTATTGCATTTATGAATTGTTGTGTAATGCTTGTGTTATTATGTGCATAATTCTTCCTAAATTCATCATCACAAGGTTTCTTATGTTAATGCTTTATACTTACTCTCATAATGCTTCAATCTGCTTGTGGAGTGGTAACCTACTCTGAATGCTTTATCTACCTTACTTTGTCCCTTTTTGTTGTTCATCTGCATAAATACTTAGACATTTTTTGAATAAAAGAATCTTGATGTATTTGTTGCTCTAAAATGCCCAGTGATGATATCACTACAGACCAAATTTTTGTTTTGAAAATTACTGTTGTCATTAGTTAACTTCTATCCTTCTGCTTTATTACCTTCTTGTGTTTTCACAGTACCATTTGAGCTTAGTCGTGATCCCTATTTTTTTAAAAACCCTTCTCTTGCATGTATGCCCTATAATTCAGTAGCTGAATCGTATGTTCCTATTTGTAAACATCCACTAAAACTCCACTTCTTCCACTTCTCTTTTTTGTGGGAATAATCTTGAATGAGGAAAGTATGTTTTGGTATGTGAGGAGTTATTTAGCGTGATCTCATGGATGCCGTAGCTTAGACGAAATAGCCTTTTATTTTTTCTTGGATTATATTGATAAATTGATGTTTCGTTGTTTAGTTGCCTGTGTCTTGTTTTCAGTACTTTCTTGTGCTCACTGATGTTGTATGTGCAGGAGCTTGAGAAGAAGAGGAAGGAAAGGTCTCAGATTGCATACGAGAGGAAGAAACAGCTTAACAAACTGACAGTCAAAGCAGAGAAGGTTGCTGAGGAGAAACTTGGTCCTCACCTAGAGATAATTGCTCCTATCAAGTACTGAGCAGTAGACATCTTTCTTTAAGATGAAAATGTTGTGAATTGAGTGGAGATTGTTTTCCTAATGATACTTCATTTTTGTGTTTGTTGGTTAAAGATAGTCGTAATTTTGTATGCCAACCTTATTTATAAAGTAGCCGAGTTGTTTCCAATTCAATTGGATTTTCATTCTAGATTTTCCTTAATCTCATGATCCCATTTTAAACACCATCATGGTATGCTATAGAATGCGGCTATGTTGATATCATACCGGTCATTTGTAGTGTTATGTTAGGCAAATCCTCTGTCCTGATGCACTTGGGCCGAATTTTACAGTGCTTGTTTTTGTTTATGGTCGCTGTTGCTATTATTTGTCATATGGAGGATGCTAGATATCATACTGTGTGCAAGTTAGATATTTCGCCCTTTTATCTCCTTAGATATGAAGCCATTTTATGGAATTTGGGTACAAACCCATCTCAGAGAGGGTATAACAAATCTTTTTTGTCTACTCTTCTGCAACTTCAAAAAATGAAATATTTTAGTCTAGTAAGAGAGGTTTGAGAATAGAGAGCAGAGAGAATCGTGAAAAGAGTTGTTTTATTTATTGATAGGAGTTTTTTATATATGGAATTACAAATTACCAATATGGTAATGATAAAAAATACACAGTTATATTTTAACTACATATCCTGATGGTATAAGGTCAAGGCATACATGAAATATTCTAGAACAATGCAGAATATCCTAGAACACTTACCATTCTGTCATGCACCGTTATGTCGGTGGTGCTGATATGTCGCCTCGTCAAAATCTCATTAAGTAATAAAAAGCCTTGTGGGAGAAAAATTAAATCTTGATCGTAGGAGAACAATCTACTTCATTGAAAACTTTAATCATACGATACTCCCCTTAATATGAATATTATTCCAAGAAACTTGATAGTCGACGCATGCCTATACTCTTCACATGTTTCTCAAAAGTAGACTTAGATACAGACTTAGTAAATAAGTCAGCTGTGTTTCCTTTAAAACTTACTTGGTTCACTTAAATGTTAAGAAACGCATATTGTTGTTGGTTGTAGAAGAACTTTGGTGAAATATGCTTCGTATTATCACCCTTAATATAACATAACTTCATCTGCTTAATACAAGTTGCATTATCTTCATAAATTCATGTAGGTTTATCAGTTGTAACTTAATCCACTAGTTCCTCTAATGTGTGTAATGATTGATCTCAACCAAACACATTTTCGAACAATTTCATGTAGAACAATAATCTCTGCATGATTTGAGGATGTCGCCATGAGAGTCTGCTTTGTAGTCTGATTTGAGGATATAGCCGTATTTCCAATTGTGAACACATAACCAGTTTGAGAACGTCATTTATGTAGTTAGATAAATATCCTGCGTCGGCGAAACCTACCAACGTATTTTTAGGTGTTTCGGCATAGGAAAAGGCGGCGGTGGCGTGCACGGTGTCAAACCCGTGTCCGGCAGTTATGCCAGTGGCGGTCCAGTCCCTCCGTGGGGCGGTGCCGTGATTTCCAGGAGCCGCAGGACCATCTTCAGTCCTTCTTGAATCAGTATACGGAAAGAACAGTCTCAAGTTAATGATACCTTTAAGATATCGAAAGATGTTTGGGTTGGTGCTGAGTTAAATCTAGCTAACAAGTTGACTGAGAAAACAATGATTGTACGAGTGCATTGAGTTAAGTACAATAATGCGCCTATTGCACTAAGGTATGAGATCCCTGTGCCCAAGACCTTTTCGTGTCTTATTTTGGACGGAATGGATATTTCTTTTATCCAGACTTCAATCAATCATAGGAGTGCTAACTTGATGCATTTGTCCATATTGAATCGCCTGAGCATCTTTTGGACATATTTAGATTGGTGAATGAGAATTCCAAATGATTGATGTCTCTAATTCAAGATCTAGGCAAAATCGAGTCTTCCCAAGATCTTTCATCTCAAACTTCGATTTTAAATAAGCCGTGGTCTCTTTGATTTTGTCAAGAGTACCGATAATGTTCATGTCATCTACATAAACAGCTATGATTGCAAATCCTAAACTTGTCTTCTTTATGAACACGTACAGACATAGTTCATCGTTCTTATATCCCTTCGTAATCAAGTAGTCACTAAGACGAGTATACCACATTCGTCCTGATTGCTTTAATCTGTAAAGTGAGCGTTATGCACTATGTGGTTTAGAGTTACTTGATTAAGGTTACGTAATGCCATTGGGCACGTTCATATATATCTCTGAATCTAGATCCCCATAGAGATATGTCGTAACCACATTCATGAGCTGCATGTCAAGTTTTTCAAATACTACTAAACTGACTAAGTAGCGGAAAGTTATAACGTCCATGACCGAAGTAAGTCTCTTCGTAATCAATCCTAGGGCATTGTGAGAAACCTTGTGCCACAAGGTGGGCCTTATACTGAAGTACCTCATTCTTCTCATTATGCTTTCTAACAAAGACCCATTTATGTCTTACAGGCTTTACACTCGGTGGAGCTAGCAGTACTGGGCCGAAGACCTATCTCTTTGATAGAGAATCTAATTCTGCTTTGATTGCATCTTTCAATTTAGGCCAATTTGCTCTGCGTTGACATTCTTCAATGGAGCATGGTTTTTTGTTGTCATGCTCAATGATTTCGTGAGCCACAGAATAAGCAAATACATCATCAACGGGTGTTGATGACAGATTCATCAATTCAGAAGTGTTATAATAACACATGGAGATCTCTATGTTCTCTGATATCGACATTGATCCTGAGACTTCCCCCATGAATTTTAACATCAATTCGTGGACATAATTGTAATCAAAGATAATCTCGTGAGAAGGATTCTCAACATCTATAATCAAAAGATTGAGTTGTAGTTTGTTGGTCCGTTTCTTTTTCAGACGCGTGTCAACCTAACCAAGTGGCCTCCATGTTGTCAAATTTTAATAACTTCACAAGTGCACGAATCATTTGTAGTATAGTTTATATGCAAATACGAGGTCGATCCAACTAGGGATGGATAACTAACTTTCAACTCTAACTAATGACCAAATTACTCTAACGACTAACAAGAAATCAAGAAGTTATTTTTGTGATTTTTGTAAACAATAAGAAAAGAGTAAAACAAGAAAATTGAGAATGTCACACAAGATAGTTGAGAAAGATGTTTTGAAAAGATGTAAAACAATGATGGATGAATGCTAGGGCTTCTAACTTCATTGTCACATCCTATTCGAGTTCCTAGTCTTCCAATTACTAACTACGTACTAAACCAGTGTACATTGAAGAATCCGTCATATAAGCCTTATAGCAAGGTACTTATACGCATAAGTTCTCCAAAGCATGAATACTATCTTATGGCAGAGTATAGTATCCAACAATTCTTAGAAGTATGACATTTATTCTCTAAGGGTCAATAAAGTTCGATGAGAACAAAATGACTCGTACAAACCAATAAAACATGACATCTGTTCTTATCAATCTATGGTTTCTAATTACAAGAAGCGTTCAAGATTCAGCATGGGCATCTACCTATCTTACATCAGATAACTTAAAACAAAACCCTAAAGGTCGCAAGTCTCTAGTATTTTGAAATAAGCAACAATTCTTATAGAGATTAAAAACTCAACACCAATTCAATAATCAAGTAATCATCAAACTAAAAAATTGAATAGTCATGCTAAGGATCCATTATGACCCTAACAAAAGATTTAGCTACTAAGAGTCATAACAAACACAATGATAACAATGAAAAACATAAAAAGACTAAAAGGGAAAAAGGGATGAAGATTGGTGATGATGGCTGTCTACCAGTATGTCACGTCTCAGTAGCTCCTTCTCTATAAACAGACTCTTTATATATGGGAGATTTCCTACTCATCTTTGGCTTCAAGTTTCCCTGTAAGACTTGGATTCTGACTTCTTTCTTGATATGGAATGGGAAAACCTTGAGATATCCTTGTAGAACTAGGAATACATGTACTCCTTGAATCCCCATTTGCATTATTGTCCTTGAAACATTAGAATTGATGATCTTGTGTCATGGAACTTGAGTTCTTCACAAATGCTCGCAAATCCGAGCAGATTTTCTGATTTGACCTATCTTCATTCAAACTATCATAACTCGGTCTAGATGTATCAAAATTGAGATCCGTAAACTTCTACAGAAAGTAGACATCTGTAGCTTTCCAATGATATAAGGCTCATAGTCTGATTCAATCTAAGTAATTCCTGATAATTCAGAGAAGTTGGATGTTCTGCATAGGTAGATTCTGAGACTTGGGATTGTAGTGACCTTTCAATCCTTATTTGTGTATTTTAGCTCATTTTCTTTTCTCTACAACACAAACCTACAAGAAAACCAAAACAACATAAATAAGTCATAAAGAAGAGAACTAAACACAAATCTCAAGCATAAGAGGCTTAGAAATAGAGGATAATATGAGCACATCACTCCCCCTTTTCCTTTGGGGAGCCACGGCCTCCATCCCCCCACCTTGGGTATCATCGGCAGTCCCGTGTCTGAGGATGGTCATGCCCTTCTTAGGGACTTCGAGCCGCGTAGGTACATATGCATATGGTATATTTGATCTTGTCACTTTCGCAATCTTGAAGAAAGAGTCAGGCAACGTATCTACTACTTTCTGAAGTTTGAGAATACGCTTCACTTCACTTTCAGTTTGTGAGGTGCAGGGATCATAATGAAACGAAGTCAGGAAAAACCACGACAATTCTTATCGTTCCACATGAGCACTTTTGTTCGTATCTCTCTCTAACAACATGAAGAGTGTCTCATCAAAGTGACAATCCGCAAATCTTTCAGTAAAAGGATCACCTATCAATGACTCTAGGTATCGGATAATCGTTGGAGATTCATAATCAATTGTCTCCGAGGACCCATCTTACGTAGCAATGGAGGCGTAATTGACACATAAACCGTACAACTGAAGATGCATAGATGCAAGAGGTCAAACTCATATCCAGTGACCAACTGGTACGCACTAAATGGTTGTTTAGCAATGGGTCAGAAATGAATAAGTAAGGTTGCATGCAATATTGCATAGCCCCATGACGCAACATGGAGGTTGGTGGGCATTGCCAACGCTAGTGCAATAATCTGAAGTCGCTTAATCGTAGCTTCAGCGAGACCGTTTTGTGTGTAGACATGAGGTACAGGATGCTTAACTTCAATCTCGACAAACATGCAATAGTCATCAAATTTTTTTGATGTAAACTCTCCAGCGTTATCCAGTCAAATCGACCTAATCAGATAATCTAGGTGATGAGCCATAAGTTTAATAATTTGGGCTAAGAGTTTCGAAAATGCAGCATTCGGGTGAATAATAGCACACCATTGACATTGCTAGTATACTATGATGGAATGCTATATAAGTCTTTTCTCTCTTTCAGCGGTTCAAAACTAAAGCATATGTATGCATGCCTAATATATCTCTTTGAAGCATGTTTACAATCAACATATATGTTTGACTCGTTAGCCGCTTGCTTACTGCCACATGCCATGTTTAAATTGATAACATGAGATAGGGGGTTGCCACACCTCAATTATATATGACATGCTTGTCTACCCATTTATATGGTTACTTTGTGTATTTCCTATCACAGTCTTGACCTACTTTAGTAGTTTAGTTTATAACTATGCCATTTAAACCGGCCATATCATGCTTAGAGATGTTGTGGCATTAATACTTTAAATTAAAATATAATGGGGTTAGAAATTGTTAGTGGTAACGAGCACGGCGACAACTTGATCGGGCCACGTTCCACAAGCTCATAAACCGCCCCACAAGCTCATAAACCGCCAACATGCTCATTAATACCCAACTTGCAAAACAACTCTGTCATGCTTTAGTTAAGCATTGATCATTACCTCACCATGCTTCATGTCATTAATGGAAAATACTTTCAATTATTTCACTTGTTATTGTTTGTTCAAGTAGTAAAAGATGCATGCTTAGACTTTACCTATGTTGTTTTCTAAATTTTATTAGTATTACTATGTTGAAACAAACAATTATCCGAGCAATCCCTAATTAGCTAGCGGAACTCAGGGGGCTTATACGCATTTACATACATAATAAGAATGTGTAAGTGTGGATCCGCTCCATCAACATTTAAAGCCCGGGGACTACCCGACACATGTGGATCCGCTTCACTATCATTTAAAACCCAGGGACTTCCCGGCACATGAGTTTTTGCATGTACTCAATTAATAAAAAAATCATCTTTTAGAACAAACCACATTTTTGTAACGCTCACAAGCTACAAATAAAACGGGATTATCCCAACTACTATTCTTGGGCAACCAAGCATAAAGATAATCCCATAATGATTTCATTTAGCACAAAAATATGGTGATTTTTTCAGGTCACACAACAAGGAGTCTGCTCAAGTCCATCCTTACAAGCAAGCAGATCTTGGAAGATATAATGAATCACATGAAGATTATACCTAATGAAAACGGGATGCCTCCTCTTGGAGAGACTAGCGAAGTTTATCTGCTAAGACTTTACCTCATGGCGCACGGCGATGTTTATCCGCTTGTGGGATACCTCACCTCTTGTGAGAGACTTAGTGACGATTATCCGTTATTACTTTACCTCACGATGATGTTTATCCGCTTGTGGGATGCCTCCTCCTAGAGAGACTAGCGAAGTTTATCCGCTAAAATTTTACCTCACTGCGACGTTTATCTACTCGTGTAATACTCACTGCTAAGAATTTGTCTCCTTCGATGAGAGACCCTGGTTGAATGAGAGAACGACAAATGGGCTGCCCAACGATATACCTCACCGCTTGTGGGATGCCTCACCTTGTCAAAGACCGGCGAAGATTAACCGCCAAGGATACCTCGTGCAAATGGGATGCTCCCCTTTGGGAAAGGCTAAGCGAAGTTTATCCGCTATTACTTAACCTCACTGCGATGTTTATCCGCTTGTGGGATGCCTCACCTTGTGAGAGACCGGCGAAGATTAACTGCCGAGGATACCTCGTGCAAACGGGATGCTTCTCTTTGGGAAAGACTAAGCGACGCTTATCCACTAAAACCTCGGCGCTTCACCGAGGATTCAAGCAAACCTTCTTAATGGGGGAGTCAGGGACTTCTACCGTTCATCCAGTGAGAGGTTAGCGCTCATCCAGCGAGCGGCTAATGCTTATCCAACAAGACAATTATTTTAGCATTGATCCGCCAAAGACATTCCGGCAAGAGTTAGTTTCCGCTAGCAAGTTGAACCGCCAAGACTTTGATAGCAGTCTGAAAAGACTCTTCTTGCTTGAGGAGTCGGGGGGCCATCATGTGTCACTTATGCTTGGTGACAATGTTTTAAACTCCCCAAGCAAGAAGCTTCTCTTACTCGGGGACTTTAGGGCAAGGAGTAAAATATCCAAAATATCCTCGATATTTCCTTGAAATTTCTGTTTTTAATAATTACCGATATTAATTTTCATGTCTTTCCAATATTTTATATTTATTCTATTTTTGGTCAAATATACAACTTTTAGATAAAATTTAGTAAAATTTCCATCAATATTCGATATTATCTCGATATATCCATTGAGATTTCATTTTTTCAAACCATTAAAATTTCCATGATCGTCGATATTTTACTCCTTGCTTCGAGGACTGTTGGTACACCATTGACATAGCTAGTATACTATGCCACTAAGCATATGTAACACCCTCATTGTGGGACTACGGGTCATAACGAGACTCGACCACGACATACATCTTGAAACCTAACATACAAGCTACGTAACAGTACCTGAAAGCCACCAGAAGCTTACCCGGAAGTCACCTTCCCGGCTTCACCAACATGCCTCCTCAAGCACACTTAAAGACTAGAAATGGGGCTCTTGTCCCATATTGAAGATAATGTAAAGGAAGGAGCCTCATTCCCTTATAAAAGGAGACATTTTCCCACTCACTCAACATAATTACAAACACAACAACAAACACTTATAATACTTTGGGTGGTCATTTAAGGCTCCCAACCCAAAGCTCCTAACCCATAGTAGAATCTTACGTGGATGTAGTTTTGCCCACAAATGGCAAGGTGAACCACTATAAACCTTGTCTTTCATTATCTCTAAACTATTAACTACATCCGTATGTGCAAGGATTAACCCACTTAATCCACTGCAAAAACAAGCGACATGAGTCCAACGCGTTGAAGCATCCACCAGAACCATAAAGTATCGAAATGGTCCACATTCAGGGTGAATAGACCCATAAATATCACCTTGGGTACAATGTAGGAATGAAATATTCTTGGTGTTATCTTTAGCGTAGGAGGGTCTCGATACTAGTTTCACTATAGAGCAAGCGTTGCAAAACGAACGATGTGTGTTTGAAAGAGTCAACGACACATGAAGGGAAGAACGACGCACCTCAATTGCTTGAGGGGTTGGCTGAGCGGTAGCCGAGAAGTTGGTGCCGAGCTCGGAAGACGTCAAAGTCTCCTTTGGGCCGAGATTATCAGATGTGGTGTCACCACCATGATTCAAGGTGACATCAGTTCCCAAACATTTTCGTTTTGATCGGAAGAAGGGAAGGCCATGAGAATTTAGTAGAATTCAGATCATCATGTCTTTTCCGAGATGACTAAGTCAATCATGCCAAAGCTTATATGAGTCGGAGTCCTAAAAACCTTGTTTTGCGATTATATGAGATTCAATAATTTGAATCGTAGTAAGGTAAAGACCACTAGATTGACTCATGAGCTTCTCCAATATATTTTTATGACCGAAGTCATGAGAAGTTATACACAAAAACTTTTTTCCATCCTCACAATGGGTTTCCAAGTGAAAACCATTAGCGCGAATGTCGTTAAAGCTCAACAAAGTTCAATTCTCTTTTAGGGCATAAAGCGTGTCTGTGACATCAATCATAGTGTCATGAGGCAACAAGAAACATGTGGTTCCACGTCCTAGGATCACGGGAGAAGATCCAATTATTGTCGTCACAGATGATTACAAGGCACTAACTCAAGAAATAGTTGCTGATTCCTTAGAATGATGTGGGTTTATCCACTATCCGCTAGGCACTCGATATCTCTAAAAGACATAACTACAAAAATGATTAAATATATGAGTAAATACGTCTATTTTGAGCTATTTAGAAGGATTGAAAAAGCTAAAAGAAGCAACAATCCCGAGAGTGCTGAAAAATTTCAGTACATCGTGACCTTTGTGCACTAAAACAGCTATAACTTCTTTGTTAAAATAGATATTGAAAAACCGCGAAAAGTTCTGGAAACTTGACTAAGTTATCTTTTAATTGATATAAATTGTACAATCTGGCTCGTTCGGATCTTTTCACAAAGCTCGTTTGAAGTTGACGGTTCAAAAATGGACAGCTTGCTGTTTTTCTCAGATTTGTTATTTGAAAGCTTTGAAGCTTGCTAGAGGCATGTAGGCTTTTGCCTCAGCCACAGGGACATGTTGATAATCGAAACCAAGTCCTTTTTGGCAACTACAAGGTCGAAAATCAAACTTAGAATACCTAGAGGATTCGGTGATGATGATGATGATGCGGGTTTGATAAGTCTTCAACGTCTTTCACAAGATGACAATTGGTTAATTGCATAAGGGGGAACCAAGATCAAAAGCTTTCAGTAATTCCAAGTTAGAATGACCAGAGATGTCCATGTAGGGTCAGTAGTGTGAGGCACACTTGAAACCATTATGTCTTTAATTTCAGACAAATATAAGACATCACACGAGCTCAGATGAGCCTAGTTGAACAATTGATGATGAAAAATCTTCTATAGGGTAGAAGACTTGAATCGAAAACACAAAAGTAACCCTCCTTGAGGATCACGGCGCCGTGCGTCCCTTCCTCTAGGAGAGAGACTGAAACAGCATTAATGCCATGTGTATTCTAAGGGACATGTTAATGTACCTCAATCAATTCGAACCATATAGAAACAATAAGAAACCAAATAGAACTTTTATTTAATGCGCTGAAAAATAGTACATCAAAGTCTCAAAAATTTTGAAAAAGAAAACAAAGCATGGTATGCTAACGATGCTTTATTACGACTTGGAAAAAAGAGAAAATAATCTAGCCAATGACATCAAAGTCAGGGGGTCGAGACCGGAACCTTGTCCATTGATGTCCGACCTTGAGAGTAACGTTTTGTTCATCTCCATTGTTCTCTGTGCAATTAACTTCCATCAATTCCTTATATTTCTTGTATGCGGTGGCAAAATTCGCAAGAGGGCGAAAACTTTTGAACCAATGGTCATTGGACACACATCGGTTGCATTGTCCGACAGAAGCAAAAGAAGATCGAGCAGGCTGTTTCTTAGGCTAAGCGGCGTTGCCACTAGGACTGGCGGCACCGGCGTCTTGACACCAAATGTTGGCAAGGCCACAAAAGTCGTTGCCTTATCCCCGAGAAACAGAGGCACGGTGGGTCTAATTCCCACGTGCGTAAGGTTCAATCCGATGTTGTGCTTTGTGTACTCCGATTGTTGTTGTAAATTTTCTCCAGAATTCGCTGGGTGCCTACGGGACGCAAGTTGTTCTGATCGCATATCAGATTATTCTTTTCCTCCATATTAAACCGTTGAATGTCGTGATCCTCTTAGTCTGGAACTCGAGCCTATACTGATTCATCAGGATCTTAGCAGGAATAGGAAAAGTTGAGAATGTTTTATTTATCATATCTTCTTCACTTTTCTCAACCCCACATAAGCTCAATTGAGCTTGTAGGCAAAACATATCATGATTGAAATCGTCAACCTGCTTGTAATCCAATAGTCGGATTTCATCCCATCGAGCAAGTAACTCTAGAAGCAAGGTTGAATGAATATTGTCAAAACATTCGGTGAACGCATCCCACAATTCTTCGGATCATGTTCTGATTGATACGACCTACGCAGTGTGTGATCTATATGCTTTCTTAAGAACATAATTAAGCGCCTCAGATTTTGTTCATTTATGAGGCAGTTCTTAATTCGGATCGAGGAATATGGTCTCAGTAAGATCTTTAACAATAAGAGTTTGCTTAATATCTGAGACCCATCGATAATTTTCAGTACCATGGGCGTCGAGGACATGGTCTCTGCAGCTACATGTTGTTCAATACTTCAATTAACCTGCATGCATTGATTGGTAACTTCGAAAATCATCCTAGATTACTAGCTAGCAAATGAGCTAGATACACATATATGTCCCTCTTATTTTGTGTTTGTAATAAAATTATTTGCTTTCCGGTTAATCTTCAAAATTGTTAGCTATTACTATTTTTTATTGCTTTGATCACTACTATTTGTGTGTTCTCCCAAATTAATACATGTATTAGTATGAGCTGTGCTCGGTTAATTATTTAGAATAACTGACAATATAAAGGTTACATATTTGATTCTTATTTACATTATTATAAATGAATGAGAAAATAAAAAAGATAAATTAATTAATGTATTAAATCTTATTCTTAGCATCATTTTCACCCTAAAATGAGCCAACGTACTACATTCATGGCTCGTACATCACTATTAGAGGCTAGTATATCTGATCAACTAGCCCTAATTGTGTTCATGATGATGGTCATATATGTGACCGTTAATGTGGTCGGAAATGTAATCGATGTATGTTCAGTACTTTCCGATCTCTTTTGAGTCACACACTTGTACCATATTTCTTGCATTCCCCCTTTCCTTCTTTGTTCTCTTTCCCCATATAACGAACAAAGACTGAAGGAGCTGCTGCTAAAATCCACATGCTTCTTTCTCCTTTTATTATTATTATTATTATTTTTTTTTTTATACGGCCTGCTTCTTTCTCTTTGTGGGGGAAGGGGAAGCTACATGGAGACAACTTCTGAGTTGTGGAAGGTCAACGAGTTCTGTACCTAGCTTTGCTGCCGGGGGGTGGTGGTTGACTTGTTAGAGATCGATAACTACGTACTTTTCTGGCAGAATGTGGCTGCATTCGGGTCCCTGAGTCTCTTGGATTTCTAATGAAGCTTCATCATCTAGTTGATATCTATCTCGATCCTTTTGTTGTGTTCATGTTTGCTGCTTGTTAGAACCAATCTAATATCCGTTCAAAACAATATATATAAAATAACGGAATAAAAACGAAATTGAAAAAAACAACGAAATAAAATGAAAAAACACTAACTTGATTGATCAGATAGAGGTCTGCCGTGCAGTGACCTAAGACAGAAATTCGTCCCTGCTTGTGCTGCAGTTTCAGACGTCTATCTTGAAGATACAACTATCTGGTTCAAGTTCTTGCACAAGAACTTGACCCTGGCGAATTTACTTTATGCTTCAGAAGAAATAGTTTTGGGGAGGATGAAGAAGAATTCGATGATCAAAACAACGACAGAAGTCATCCTTATATAAAAGTCAATTTGAACAGGTATAACTGTTCAGACAGACACAACTGCTCGGACAATTGTAACTGTTCGGACAGTTATGTCTTTTGATATTTATCCGAATTAATAATTAAATTAAATGATATTAATTTTCAAAAATTAAATTCGGATTTAATCAACAGAGTCCCAAGGCCTAAGGCCCAATCTTTGACTTTTATTAAATATATATATATATATATATATATATTTATGTCTATTGAAAAACCCAATAGAAAGCCTACCAAGCCTATGTTAGGTCTATCATCCATTTAATGAGTTACATGAGTGTTTCCATATAAAGACTCACATATTTAATGTTTCTTCAATGTGAGATTAATATCACACAAGTTCCAATAATACCTCACATTTTCTATTCAAACTCTAATAATACCCCACAGTTGAATAGAAAATAAGATAATAAAGAGGAACTGATTTTACTATTTCCAAAAAACTAAATATGATAGGCATCGGAAAATGTGTCTTTTGGACTTGAACCTTTCGTAGTAAGTACTTATCGGACTTACTTTGTGGGTAGTGAATTTTAGTCTTGAACTAACCACGTTTTGTAGTAAATCGAGACAACAAATATCACATATATCATATCTATACATAGTTCAATTCTTACGGTTGTGTTCATTTCGGTCTTGAACAAATCCTTCTTCATGAGTATTTTAGAAAACGTAGCCATCTCGGTTCTCAAAGATGCAACCCCACATAAATCTCATATAGGTAATGTCAATCAAGAATAGTCCGTACTATTCCACTTTAAAAACTATTAGCATTATTAAGAATAAATAAATAGTCAACTCTTAATCGGCAACGGAACAACACACTTAAATTCATCATAGGAATGAGCATATATGTGTGTTTATGCTCCTTGAGTCTTCCCAACTAGTTTGCCTATTAAACCTAGACCATGGGATCTCCAATGTTGCTAGGTTAGGTTTCCGCCAAGTAATGACTCATTGTATTGGCTTTAAGCCCATTCCCCTCAATGTAAATACTACTTGCTCTCTATTTAGGCCTTTTATCAAAGGATCTGCTATATTCTCCTTTGACTTTACATAGTCGATGGAAATAATTTCATTCTTAAGCAAGCCTCGTATTGTCTTGTGACGACGCCTAATATGCCTTGATTTGCCATTGTAGATTTGGTTATTTGCTCATATAAGAGCAGCCATACTATCACAATGTATGCAAATGGCAGTAACAGGCTTTGGCCACAACAGAATACCCTCTAGGAAGTTTTTGAGCCATTCCGCTTCTTCGGTGGCTTTATCTAAGGCTACAAACTCCGCTTCCATAGTTGAACGTCTATTCACTGTTTGCTTTGATGACTTCCAAGATACGGCTGCACCTCCAAGTGTAAATACATAACCACTTGTGGACTTACTTTCTGAATGATTGGAAATCCAATTAGCATCACAATATCCTTCTAATATGGGAGGATATTTTGTATAATGCAATCCATAATTCATTATATGTTTTAGATATTGGAGCACTCTCACTAGTGCATGCCAATGATCTTTCCCGGGATTGTGTGAGTAACGACTAAGTTTACTCACACTATATGCTAAATCTGGTCTTGTACAATTCATTATGTACATCAAGCTTCCAAGAACTTGAGTATACTCCAATTGAGACACACTTTCTCCTTGATTCTTCTTAAGGTGACTAGAGGGATCAAATGGAGTAACAACCGGCCTATCATCATAATGTCTAAATTTTCTAAAGACCTTCTCCACATAATGGGATTGAGTAAGTATGTAACCATCTGAATTCCTTTGAATTCGAATACCAAGAATTACATCCGCTACTCCCATATCTTTCATATCAAAAGAGGAGTGCAACATTGTCTTGGTTTGATTAATTACATATGTATTCGTTCCCATAATAAACATATCATCCACATATAAACATATAATGACACATGCATTTCTACATTGTTTAACATAAACATATTTATCGCATTCATTTATTTGAACACCGTTTGATAAAAGTGTACTATCAAACTTCTCATGCCATTGCTTTGGAGCTTGTTAAAGGCCGTAAATGGACTTAACCAATTTATACACCTTATTCTTTTGACCTTTAACAACAAACCCTTCAGGTTGGTGCATGTATATTTCTTCATTCACCATTCAAGAATGCTATTTTCACATCCATTTGGTGTATTTCCAAATTGTGAACAGCCGGTATTGCCATTAACGTTCTCATAGACGTAATTCTTGTCACCGGTGAATAACTGTCAAAGAAGTCTACACCTTCCTTTTGACGATACCCTTTGGCTACGATACGAGCCTTGTATCTCTCTATGGTACCATCGGGTCTCAATTTCCTCTTGAAAATCCATTTATGGCCTATTGGTTTATGTCCTGGAGGTAAATCAACCAATTTCCATGTATTATTTTGCATAATGAATTCTATTTCACTTTGAATAGCCTCTTTCCAATAAGGTGCTTCCGATGATTCTATAGCAGCCTTATATGTTTGAGGTTCTTCTTCAATAGCAAAGGCTGCTTACTCATAATCTTTGTCCTTTTAAGGGTTGACCCATGTGGGTTTTCTTGGCTAGCTTCTCTAGTTTTTAGTGAAGTAACAGCTTCATTTCCAAGGTATATATCGACAGTGGCATTAAAGACACCTCAATTTAATCTAGTTGATTTTTCATCAAAAAAGAAGAAGGTATATATCGGCGGTGGCATTATGAAAAATGATTTGTACAAAAAAGTCAACCGGCAATCTACGTACATTCATTATAGATTTGAGAGTCTATGAAACGAAACCTCAGTCATTTTCTGTGTTTATGGAGTAAATAGGAAAAAATGTACTAGGAGAAAAGGGAAAAATAAAGGTGGGGACTTTGAGAGAAAGTGAATTAGTTGCAAGTCTACTCGATTATGTAGCATAATTCACGCGTTACGATCATGTATGAGTTCAAATCTCACTGACATATGTACATATGTAATGGTGGGAAGGATCGATTAAGGGGTTTAAATAATAAAAAAAAATCTAAGAAAAGAAGAAGAATTCTCTCATACTTGAAATTAGTTCATTTTGTCTTTACAATTTCCTAAGTGATTGGTCCTAAACCTATAACACACCTCACCAATTCTCGTCAGGCTCGCGTAGGCCTTTGGCCTGGCTGGTGTTTGTCGAGTGCAGCCGGATGGAAGCATAGTTTCGACTAAAGAGTTTATTTGGATGCTTAGCTCATGGACTTTTTTCAGATAGATATAATTTGGGTGTTGCAGTTGGATCAAGCGTAAATTGAATTGATTCTTGGGTGTAGTTGTGTGAGTTCGCAGCAAATTCTAATAATTTTCCTCTCTTTTCCAATCATATCCATAACCCCTAGACTCATGATCACCACACTCATGTATACGCCTTACCCTCTAATTACGTGTATTTTTACACATGTAATTAGTACTCAAACAAGTGAATTAAGCTAGACCTCATGTCAATTATTTCGTAATTAATTCATTTTTATTTATTTTATAGAAAATAAAAGGAGTTGCGGAAATGCGAGAAAAATAAGCGGAATTGGAGCAAAATAAAATTAAAGAGAAAAAAAATTAACCAAAGAATGTGGTAATTGACCAAATGATTAACCAATCTTAAAATGCCTATTTAATACTAATTTTAACTCCTCATTGCCTATTTGAATAAATATGTTGTAAAACATAAAATACAAGAGATTGAGAATGAGGAAATATGTATGTATTATTGGGTAGGGAACCATCTCTTATATAGAGATGTAATCAGTATGTAAATTATATGAATATCCTTAGTAAACTAATTACAAGAATGTCCATTAAATAAACTATTTACAACACTTCTCCTTGGGTATTCTCTGTTATTAGCTTCTTCTGATATGTGCTCCAGTGTTGCCTCGTCAAAACCTTGCCAAGTAATAAAAACCCTATGGGACAAAAACAATCCTGGTCGAAGGAGAAAAGAGTACAACGCATACGTAGCGGTGGTAATCAGAACCCTTGATTTCGATGAAGCGGTTTAGTTTAGATCATAAGATGTGAGTCCGTGGGAGATAAATGCATAATAATTGCTACACCAAAACCTTGCCCGGTAAACCCAGTGGGACAAAGCCATGGTCGAAGGGAAAAGATGAGCTATTGCATATATTTCAAATAAAGACATCTTCAAGATGAAGTATGAGTAGGGTGACCAATTTAATGTGTGCCTTGTTAAAACCTTGCCAGGTAACAAAACCCAGTGAGACAAAATAACCTTGGATGAAGGAGAAAAGAGTATACAATGGTCAAGAGTATGCTTCAAGATATTCCCCCTAATCTTGACTCCCCCAGAAAACTACATTAGGTAAAACTGCTACATTGATCATGTTTCTTGAATAACTTAATAGTTAACATGACTTAAAGAGGTTTTTGTTTCATATACCTCTAAGATTATTGTATTCCCTATAGTAAAGACATAACTAGTTGGGAATAAGCCTTGTGTCGGTTTACATAACTCATGTCACCATATTTAACAAGGCAAACATCATTCCAAGGATCATAGGCGGTTGATCCATTCCATGATGCCTAGGGATAGAATGAGCCATCTTCCGTCATACATTTAAATTAACGGAAAATTGTCTTTTATGTCATTTTCGGAGGCGGCATGTAGGCACAGAGCTATATCTAGCTAACAAATTTATATCGGGTGAGATGTTCGATCTACAACATTTAGCCAAGTACAATAATGTGCCTATTGTACTTAGATATGAGTCTTCTGGTCTCAATATCTCTTCGTTACCATCTACACGATGAAACGAGTCTCGCTAGATTTCAGACGATTATGAGTGAGTTTGCAGACTTTGCTTTATCCTCATTAAAACATCTTAACATCTTATAGATGTAATTTGATTGATGGACCAAAATTCCATTTGCATTTTGCACGACTCCAGGTTGAGAAAATGATTTAGTCTCTGAAAATCTTTCATCTCAAACTTCGACTTTAGGTGTTTTGTGGTTTTCTTGATCTTTTCAAGAGTATCAATCAAATTCATGCTATTGACGTAGATCACCACAAATTGCAAACCCGGAGTTTGTTTTCTTAATAAACACGCATGGGCATAGTCCATTGTTCATATATCACATCCCAAACAAATATTCACTTAGACGGTTATTCCAACTCCGTTTGGATTGTTTGAACCCCTAGAGTGAACTACTAAAGCAAATGGAGAGCATGTTCTGTGGCCTAAAACTATTTGCATTGGGTAACAGAAGTCCTTCAGGAAACTTCATGTATATCTCTATATTCAGATCCCCATAGAGATAAAATGTTACCACATTCATAAGCTGTTTATTCAGTTATTCGAAAACTACCAAATTGATAAGGTAGGGGAATGTCATGACGTCCATTATGGGAAAATACTTCTCTTTGTAATCAATCACAGGGTATTGAGAAAATCCTTGTGCCACTAAACAAGACTTATATCGCAATCTCCTTTTTCTCATTACACTTCCTTACTTACCCATCTAAACAATATAGGTTTAACATGGGTAGGTGTGGGAACAACAGGCCCGTAACACCATTCTCTTAGTTAATGAATCTGATTTGACCTGGATTGTTTATTTCATTTTTAGTCAGTCGTCTCTTTGTTGAGATCTATTAACGAAGCAAGGTTCGACATCATCGCTTATTATAATTTTGGTGGCCACCGCAAATATAAATATATCATCAATAAAATCTCATTCCAATTCAATATCTCACTAAATTTACTGAGATTTTCTATTCTCGGGAGTGGTTTTACATGTTGGAGCATCCCCTAACTTCATCTCTTCTAGGATGAACTCATAATCCGGATTAATCTCGTGAGTTGAATTGGTTTGAGATTGCGATGGTAAGAAGATTCAATATTTGTGTCAAGTTTACCCTCTTCTAGGGATAAGAATCGTTCAAACCTAATGGTCTACCTCACTTCTGGGCAGAGACATATGACTGGTTAGCCGCCATGGTCGTACCTAGTCTAACTAGGACGATACGTCCTACGGGGACGTTTATCCTTGCAGGTTTGTAGCAGATATATATGATCTCGTCACTTTAACTAGATCTAATGAAGTGTCTGACATATTATGGGCTACACTACGTAGATCTAGAATTCTTTGCACTTGAACTGGAAGTAGAATTCTTCACACTGCAATATCACATGTGCAGTTTGGGGATCAAGATGAGACATTCTACACGTCATTCATCAAGAACAGTGATCTTCTTATCTCCCCCTAACAGCGGGAAATCTGTCTCATGAAAGTGACGACCGCAAATCTAGCAATATAGAGATCTCCTATCAAGGGCTCTAAGGAGCACATAATGGATAGGGTTCATAATCAACATATATGCCCTTCTTTTGTTAAGGACCTGATTTTTTACGTTGTGGTGGCACAATTGGCACGGGAACTGCACACCCAAATCTGTGTAAGTGCAAAACACTAGGTTCGCAACCAGTCACCAATTGCAACACAAAGTAAGGTGGGTAGTAGTGGGCCTTAACCAGACCGACATGGCTGCATGCAAGATTGCATAGCCCGACGCAAACACTAAAAGCTTGGTGCACATTACCAAGGTTCTACCTGCGAGACCATCTTGGGTGTGAACATATGAAACTATACGTTCAACAGATCCCAAGGGATATGCAATAATCATCAGAAGTCATCGATGTAAACTCGCCGACATTATCAAGCCTTATAGACTTTATAAGATAATCTGAGTGGTGTACCCTAAATTTCATGGGTGAGAGTTTAACAAACACAACATTTTCTTGTGGACAATGATGTGACATTTGATCACTTTTGTCGATGCATCAACCAAAACCATTAATATTTAACTGGTCTGTATGATGGTTGGATAGGTCCACCAATTTTCCCTTGCATTCTGTGCATAAAGAGATAGTGTACATTCTAGTCTTTGCATATGATGGTCTAGTATTCAACATCCTTAACAAGCAATTTGACATAATATGTCATTAAAGACAAGACCCTTATTCTAAAGGGGATGCCCGTGTGATAATTGAGTTGAGGATACGGTGTATCATATATTTTTTCCGGGTGCATCAAACATCAATACTATAACTAGTATTTGCTCGAATCATTTAGCTTCTAGCTAATAAATTTTAATATCTTCAATGTACGCTTTGCCCACACATTTGAAGGTTATGCAAAGATATTACACTATTTTTTCTGGTGGTTTCAATGTTTTAAGCATTGGTTTCAATGAACTTACCTTCCGATAACGTTCTTCTGAAACGTAGAGGAATTTTGTCTCATCAACCAGAAGAGAATGCTCAGTTCCTTAATATTGTTGACACATATCAATTTTGTTTTAGATTCTACGACACCAAGCCTTTTCATTTCAATATTCTCTAACTATGGTTTGCTTCAGGCAAAGAAGATGTCTACTTCAAATAGTTTCGTCTAGAGACTACCAATTAACATGATAAAAGCTACCGATTTTATCATGTCTGATGAATGTTGGAATGAAACTTCAAGTTTCTTAAAGGTATTATTATTGAAACTACAAGTTCGATTTATACATGAACTATTGGTTTATTTTTGAACTACCAGTTCATTAGGTACATGTATTTTCAAATTATAATCATGTAACAATTGATGATATTAATTCCACGCTACTAATTTAGCATAATGAATATGTCACGTAATTATGTGTAAATGCTTCTGGCAATTAACAACAAATTAAATATGGGGAATATATTAACAACTATTATGAGAAAGTATTTGGAGTGTCTTATAGACATACATAATGACTAGGTACGAAAAAACCAATGTCATTAGATTATTTTCATTTTGTTTGATTTTGCTGGACGAAAGGAATTGATTTTAATTAAAGTGAAAGAAATAAACATCTACATATAGAAGGAGGTATGCTGGGCTTCTAGGTCCCGTAGAAGGAGAGTGGGCATACTGGGCTTATAAAAGTCTGTCAAGAAATACAATGTTATTAGTCAACCCTTTCGGTAACTCTAATTGTACATGACCAGGTAAGACATAATGAGGTGGTGGAGCAAGGCTCACTTAAGTACACATCCTCAAAAGAAATTGCCTAGACATCGTATCTAACTGGATGACCTTAGTTTGAGAAGAGTTATAATCATTGTCATGGACTCAAGGCTAAACATGGCGAGCTTCAATGCCAGCCTTGCAGTTTATGTTGAGCTTCTGGCTCAATTTCATGTATATTCAGGTTTGATTTAAGTTTCTGACTTAACATCATTAATATTCACCAATATTGTTTTGGCCACGATCCTCTCAGTAGGGAGTAGAGAGGTAGATAGCGAACAAAGAGATGGAGAGTGTTGTGGGCATACCACCTCGCAGACGAGGAAATGATGGTTGCGAGATCTGAACTTCTTGATCAGGCGGAAAAGGGTTTCCAGGTGACACCTCAAATGAGGTATTTACAAGCACAAGACGATCGATACTCACTATATATCACCAGCAGAGCAACAAAGGGAGATCAGAGGGATCAGGGGTGAGTCCATGAGGGCTCTGAAACTAAGGCGGCGGCGCACTTAGGTTTAGAGTTTCGAGGTAGCTCGAAGAGAACTGGGTTGCAGTTTGTTTGTATTGTTTGTTGAGAGAGATTGTGTCTTTTTCTGTAAACCGTAGAGCCCTTTATATAGTGATTTGACTTGTGGCAAAAGAAAGTCAACTTGGAATCCAAGTCGGGCTTTAGAACCCTAATCCCATAAGGACAAGGTTTAACCCATGTAGACCAATCAACTTATGACACATATCCAGTTCGCACATTGCGCATGGGCTACTGATTTCATCTCGCGAGCCTTTCTAGCTCGCGGGCTTTAAAAGGGCTTCTTTTTTATATATATATATTAAAAGGGCCACAGGATTGGCCCGAAGCATGTCAAAGACTGGTGAAAGTCTTCAACGATTAATTTGATGCATGCGGGCTCTGCCCATGGCTTCCTCGCGAAGTCTCTCACGCGAGCCAGTTCGCCAGCTCACCTAGATATATTCCACTTCGCCTAGGACTGGCACGCGAAGTCATTCCGCGCACGAGATCATTAAGTGTGAGAGCTATGTATTTCACACGAAGCGCACGAGCTCCCTACTCCGCGCGAAGTTATTCCATGCGAGTTATGTGTTTTGCGTGAAGTCTACCAAGCGCGTGAGATCTATATTCCGCGCGGAGTCATTCCATGCGCAGGCTTTATAATTTAGCTCACGTGGTCTTACTAGCAAACCTTTATTTGTAAACATAAGGATTTTGGGCTCGCCGATCACAATCCGGGCCAAGAACATAATTAATATTCACATGAACATTTTACAATCCAGTAAAGTATTATTACTTGGACAAAAATGTCTTTGGCTCAAACATTGCCCCCTAGGCCTTGCGCTTTGGATTGTCTAAGCAAAAAGGCCTTATTGAACATGTCACGAGCGAGGATGTATCATGATGTAAGATTGACAAATCGAATCGAGTCATCTCGCTGGTGAACAAAAGATTGGTGAAGTGAACCAATGAGAGACTCGCGTGTACAGGCTGTAAAGGAAACTTTAAAAGACTGGTCGAACTTTATTTCGCTTGTCATGTTGCCCCCATGTACGAACCTCCTTCACTTGGTGACAAGCCTTCCATTGAGATTGGGTAAAGGTCTCTACGCAACTGTTTGCTTGGAAAGCAAGAAGTCACTATAGAATCACGCATTCACCTTATCTCTAAGGCCCAAATCTCGGAACAAAGTTTTGCACATAAGACACATGTCACATGGAGTCAGTCCCTTCTTTCAATAACAGAATCTGTTGGCCGGGGTTGGAACAACAATCAAGCTTTGCTGCCCCCTCGCCATGGCTCCTTCTTCCCTTCTGCTCATCCTTTTTTCTCTACTTAAAGCAAAGCCACCATTTCTCCTGCTCATCGTTTGCTTCGATAAGTTTTGAAATCTACTCTTAGGCCGAAGGTGAGTTTCGAAATCCACTCTTAGACATAACCTTCGCTTGGAAGAACAAACGGTCTGGGCACCTTTGCCTTGTGCCTGCTGCTATGTCCATGCGTGAGGCTTCGAAGGCCCCTTGTCCGTCTGTGTTCTGGGAGTTTGCCAGTGTCCTTGAAACACCCCCTGAAACCTGCGCGGTAGCATGAGGGACATTGTTCTAATGAACCGCCTGATCTGAAAGCTCAAGGCGCTTCTAACCTCCCCAGATCTATGCCTTCAACCATAGGGTGGCCAGAATTCATTGTAAACATGTTTGCTTCGGCCGCAAAGCCGCTTATGTAATCTGTATCAGAGTGTAAGAAGGGGAAAAAGATGTAATGTTATTATTTAGGGCCTCTGGAATAGGCCTCAATCATGTACTAGTCTGTTGGTTAGACTTTGCACGTTTATAATGAAATGAAGAGAGAAAATGAAAAAATTAGCACGACTAAACTGTATGTAAAATTTAATTTAGAGCCTCTAGAATAGGCCACAATCTTGTACTAGTTTGTTTATTAGACCTCGTACGTTTACAAAATGGTTTGAACTAATGACGTATTGTTTCTCTCGGGTTGCCCCCTAGTGGGAGGCGGCGGAGTGCTAGCGCGATGACGCGGAGCACTATGAACAGTGGTCGCAGGGTCAGGAGGTGAAGGATCCGCGTGCTCCCAGACGCTAACGATATGGCGTTTTAAGAAACGACCATCGATAATATTGGGATGGAGCATGCCATCAAGGTTGCGCAAATGATATGCCCCTTTAGGCAATATGAGATGAATAATGAAGGGTACTTCCCACCGTGCAAACCACTTCCCGCGGCCTTCGGTATTCTCACCCAATGGTAACACGGCTCACCACACTGCTTGGCCCTCGGCAAAGCTCCAACCGTGGGTAACTTTATCATAGGACCGCACAATGCGCTGTTTCTCAAGGACAAGATTGTTGAATGCAGTAATGCGGTGTTCGTCAAGGTCTTCAATTTCCTACCACATCGCCTGGTCGTAATCGTCACCAAGCAATTGTTGCTATTCCTGGACGCGAAGCGAGACGACGTGAACCTCGAGAGGAAGGACGGCATCATGACCAAACATGAGCGCATATGGGGTAGTAGCTGTCGGACCGCGCTTGGAAGTCCGGTAGGCCCATAAAGTATGGTAAAGCTCTAAATGCCAGACACGGGGGTTTAACTCTAGCATCTTGCGCAAGATACTGAGGATAACTTTATTGCTTGTCTCCGCCTGACCATTAGACTATGTATAATAGGGGGTTGAATGCAAGAGCTTGATACCATAGTCGGTAAGGAATGTGACTACAGAATCGGCCATGAAAGCTGCCCCCCCAGTCCGTCACGATGCACTCCGGAATACCAAAGCGAGAGATAAAGTTGCGAACCGAGGTCGCGGATGCAACCTTGAGTGGCTCGGCTTCAACCCACTTGGTAAAGAAATCGGTGGCCACAATGATGAACTTGTGCTGCTTTGAGGAATAGGGGTGAATGATGCCTACAAAGTCTATCGCTTATCCTCAACCTGGCCATAGCTTGATAATCAGTTGCAACGGAATGTTGGGAATGTGTTGCACTGGTCTGTAAGCTTGGCAATCCTGACAGCCTTTGGCGAAAGTAATACAGTCCTTGAAAATGGTAGGCTAATAGTAGCCGTGGCGACAAATTAACCAAGCATCTTTGGGCCTACCTGATGCGAACCACAAACTCTGGAATGAACCTCACACATCAGCCGCTCCGCCTCGTTGCTATACACACAGAAGAAGTCATTACCGTCTTCACCGCGCCTGCAGAGCTCGCCGTTACGCAACACAAAGTTAAGGGCGAGGAACCGTATTTACCGGGAATGAGTGGCATCATGAGGGTTTGTGAGGTAGGCGATGAACGGTAGCCGCCAATCCTCATCGATAGGGTCTAAGGTAGCGACGTCAAGAGAGTCTGCCTGATCTTGCCCCCTAGCAATAAAAGACGAGAGAGTGCGTCGCTCGACCTTGAGCAGCCGTTCGCATGCTCCGTCTCACAAGCTGAGGCCAGAGGCAATTTGTACGAGCTCATTCGCCGTGAAGTTGAACTAGTGCGGAATGTGCACAATGTGGACGTCATCGAAGTGATTCAATACGTCAAATGCTTTCCGCATGTAGGGCTTAATGGACGAACTCAAGCACTTGAACTTCTCCACCAACTGGTTGACGACCAATAAAGAGTCGCCAAAGACTTGAACCTCGCGGACCCCTAAGTCTAGCAAAATCTCCAGTCCGATGATGAGCGCCTCGTATTCCGCCTAGTTATTCGTACATTTGAAGTCCAGCTGAAAAGATTAAGAGAAACGATCGCCTGCAGGGTTCTCAATGGCGATTCCGGCACCTGCGACGAGTTCAGTATGTGGTCCATCAAAGTAAAGAGTTCATGGAGTAAGGGAAATGACAACGAACTCTAACTCACGGAATGTTGTTAGCTCGGTTGGTGGGTGATGAGCGAGGAAGTCCGCTATGGCATGTCCATTGACTGCTTTCTGAGGAACATATTGCAAGAAGAACTCAGACAAAGTCAATATCCATTTGCTTATGCGTCCTAGTAGTATAGGGCGGGAAAGCATGTATTTGACTAGGTCAAACTGACCGATCACCACCGTGGTAAAGGCTAACATATAGTGGCGGAGCTTGCAACCTGCAAAGAATAGGGCGAGACACAACTTCTCCATTGGAGAGTAGCGAGTCTCGCAATCAGTTAATACCCTACTAAGATAATAAACGGCATGTTCGACCCCGTTCTCATCATCTTGTGCCAAGAGTCCGCCAATGGACAAGTCAACAGCTGCGATGTAGAGTTTAAGTGGAACGCCAGGACGAGAGGGAACTAATACCGGCGGGTTCGTCAGGTAGTCCTTGATACGATCAAAAACCTCTTGGTGTTATGGCTCCTATACAAACTCGGTTGCCCCCTAGAGCTTTAGGAGGGGTGAAAAGGGTTGAACCTTCCCTGCCATGTTTGAAATGAAATGGCAGAGGAAGTTGATTCGCCCGATCAGTTGTTGGAGCTCTTTCTTGGTTGTAGGAGGAGAGGCGTTTATTACCGCCTGCACCTTATCTTTGGGGATCTCGATGCCCCTTTGATGGACCAGAAATCCTAGGAAGTCACCTACTTCCGCGAAGAATACACATTTGGCGGGATTCATCTTCAGGTTATGTCGTCGCATCCGCATAAAAACCTGTCGGAGGTCCTCAATGTACGTCGCCCGCGTTTTGGTTTTGACCACCATGTCGTCAATGTAGACTTCAATCAACTTGCCTAGGATATCATGAAAGATGAGGTTCATGGCGCGCTGATATGTTGCCCAGGCGTTCTTGAGTCCGAAAGGCATGACAACATATTCAAACGCACCTGCAAACCCCGGGCAATGGAAGGCGGTCTTGTGATGATCTTCTTCAGCAACAGGAATCTGGTGGTATCCAGCTGTTCCAACTATAAAGGATAGCACTTCATGCCCCGCAGCCGCATCAATGAGGAGGTGAGCAATGGGCATGGGGTATATATCCTTAGGCGTTGCGTTGTTGAGGTCCCGGTAGTCAACGCAGACGCGTATTTTGCCGTTCTTTTTACGAACAGGAACTATATTAGATAGCCATTCGTTGTACTTGCCACGCGAATGATACTCGATCGATGTATGCTCTCAATCTCTTCCTTGACCGCAATCTGGGTCTCAGTTCGCATGAATCTTCCATCCTGGCGGACTGGACGTCTATCAGGATAAGTATGCAACCGGTGACAAACCAAGTCTGGAGACAAACCAGGCATGTCTTCGTACTTTTCGGTGAAGCAATCCCTATATTCGCGTAGTAGGGCAAGCAGTTCTTCTCGTTCTTCCTCCGCCAGCTTAGCACTAATGGAAATGAGTAGGGGCTTCTCTACAGTCCCTACATCGACTTGTGAGATGAGGTCGCGGACCTGAGGTTGTGTGTCGTCCAAGGCGGCGGGAGCTAACTGAATAACTTCCTCCTTGGTATCAGTATAATCCATTATTTCATCCACGTATTCCATAGTCACAACCTTATCGTAGGCTTCGCGTTCAGCCCAGTGTGAAAGGAGTCTTTCACACAAAGACTCACCAGCCTTGCGCGCTTCTTCTGAGGATGCATTAATCATCAGAGGGTTGAAAGGGATCTGCGATGGTGTGAGGACGTTGTAAATCATCCTTCGCCAAGTGGAGTCCCCATCGTGTTAAGTTGGAGGCCATGACCCCATAAGGGCGGCCTTTGGAGTCAATGCCTTGAACATCTAGCTGGCCCAAGTCATTATTGTAATAGCGGGTATCGTTGAAGTTGGCGGAGATGGAAAAAGGATGCGGATCCGCTTTGATGAGGACCGCCTCGCATGTCTCAGTATCCCAAACAATGAGTTCTTGGTGCATAGAGGAAGACACGCAAAAACTTCTATAGATCCAGTCGCGGCCTAGAATTATGTTGTAGGATGAGGAGCATTCGGCCACAAATGATGTATAGACCCGTGATGTTGGACCCAACTTGACTCGTAGAAATAACAAGCCTAAAGTTCTGGAGACTTGTCCGGTGAAGTTCTTGACTGTCAAGGACGTGGTTTGGATCATTGAGCGCGGGATACCAAGGAGTCCCATGGTGCGGGTGGTAACGACATTTACCGCAGCTCCAGTATCGACCATGACCTTGTTAACCATAATCCCTTCAACTTCAGCCAAAATGTATAATGGCCTCATGTGAGTGTCCATGTCTAGGGTCGGTGTGGAGAATGTCAGAGTCGGCATGCGTGTGACGCTGCTTGTAGCCTCCAATGGTGGAGCATTCGTGGGTTCTGCTAGGACTGAACTTATCTCGCTGCTGCAAGGCGGGGACATGTGGCAGACATTGTTGCTATTGTTTGGAATATCCGCCTCGTTACATGTTGTGTTCGGCGGGAGAGCATATCTCTCAGATATGAAAAACACTATTCCAACCTGAAAAGAGAATTGCTCGCAAACTGGGATCAGCGGAGCTTCAATCATCCCGTGTTTACCTTCAAGCATTGCGAATGCGCTTTCCGCGGGTTAACCTCTTCGTCCTCAGCCCATGCAGAGACTTCAACCAAATTGCAGGCGAATGATTCCTCCTGCCCTTCTTCTTGGTCTTCATCTAAGTGAACGTAAGGCTCGGAGTGGGCTTTGTTGTCCGGTGAGTTTCCACGGAGAAGTCGGGCCATCTGCTGGGTAAAGCTAGGGCTAGCATGAGCACTATCAGTGATTGGTGGCGCGTCAGTCTTCGGCTGCAGTGGCCGCCACACGAGCTTGGTTAAGGGCAATTTGTCTTCGGTTGTCTGCTTACCCGCGGCTAAAGGAACCTTGGCATCATCATCTTTTCTTGCTCTAGGAGGGGCTGGGACTTGTGGTTCCCTCTTGGCCTCCAGCTCCGGGTCTAGTTGTGGTCGCGGCCAATGTGATCGTGGTGGTTCCCTCCTTGCTTCAGGTTCCTGGAGAAGAGGCTCCTGGGGCCGAGGTGACACGCACCTTGGTTCAAGCTCCGAGGTAGCGAACAGTCTTCGTTTTACTGGAAGAGGCGGTTCCCTTCTTTGTTCAGCCTTTGGCGAGTGCCTACCCCTCAATGGTGGAAGCCGGTTCCTTCATTGTTCAGTTTCTGGTGGTTGCCTGCGCATTGGTAAAGTTAGTGGTTCCCTTCTTCGGTCAAACTCTGGTAATGGCCTGCGCCAAGAGGGCTGTGGATCCCTTCTCCTTTTTGGTTCTAGAGATGGTATTTTCCTTGCAGGGTGGGGATCCTGCCTTGGTGGTACGGTGAGGCGACATAAGACATTTGCCTTTGGGGCAGGATCATCTGCTACCTGCGCACACACCCGTGGAGGCGTGACAGGTGGCCTTTGGAGTATAGCTCGTAGGCTTTAGGCCTCTCTCCACATCCTTTCAGGTGTCTGTGCAAGTTGCGAGGGTCGGATGACGCCATTGTCGACAGCTCGCAAAGCACGCAGGATGCTGCCATACTTCTTCTGGAGCTTCCGTTTCCTGGATTTGGTGATGGTAACTGGCCTGCCCCTTTGCTGTGTGTACCATATCCCCTCCTTGATTGCTAATTTGGATGTCGGTGGAATGTAGGGATAGGTCAAGATACCTTGACGAGGGCTTGAAGCCTCGTTTTCATGGTACCCGCTGCTGAAATATGATATGTCCATCTCACTTGAAGCTAAAGACGAAGGTACTTCCTCTGTCCAATGTGATTGGACGAATGTCTCTAGGCACTTGATCCTCTGTTCCAGCTCTTCACGAGTCTTGGGACTCATGGGTTGAAAATTCTCAACGGGGGATGGTTCATCATCCTGCATGATAGCTTTGCCTTTATCTTTCTTTGAAAGGCAATCGGCTGCGGTCTGGCTACTAACTACCTTGTCGGGTCATGATTCCCACTCTAGTTCACCAGCATGATATAGTCATTCGCTGGTCTCTTGCAGTTTCGACCTGGCGGTTCGTGCGGGCCTGCATTTGGAGAGATGTCCAATGTGATCATGCGTTGGCAGATGCGAGGCCAAACATAGTCAGCACTTGCGATCATGAATCGACCTTTTTCTTTAAAGAGAATGTACTTGAGGTTGAGCCAATCCTGGACTTGTTCACGAAGCTGATAGCACTCGCGAGTTCTGTGTCCCCAACTATTATGGAACTTGCAATGAATGCGGCCCTCCTTGTATTCTATGTAGGGTAATGCCCCCGCCACTGTGACAAGTCCATCGTCGATAAGATCGTCTAGAACCTCGTGTGTAAGGTTGACGTTATAGGTATACTGGCGAGATGGTCGAGCTGTATCAACATTGTCCTCCACGCGGCCTTTCTTAGATGCTCGACACGGATTTTCATCCTCTGGGTGGTCAGACAAGTCCAAGGTGACTCTTCGCTGACCTGGCTTTGGCGCGCGGCGGCGGCTGTTCTCCTCTGGCTGGTCGTTCCAGTTCACTTCGACCATGCTGACCACGGCTGAAAAATGGTCCACATCCACCAGCGAAGCTGTACTCCCCGACGTCTACAGTTTCAAGGAGCCAGAGTTCAGCCAAGTCTGTAGCTGGTCGCGGAGCTTGACTTTGGTGTTGTGATTGTGGACGTTATGGAATGCATAATACTTCTTGTCCTTCAGCTCCTCTTTAGATGACATCTTGTGATCCAAGCGCGCGTACTTCCTCTCGCTCAAGTCATTAAAGACAAGATAGGCATTTTTCACGTCATACGTGTACGACTGGTATTCGGGCTTGGTCCAAGCAAAAGACTGAATGGTGATTGGCTCGCGGGTCATTTTGAGATTCTTTAGCTTGTGAGCCAATAGCTTCCTAATCAGTTCAATCGCTCTGACATCTTCATAGTCATGCGCGGCCTCAGTAAGGATCGTACATGGAGGATTAGAGGCTTACTGTCCTGTTTCTTCCTAGTACGTATGTCCCCTTGGAGGCATTCGCCTTCTCATCCATTTCACTGAGGATCAGCTCATAACTGCCGACCTTGTTGATCAGGTCGCCCATAGATGTGTAGCGCTCCCCATGGTGCTTCAGCCTTTGGCGATGCTCGAGTCCATGGACAGCCAACTTAATGGCTTCCTGCTCATGTAGGAGGAAGTCACACTTGTCCTGTTGTATCTTAAAATGATGGAGGAAAGAGTCTCCTGACTCCATGCTCTGCTGGCTCATTTGAGTGAAAGAGTCATGGCCGACCTCTGGCTCGATGGTACAGTAGGTTTCCCGGAACAATCTCTCCATGGTAGGCCAGTCTGTAATGGATCTTGGCTTCAACCTGGAGTACCAATTGAAAGCAGCTCTGGACAGAGAAGTCCCGAAGAGCTTGAGCTTAAGGATGTCATTGTTTCCATATTTGCCGTACTGAACTTTGAAGCGAGCCATATAGGTTGCTTCATCTTCCTTTGTTTCCCCGGAGAAAGTAGTGAAGACGATATTCTTGAAACCATAGGGAAAAGGATATTGCGCCACACTATCTGGGTAGGGGTCACGATACTGCAAGTCAGCATCACCTTTTCTGGTTTGCTCCTTGATGATGGAGGAGACAAACTGGCGCCAGTCGGTTGCCGACACATGTGCGGATTCAGACCCTTCTTCATGGTTAGGCCATGTAGAAAAACTGGCGGCCTAACCAACGTTCTTGGGAGTTGGGTTGGAATGAGCAACAAATGGGTCTTCTGGCATCCCAGTTCCTTAGCGTGGCGAGTTGTTGAATCCCTTGAAGGGAACATAAGAGCCACGCGGGGGCGGATTCTTTGAAGTGCCAACCCCTACCGCAAATTGCGAGGTCTTTTGAGCCCTGACTTTCGGATTTTCCCTGGCACGCTCATTGGGCGGGATGTACTTGGATGTCCCTTCATTCGCTCTTGCGCCCTTAGGATCTAAGGCAAGATTCTTTGGTGCTTACGCCCTCATCCAATCTTCAACTTCAATGACCCGCAAGCTCAACCGGTCATGTTTCTCCTTGAATTCGTCTAGTTTTTCTAGAATGTTCTTGCTTCCAAAGAATGAAGCATTTTGCTGGTCATGCAGCTTGGTATCGTGATCATCCAAGCAGCGAGTCTGTTCATCCACTGTCGCGCGAGTGCGAGACATGATCTCTGCATGTTGCTTCACGGTCTCCAAGTTCTTGTCCAAATCTGTGTGGATCCACTGGAGGCTACCTTCGACGAGGCCTTTGGTTTCCATGAACTCACCCTCTAAGTGGCCATAATCCTCACTGAGTGTGTTGAGTTTGTCATGGTTGGCTTTCCAAAGGGCTCTGTATTGCTTGACTTGTTCAATTAGGTCAGCGACACTTTGTTGTGTGGCCAGACCTTTCATCTGACCTTTGAGCTCCACGAACATCTGGAGGATTTGTTCCATAGGAGGAGCAGATCCCATGTCTTGGGTTGGCTGTGAGCCTACCATGGCGGTTTCACTGAAGTTTGGATTGCCAAACTGAACGAGAACCTGCTCTTGAGTGAGGGAACGGCAAGCCACATAGTTATGGGGCTTGTACCATAGTGATATGTGCTTAAAACAAGAAGGTTGAGGCTTCCTGTATGGTGTTTCCTCGGGTTTCCCTATGATGTCCCGCTTGTATTCCCTGTCCCACTAGGCATGCCAATGTTTTGGCCACGATCCTCTCAGTAGGGAGTAGAGAGGTAGATAGCGAACAAAGAGAGGGGGAGTGTTGCGGGCGTGCCACCTCGCGGACGAGGAAATGATGGTTGCAAGATCTTGACTTCTTGATCAGGTGGAAAGGGGGTTTCCAGGTGCCACCTCATATGAGGAATTTACGAGCACAAGACGATCGATACTCACGGTATATCACGAGTAGAGCAACAAAGGGGGATCAAAGGGATCGGGGGTGAGTCTAGGAAGGCTTTGAAACTAAGGCGACGGCGCACTTAGGTTTAGGGTTTCGAGGTAGCTCGAAGAGAACTGAGTTGCAGTTTGTTTGTATTGTTTGTTGAGAGAGATTGTGTCTTTTTCTGTAAACCCTAGAGCCTTTTATATAGTGATCCGACTTGCGGCAAAAGAAAGCTAGCTTGGAATCCAAGTCGGGCTTTAGAACCCTAAACCCATAAGGACAAGGTTTAACCCATGCAGACCAATCAACTTATGACACATATCTAGTTCGCACACTCCGCATGAGCTATTGATTCCATCTCATGGGCTAAGAACGTAATTAATATTCACATAGACATTTTACAATCTAGTAAAATATTATTACATGGACAAAAATGCCCTTTGGTTCAAACAAATATAACATAAACCAATGCAATATATGTTATTAAATCATAACAAACAAACTTAATGTGAAAGTAATTATATGAAACCGAAATAAATTAAATTATAACCGAAACAATTTAATTATCATTGACATAATGTATATGTAATAAAATTGGTATTTACTGAACCAATAAATGTCAATAACATAGCGGTCACTTGCAAAACTAACTCATTTGCATCCTCAATTATTTATGGCATTAATGTGTCATTACATACTCATAATACATAATTGAGAACTAATTGAATAAAACTGACGCGGTTTGAATTGTTAACCGACATTAAATATATGGAATAAATTACTAAATAAATATCATTTATGCAGCGGTTAAGTACCAAACACAATGAGTTCAAACACATTAATGCTTCTAGCATTACACATAAGTATTAAATTAGATAATGTTTCTGGCATAACATTTATGTAACAATCGCGTAATTAAAACTCAAAATTCATGCTTCTAGCATAATGAATTATAATAACATTATTCAAATTGGTGTAACCATAACGTTTTTATCATAAATTGTGCAATAATTATGCCAATAATCTTGTAGCATAATCTATGTGCTATAACTTGGTAAATGCTTCTGGCATTTAGTTGCATGTCCTTTAATAATATTGAATTTGACATAATTCAAATATATAACTGACATAACATACATTTTAAATTATGAGTAAATAACATAATCAATGCTAAAATGTCGTTGTACCAATGACGTTACATTTTAAAACGTATTTTATTCAAACCTCATTAAAAGCAATATTAATTCATTTATATTACTAAATGCTTCGGGCATAAATATTGCATATATGTAACGTCTAGCATAAATGACCGAGTTAATGGTTATGGTCGTTACTTCTGGAACGCATACATATACTTGAATTTGAGGGTGATCCTGAATTTGATACATGTATTTGTTGATCCATGCCCCTTTTGGTTTACACTACAAATTTGGAGGCGGTGGCTAATTACGAATGCTACTGGCCGTTCAATAATTTTTAATGCCGATTTTCCTTTCTAAAATCGTAACATGAACAAATCTATATACAATATATATATATATATATATTAACCAAATAGATCAATAATATAAATTTGGTGGTTCATGCATCAAAAGAGATTTTTCTATATGCTACACAAAATAATAAGCATCTATATACAAATTTCGAAAGGATAAATGAAATATGGTTTATGCTTCATGGTGTAGCTTTTCATATAATCATGGCTTGAAGAAATGAATCAGAATTAAGATTTGGAAAACTTTACTCAATACGGAGCGAGAAGGATCTTCATCGCAGTTTTGTGCAAAACTTGTCAGCCAATCTAATTGCTTCTTTATGATGATCCTTAACCAAGTTGAATGATCGTCATTTTCTTGGTTGATCAACAATTTCAGAGTTTTTCATGCAATATCAAATTAAACTCAAAGTTAGAACTATTCGTGCTGATAACGTGTTGTAAAACATAAAATATAAGAGTCTGAGAGAGAAGAGGAACGACACTTAAAATGAGAATGAAGAAATATATATGTATTATAGAGTAGGCAATCATCTCTTATATAGAGATGTAATTAGTATGTAAATTACATGAATATCTCTATAGTAAGCTAATTACAAGAATGTCCATTAAATAAACTATTTACAACAGAATATCTTTTTAAAAACCTATTTGAATATAAAGTTACTTATTTTATGCCCAAATAAACAAATTTTTACTTAAAGTCTTAACAAACATTATTAATTTATGACTATTAATTTGCCCTCACCCTTTAAAGATGCATAGAGAGAGAAAATGGGCGAAAGAGAAAACTTGGCCGATACCTCACTGGTCACCGGATTCCAGTATTCGATCGTTGGTCTCCTGTCACCGGATTTCGGTCGACGGATTTTTTTACCGGATTCTCATCGTCAGACTTTTTCTGGTCACTGGTCGCTAGAAAAATATATTACAGCATAGAAAAACGAAGAAGATAGAAGAAGAAGGCAATTCCCAATCAAAACGAAACCAAAAGACAAAAGGGAAACTTTTTTAAAAAGTACATGAAGTATAGGTGACTGAGAATTAAGATGAATATACTTTATAATATATCACAATGGTGTCTGACGTTACAAACTCTATTCGATTTAGGTACACACCGTTATTAACACTGTCAATATTATGTAATTATTTATTTATTAGAAGGGTGATTTAGTACTCTTACCCTCTCATCTCTCTTTCATACTGAAAAAAGAGGAAAAATTTTAAGAACAGTATATGAAAAACGGTCCACTCTCAATTTTGGTGTTTTAAGTTTCAAAACAATCAAAATGGTACATGTTGTTTAAAAACCGACACACTTTTAGCACATGCCGTCAATAACATTGTTAACTCTATGTAATTTCTCATTTTTCAAAGGGTGGTTTCAGGTTTTCTCCAATCTCTCTTTCTTTATATTATGTTTTTTTTCTATTTATATTTTTTTTTGGGTGAATATTTTTTTTCTATTTATATAATTTTTTAATCTTGTAAACTCATACCATATATTCTCAAAGACTTTTTTAATCAAACCATCTTCCAACTTCTTCCCATAGTCCTACCCCAATCGTCATTTTTGTGTATGTTGGGTTTGAACGGGGACGAAAAAGAGAGACAACAATATTTTTTCCTTTCATATTTCCCTCTCCTTATTAATTATTGATTTTAGTAATTTATTACTGCTAAATTAAAGAGTAACAGATTTACCCCTCAAAGTTTAACGGAAAACATGTTAGATAACAGAGAATGTAACGGTATGTATATATTTTCGGTTGAGATTACAAGTTCATGTACCGTTATGATTGTTTTGAAACTTAAAACACCAAAATTAGGAGTGGACCATTTGTCATGTATTGTTCTTAAAATTTTCCTAAAAAAAGAACTCATCTCTCCGTCCCTTCTCCCTCCGTCCCCATCCCCACCTCCATTCTCCATTTGCCAATCCAAAACCCAAAGCCCATTTCATATCTCTCTCTTTCTCAACTAGTCAGGATTCATGAACCCAAAAATATTTTTGCTTTCTTCCTCACAAACTGGATTGACTTCAAGAACAATAAAAAACTACCCAGAATTTCGACAAGAGGAACACAGACCAAATTGGATTTCGTCCCTATTGAGAGAATCATGGTTTTGTTTTTAGAAGTAATGGATTCCCTTAAGAATTTTGTTTGTGGTTTGTAATCGATGGTGGAGGAGATAGGTTTATGACAGTAATGGAGGAGATAATCAATAGGTGTAGAAAGAAATCTTGCTGTCCACAGTTGCATATGAGTTTTTTTTTCTTGTATCATTTATAAAAAGACGAGTTTGCCCTAAAAAATATAATGGAAAACAAACAGACTAACGATATGTATTTAAGTTAGGTCATAGTTTTAAAACTTTTAACCTCAAACACTATTATGATATTATAGAAACTATATTCACCTTAATTATCAATCATCTATACTTCGTGTACTGTTATTAAAATTTCCCAAAAAAAAATTACTGACCTCCAGTAATTTTTTATTGACCTCTATACTGAACCTCAATAATCTGTCAAAACACAGAAAAACAAAGAAAATAGAAGAAGAAGACAATTCCCAACCAAAATGAAACCAAAAGAAAAATTACTGATCCTAGTAATTTTCTATTTATTAATCCCTAGTAAAATATTTACTTACCCCTAGTTAAAAAAATAACTATAGCTTAACCACTGCCATTCCCCCATTCCCAGAACTAACGTTTCCTCTACAAAGCGGTAATGGCTCCTCGACCGTCATCAATGGAGATTTCGATCAAGTCTAGAACAGCCGCTCAACTATGAGCACATCTACCTTGTCGATCTCTTCCACTCCGGCGTCTGCTGCATCATCTACTTTGACTCTGACCTGAGCGTTGTCGACGATGTGGTCTCCCGCATCGACCTTGGTCGCCGAGTCCTCATTTGCCGCAAAACCACACGCCACCTTCACTACAGACTAGATCGATTCGGAGGTGAAAGATTGGGGCCCAGCTCGCGTTCCAGGCCGAAATTGGAGTGGTCGAAGAGAACACCAGAGTGGAGGAGGTCGAGGCATCAGACGACAAGCTTGTGGAGAAAGGACAAGGCGGCAGAGGATCGTCGGCGTAGACGAGAGATAGAGAGAGAGATATATATATATATATATATATATATATTATGTAAGAGTAAAATAGTAGAGAGAGAGAGATAGAGAAAGAGAGAGTTTAGAGGGTAGAGAGAGATGAGAGTTGTTATATAAGGGTAAAATAATATTTTACGTAAAATTAATTGAAATGAGTTTTTAATTTTTTTTTATTAAATTGGAATCTAACTTTATTATTTTTGTGCAAATAGACATTTTTTCATTAATTAATTGATTAATTTTTTTTTTTGGGTAATTAATTAATTGATTAATTATGGTACTTAGAAGAGAAGAATACCACGTGCTCCAGTCTTCCACCAACACACTTGCTCCATTTTCATTTCTTTAAACCAATTGATGCTGACACGTCAGCACCTTCCCCATTCTCTTCTCCCACCGAGGCCGAAGACCATTCTCTGCGGAGGAGACCTAGCCGCCCACAGACCAAAGCCCTTCCCCTTCACCTCAACTCCATTCATCTCAAGACCACCGAGTCATCATTCACTCTCTTGTCAATCTCTCCCTCCTCCTCATCCATTTTCTTAGTTTATTTGATTTTCTTTTGGGCATTTTAAGGATTACTCACATCAAACTTCAAGAAGTCATCAAAGGCCTTAACTTCTACAAGGTTAAAAACTTGGGTAATTATAGGAGATGTAAATCAAGACTAGTTATGCTAGTTTTTTTTAGCTATTTGCGACTATTCTTGTTTTCTCTTACATTTCTCTACTCTTTTCTATTTCAATTTTGTAATCTTGATGTCTATGATTATGGGTTGTGAGTAGTTTCTATTTGGGACTCTAGCTCAATTTTGATGTAATGAACACATTTTCGAAGTTATATATCGTATTTTCATATGAGTGCACTCTAATTACTATGTATACTGATTCTTGATGCATAAATTTAGGAATTGACCACTCTTTTTTTTGTGTTGAGATTTGTGATGTGTAATACAATTGGTGGTTCTTTTATTCACTAGCTTCTTGTAATTAGTGTAGTGTGTCAAATAGTTACTTAATTAGGAATTAATGATTGCTATGTTTCTATTCTCTTATACTCTTCGCCTTTAGCCCTATTGTTGTGGCCCTAACACGGCATAATAATTGTGGTTAGAGTGTTCATTCTTACCTTGATCGGAAGAGTGAATACAAAATAGGAGAACATTGACTTAGTGGCCTTAACCGGCTTTAGGTAAGAAACTATGTAGTCATGACATTATAGGTTGTAATTTTTGCATACTTAAATCCCTAACTTCTAGAACTTTTCGCCTTTGGTTCATGTTGAGTTGCCCTTGATAAGGTACTAGTCCATGATCTAGAATGTTCATGTTTGCTTTAATCGGAAATGTGAATACCCTTGAGGAAGTTCGACTTATTGGCTTTGACTGGCATTAAATACGAGATTTGGTACTCATGAAGATATGTTTATTTGTTTGAAATTTGTTCGTTGCATTAAAATTGCTAGAGCGATCCCTAGCACCCAAATCCCTCTTTTTTATTTTCTTCATTTTTATTTGTCATTGTTAATTTAGTTTTTAATCTTTTCACTTAAAAATTGAATCACAATTTCGAAATCTCGACTTCACTGATTAGGCTTGGTGCGAACCGAGACCGAGCATTGCTAAGGCTTGGTGCCTTAGAGTAGCAATTTATTTTATTTTATTTTCTTTCTTTGTTTGCTAGGTGCACTACTGGAAAAAACCTCTTAGGCGATGGAACTATTCCGTCACCTAAGTAACAAATTCGTCTCCTAAATACTTAGGAGACAGAATTTCCGTCGCCTAAGTAGGGTGAGGTAGGTGTCTGGGCGACGAAAAATTGATTTCCGTCGAGTCAAAATTACTTAGGCGACGGAACTGTTTCCGTCGCCTAAGTACTCGTAGACGGAAGTTTTTCGTCTCCTAAGTACTTAGGCGACTAATATTGTTTAATGACAAAAAAAATTTATTTTTTCCCTAGGCGACGGAATCACTGGATTTCGTCCCTAAAGTGAAAAAAAAATTAAAAAAAATAAATGGGCGCGAAGTCCGCTGGCACAAAGGGCGTGCTAACTCCGCTGGCACGGAAGGCGTGCGGACTCCGCTGGCAGGGAATGGCGCGGACTCCGCTGACACAGAATGGGCGAACTCCGCTGGCACAGAAGGCGCGCGGACTCAGCTGGCAGTGAAGGGTGTGCGGAGTCTGCTGACACAAAGGGCGCGCGGACTCCACTGGCACAAAGGGAGCGTGGATTCCTTTGGTAGAGAAAAGCACGGAGTCCCCTGACACAAAGGCGCGCGGACTCCAATAAAAGAGAAGGGCGCCCAGGAGAGGCAGGAAGCGAAGAAGAAGGAGAGCCAGAGGGCGAAGAAGAAGGAAAGGCACATGGAAGAAGGTGAGGCAGAGAGGGAAGAAGAAGGTGAGGCAAAGGGCGAAGAAGAAGGAGATGCAGAGGGAAGAAGAAGGAGAGGTAGAGGTATGCGTTGAAACTGGGTAGAGGAGAGAAGAGAGAGAGAATATATAAGGAAAGTTTGAAAAATTTGGTTCAAATTTTTTTGAAATTTTTGGCAGAAAAGAAGCCGCTAAAAATTTCGGTACTTAGGCGACACTTTTCGTCGCTTAAGATATTAATAATTTTATTTTTTAAAAAAATAATAATTCCGTCGTCTAAGTAAATTTTTCAGTCGTCTAAATAAATCTTAGACGACAGAATACATTTCCGTCGCCTAAATGAATAAATTTTATTTTTTATAAAAAATAATAATTTTGTCGCCTAATTATTTTTTATAAATAATAACTTTTTTTTATATAAAAATGTTTTTGTCGCCTTAGTACATTTTCCTTCTCCTAAGTTGCCACATAGGCGACGAAACACTATTCCGTCGCCTATGTGGTAACTAAGGAGACGAAATCGTCTTCTGTTGCCTAAGAGGTTTTTTCCAGTAGTGGTGATTTTCTTGCTGATTACCTAAGGATTGTGGTTAGCCCTTCAATCCCCGTGGTACGATACTTGGGCTCTATTGCGCATTAGTTGCACATCTAAAAGTAGCAAATTACCCTCTCAACATAATCTTCAACAAAATTCCTTGATAGTTGAAGAAATTTTCAGGAAGAATGTCATGTTAATCACAAGCAGGTCGTTGTTGTGGCTGGAAAAGAGCATCAAAGTTTGATACTCTCGAAATGATGGGTGGTTGGTTGATTAGTTCAAAACTTGGTATAAAACTAAGGAGGTGAAACAAAGATGTCAAAATACCCTCACATTTGCTTCTCTATATTTCTCATAAGTGAAGGCCGTTTTGGTGTTTTGTTGATGGTGTATAGTCTTACTAGTACCAAACACAAGTTAGTATTCAGGACTACTAAAGAAACTAAGACGGGGTTATACAATCTCCCTTAACAAACACACCTTTTATGGACTATTGCCTCCTAATCTCTATCTCTATTATAATAAAGTTAAGCGCCCATTATATTCACCAAAATATGAACTGTCATAATTGTCTCTATTAGGTTGATTTTGGAAAACAAAGAAGAGGGTTATTGAAGTAAAAGACATATTACATCAAAACCTGTGACAAATAATTATTTTAAAAGATGTGGGATTGTAGAAATAACTGACTGAATGTAAGAGTAATGGATAGATCACCCCCTCACTATAAAAGAGAATTGAGGGGGTTGGAACAAATAAAAAAAGAAGTTGGTGATCAAAGTGAAGCAAGAAGACATGGACATCGCGGATGGAAGTAAGAAAACATGCACATCAGAGATAACAACGCATCATTACTTTATTGCAACCATTCTTAAACGGTATAAATTTTTTTAGTTTGTAACGCTGACACTCTTCTTTTTATTGTATTGTCCTTGATTCTCCATTCTCCAATTTGTTCATGTTTTTAAGTAAATTTAAAGCATATCGTTTAGCTGCGCATCACGTGGGTATGAACGCTAGCTAGTTTTAATAACCGTTTATATATTAGAAAAACAAAAAAAGACTACCTTTACATATAGTAGTCAGTAGCCCAACCTTGGAATGGGCCTCCGCCATTAAGCAGCCCAGACGGTACAATAAATAACCCTAGCCCATATATAACCCTCGTTTATAAACCACCCCACCCCAAGACCCTAACTCCTCCGTCCCCCATTTCTCTCAACTCCGCAGCCGCTTGGGGTTAGGGAGAGCACTAGAGAGCTTCAACAATGGTTTCTGGGTCAGGAATCTGCGCCAAGCGCGTGGTGGTTGACGCGCGTCATCACATGCTCGGCCGCTTGGCTTCCATCATCGCCAAGGAGCTCCTGAACGGCCAGAAGGTGGTCGTCGTTCGCTGCGAGGAGATCTGCATCTCCGGTGGACTTGTGAGACAAAAGATGAAGTACATGCGCTTCTTGCGTAAGCGCATGAACACCAAGCCCTCTCACGGCCCCATTCACTTCCGCGCCCCTGCTAAGATCCTCTGGCGCACCATCCGTGGGTACGTCGTCGTTTCACTCTCTATCTCTCTGGTTTTTCTGGTTCTAGTTTAGGCCCTGATCAGTCTTTCGGTTAAGTTTTTAGTGTAAAAGGATGTGTTTTTTTAATTGCTGCGGAATCGATATTGATACTTATATGGATTGGTTTGGCTGTTAGGTCATGTTTGGATTTGGTGAGAGTTTGATTTGGTTTTTTGTTTTGTTTTTGTAGGATGATTCCACACAAGACCAAGCGTGGAGCTGCCGCTCTTGCCCGTCTGAAGGCCTATGAGGGAATTCCACCTCCTTATGACAAGATTAAGAGGATGGTTATTCCTGATGCTCTCAAGTGAGATTCTTCGCTTTGGTTTGGGAATTGTTGGTTTTTTTTTAATGTTTGCACTTGTTCTGTTTTCTGTTGGTTAATGGTTTATTGTTTTTGTGCTGTGAAAATTGACAGGGTCTTGAGGCTACAAGCAGGACACAAATACTGTTTGTTAGGCAAGCTTTCCTCAGAGGTTGGATGGAACCACTATGACACTATTAGGGTAAGAATTGTTGCAGCTGCTTTATTATTTAGTATATCTAATTTATCTCTGGAAATTACACAGTACCATTTGAGCTTAGTCATGATCCTTATTTTTTTTAAAACCCTTCTCTTGCATGTTATGCTTTATACCTCTGTAGCTGAATCCTTTTTGCCTTTGCTAACATCAACTAAAACCCCACTTCTTCCACTTCTCTGGTTTTTTTTTGGAGTAATCTTGAATGAGGAAGTATGTTATGGTAAGTAAGGAGATGTTTAGTTTGATGTCCTGGATGCTGTAGCTTTGACGAAATCATTTATTGTTTCTTGGATTATATTCATAAGGATTAATTACTGGTCACTCCATTAACTTTCATGCGCTCGACAGTTTACTCCATTCACTTTCAATTTCAATCGATTACTTCATTAACTATCTAATGTCACACAATTAGGTCCATCCGTTAAGTAGCCGTCCAAATCAGTGGTTAAGTTGTTGACTGGACATATTTTTCAACTAGAAATTCCATTTAACACCCTAAACTAACTCTCTCTCTCTCTCTCTCTCCACCGTCCTGTGTCCTCAATCTCTTTTCTCTCCTCCTCCACCTCCTCCGCAACCACAACACCACCACATCACTAGTTGGACCTTCAACAACACTGCAACAACAACACTAGCAACCAACCAACCACACCACCAGCAACCAACCACCAGCAACCAACCACATCAACACTGTAATCAAACACACCCCGTAGCTCCTCGACATCTCTCTCCCGACGGCAGGCAAAAACTCAAACCCACCTACCCAGCATCTCTCTCCCGAAGCCCAAAACTCAAACCCTCACAACAATTGATCTTCTCCCTTCGCCACCAACCAAACCCTAAACAACACCATGCACGAACCCTAAATCCTTTGTATCGATGGCCTGACAAGGTGGTGGACCGGAGCCTCCTGAACAATTGTCAACTGACGATGGACCAGACCTCGCCGGCCGGCCGTCGCGCAATACCTCGCCTAGATCGATCCGAGTGGAATCAAGGTCCACTAATTCGGGCTTCTCCAATTTGAGCGGCCGGGTTCGACTACCACTTGCAAGCCCAGTTTTTTTCCCTTTTTGACAACCGCCGATGACGTCCAGACCGGAGTCCAAGTCAACCGACGGACCAGTCGCTGGGTCTCTGCGTCACTCGCTGAGATCGGATCGGATGAGAGAAAAATGAGAGAAACGGCGGAGAGAGAAAAATGGGAAGCCATGGCTAGCTGCTGATGGGTTTTAAAAATGAGAGAGAGAGAGAGAGAGTTAGTTTAGGGTGTTAAATGAAATTTTCAGTTGAAAAATATGTCCAGTCAGCAACTTAACCACTGATTTGGACGGCCACTTAACGGATGGATCTAATTGTGTGACATTGGATAGTTAATGGAGTAATCGATTGAAATTGAAAGTTAATGGAGTATATTGTCGAGAGCATGAAAGTTAATGGTGTGACCAGTAATTAATCCTATTGATAATTTGATGTTTCATTGTTTAGTTTCCTGTGTCATGTTTTCAGTACTTTCTTGTGCTCACTGATGTTGTATGTGCAGGAGCTTGAGAAGAAGAGGAAGGAACGGTCGCAGATTGCCTATGAGAGGAAGAAACAGCTGAACAAACTGAGAGTCAAAGCAGAGAAGGTTGCTGAGGAGAAACTTGGTCCTCACCTAGAGATAATTGCTCCTATCAAGTACTGAGTGGTAGACATCTTTCTTTAAGATGAAAATGTTGTGAACTGTGTGGAGATTGTTTTCCTAATGATCCTTCATTTTTGTGTTTGTTGGTTAAAGATAGTCGTAATTTTGTATCCAATTCAATTGGATTTTCATTCTTGATTTTCCTTAATGTTGTGATCCGATTTTAAACACCATCTTGGTATGCTATAGAATGCGGCTTTGTTGATATCCTACCGGTCATTTGTAGTGTTATGTTAGGCAAATCCTCTGTCCTGATGCACTTGGGCCGAGTTTTGCAGTGCTTATTTTTGTTTATTGTCGGACATGTTTATCTTTCTACTGCCTTTCAGTCTGCTTGGTTCTTAATTTGTGATCTAGTGTTGATGGATTTTTAGCCAAATTGCTACCCTACATTTCACCTTAGCATCAATTTGTTACTTTAACTTTCATTTTAGTCAATTTGCTAACTTTTCATAATTTGCCAATTTTCTACCTTAATTATTATTTCTGTAAATTTGCTACCTTATGTTTTCATAATTAGCCAACTTGCTACCTTTTTGTCAATTTATTTTGTTCATTTTTAAATTCAAACATGAATTAATTCTGAAAATGGAAACTTAAAGTTGGTCGATATTGAAATTTTGGTAAGTTAACTAGTTAATCTTGAAAGCATAAAGTAGCAAATTTGATGGAATGATAACAAATTGGCAGATTTAATAGTTAGTGTATCAAATTGGTTAATTATTAAAAGTTAGGGTAGCAAATTGATTGAAGTGAAAGCTAAGGTAGCTTATTGACATCAAGATGAAAGTGAGGGTAGCAAATTGACTATTATGCTAGTGTTTATTGAGTTTAAAAAGTAATTCATTCATCGTTCGACGTACTTCTTTTGGGTTGTCTCTCACTTTGCGGTTTGGACCATTTAAACCTGCTTTGATTGGGTTTTTTATGCACGAGCAGTTATATTTGTTGCTATTATTTGTCAAATGGAGGATGCCAGATTTCATATTGTATGCAAGTTAGATATTACACCATTTTTATCTCTTTAGATATGAAGCCATTTTATGGAATTTGGGTACAAACTCATCTCAGAGAGGGTATAACAAATCTTTTGTCTACTCTTCCGCAACTTCAAAAAATGAAATATCTCTCTTTTTACCCTTCATATTCTCAAAGCAACACTCACTATTGGATGAGGAAAACTAGAGTAGCAAACAACACGAATCTAGATTAGGGAGTCTAGGTATGTCTACAATTCTACATAATCTGTTTATTTATTTTTTAATAAACTTAATCTGTTTATGTTATTATGCTGAGAACAATATCAATGCAAAATGCAACTCTTCGGACATGTTAAAACAAACTAAACCTTAAAGCTCTCTCTCTATCTAACTCGGCATCCAACTATGAAATCCCACCCTTATCTGGCTGTGGTCTAAAGATAGGGTGGTCTTTGGATCTGTTGAAGCTGTATGACTTTATTGCTGGATGAAAGATATGTCAGCAATCAAATGTTATGAGAGGTAATTGGTCAGAGGTTTTTAACAACTTTTGATCAGCGTGGCTTTTCAAATCGGGTTGGAGGTATGACACCATGGACTCGAGGAGCAGATATGGTCTCATCTTCCTGATTCCATCTTCGTTCTTGTATATTCATGAGAGTAGTTTGGTTTGGAGGAGGTGTTGTTTGGTCTCTAAGTTTGTGTCGACGTTAGAGTTTTTTGTCCTCGGGATGTGCTTGCGGCTGCCCGGGACAAGGCGGTAGCGTCTCACGGAGGCAATTTTATCTTATGACGGCGACGGCTACAATGTTCTTCTTCCATGTCCTTCCTGCAACTGTGAAGGAAGGCTGGACTAAGTCAACTGTTTTGGGTTTAGTGTAATACCCCGGAAATTTGATATTAGTTTCTAATTTTATTTAGGAATTTTTGAGTTAGAAGTTAGTGTGTTTTGAAGTTTGAAGGAAGAGCGGAAGGGTTCGGATGCATAAATTGCCTGAACCGGTTTTATGGTTCTGAAAGGTCAAGAGTTGACTTTCTAATCCGTTGGGTTTCTCGAGAAACTTCCTTCACGGAAGTTGTAGAGCACGACGATACGAGTTCGTCGACACGTGGCACGCGTAAAATGGACTTCGTATGAGAAAGTTATGGTCAGCAGAAGTTGTGGCTTTTCAGGAATTTTTAGGTTAAATAGGAAATTTTTCGTTTTGGGTTCTTTTATTTTTCAGAAATCCCTTTCTTCCTCTTTCTTCTCTCTCCCCGACCCCGAGAGAACCCAAGCTTCTCAGCCGACCCGACCCGGACCCGGTTGACCCGACCCGGATTTTTCGGCCATCTCCGGCCGACCCAGGCGACGGCACCGGTCAGAATCGCTCCTCCTTGGCGGCGCAATCTTCTCTGTGTTGGTGGATGAGGATGACCCGAGCCGAGCTGTGCAAGCCGAGCGCCACAGTGAGGGCCGACGACCCGGTTTGCAACCCGATCGGTTTCCTACCTCCGGCGGCGGCGACGCAGCTTGGAAACGGTCGGGATATGAAGTTTTGGACATCCTCGTTCGATCCCTGGTGGTATTGAAGCTCAACTCACGGCGGAGAGTGGCGGTGGTGGATCCCAATCTTTCCGGCGAGTTTCCGGCGACTTCCCGGCCGATTTGGTTTCGACCTCAGGTAAGGAAGTTGCTCTCCTTGCTCTGAGCTATATTTTTGGTGTTGGAAGTTGGTCCGTTTTCGAAGGTTAGTGGGGTGGCGCGTGGGGCCCACGCGCAGTCGCTAGGGGCAGCGCGTGGCGGCGCGTCCGTAGGTGGTTGTGATGTTGGTTAGGTAGTACTTGTTGATACGATCATGTTGTTATGTGGTTTATAGGTTTTGGTTATCGATGATGCATGCTAGGTTTCGTTCGGTTTCCATTTTGAGTATATCTGATTTTTAGAAATCTGGTTTGTGGTTTTATAAGTTGTGTAGGATGTTCAGGCGACCTTTTTGAGTTATAGGGAGAGGTTTTGTCTCAAGTGACAAGTTTGTGGGTTAGGACTTGAGTTTCGGTTCGAGTCGGATAATGTTGCTTTCTTAGTTACTAAGGTTAACGTTTTGTTAATAGGTGACTTGTGGCGTGGTTTTGTGTGATATGATTTCGTTTGTGCTTATGAAGACGCAGCGGGAGTTAAGGTGAGTAAAATCTCACTAAGCTCCACTTTGTGACCTATTTATTTTGTTGATGATTGTGATGTTGATTTTGATCATGATTTGATGATGATTGTGATTTTGATTTTGATGATGATAATTGTTATGATGACGATTAGGATGATGAGATTAATGATGATGTTGATGGAAATGTTGATGATATGATGATAATTTTTATGTAATTATTATGATGATGAATGTGATGGTGATTTTTGATGATGTTTTTTATGAGGATAATTGTGATGATAATGATGATGATGATGATTTTTATGAGGATAATTGTGATAAGTGTTGTGAGGTTATTGTTGTGAAATTTATTATGATTGTTGGATAAATAGCCAATACCGGGTTCCAAGCCCTTTTTGGGTGATTGGTTGCGGTTAAGATACTATTTATCATTTTTGTGTTTTGGTATTAAATAGCCAAACCGGGTTCCAAGCCTTTAATCGGGTGATTGGTTGCGGTTCTGATGCTATTTATCATTCTTATTGTTGTGATATTAGACAGTCAAACCAGGATTCCAAGCCTTTGGCCGGGTGATTGGGTACGGTTAGGAATAGAGCTCTAATCCGTCTGTCAGTGTAGGTCATGGGAGGTACCTGAAGGTATCTGGGACCCATGGGTACATAAATTGTGTTGTAGGTCATGAGAGGTATTTATTAATATCTGGGACTCATGGGTACATGTGTTTGTAAGAGTATTGGTTATGTGGTTTTTAACCTTGTTCTTAATTGTTGTCGATGAAATTCTTTGTTTTTGAGTATCTCCTGAACTATGCATAATGCAGGAGATTCTCCAATTTAATTGTGTGATTTTGAGTGAATTTCCTGAACTATCCTTTTTGCAGGATTCACTTATGATTTGATTGTTTTGGGAATTGTTGTGTGTTCTTGTTTTACTCTCTTTGAATTTTATTGTTTTGAGGTGATTCCTAAACTAAGTTCTAAAGCAGGAATTACCGGTTTTATCTTGTGTGGTGTTAGAGATGTTGAGTAAATTTTGAGAATTACTCATACGAGCTTTTTAGCTTACCGGGTTTGTTGTTTACAACCCGGTGCACCATTTCATGGTGTAGGGGTTAGACTTGCAGGTGTTGATCAACATGGTTGAGGCAGAAGCATAGTGGCTGGGGTTTAGATGATGTATTTTTTATTGTATATTATGTAAGTTGTTTTTAAGCTCGTGTGAGCATCTTCTTTTTACTAGATGTTTGAGGTTGATGTATTTATGGAGATGTAATGTTTAACTCGGTTGTTGAGTTTATTTACATTTACAGTCCTGTATGTGTTGAGCAGGTTTGGGATATTAAGAGTTTTAAGATTATATCATACCCAAATTTTTTGAAAATTTATCCTTCGAAAATTGGGGTGTGACATTTAGGTTTTAGTTTCTTTTTGGGTTTTGGGCTGTTTTTATATTTTATAGTTTTCTATTACAATAAGTTTATTTCATTAGGACTCTAAGCACTTTGTGTCTAAGCATTTTTTGTGTTTCATGGCGTTATGAGTTTATTTTTCTATTAGTCTTTTTCTATATTTTTAGAGGGGATTTTAGCCTATAATTTATTTTTTATTAGATGGTAGGCTCACTTTGTTCTTAAGTGAGCTAAAATTTGTAATGAGTACTACTAATGGGTGACTTCAAATGATTTTATTCGCCCTATGGACACAAAGCGGTGGATCGAACCACTTTGTAACCTCTACTTGATTTGAATGACAAAACTGTCTTTAGTTCAAAAAAAAATAAATAAATTATCAATGCAAAATGACAGAGGTGGCTAGAGCCGATAACCCAGCTTGACATCTCAGTACTAAATCACATTTCCAACCGCTTATATATGAACAAAGATTACTAGAGCCAAAAAACACTCAAAATTTGAAGTTTCAATATTTCATCCTCTCAGCTCCTTGCAATCCTTCAATTTCAGTTCTGTTGAAAGAATTTACATTCTTATCCTTGATGATGTGTCTTGATCGAATCTTCTCCTTATCTAATATCTGTTAGATATCAAACCTTGATTTACAGGGATTCTCTATGTAATACCTATATAACGGTCAATCTATCAATGAATGAGTAGACTATTTTTCTCTCGTATTCTCATACTCTACAACACGTTATCAGACTTGGTGCCCTAACCAAGAGATAATAGGCCAACCATCCCAAAAAAAAACCTTCGAAAACCCAAACTTTTCCCGAAACCTTAGTCTGCCCGTTTCGTTTTCTGACCGGATTTTCCTCTGTCCACGGTTGGAATTTCATATCCACAGAAAACCCTCGACGTCTCGGTTCCAACCCCACCGGTCTCACCCCGAGAATCACCCGGAAGGTTCCTGAACCGGCCGCTAGAAGTTTCCAGACCGCCACCGCCTCCAACCTCCGGTTCACCACCTTCCCGTGCTCCAATCGACCTGATTTTTGGACAGCAGCTTCCTTTTCCAGTGATGCTCCTCCTATCAAAAGATGAAGCAGAAGTAGGTGAAACATTGCTTTCCCCTCTCAATAGCCTCTAGAAACCAAAGATTTCAAGATTGCTCGTCTTCTAAGGAAAACCAGAAAGGTTCCCAACCCTCGGTCGAAGCCTGCAATCTACTCAAACTCATTAGAGGTAAATTTTTAATTAAGGTTACTGCTTTCCGAATTTCAATTCATAGTTCGGGCTTAGTAGCCTTTCCATCTATCCCCTGTCTATGACAAAATTGAGTTTTGGGGGGAGGGGGGGGGGGGGGGAATAGGGTTTAGGAGTTTTGTTGGGGCTCCCATCCTCTATTAAAACTTTGAGACTGTGACATACGCTTCACCATATATTTACGACCACGATTAAGCGAAGACAGCTGTGAGTGTCGCCTACAAGGGAAAAATCGATTGTGACTGCGATTACGCGTCACCTACTTTTATTTGCATTGATTTTATGACTACATCATTGGTTCACTAATTCCAATCCCCTTGTCTTTTGTAGATGACTGCGCCTCCAAGGCTTGAGTTTGAGATCCTCGATGTATGAGGCAATAATTACCTTTAATAGCCATATGATGTTACATGATTGTTCGTCGGAAAAGGATTTACTTTCACTATTTTTCCTCCTGATGGCCCAGATGCGGTTCTCAATGAGATGATCAAAGCCCAAGCCCCTCATGTTCCTGAGGCACCATATCCTTAAGGAATTAAAGATGCAATATCTGATGATAATGGATCCCAAATAACTATGGGACGACTTGAAGTTCCACTTTGATTACGTACATGATGTACAATTTCCAGCGTTACCGGCAGGATGACAAACCATCCGCCAACTTCTATTGCATTCAACTCAGCTTAATGGTCTTCCTTACTTTCATTGCGGCTTTAATGCCCATATGCACAAAGATTGAGTATGGATGCTATGGAGCAGGAGCCAACACTTCGAAGCGTGTGAGTTGGGAAAGGAGGCTTGGCCCTGATATGGTGCAACAGTTTACTAGTTTGAATTTTATTGATTCTGAAGGATGGCTCATTAACCAGCCTTCTTAATTGTGATTATAATTCTTTCACTTCTAGATGATGTCAAAAATAGGTTAAACATCGGTTAATAAGTTTCTTTTTTTAGTTCACCACGTAATAGGTTACCAAATCAGTTCATAGTTCATCATAATCTCCAGCTCCCATTTGAACTTCAGTCGGTCCATTTTTATGTTTTTCCTTGTATCTCTTGCCATCTTTTTTGTTTCTTATCAGATCATCATAATCTCAAACATTTTGGTTCAGTACATTACGATATGCACAAAGAGCATTTCTCTATACACTGTTTGTTTCTCATTTTGGATTTTGATTCTACGGTTTGGTAAATGTTGCACTCAGTTCTCTAGACTGTGAACTTATTCAGTGTTGTTCTGAGGCCTAATTTTCTTCATGCAATGCGATTTTTCTGTTCATTATGTGAACTTATTCATGTTGTTCTGAGATGAACCTTGACAGTTGAATCTGATCCTTAAGGTTATTAATAGGTGTCCATTTTTGAGTTCATCCTTGTATTTCTTCATCCTATGTTGTTACAACCTCAACCCCTCAAGTATTATGGTGGAGCTATAATACAATCAAGGATTTGAAGAAAAGAAAACAATCTGTCTGTGAATCACTGCTTTCCAATTGTTTTCATGAAGATGTGGCCGGTTTAGACAAATTTCCTTTTGAGTACCAAATTGGCAAATAAGACGTGATTTAGTGAAGCTGATCATTTAGACTGCTGACGTGATAATTGCAGTAGCTGAGGTGATTATAGTTTTGGCTTTTCAAGATCTTTTACTGCTGAGCTTGCTGCAAGACTAAAATCTGTAGGAAAGAAGGAAAGGACATAAGAGGAATGAATCAAATTGATCATTCTACTTGTCTGAAGAACTATTGATGTTATGTTTTACAGGATCCATTAACATAACGCCTTTAGTCGCACAGGAGTACAGCCATTTGAGATAAGGCATACAACATAAGAGATATTACTTTGTTATATATATAGTATATACTAGTCTAATGAGAATTAATTTTAATCCATGTCATATATGATACATCATATGATTTTGTAGTTCACAATCAAAGAGAGCAAGGCAAACTACACAAACTCGCACAGTGCACAGCAGACAAGAGAACATTTCACTATGTCATCTTGGTCATCAATTCCCAGTTTTGTTGCTACAAGCATAATATGTGTGACAAGAGCAAGTATATTATAGCACGCAGAAAATACACATTTATGTATGATGCATCAACTTAATTTCATATATATACATATGTATATATATAAGGATTACTCCGGAGTAGCCATAAGCAAGTATGATGAGCACAACCTAATAAATCCAGGAGAGTTACGCATGAGAGGGTTATAGACTTATATAGCAAGAGGATTTAAACATCATGTATTTTCTACTATTCGGGTGTATCACCGAAAATTCACCTGCAAGCAAACTCGTGATCTTGTGTTCTATGATTTCTATTCATGAAGCTACTGTACTTTGAAGTTTGATCTCTCCAGGCCAATGTCTAGAGGCAAATCTTTTTCTTTCCTTGCAGAGGTTTTTCATGAATCAGGGGAATAGCCACTCCACAGCAGAAAAAAGACTCCAGTCTTGGTTATTACTGAGTTGTAGGTACAGAAAGTACCTTTATCTGAAATTCTGAATCATTATAATTCATTATCCGACAGAAAATCCCGATTGATATTCTTGATCACCAAGAAACAATCTGCAAATTTCCTAAATCAGCTGTTCTTCATCGTATAAAACAAAATCTAAACCTTTCTAAAGCATCAATGACCCTTGTATTTTCTGTAAGTTAAATCGTACAACTATCACCACCTAAACGCATTAAGTAGCTTATTGTAATCAGCGATATAAGCCTGATGCAACCTGAAGTCCTGAAGTAAGTGCAGGTCAATGAACTGAAAATTAGAACAAAACTAAACTATATACTGATCAGAGAACTAATATTGAACAGCATGATTTAGTGAAATGCATGATAATACTAATCCCAAAAGGATCAGGGATAAAGATATGTACTTCACTTTTGCTTTGTGTGAGGAGAATGCCTCTTTTTTCCACTGTAGTGCCTTCCAGTCTGCCATTATTTGCATCATGGATCGATATGGACGAGTATCGCCTAATCTCCACCAACCCTACTCCGATTCTTGGCTATCCCCTTCCATGCACATCAACACGTTCCCACCTGATCTGTCCTTCATTCTCTGCAACAACAAAACAAAGAAAAAAAAAACAGAACAAAAATGCTCCTAGTTCTTTCATAAATTCACAGGACAATCGCCACATAATATACAGCATGCACATACATCCATTTCATACTCGTCTTCACTTTGCTCCCACACGTCAAGATCAAGTGGTATGGGGTGCCTCGAAGGTTAACAATAGACACTAGTCACCTTGCATGTCATCTCATAGGCAAGTGTACTTTGCATGCAGAGTCCTCACCTTGTATAAATACCTTAAGAGTGCTATTTTTCCCCCAGACTCACTCGAAAGCAATAACAACCATGGCGATACTCAAAGCTTTGTTCATTTGCTCTCTCTTCCTTGCCACCATCTCATTCTCTCTTGCTGATGGGGAAGGCGACTACCTTAGCTATCAGGATGACCCTCAACAGCAGTTCCGGCAATGCCAGCAGTACTGCCAGCAGCATATGCCGCGGGGATGGGAACAGCAGCAATGCCAGCAAGAATGCCGAGACCAGATGATGGAGCAGCAAGGAGGCCGCGGGGGACGGGGAGGACAACAAGGTGAACAGAGATACGAGCAGTGCCTGCGGAGGTGCGACCAACAGCAACCCTTCCGTGGACAAGGGATTCAACAATGTCGTCAACAATGCGGGCAGCAATTGAGCCACCAAGAGCGCCAACAAATATGCCAGCAGCGTTGTCAGAGGCAACAAAGAGGCGATTGGCAACAGCAACAACAGTGCCAATCAAGGTAATTATTATACTTTTGAAGTGATTGAACTGATGTGGCTTAAAAGATGACCGATAACGTTTTTATTCAAACAAAAGGTGCCAGCAGCAATTGCAGCAAGGAAGAGAAATCGAACAGAACATGATTAATCCAACTAGAGATCCTGAACAACGATTTGAGCAATGCCAGCAGAGCTGTCAATCTAGGCAACGCGGCGGCCAGCAGCAACAACAATGCCGTCAACAGTGCGCACAACAATTGAGCCAATACGAGCGTCAGCAGATATGCCAGCACCGTTGCCAGAGGCAACAAGGTGGGGATTGGCAACAACAACAGCAGTGCCAAAGAAGGTGCGAGAAACAACTACAACAAGGAGAAGAATACGTAGACTTGTACTCAAGAGATCCCGAGCAAGGATTTGAGCAATGCCAGCAAAGGTGCCAATCCCGGCAACAAGGCCAACAACAATGCCGTCAACAATGCGCACGACAGATGTGCCAGCAGCGCTGCCAGAGGCAACAAGGTGGGGATTGGCAACAACAGCAGCAATGCCAAAGAAGGTGCGAGCAACAATTACAACAAGGAGAACTAGACATGGACTTGTATTCAAGAGATCCCGAGCAGAAATTTGAGCAATGCCAACAAAGCTGCCAATCCAGGCAACAAGGACGAGGCCAACAACAACAATGTCGTCAACAATGTGCACAACAATTGAGCCAACAGGAGCGTCAGCAGGTGTGCCAGCAACGTTGCCAGAGACAACAAGGTGGGGATTGGCAACAACAACAACAATGCCAAAGAAGGTGCGTGCAACAACTACAACAAGGAGATGAATACATGGACTTGTATTCAAGAGATCCTGAGCAGGGATTTGAGCAATGCCAGCAACGCTGCCAATACCGTCAACAAGGCCAACAACAATGCCGTCGACAATGCGCACAACAGATGTGCCAACAGCGCTGCCAGAGGCAACAAGGTGGGGATTGGCAACAACAACAGCGATGCCAAAGAAGGTGCGAGCAACAACTTCAGCAAGGAGAAGAATACGTGGACTTGTATTCACGAGATCCCGAGCAGAAATTTGAGCAATGCCAGCAAAGCTGCCAATCAAGACAACAAGGACGAGGCCAGCAACAACAATGCCGTCAACAGTGCGCACAACAACTTAGCCACCAGGAGCGTCAGCAGATGTGCCAGCAGCGTTGCCAGAGACAACAAGGTGGGGATTGGCAACAACAACAGCAGTGCCAAAGAAGGTGCGAGCAACAACTACAAGGTCAACAGGGTCGAAGCTTTGTAGGCTTATCATCAATTTTGGACTTTGTAGGCTTTTAACTTCCAACCAGTACCTGTACCAGAGAGAGGTTAATGTACTACGTAGTATGTAGATCCGCGGTACTAGCTATGGGCAGTGCTAGAGTACTTTTGAAGTTATTTCTCATGTAGAGTGAGTTTTAATTTTGGGTCTATAGAAAGAACTCTAGCTTTTTGCCATATAATCAATAAACGATATTTCCTACGTATTCGATTCTCTCTTAAATCAGTGTTTACGATTTTCTTTTGTAATGCATGTTTATCACCATGCATAACTATCTAAGTACATTTGTATTATATGGAGCTCTTATTTTGAACAATTTGGATAACAACTGAACGGCTCAACGGCTTCGTCATGGGATATCTGGATACCATTCGTAATGCCTTCAAATCCATTCACGATCGATATGCAAGTCCTTTTTTCAAACCAGATTGTAAGCGTATTATAACGAGTTAACAACTAATGTTTTGGTGGTTGGGTAGCTAAAACAAGTAAAGCTAGCTGTTGTTATTTCTGAAACATCTGGAGGTTTAAGACAGTCACTGCTACTTATTTATATACTTAATTTTCCCCATTTTCTTAATAGTTGTTCTTTAATCTCTTTACATGCTCCAGTAATAAATTCACATGGTGTAACATGCAAGATCCTCCTACGTGCTAGAATATATGAATAACCTGACGGAGCTGTAGCTAGTCCTGACGTACCTGGAATCGAAGTTGCAGATAACTTTTCCATAAGGCAGTTGATACAATCTTATCATCTCTAACTTCATTTTCATCTCTCATCTCCAACGCCAAATTACTAGCACTTTTATCATAGAAAACATCTTTAGTATCATTATGATCATATATACCGGTAGACATAGGCGGTGGCGGAGCTAATAGAGGGCCAAAGGGTGTCATGGCACCCCCGTTGATTGCTATTTTATGATACATTTCAAAGCACATTGGAATGATCAAACCAAAAAATTAAAATGAACAATCATTCTATTGTAGTAGCAGCTGAAATAATTGGAATACAAAAGACCTCATCGAAAATATTGGAATACAAAAGAACAACATTTCTGTAACAACGACATTCCATTTATCTACTCCTATCAGAAAAATACTTCGCATTCATCTACATCTGAAAACTGTACTGATGTTTCAATTTGAAGGTAAACAGCAGTAAGAAGAGTTCCGATGAAGAATTTCTTAACACAATATATCATAGAACTGAAGAGCACATAATCATCCCATTTTTTGATACATCTGTCATTATCTCTTTAGAAAAGAATATATATGAATGAGAGGGACACTGTCTGTACCATGCATGCTTGACTGTTATCTGCGATGTCATGTCAGTATATATAAGCATTATAGATGAGCATCGCCACATCCACCAACCCAACTCCAATCTCTGGCAATTCACATCCATGCACCCCAACACGTTCCCACCTAAGCTGTCCTCTCTTCCCACAAAAAGCACATACCGACCCCGCTTGCATGCTTCACAGTCTTCAGAATTTCGTCCTTATTTCTCTGCTTCACGTGAAGATGATCAAGTAGGACGTAGTGTGCTTCAATTTTAATCGGTCACATACGGAGGACACAAGTCACCTTGCATGTACTGTCATAGACAAATGTACATTGCATGCAAAGCCTTGGCTACGTATAAATACCTCACCAGTCTCTCTATGCTTCTCCAGACTCATCAAAGCAGTAACCATGGCGATACTCAAGGTCCTCTTCCTTTCAACTCTTCTCCTCGTCTCTATCACCTTCACTCTTGCTCAACATCAGGAGGATCCTTCCCAGCAGTTGGAGCAATGCCAGCGGCGTTGCCAGATGGAGATGCCGCACGGCGTTCAACTGCAGCAGTGCCAGCAAGAATGTAGAGAGCAGATTGGAAGCCGTGGCATAACCCCGTTTTCCAGAGATCCTGAGCAGAAGTTTGAGCAGTGCATGGAGAGGTGTCAATCAATGCAACACGGCAAGCAGCAGCAGTGTCGCCAACAATGCGGCCAACAGATGAGTCAGCACGAGCGGCAACAAATGTGCCAGCAGCGTTGTCAAAGGCAGCAACACGGTGGGGATTGGCAACAGCAGCAACAATGCCAAAGAAGGTGATAATAATTTAGAGCTCTCTCATAGTTCAATGATGCTAAATGTAGTCTATTTTACAAGCACATTAGGTTACATATATTTTATTCTAAAATTATACCTATTCCCAACACAAGGTGCGAGGGCCAATTTGAGCTGCAAGTAGAAGAACAAGTCATTAACCCATCAAGAGAAACGGAACAGCAATTTGAGGAGTGCCAAATGAGCTGCCAATCTAGACAACAGGACCGCCAGCAATGTACCCAGCAATGTGCTCGACAAACTTGCCAGCAGCATTGTCAGAGGCAACAAATGGGTGATCGACGTCAACAGCAACAGTGCCAAGAAAGGTGATACTGATTTTTTTTTTTTTTGGCTCTCATTAGATTGAGTATGTATAAGTTACAAGCTGAATGAATTATACCGTTGTTCAAATATTTATCATAAGTTCTTAGAAAACAATGAATTTATCCACATTTCAATTGCCACTATTCTAAAACTGAACCATTCTATTCTACACAAGGTGTGAGAAACAATTCGAACAGCGAGGAGAAAAACTAGACATTAACCCATTAAGAGATCCAGAGCAAAAGCTTGAGCAATGCCAACAAAGTTGCCGAATGATGCAACAAGGCCAACAACAGCAGCAATGTCGTAGACAATGCGCACATCAATTGAGCCAGCGAGAGCGTCAACAAATCTGCCAACAACGTTGTCAGATACAACATAGTGGAGATCAACAACAGTGCCAAAGAAGGTGCCAGAAACAACTTGAGCAAGGTCAGGTCCAGAACTACCATGAAATAAGTCGGGGTGAGAGTCAAACGAACAACCCTTACTTCTTTCCCTCCGACATGTTTCAGCAAAAATTCAGGTCTGAAGAAGGTGGGATGTATGTTCTTGAGAGGTTCACCATAAATCAAAATATGCTTCTTCGCGGCATTAGGAACTATCGATTAGCCATCTTGGAGGCCAGGCCCAACACTTTCGTCCTCCCACACCATTGTGATGCTGAATCCATTTATGTTGTTATCAATGGTGTGTAAACACTTCCTCTGTTATCGATTTAGTCAATTACATGTAACATAAATCCTCATTATCATAAGTTGTTCAATAAACTTGGTATTACAGGACGTTGCACCTGTACAATGATGATGCAAAACAACAAGGACTCCTTCAAATTGGAAAAGGGTGATGTCGTCAGAGTTCCTGCAGGGGCTATGGTCTACCTTGTTAACAACGACATGGAGACTCTAAGAATAGCAAAGCTCATGCAGCCAGTCAACACTCCTGGACGATTTGAGGTAATCAAGCAGGAAAAGAATTCTGATTCTGATTTGGAAATGGTAATTGTTTTATATAACATTGTTTAATTTGCTGCAGGAATTCTTCCCTGCAAGTGCTCAAAACCTAGACTCATACTTCAACGTTTTCAGCGATGAAATTCTTGAATCAGCCTTCAATGTAAGTTTCAGCATTTTGCATTAGCTTGGTACCAACCTGATTAACATAAGGCTAACAAGGCTCAATTAATTTTGTGCATAGACACCAAGCGATCGGCTACAGAGGGCGTTTGGACAACAACAGCAGAAGGAAGGCATGGTGATGAAGGCTTCACCACAACAACTCCAAGCTTTGAGTCGGCACGCTTCTTCTCATAGCAAGGGCCATCAGTCTACCAAGGGTCCATTCAATGTTCATAGCCAAAAGCCAATCCAGGCCAATGAGTTCGGCAGAGTGTTCGAAGCTCGGCCTGAGAAGTTTGTTCAGCTCCAGGACATGGATATTGCAGTCACTTGTGTTGAAATAAACAATGTGAGTATATCAAAGAAATGAATTTGTCACATTCTACAGTAGTGCACAAGGTGTTGGTAAAATTATCATTTGTAAAATTAAAAAACTACTCCTTCCACATTCTGAGAAGTTGGTAAAATTATAATTGGGACATTTTGCAGGAAGCTATGATGCTGCCACACTACAATTCTAAGGCAATATTCGTGGTGCTGGTTGTGGAAGGAAGCGGACGGGTTGAGATGGCGTGCCCACACATGGCTAGCCAAATGGGTGCGGATGAAGAGCAAGAACAACAAGCAGATCAAAGTGGAAGTGTCATGAAAGCCACTGCTGATGTATCAGAGGGTGATGTTTTCATTATCCCAGCAGGTCATCCCATTGCCATTACTGCCCAAAACAACAACAATGAGGGTCAAGGCCAGCAGTTGAGAATGTTGGGATTTGGAATCAATGCTCAAAACAACATGAGGACCTTCATTGCAGGTAAGTCTTTTTTGGTTTGAGGATAAATTAAGATATTGAGAATTACAAGCATAGCATATTAGTTGGTTACTAAGACAAGGTATGTTCCTTTCTTTGCAGGGAGAGAGGCTAACCCACTTAGAGATATGGATAGAGAGGCTAAGCAGCTAACCTTCGGGCAGGAGATGGAGCAGATCATCAACAGGCAGAAGCAATCTTATTTCGCACCAATGCAGAGCCAGCAGCAGGGTGGAGGCAGGGTTGATCAACCCTTGTCTTCAATTTTGGAATTCGCTGGCTTTTAAATCTTTATGAGCAGTACTTTAGGGAGTGAGCTAGTTATATACGCAGCATGGTGTAATAACATCTAAGTGGTAGTGTAGGGAGAGAATAATGTATGCAGCATGATATAATGAAATCTTAGTAGTAGTATGTAGAACAGCAGCAGAACTAGATAGGCTGTGCTAGAGTTTACTAGTGCTAGCTCATGTAGGAGTGAGGTTTATTATAGCTCTAGCACTCTGTCGCATGAATAAAATATATTTCCTTTGCTATTTCTGTTCATTCGATCACTCTTATTCCTTGACTGAAATCCTCTCTGTTTTGGATTCATTTATATTTCCAGTCACATTAGTATATACTTGATTTATTACTCTAAGCTCAAAACTAACATAAAAGTCCGCAGAAGAACAATAAATATCATCTAAGAAAATCCTCTTCGAACCTGTAAAACATAACATCAGAACCAAATTATTATGGCCTTATTTTTAATCTGTTCACAACGAACTTGGTTAAGATAGTAATATCCCACTGCAGATCCAATTCAACTAGATAGACCTGGATGATTTCAGACTCATCTGATCCAAGATGAATCAACTTACATGTACAAATTTGTCCCATTTCGTCCACTAAGTACCATATTAGGTCACGTTAAATTTGTCAGGTTGGACACTAGTCGTCATGTATGTAATGTGCGTAACCAAATGTACACGTATCCAAGTATCCACAAAATCTAGATGACAAAAAGGGGTCGAAGCTATCATAATATTCAAGAATATGATTATGAAGCAATCTAATCTAGCTAGTTAGCAAGAATAAATTGGTCATGAAAGCTAGGTTGTTTCCTCTTCTCTTCATCTTCTTCTCTTCCTCGGTTTTGCTTGCCTATTTGCCTTTCACTTTTGGCGATGAAACCCTCAGAAGTACTGAGTACGATACCGATTGCATAGCCCGCATCTGTAAGGGAGCGGACGGCGTCGATCTTCAAAACTGCAAGGATCACTATGCCGAATACTGTGAGGGGGTGCCGGAGTACAAAAAACCGATGTCCGAGCTCGCACAATGCCTTCGACGTTGCGAAGAGATGCGATAGCCGCGGCAGATGCAACAATGTCAAAGCAGGGGTGCCTGCAGCAACACCAGCAGTACCAGCAGTGCATGCAAATTTGCCAAGGGAGTGGTACTACTGCGGCTCGATCACCGGAGATGTGCAGAAATCTTTGTCAAGAAAAACAAGGGGGAGAATACTACTCGAGTCTTCGGTATTCTAACCCTGATTATGATAAAGGGAAAGTACACTTGAAATGCATGGACAGATGCAAAACGAGTCTAGAACCGCAGCTATGTATGAGAATGTGTAAGCATAAGCATTGTGAAAAGGAGGAAAGGGAAACGATAAGCTCAGTAGTGCAATAATTTAAGCTGTATCATGTGTAGGACTACATGCGGGTGATGCAGCAGTCCAACAGTACAGACTAGCTAGCTAAGAAGACGTTTGAAACAGATGTTGTCAACTCATGTAGAGAGTTTGTTTTGCTTTTTTTGTTGAGATATATATTCCACCTCAGAAAAAATAGGATCTTGCATGTGGTTTATAAAGGTATGGGTTATTCCATCTGTTGCTAATTGGTTTTGGATGAGAACCTCACATTACTTTATTATGGTATCATAACTCGTTACCCACGTATATATATGAAGCCCAATGATCACACGAACTCCACGTCACCCAAATAGTTGTCCATGTGTTAGGCTTGAAAATTCGTCACGGGGGCGTGTTGAGATATTAATCTCACATCGGGAATATGAGACTTTGCTTATGGGTTTATATGTATTTCATTTTCTATTACATATTGTACTGTATTTTGTTTTCTATTATGCTACCATAAATATATATCCTTTATTCGCTAAAATTACATGCAAATTATCTTAACTTCTACTAGAGAACTTATTCGCACTAGATTGATGGTCGCCGATATGCGATAGCCTGCACGAGGTGCTCTTGTTGTTGTTTGAGCAATGTTGTCTTCCTCTTTTCGAGAGAGCAGATTGCTGTATGGTTATAGAGTATATAATCTCGTGTAAGCATAGGATCCATTGCAGGCATGTGCTCCCAGAATGCGCCCAGCGTTTGCATCCGTCGCAGCTTCTCGTTTTCTACCTCATGCATTTCTTGCTCATTTCTTACAAGTCTGCAAGCGATGGCCATGGATGCTCACAGCACAAAAAGGCTTTTCTCATCCGTTGGTTGAAGCAGAAATAATGTAAAACAAGAAGGCTGATTCTATTTATACACCGAAAAAGAAAAACGTGAATGAATTGGGTCAGGTACGTAAAATGTATAAAGGCGTCTGGGTATCTTTTGGTTTTTTGAGGTTGCTTGTCTTAACCTACAAAAAACAAACTCTTCACTTCCCAAACCTTCATATAGGATTCACACTAATGGTGTGGGATGAAATTGAACTACTATTTCATTTTGTTTTTCTAATGAGAAATTTTAATAATAGTACATGATAAATGACCCGCTTATAATTTTAGTGTTTGAAGTTGCAAAAGAATCAAAATGGTACATGAAGTTGTGATTTCAACCAAAAATATATACACGTCATTAATCTTCATTTATTTATTGTGTTTTCTGTTAGATTTTGAGGGGCAAATCGGTTCATCTATAATCTATTATTAATAGATGTTTAATAGGGGAGGGGGGGGGGGGGGGAAGATGTATTGTCCTCTCTCCTTCGTCTCTGTTTAAACCCAGAGAACATGTCAACATGAGTTTGCTCTTAATTACCTATTAAATATTGGATAGAGATGAGAAAAAGTTGATGAGGAATCAAAGTTTTCTTTGACGGTAATCTGATTGACGAGAACAACCTGATGATGCGGGATCTGCTTCAAGACATGGTCAGAGATTCTAGAGTTCCTAAACTTGGTTGACTGTGTTGAGGGCCACTTAGAAATCATCTATATATTCTGGAGGTTGATCTCTCTCTCTCTGGCAAGGAGTAAACCCCTCCCCCTTTCCTATATTGTCCTCCAATTTTTTGAATTTTGGATTGATCATTATTTAGTGATTCTTGTTTTTGTGATTTTTTTTGAAAACTTTAATTTGGTGCAACTGAGGGAAGATCTGAACTAGAACGTGAGAGTGTTGATGGGTTGGGTTGTGGATTGGTCAAAAACTTGGCTCTATGTTGTTTGGTTCGCAAAATTTGGGGATTGGGTGGTGTGGATGTGGTGATGCTAGTTATGGTGGATGAGAGAGATTAGTGGTAGTCGACGTACCCATGCAACCCATCAAAATGTTGGATGAGAGAGATTGGAGTTTCTTTTGACTTTGGAGAGCAAGCTAGTGAATGAGCTGGATAACCTGAGCAGTAGTGCTAAACTTGCAGATGGTGACCGCATGGCGGAGATAATTTGTCTTAAGGAGTAACGGGTTGCGGTGGTAGAGGAGGAGAGAGGAGCAAGTAGAAAATCCAAAATTACCCTTTGAAAATAAAATAATTTTAAAGAGTTAACGGTATCATTTACACCATGTACGTACTATTAATGTGTAGGGTTTTGATTGTCATGTACCGTTTTGATTTTTTTGAAACTTCATACACTAAAATTATGAGTGAGTCATTTCTTATATAATGTTCTTAAAATTTTTCCGTCTCTTAATAATAAAAGAAAACAAGGTATTCTACATTTTTAATTTCATCAAAAGCATCCATCCATACATGTACTTGAAACTTCAATCAATCTTGTACAACCCATAAGATTTTTGGTACCTATTCGTGATTCAATTTGAAATTTTTATCATTTATAATATAATTTATGTTATATGATATTTCATATGTGTGCATTGGTCTTATGTCATTAGGATATGTAGTTGGAATATGACTATGTGTTTCTTATCATTATCAAATTAGTATTTTATAATTCCTTATATAAAGCTCCTATTAATAAATAAGATAATGATTCTCTATTCTTTTACTAGATATCTTTGTCTTTACCCTTTATTCTTATTCACGTTATTATTCACTTTGTTCTAACCCTAAAACTAATAGCCCATCATTTGTTTTCCGAAACCCATTTCTATTTTTTTACAAATGCCTATATTAATTTTCATATATTTCATATATTTAACATTTGGTATAATATACAATTTTTATATAAATTTTTTATTAATATTTAATATTTTTTTGATATACGTACTTATCAAATTTTTTTTTTTTACAAACCTCCAATATTTTCGTAATCTTAGATAATTTAGTCCTTACACAAAATTAAGAATTCATCAAACTTGGACGCCCAAATGTGATTCACTGCATTTTCATCTCACAGTTCAGAGAAGGCAGAGCCAAGTGTTGACTGAGAGTGGTCTCTACCAACTGGACTCTGCCACGCAAAATACAGTTTTATAGTACACCCTTCTGGCTTCTGCTACCCAACCCATCTCTGCATCTGGGATATAAGTAGGGGTGGAACCGGTACGGTAACCGATTTTTTTGTCCCAAACCGTAAACCGTCCCGACTTATGTCGGTAGGAAAATCTTGATACTAATACCGACAGAAAAAGTCGGTATCCCGAACCTTCGGTAGCCGAACTTTCGGTTGGTATCGGTACGGTTGGGCCTAGAACCGAACTTTATTGAGCCTCTTAATCTGTCACTGGTTTAAATGAAAAATAGGCCCAGACTAAAAAAAAGAGCAACAACAACAAACTAGTGATTCAAAGTTTTAAACACTGTAGAAACCAAATATTTTCCTGTGTTTCACATGTTAAATTCCAACCCAAATAACAAAATTACAAATCCACAAAGTCACAAACTCAATTTGACAATCTCAGACTCTCAGAGTCTCAGTGTCTCTCACAAGCAACAAATTAATAAAGTTACAAAGGCACCCTATCAGCCTAACTGCCTAAGTGACTAAGACTAACTGCAAGGCTGTTGTCTCACCTGTCTGCAACTGCTGAACAGCACATTCTAATACTAAGTTACTAACACAGTATTGACTATTGACAGTATCACAATAATACTAAAGAAATGAAAGCCTAATAGCAATGCACCAAAGAGGCAAAGACCAAAAAACCTGAAACAAATTACAAATGCACAACTGCACAAGCACAACTCACAAGTCAAAACTCTAAAATCATTAAAATGCACACTATTAACAACTGACAACACCAAACCCTGAAACAAATGCACAACACCCTAAAACAGTGAATCTTCAAGTCACAATTTAATGATTTTACTCAAAACAAAAGTCACATGTCACAACTCACAACTCACAAGGCACAAGCATTAGTTTAAAGTTTCAACTGAAATAGACAAATAGTAAAGACTAAAAGAGTTTAAACTTTAAAGTCTTGACAAAAAAATAACTGAAACATCACAACAAATTCAGAAACCATCCATTTCAAACACACTGCTAGCCTGCTGCTACACATTGGTTTGCCCAGAGCCTCCAGTAAGCTCAATTGGGGTTGCTGCTGCCTCCTGTCCTTGATTGAAACCGTTTTCTGCAAAATAAATAAAATTCACATGGTTAAAAAAATAAGGTATGTGACAAAATAGCAAATTCACACTGTTTTCTAATAATTACCTCTCTCAATCTCCTCCAACTTAGCGTAAATGGCGAGCTCATCTTCACTGGGATCCTTGTATAGGTTAGGTTGATCACATTTTAACCAGTCGCTTGTGCACACCAGGGCCTCTACCATTTTTGGTGTCAATGATGCTCTAAAAGGATCGACCACTCTTGATCCTAAACTAAATGCATTTTCAGAGGCCACTGTTGAGCAAGGAATAGCAAATATATCCTTGGCTAGCTTTGATAGCACTGGATAGGTTGCCTCATTGCCTTTCCACCACTTTGCAATTTCAAAACTCTTGGAGAAGATGCTGACATATCTATCGGATAAGTATTGATCAACTTCATTTCTTATATAGTTTGATTGCTCAGCCACCCTCTCCCTTGCTATCTCCTTGCTAACCTCATCGAGGCCATCCAAATCATCTGCTTTCATTTCAAAATCATAGAGAGAAGTCTGCTCAGCCATCTCATTTGTGTCTTGACCTTTGTATTCTTCATACATCTTCATCAATATCTTCTTCAAGTCACTTTCTATCGATTCAATCACCACGGCACTTGCTTTAACTTTTCTCATTGCCACTTTAGCCCACTGCAGCTTGTATCTTGGGTCCAAAACATTAGCTATCATGGTTACCTTGTTCACAACCTCAAAACTGCCCCAATACTTGTCAAACTTCTCCTTCATAGAAGCAACAACCCTCTTCAAAACTTCATCAGAAGACTCACAAGCCTTGTTAATCTCAGTCTGCAATGTAATCATCTCAACAAATAAGATGTTTGCAGTCACTGTTTTCCATGCACTATGCCTCAAAGTAGCTTCATAAAATTTCTTCAAAAAAAGACAGAAGGCTTCTGCATTCCTCCAGTCATCATAAGTTGGTGGTCCGACCTTGTCCTGAAAATAACTTTTAAATGCACCATCTTCTTCTGCCATCCTCCCAAACACAACTTCATACTTCAGAGCAGCTTCTAGCATAAGAAAAGTGCTATTCCATCTTGTTATTACATCTAATGGAACATTGGCATTGGCCCTGCATTGCTCCAAAATAGCAAACTCCCTAAACTTGTCAAGCCTCGAAGATGAACTCCTCACATATTTTGCACAATTCCATATCGCTGCAATCCCATTCTCCAACTCCTTCAAACCATCCTTAACTATCAAGTTGATAATATGACAAACACATCGTAAATGCAAATACTCCCCATCAAACATCAAAGTCTTGTAGCCCCTCAACCTTCTCTTCATGTATTGCACCGCCACATCATTAGCAGATGCATTGTCGACGGTGATGGTAAAGACTTTTGAGATCTCCCATTGCCTCAAACATTGCTCAACAGCTCTGTCAATATCCTCACCTTTATGACTGACAATTGGACAAAAGTTTATGATTCTTTTGTGCAATTTCCAATCAACGTCCATAAAATAAGCTGTAAGAACCATGTAGTTGATGTTTTGTATCGATGTCCAAGTGTCCGTGGTGATCGATATTCTTGTGTCTGCTGCCTTCAAGCCACTCAACAAAAGCGCCTTCTCATGATTGAACTTATCCAACACACCCTTGGCAACTTGCTTTCTATTTAATATCGGCCACTCCGGTTGTAACTCATGGACAAATTCCCTAAAACCCTCCTTCTCCACAAACCTAAAGAGTAGTTCATCCTTAATTATCATCGCTATGCACTTATCATCACACCTCTTTCGGTTATACTTATGATAAGTTCTTGCTCCACTCACATTATCTACAGACAACCTAGACTGTTTGGGATCAGAATCAACTAGTTTGGGATGCAATGGGTGTTCCAAACATCTCTTGTTTACATGAGACCACATTGAGCTTGTCCCATTCCTCTTAACTGCACACAACACTTCCTCACCACAAATGTTGCATGTGCACCACTCCGGATCGATTTCATCCGAGTTTGGGAACTTACATCTAGTAAAGTATGCCCAAAGAGGACTTTTGTTGGCTGGTTCTTTTCGTTTCTACCCACAAGAAGATTGAGGTTGTGAGCTTTGTGGCCGAGGTTCAGGTTGAGTTTGAGGATGAGATTGAGGTTGGGATTGAGGTTGGGATTGAGGTTCAGCTAAAGGTTGAGGGCGTTGAGGTTCAGGGGGAGGTCCTAATGGGGATGTGTGTAAGGATGCAGTTCCCTCTACATTTGCAGTTGATTGAATAGATGGAGAAGAGCTACTAGTCTGACTACTCTGACATTGAGACATTGTTGTATCAACTATGAACAAATCAAAAAAAAGAGAGACACAATTAACAACTAAGTCGAAATAAAGTTGAAATAAGATCATTTCTATTTATAGCAAATCATGTTAAACATTACACCAAAATGACCAAATCATGACAAGAACCAAATCCGAGATAAGGAATTCTGGACTTAATCTAATTCTTATTTCCGTCCAAATAAGCTAAAATTATCTTCCTGCATTCTTAATAAGATCCACACATTTAAGTTTAAACATAAAGGTATCATTCTAGTTGAAGAACATACACTGCTCTAGAGGTTGTCTCTTAGGATGTCTGCTACAACTTTTATGAAGAAACCTACTTCAAGTAATCAACCTAAATGGCTAAATGTACAGTTTTGTAGTAATAATAAGACTGGTTCCAAAACTCAGAAAACTGATTTGCTGAATGCAGACCTTAACTTTGAAAAATCATAATTTAATCTAGAAAACTCATTTTCAGGAGATTCAAATTCTTGAAGGATATTTAACATGTGTACTGCAAGTTTCATGCAGACACTAATTCCAAATAATGAACCGAAATGTACAATTTTTAGGAAAAAGGCTGCTGTGTTCAAAACTTAGAATGACTGATTAATATAGACCTCTGTTTCAGCCTCAAACACTTGAGCAACGAATTCTAAATGAAATTGCATGAAACTACACAGATACCAAGCCTAAAGTAAAAACTTTACCATACATGCAAATAGATTCTGAAATGAATGTCTAAATCATAAGATATGGTTGCTCAAAGCATAATCATCCTGCTCACATCACCAACTTAAAATTCAATTACTAAGAACTTATCAAACATCCAAGAACAAATAAGTGAAATAACATCCAAGAACATCAAACATCCAACAACCAAATAACATATTCAACCAAATAACTTATCCAGGAAGTAAGGAAGGCAGGAACCATACCTTGTCTAGCTTCACTAGCTTGCGCTCCCCTACCACTTGCGCCCCTACCAATTGCGCTGCTGCTCATCCTAATCCTTTGGCGACCCATTTGCTTCGATTCAGCCAGATGAGGGATTGACCAATTGAGGGATGCGATGAGCCGATGAGGAGCGAATAAAAGGACGGACTGAGTGAGTGAGTGAGGAGTGGGGAATCGATTTGGGAATTGGAAATCGATTTAGGAGACTGAGAGATGAGAGTTTGACTGTTTGAGAGCGAAAGGAGAGTGCGAGCGTCCGAGCCCTTAGCCCCCGAGCGAGTGACAGAGAGGAGAGAGTGACTGACTGACTGAGTGTTAGGTTAGGTTTCAACGGTTAGGATTCATTCTTCTTGAAATCAACGGCTAAGATTAGATGATTTTTAAAATTATAAAAAAGTCGGTACGGTACGGTATACCGTATTTGTATAATATTACATACCGTTACCATACCACGTACTACGTACGGTACGGTACAACCGTACCGACAAGTCAGTAACCGATTCCGACGGTAACCGATTTCGGCAGTTCGGCTGGTTTTTCGGTTGGTACGGTTGGATCGGGACAAAATGCCAGCCCTAGATATATGCCCTCTGCCTTTTCGAGCTCCTTCCTTCCAGTCAAAATTGTCAAAGAATCAATCTTTGTGTCTTTTGGGAATACCAAAAGTGGAAGGAACACCTACCTAAATCACCAACTTCAATGTATAAACAATTTTGGTTCTTCTCGTAATTTAGTACTTTGGCCCTTCTGGGCTGTCTGATTTCATTGGTTTCTGTCACATTTTCCTGTGATGAGATATTATTTTCATCTATATATTTGATCATCGGTGGGTTTTGGCCATCTCATTCGGTCATTTTTTACTAGTGGTATGCGTCTCAACCTAATCTCTTTCTTTAGGCTTTTGTTTCAAGTTTTATTCTTTCTGTATCTACTTGCATTTGTCAATGTGTTTATTGCTTAAATTTCACAGCTTTTCTGGGTTGTTTATGATTTTGGACTCTAATTCCCATATGGGTTTTGGTATTGAACCAAGTCTGTGTTGATCTTATTAATATTCTTTGCAGAATTGTTTATTTTTTGGTGGAAATTTTAATTCTGTGGTGTTTGTGATTGTAGCATACTGGTTTTGTTGCTCAGATTTAATGAAATTGTTGATTATCTGAATTCGTTGATAATGTGTACTTTGTACATTAATTTTGGCAATCCATCTTGTAAGTCACAGAATTGACACTTCATCTTCTGTTAAAAGTTAAAACCTAGTTTATCTTCCAGCTCTTGTCGAGTTGAATCTCACAGTTTCTTGTTGATTTCAGTTTCTGGTGATGGGTTCAATTGCTGGTAGGGCTGATGAAGAGTGCTCAGTCATTGGTGACAAAGGGGATATAGGGTTCATCGATTTCAATGATGATAAATCGGTTTGTAGTTACAACCCAGCTGAAGAGGGTCCGATTGTTATCTCAGTTCCATTCCCTTTGGTGGGTGGAAAGCAAGGTCAAAAGCCTCAGTCAGTAGTTGTAGGAGAAACAGTTTCGTGAAAAATAACGATTGTGAACTCCACCCGTAAGCCAGTGGAGCTGTGGGGTGTCAAAATTTATGCCTCAACTTCAGAGGACTCTTTCACACTTTCTCTAATGGAGCTTCCAAAGAAAGGCTCTGGTGTAGAAGCCATTAGAGCCTTCCTCGAGTCTAATGCCCTTGAGGACAGAATGCTGCAGCCAGGAGAAACTCTGCCTGTGTGGCTATCTTGCAAGCCCAAGGAAATTGGTGTGCACACAAGCGTTGTGCATTTTGAATTCGAGCAGTATCAGATTGAACGTGCTGTTTTTATCTTGGCTGATGACAAGATCTCCCAATCTCTGGTCTCTACAAGACCATTCGAAAGACGTGCTAAGAAGAAACCAATTGTTGTGGATTGCTATGTTCGGGCTGCAAGAGTTTCAAGAAGCACAGAACAGCGACCCTACAAAAACAGGCTTCCGTGATATGACCTTCCAAAGGAACTTAGAGATTATCTATTGAGCGGGCAGGTTCCTGAATGTGTTACAGAAGGTCTTTTGAGGCAGAACTATGCTGATCACTTCAAGACTTTACTGATGATGGAGGAAATACAGTTAGAGGTAAATTTTTCACTTTGTAACAACACTTCATGTGGATTTTTGTATTTCTTTTCTTTCTGATTTGTACGCAATTCGGTAAATGTTCAGGAAAGCATGAGAAGTTATGATATGGAACATGTTAATTTGAGGAGGAGGGGATATCGTTATTTGTCCCTTGAAGTCCCAGGACCGGCGGAGAGAAGGCCTTCACTTGTCCATGGCGATCATGTTTTTGCCAAGCTTTCTGAGTATGCAGATGACACAACATCTGATCCATATCAGGTTGTTCTTCTTATAAAAAATCTCATCATCATGAACAAGTATCTTATGCATTTTCTCATTTCTGTGATAATTAGTATTATGAATTCCCTGAATATACAAATTATTAAATTTCTTTGACTATATTTTTGTAATTGCTTAGCTCAACCTCGATTGGTTTAAACTTTTGGTCAAATAGGGATGGTTTTAACATATATTCAAGTCACATCAAAAAGCAATTTTCATATCTGGTTACACCTAGAAGTCGTTTCAAAATAGTCATATATGATTTGGCTAGTTCATCCATTTGTATTGTTTGCATTTCACAAGCTGTTTGCCAACTCATGTATATTGGCGTTTTCCTTTCTCATCAATACCTGACTTTCTTATCTTTGTGTTATTATATCTTGAGATCTGCAGCTTATGTTTTACCAAAATTTTAATTTGCTTTTCTCAGGGTTACATTCACCGTGTGGAGGCTGATGAAGTTTACTTGAGGTTTGCAGATGAATTTCATGCAAACCACAGAGACGGTAATCTTTATCATGTGCAGTTCACATATAATCGAGTTTCCGTGAGAAGGTTATATCAAGCCACTGATGCTGCTGCAGAGTTAGACACAGGGTTCCTATTTCCATCTGAGTCCCCTGAAAAAAAGATGGATTAACAGCCCAAAACTGGTCCCTGCACCTTCTTGCAGACTTAACGAAGAGCAAATGCGTGCAGTTCAGATGATCCTTGGCTGCAAAGGAGGACCACCTTATGTGATTCATGGTCCTCCTGGCACAGGCAAGACAATGACATTAGTGGAAGCAGTCCTCCAACTCTACAAAAGGAAAGCAAAAGCCTGATATCAAGGTAGGAAGTGTTGAGCAGTTTCAGGGACAAGAGAGGGAAGTTATCATAATATCGACTGTCCGATCAACAATCAAGCACAATGAATTTGACAGAACATACTGTTTGGGATTTCTGAGCAATCCAAAACGGTTTAATGTGGCTATAACTCGTGCCAAATCTTTCCTGATTATAATTGGGAACCCACATATTATCAGCAAGGTATTACCGTTTTCCTTACTGGTAGCACTTATCATATCTCTGATTGCATAAGGTTTACTTTAATAAATCTGCACATTCCTAATTACATAACGTGAGTTGTTTGGTTTCGGAAGGATTTCAACTGGAATAAGCTTCTGTGGCGCTGTGTAGACAACAATTCCTATCAGGGTTGTAATCTCCCTGTCAGGCAGGAGGAAAATTATTATGAGAACCCAACACATGAATATGACTGGGACAACAATGGAGAAAACACTCGGTTCTCTAGAACTGATTCGTGGGTTCAAGGGTCGTGGGAAGCAGAAGCTGCACAACCTCTCCAGGACAGAGATGGAGCTGGACAGTTGCTGGAAACAGAAGTTCCCCCGCCTGTTGACGAATCCGAATGGTCTGATGGCTGGAAGTAAACGCTTAGTTTCTGGACATCATGGGGAAACGCTTTTCCACATCATGTAGATCTATAACTGTATTTGCTTCCTTTCGGATGGAAGCATCAATTTATGACTCTAGATGTGGGATTCGTAAAGATAATCCCAAGGTTTTCACGACTGTTGATTTATATTGCTGATTATGGTTTGCCTTGAACATTGTTAGCCTATTACTATACAGATATGAAAGTTCGGATTGATACATCTTTTCAGAAAACTAAAGACTTCATTGCTCAATTATCACAGTTTCATTTCAAAAGAATATACAATTGAAACTCATGAATGCGAATCTAACAGGCTAAACACAAGCATGCTTGTTCACTATCTCAATGTACCACCAAGGGTGAGAAAAACCTAACCCGGTTAAAGATCTATGCTCAGATGAGTACCAACATCCATATGGCAGGTAGAAACCAAGGAGTATTGTTCTTGAAAATTCGCTTCATTGCCGCCGCCGACGACACTCTTGGTGGTTCTACTGCTGAGCTTGGTGGAGTCAACAAGCATGGTTGTGTGATTGACTTGTTTGCTGGATTTGGTGAAGGAGATGAAACAGTTTCAGGACCTGAAATTAATTCACACAAACTCAAATTTAAGGCTTCACTAATCTACGATTAAGGTAAACAGAATCAAGATCATCATGAAGTGAGTGAGACTAGTTAGTACTAACCAGAAGGAAGAGAACCTGAAATCACCGGAATCGTTCTGTTGCGGAGACGAGGGAGCTCCGGCACCTCTGTAAATCAAATTGGATCCAAGAAATTGTAATCCATTTTCGTAATTAGAGATTGATTTGAATTGATGAAGAAAAAGAAATTGATGAAGAAAATCAAGAACCTGAGCAAAGAGACTTGAGAGAAGAGGAAGGAGCGGCGGTGGAGTTCCGGCCGGGGCAGACGGAGGAGAGCGAGAGAACGCGAGCAACGGTCACCGGAAAGCCGAGCATCGGAGGATCCTGGACCAGGTAGCAGAGGCAAACGGCGCTACCGGACTCCTCCAACGACGAGAACGCGTCGCAGCACTTGGACGCCGGCGAGTCAGATAGGTTGTTCGGCGGCGACGCCACGTAGGAATGGCACGGCGAGAATAGGACGAGCTCGTCGGCGCAAGAGGACGGCGGCGATTCTCTGGCTGACTTGGCGGCACCGAGAGAGAAGAAGATCGCGGTGAGGAGGAGGGCGTCCATGAGAGAAGGCGAGTGCAGAGCGGTGGCGGCGGCGGTGGTGCTTATGACCGGAAGGGAGAGAGAAATGGCGGGAAACGAAGTTTTGTTGTCTCTGAAATGCCCTTCTGGTTTCTGTGATTTACTTTCTTGTACAGTGGTAGGGGGAGGTGAAGAAGGCGGTGCTTAATATTGATTCACTTTTTTGTTTTTGAATAATAATACTTTGTTAACGCAAAAAAAAAAAAAAAAAAAAAAAAAACTTTTTTTCGTATCAAAAAATCTAAAAGATTTCTGGAACAAACAAAATTAATAGATTCCTTCTCGACTGTATTAAAGGTTTCATATGGATAAACATTTTGAATGTTATTTAAAAAAACATTTATTTAAAAAAACATTTTTTGAATGTTATTTTAAAAAACACACATTTTTTGAATGTTTGTAAATATAATTTCTAAATTTCATAACAGATGTGTTAACTTTTTCAAGAATATAAACAAAAGAATTAAATTCAGTTTACCCCTTAAAATTTTTGGTGTCAAAATCAGTTCAGTCCTGTAACTATTTTTTAAATCAGTTCGCCCTTTTAGTTTTCATAAACATATCAGTTAGATTCAATTTTTGAATTCCATAACATCATCAAAATTGTTGAAATTGAGAAGGAAACCTATAATTCAGTTTTATCTATTTTCAAAAGGGTAAAGTAATCGACTTGACAAAATATTATTAAAGAAGATAAAAAAATACATCTATTTAACAAATAAAAAGGTTTTAATAATAAAATCGACCACAAAATAGGTCTGTAACATGAAAATTCTCCAGAAAAATCTTGTAAAATATAAGAAAATTTATATGACATAAATACAACACAAATTATTGTAGATGAACAAAATAATCGTCAATTTTTCATAAAATCTACATACAATCATGTTCATAATTACCCAAAGCTGAATTATTGGTCTCTTTATCAGTTTCAACAATTTAGTAACGTCATATTTTAAGGAGAATTTAAAAATTAGACCTAACAGATGGGTTTAAAAAACTAAACCTTAAAATTAGACCTAACTGATGTGTTTAAAAAAAAATTAAAAAAGACTGATTTAAAAAAAAATTGTAGAACTGAACTGATTTCACCACCATATTTTTTTCTAAACAAAAATGAAAATGAATAGTTTTCTCCTCCCTTCCGGTAGCGAGCCCTTACGGCGCCAACGTCGGACGGTTGTTGCTTCGGTCCTTGATAGGTGCAATCTCGTTCAATTGGGTGAGATTGCTGTGGTTGATGGAGTGTCGAGGATAGGGAAGAGTGCGACGGTTGACGGGGCTTGGATATCTTTTCGGGCAGGTCTGGTTGGCGGGTTTAAGGTGGGACGGTGGCGACAAGTTCTTGTTGTTGAGGCTAGGATCTTTTGGACTCCAGTTTGATCGGCACAAACCGGTCTGTTATGGGGTTCATGAATCTGAGATGGGAGCAAAAGGGAGCACCCTCATTTATTAACAAAATAGCTCGAGCTATTAAGAACACCATTGAGTCACCATTAATCCAATGATCTTTCCAATCATCACATTTTGAACCAATCGGATACAACCAGGATAGAATTGTTTTGGTCCCATGTCCGGCTTCTTCAGTAAAGTGGTACCACTGTGGTTGATCCAACTAGTCGGCCCAACAATGTAGTAGACACTGGGTTTCCTCCTGTATTGGATAGTTTCCAGCCATGTAGTTTTCCTCCTCCCATCAGCTTGACATGAGATTCGAAACACTTTCGAGTGCTGCTGGAGTACCTTGAGCATTACTTTCGAGGGTATGCAATGATAGGTGTTCTGGTGATGGAAAAGGTGATTGGCTACCATCCCATCGCCAATTGCCTTGGAAGTAGTTGTGAGGTGTGCATAATGTTAAGAAAAAAGAGATTAGGATGTGATGTGCCTTAAAAAATTGTTGGTGCTGTTAATTAGTTCCCAACTAGGAAAGGCTGTGCAAGGCACATAACCATGATCATATGTTCAAGACATGGTGAACTAGAGTCTGCGCAGCCTCCTGTTCTCTTAGTAGTCGGGATTTCATGTTTATATCTTCAACCAGATTATAAACTCAGTAGTAGTAGGCTGATCACTGATTTGTTTTCTTGGCCTTTATGTTGTGGCGTAATATTATTATAGTAATGATGGAATGTTGTCACTTCTCTCTCTTATTCTCTCTGTCAAACACAAAAATATGCAAATACAGATCCACAAGACATGTTCTGGGTTGGAAGGACTTGAATTTCATTGCCCTATAGATCAGAAACATCAATCTTATCTCAAACACCATTTAAGTGAATCTATTAGACGATTTACAAGATGTATATCAATCAGTTTTGGCTTGATTAGTACAATCAGTTTTGGCTTGCCATAAGTCTATCTGTTTACCTGATACTTTTGAAGGAACACTGAATATTAACTTGATGAACACATTGTGTTCAATTTTTGCATAAAGTGATATCAGCCCAGTTTTAACTTCTCATCTCCTTTCTTACTCTTGCTGTGATTAGTACAAATGTGTTCGATCTTTGATCAGTATCCTTCACCTCATCCAAAGCAAGATGACTCTCTAATGATTTGATACAGTACTAGTTGGCTTTAAATTTGTTCTTTTTACATTGGAGAATCTTTTATGTTTTTGTTTTTTTATATCTTTGGATTTGTGTATCAGTGTTTGCATATACTGTTCAACTGTTAAACTGTAGTCTGTAGAGTATCATCAATCATCACGCACTAGAATTATCATACGCTTAGACATTTTATCATTAGGTACACATCAGTTGAAAAGTAGGCTTGATGACTGTTGGTTGAAAGTTCTAATTTCACATAGGTATTATGGTGGACAAATTAAAATACCGACTTTCTTCTGAGTTAATAATTTAGTATTTAGGATTTCATATGAGAAAGAAAACTAATCCTAAGGTTGAAACACAGTGAGCTTAATGCAACTGAAGAGTATAAGCTGAGGGATTAAACTTATTGAGGTCTAGTACAGGTTTAGATCAGCTTTCGGTAAAGTTTGGTGCTAATAAATCTAAAATACTATTTAAGAAATGTATGATAATCAATCTGATAATATTGTGGAGTAGTAGCTTTTTGATGATAGCTGAAATAGCCTTTCAACTCGATCAGTGCATGCAGCTGTGGAAAGGCTCTTCAAACTTGAGGAGGAGGAGATAAGTGCTTTTTCCATTCAACTATTTAGAGTGATATCAGCCAAGTTTCAACTGTAATGCTCAACTTTATGTAAGAAAAAATATAAGCACCTTTATTTGGATCCTATTCCTGACCTAATTTCTTATATTTCAAAATTGAAATTGAGCCATATGTTGGGTTCTCCACTATAGTTGAAACCCACTATTGTTTTTGCTAAAGATTTAGTATTGGCCCTCTCTATAGTTTTCCCTATCTCTGTGAAACAGCTGTGAAGTAACTTAAGCAACTTAAAAAAGGAAGATAAAAGAATTGGGTCATTCACAAAGGGGAAAAGGAAAAGTTAGTTCTAAGACTACTGGATTTTCGTAAAAGGACTTGGAAACAGATTTTTCTTTTCCAGCAGAATATAAAACAATAGAGGAGGTCTATGCAATTAGTGGGAAGAAAAGGACTTCTTTTAATAAGACAAATTGCAATTTGTTCACTATTTAGTATATACCATAGTACTTGCAGAATAATATTAGGGATTGCATTTCATGAGTGGTGTTTCCTAATTATCTTATCCAGTGATCACATGAACAAGAAACACATGTATCAGAATATATTTATTTATACCCATTTGTTCATAGTGTGTTGATGATCTCACAAAAAAATGTAGGATACATTATGTCACCTGTTGATGAAGTTTGGTAGTAGGTCATGAAGATTTGGTTTAGGTCATTAAGACTCTTTTCTCTTTCTGGGGCATTAAGGAAATGACAGTGCTTATTTACAAATTAATCTGAGAAATTTTTATGAAATGAAAGATGAAAGTCTGCATAAAGTAGGTACTCACACAGATAGTAGTTTTCTAATTACATCTGGTAATTTTCCACTAGCCAAATCCCCATGTAGCCTGATGTTAAGTTTATATATACCAACTGACATAAGGATATATATCAGATATCATTTTAGACTGCACTTTGGCTCTTTGATTTCTGAAGTGAAAGGGATTGATTCATAATGATGGTTTAGTTTGTATAGAACTCTGATATGAAATGCAGATTATATTACTATATACCAGTTTTGAGGGTTAAACTTTATACATACAAATTTTGATGAGCAAAGGAGAATTAAATGAAACTTCTAGATTTCACATGCGTCCAACAAAAGAGGCCTCTAGCCTATGACATTGCCTTTCTATGGAGATTTGTTTATTACATACCAATATGAGACATCAGAGATCCGCTATTTATATACTTCAATAGTCACTCAGCTTTCCTCACCAAAGCTTAACCATTGCTTTGAATTTGAGTGCCATTTCAACTTAGAAGTTGTCAATCTCTTGTTTTTTTACTGCCAAAAATGGCTCAACAGAAGGAACTGAGCAGTGTGAGTGAGTGGAGAATAAAAATGGCAGATGGTTCATCTGAATCTTTGGCTCAACAAACCAGGTTTGCCTGCGGAGCTTGGCTTGCTCTGAAGGGTCTGATTATGGGGTTGATCTTGAAAGTATGCGATTTCTTCAAGAAAGCTTGGGATTTGGGACAAAATGACCCTAGGAAAGTGATTCATTGTTTGAAAGTAGGGATGGCACTCACTGTTGTTTCACTGTTTTATTATATGAGACCTTTGTATGAAGGTATGGGAGGAAATGCTATGTGGGCAGTCATGACTGTTGTGGTTGTCTTTGAAAACACAGTTGGTAAGTTCCTAGCTAGCTTCTCTTAGATTACCTCTTTTTCTGCAAGTGTGCCTTAATTAGGAGGTACGGTAAAATGAGTCTTTTGAGTTTCCTTATTTGTATGGGACTATCTGATTCTAAGTATGGCCCTCATTGCCTGAAGCTAAATTTCAACTCTCTAAATGCAGGGGCAACAATATGCAAATGTTTAAACAGAATTTGTGGAACCTTTATTGCTGGTTCCCTTGCCATTGGCATCCATTGGATAGTGAGTCAATCAGGAAAAGAATTTGAGCCTTTCATCAATGTGATTTCTGTATTTTTGTTAGGTATGTAGTCCTACCAATGTTTTTTCCCTCTCCTAACTGGATAGAAATAAGACTGCTAATGCGTTTCTTTATTATTTCAGCTTCTGCAGTTACCTTCTCAAGATTTATACCATCAGTGAAAAAGCGATTTGATTATGGTGCGATGATTTTCATCCTCACATTCAGCTTAGTTACAGTGTCAGGTTACCGGGTGGATAAATTATTGGAGATGGACAACAATAGAGTCTATACCATTATCATTGGAACTGCATTGTGCATTACGATAACCATGATTATTTGCCCCATTTGGGCTGGGGAGGAACTATATATGCTCATCACTCGAAACATGGACAAACTAGCCTATTCCTTAGATGGTACTTGTATACTCTAATCACATAAAACCAAATTTATGGTCAATCATGTATAGGACAATATCATTGACTTTATAAGTGTTGCATTTCATTTCAGGTTGTGTTGGAGTGTATTTCAATGACAGTGGAAGCTCTTCTGATGATGACAAGGAATCTGATAAGAAATTGCTTGGCTACAAATGTGTTTTAACCTCAAAAGCAACAGAAGAAGCCATGGTATTTAACAACAACATAATTGCAAAGTTTCTTCAAGTTATCTGTAAGTACTCACTTTCTGACATTGGCATTGTATATAGGCTAATTTTGCAAGGTGGGAGCCTGCACATGGCCGCTTCAACTTCAGACATCCATGGAAACAATACCTCAAAGTCGGAGCATCAATGCGTGCTTGTGCCTATTGCATCGATGCCCTTGATGGTTGTGTGAATTCCGAAAATGAGGTAAAAAGCACTCTCATCTTATGCTAGTTCTTGTAAATAGAAAGATATCACCAATGCTAAGCTTCAACCACTTCATCTGATCAACAGGTTCCTGAGCTGATAAAGAAGCATATGAACAACATTGCTTTGAAAGTGAGCTCTGAGTCTTCAAGAGTCATAAAAGATCTTGCAAGGACTATGAAGACAATGAAGAAATCATCTAATATAGATTATTTGGTTGGAGAAATGAACAATGCAGTCTTGGAGCTCCAGGAGGACTTAAAATCTCTTCCTACTTTATTTATTAATCCGCAGCCACTACAAGGAGCCGACTGTCCTGAAAAAAAGAACGCAGGAGCAGTTGCTCTCATGGATATCATGCCACTTGTGACTTTAGCTTCTTTACTCATTGAGATTACTACAAGGATTGAAGGCATGGTTAATGCAGTTGAAGAACTAGCTGAGATGGGTGTGTACAAGTCTGTTGCAGATGAGAAGAATCAAAACCAGCCAGTTGGTAAATCTAATGTACCAGATGAACATAAGCAAGAGGTGTGAGAGTTGTGCATAATGGTGATTGGTAGATTTTCATATTACTAAAGATGTGTTGTAAATTACCAAATCTAACGTACAACTTGGGTCACAGTTGAAATCTATTTTTGAATGAAATGTGCTTCAATCAGTTTCATTTTTCTAGCACTAATATTATGAGTATCCTGTTGATATATAAATCCCACATCGGGAATATGAGACATTGTTTGTAGATTTATAACGGTTTGAGCCACTCAACCCATTGCCAATTGGTTTTAGATGTAAACCTGAGACTACTTTATCATAGTATCAGAGAGGGTTACTCATGTCCACGTGTGAAACCTAATGACCACACATACTCCACGTCACCCAAAATGTTGTTGAAGTGTTAGACTTGAAAATTCGTCACACGTGCAGAGGAGTGTTGAGACTTAAATCCCACATACAAACTTTTAAAAGATAGACCAGTATACCTTTTGGGCTCTATTAAAATTTCATCCATACAGTGGTGGTAATAAATCAATTTGTGTAATTTTTGATAGTTGAATTAGTATTTCAAAACAGTGCATGCAGCTGTGGAGATGAGTGTTTTTTGCAGCCAAGTGATATCAGAAACAACCAAATGCAGCCCAGTTTTCAACTACAATGTAATGCTCAACTTTTTGCACAGATAAAGGTACCTCAATTTGGTCATATTCATGACCTAATTTTCTCCTGTTTCAAATTAGATAAAATCATTTCATATACATATATATGGCTCTCCACTACAGATGATCGAAACTGACTATTGATTTGGTTAAAGATCTAGCTTTTCCCTGTTACTGTGAAACAGCTGTAAGATAAGAAACTAAGGCCATAGAAGATTTGACCTTCAAAAGACATGGGAGGCCTATGCAATTAGTTGGGAATCAGAGGACTTGTTCACCACAAAAGACAAGATGAAAAAGGTAGATGATCACACACCCACTTAAAAAAAAAAAAAGAGAATTAAAAAGAATTGTCTAACACATGTAATATATATGTATAAAATTTAGACCTACTTGATCATAGTGCTCTCCTTTCCATATTCAAATTGTAGGTTTAGGAGACATTATGTGTCACACCCCGAATTTTGGATAAATAAAAATTCCAAATTCAAGGCATGATAACTAAAAGAAAAACAAACTTTACAACTCAATAGTTTTACAACTTTTGAAAGAATAATTTGAACCAAATAAAACCTCCCTCAAACTCACTACAAACTAGAAAGTAAACAAATGAACTATGCCTATCTGCCGCAGCCTCAACTCTGCTAAACCTGACCTGCAAAAACAACCTCTACACCATGGAATGGTGCACCGGGTTGTAAACAACAAACCCGGTAAGCTTTAAAAGCTCGTATGAGTAAATCTCTAACAACATACTCAACCCAACAACACATAAGGAAAACTCCAATAGTTCATGCATTAAAAACAAATTCAGAAAAACACTAACAAACAAGAGAAAACGAAAGGAGAAATTAAGAAAACACACAATTCACAATCACTCAAATTCCATTAAAATCACACAAATAAAATTAGAGAATCTCCTGCGGACACGCCTAGTTCAGGAAATACTCGAAACAAGGAAATTAAATGACATCATATAAAAACATCACACAATCATTTCTCCACTCTTACTTATGGGTTCGTCAACGCAAAGTCATCCCCCATAAGTAACTAGACAAACACGTACTCATGGGTTCGTCAACACATAGTCATCCCCCATGAAGTACCGACAGACTAGAGCTCTAAAACTGACCGTAACCAATCACCCGGCCAAGGCTTGGTTCCCGGTCCACCACGAAGGCTCCTATTCTAATACTCAAAACCACCACACAGGCACACAACCACAACTAATGCAAACATCCACCACTAAGGCAACTAATCCACAACGAATGCACTCACTCACCACTAAGGCATACACCTTCACAACTAATGCACATAATCACCACAAGGGCACCATTCCACAACAAATGCACTCACTCACCACTAAAGCACACATTTTATTACTCTCACGTCATAACCGTAACCAATCACCCGATTAAAGGCTTGGAACCCGGTTTGACTAATTAAACAAACAATTCTACATCACGCTATCACATTATCATAACGTGTCTTTCACACATAAACACGTGGATATAAATATTTAAAACAAGAATAATTCTACCAACTCTAATTATTACTCATGATCGGAAGTCCTTTTGAAAGATTATACTATTAACAAAAAAACTTGTTTTCACTTACCATGAGCCGTTGACGATCAAGCTCATTTATATTTAAAAACAAAAATCATTTTCTTTCTAGGACAACTTCACAATTAGCAATAATTATCATTATCATCAACAAAATCATTATCAAAATCATCATCATCTAATTACCATGATCATCATCTAATCATCATCATATACATTATCATAACCACCATAAATAAAAAGGTCACAAAGTGGACCTTAGTGAGATTTTACTCACCTTAACTCCCGCTGCGTCTTCACACGCACAACACGAGCACAACACCAACTTGTCAATCACCTAGGTAGCACAGAACAACTTAGTGACCAACAAAACAAACGATCAACTTAATGACCAACTTTGTCACTAACAACCAAGTGATTACCCTTTACGCCAACTAGCTAAAACCTAACCCAAAGATTCACCATAACGAGGCAATCCTCGTATGAGACCTCCCAAGGTCACCGAAACCCATGAACAGCCTATGATAACCAAAAATGATTACCTCCATGTTCAGATTCCATAAACCAACACCGAAAGAACGACTTCCGGCAAAGCCTCAACATACTCAAGCAACATTGAAACCTACAATCTACATGCTCACGTACTCGTATCGACAAGCACAACCTAACAATTACTCCTAACCACCCAACCCCTGCCAAAGGCGCCGCCACGCGCCGCCACACGCCGGCGGCGAGTGGGCCCCACGCGCCACCCTACCAACCTACGAATTAGCCCAAGCTCACAACATAAAACTTGTAGATTGAAGAGAGAGGAGCATCTTTTATACCTGAGGTTTCACCTAGTTCGGCCGGAATCGGCCGGAAATCACCGGAAACCCGCCGGAAAAGTCAAAAATCACCACCACCACTCCACACCGAGAGTCGAGCTTCAAGACCACCGGAAAACAACCCAGGACACCAAGGAGCTCCTATCCCGACCGTTTCCAAGCTGTGTCGCCGTCGCCGGAGGTGGAAAACCCGACCGGGTTCTAACCCGAGCTTCCGAGCTTCGGGTCTCCGATTTGGGGTTGAAATGGCGCAAATCACCACCACAGGGCAGCTCGGACGGAGGAGGAGAAGAGAACCCGACCGGTGCCGTCGTCTGGGTCGGCCGGAGGTGGCCGGAAAAGCCGGGTCGGGTCACCGGGTCCGGGTCGGGTCGGCTGGGAAACCTGGCTTCTCTCGGGGTCGGGGAGAGAGAAGAAAGGGGAAGGAAATCCGGTTCTGAAAAAATATCAGGACCCAAACTGCAAATTTCCTATTTAACCCAAAATTCCCGTAAAGCCAAAACTTCTGCTGACCATAACTTTCTCATACGAAGTCCGTTTTACGCGTGCCACGTGTCTACGAACTCGTATCGTCGTGCTCTACAACTTCCGTGAAGGAAGTTTCTCGAGAAACCCAACGGATTAAAAAGTCAACTCTTGACCCTTAAAGAATAAATAACCGTTTCGGGTAAATTATGCGCCCGAACACTTCCGCTCTTTCTTCGAACCTCAAAACACACTAACTTCTAACTCGAGAACTCTCAACTAATATTAGAAACTAATATCAAAATTTCCGGGGTATTACACTCTACCCCCCTTAAAGAAATTTCGTCCCCGAAATTTAAACACACTTCTCCACCCAAGCGCTGCTAACTTCTCCCCCAAAAACAAGATCAAACTCTTCAACAACAGCCCTATTCACAAGACCCCTCAAGGTCTACTAGGCATCACGAGCAAGAAGTCACCTAAGTAAAAACGTAACATTGAAAACACACATACCCCTCACCCCACCTGGTGGTAACTGAGTGATTCACAAACCACATCTCTACAAATTACACCACCACTACATTGCTAAATGCCAGGACCTACCTCGGATTTCCCTTTGAAATCCGGGATAAACTCTACGGGAGCCACCTCAAGGGAAATTCTACCAAAATTTTGGCATAACCTCCCTTGAAAATGGTTAATCCAACCTGAAAGAAAATTCATCAAAACCCAAACACTTCGAAAACAAACTAATCCACATCTCCTGGAGCCACCCGCTCCCCCAAATAAACATCCACCACCTCAACAAAAGTAATAATTTCAAAATAAATTCATGAATTTAAACTCTCATACTAACAAGCCAAACTTAACACTCTTAAGTTAAGTCGCAAGCCATAACACAACACACAAACTACAGAAGACTGTGAACTCAAAACAAAACAATATCTGCATTGCATCATTGTCAACTCACTATGACACTAAGAGCTCAACAACACCAAAAATACACATCCCACTAGGATCAAACCTCAACCAACACACATAAGATAAACCATTGAAAGAATAGTAATCCCTGCGCATAACTTAGTTCAGGTGATTACCAGCAACACTAAGATAATCAAATTAGAATCACAAAAAAATAAATACGAAACAGACCAGAAAGAACATACAAGAAAACAAATAGTGAATCCTGCAGGTAAACATAGTTCAGGAATTCACTAAACATACAAACAAGTCTAAGAAAATAAGAAACCTACATCACAACCATTTAACATAGTCCTTAACCATTAACCCTTTTTAAAATCATCTTAATAAATTTCGTTTTACTTACCCATGGACCGTAGTCGATCAAGTCCATTTATTTTGAAAACAAAACATATTTTAACAAGATTTAGGTGGCTAATGGCCCTGGACTATGTTAACACCCTCATTACATATTCTCCACCGCAAAACAAATAACACAAAACAACCCCCAAATTAACACGGCCCTCCTATCCAACAACCTTTTAAAACATTTACTTAAAATCTCCCTTTTTTTTTATTTTTTATACTTACCCATGGACCGTTGAGATCCAAGCCCATAAACATAACAAAACAATTATAATTTCAGAATGCTTTAAAAGTGTTGGATCAAGAACCATGCTAACACGCTTGTCAACACTATCACACACCTACACTCACAAACATTTCCCAATTGGCCACCGCCATGCAAAACACAAACTCACATGTCATTTGCCAAATGGCCACCGCCAAAGCAAAACACAAACTCACACCACATTTGTCAAATGGCCACCGCCAATGCAAATCACAAACTCACACCACATTTGTCAAATGGCCACCGCCAAAGCAAAACACAAACTCACACCACATTTGCCACTCGGGCAACATCACACACAACAGAAAACAACTTCTTAAAATGCATAGCAATGCTCACACATAAGACTAACACACAAAACGCATGTAGAAACACTCTACCACCATAAGAAAAAAAATGATGTATGAGCCACAAACTACAAAGACATCACGTCTACAACAGAAGTCAAACACAAGACCTTAACTGCATAATTAAATCGAAACACCACACCACCACAACATCACAGAATATGACACACCAAAATCACTGCTCACTCTCATGAAGAAGAAAGGAGAACAAAGTACCCTTCACTCCTAAACTTTGCTCACTAATTACAAATCCTCCAGCTTACCAAGGGCAGCTGAAGAGAAATTAATCTAGTGATTCTCAATCCTCAAAAGACTAAACCTCAAGAAACGCTACCCAACACTCGCACTCCTTACTTACAGAGCAAACCTATGCTCTAGAAACCTAACACTCGAGACAACATCCTTGCCTCCCGCATACCCAATGACAAATCAGTACCTAAGAGTAATGGTGATCCGCTGCAGTCGGGCCATCACTCAAAGATATTGATTATCACCAAATATGCAACAAGGCTCTGATACCAAACTGTCACACCCCGAATTTTGGATAAATAAAAATTCCAAATTCAAGGCATGATAACTAAAAGAAAAACAAACTTTACAACTCAATAGTTTTACAACTTTTGAAAGAATAATTTGAACCAAATAAAACCTCCCTCAAACTCACTACAAACTAGAAAGTAAACAAATGAACTATGCCTATCTGCCGCAGCCTCAACTCTGCTAAACCTGACCTGCAAAAACAACCTCTACACCATGGAATGGTGCACCGGGTTGTAAACAACAAACCCGGTAAGCTTTAAAAGCTCGTATGAGTAAATCTCTAACAACATACTCAACCCAACAACACATAAGGAAAACTCCAATAGTTCATGCATTAAAAACAAATTCAGAAAAACACTAACAAACAAGAGAAAACGAAAGGAGAAATTAAGAAAACACACAATTCACAATCACTCAAATTCCATTAAAATCACACAAATAAAATTAGAGAATCTCCTGCGGACACGCCTAGTTCAGGAAATACTCGAAACAAGGAAATTAAATGACATCATATAAAAACATCACACAATCATTTCTCCACTCTTACTTATGGGTTCGTCAACGCAAAGTCATCCCCCATAAGTAACTAGACAAACACGTACTCATGGGTTCGTCAACACATAGTCATCCCCCATGAAGTACCGACAGACTAGAGCTCTAAAACTGACCGTAACCAATCACCCGGCCAAGGCTTGGTTCCCGGTCCACCACGAAGGCTCCTATTCTAATACTCAAAACCACCACACAGGCACACAACCACAACTAATGCAAACATCCACCACTAAGGCAACTAATCCACAACGAATGCACTCACTCACCACTAAGGCATACACCTTCACAACTAATGCACATAATCACCACAAGGGCACCATTCCACAACAAATGCACTCACTCACCACTAAAGCACACATTTTATTACTCTCACGTCATAACCGTAACCAATCACCCGATTAAAGGCTTGGAACCCGGTTTGACTAATTAAACAAACAATTCTACATCACGCTATCACATTATCATAACGTGTCTTTCACACATAAACACGTGGATATAAATATTTAAAACAAGAATAATTCTACCAACTCTAATTATTACTCATGATCGGAAGTCCTTTTGAAAGATTATACTATTAACAAAAAAACTTGTTTTCACTTACCATGAGCCGTTGACGATCAAGCTCATTTATATTTAAAAACAAAAATCATTTTCTTTCTAGGACAACTTCACAATTAGCAATAATTATCATTATCATCAACAAAATCATTATCAAAATCATCATCATCTAATTACCATGATCATCATCTAATCATCATCATATACATTATCATAACCACCATAAATAAAAAGGTCACAAAGTGGACCTTAGTGAGATTTTACTCACCTTAACTCCCGCTGCGTCTTCACACGCACAACACGAGCACAACACCAACTTGTCAATCACCTAGGTAGCACAGAACAACTTAGTGACCAACAAAACAAACGATCAACTTAATGACCAACTTTGTCACTAACAACCAAGTGATTACCCTTTACGCCAACTAGCTAAAACCTAACCCAAAGATTCACCATAACGAGGCAATCCTCGTATGAGACCTCCCAAGGTCACCGAAACCCATGAACAGCCTATGATAACCAAAAATGATTACCTCCATGTTCAGATTCCATAAACCAACACCGAAAGAACGACTTCCGGCAAAGCCTCAACATACTCAAGCAACATTGAAACCTACAATCTACATGCTCACGTACTCGTATCGACAAGCACAACCTAACAATTACTCCTAACCACCCAACCCCTGCCAAAGGCGCCGCCACGCGCCGCCACACGCCGGCGGCGAGTGGGCCCCACGCGCCACCCTACCAACCTACGAATTAGCCCAAGCTCACAACATAAAACTTGTAGATTGAAGAGAGAGGAGCATCTTTTATACCTGAGGTTTCACCTAGTTCGGCCGGAATCGGCCGGAAATCACCGGAAACCCGCCGGAAAAGTCAAAAATCACCACCACCACTCCACACCGAGAGTCGAGCTTCAAGACCACCGGAAAACAACCCAGGACACCAAGGAGCTCCTATCCCGACCGTTTCCAAGCTGTGTCGCCGTCGCCGGAGGTGGAAAACCCGACCGGGTTCTAACCCGAGCTTCCGAGCTTCGGGTCTCCGATTTGGGGTTGAAATGGCGCAAATCACCACCACAGGGCAGCTCGGACGGAGGAGGAGAAGAGAACCCGACCGGTGCCGTCGTCTGGGTCGGCCGGAGGTGGCCGGAAAAGCCGGGTCGGGTCACCGGGTCCGGGTCGGGTCGGCTGGGAAACCTGGCTTCTCTCGGGGTCGGGGAGAGAGAAGAAAGGGGAAGGAAATCCGGTTCTGAAAAAATATCAGGACCCAAACTGCAAATTTCCTATTTAACCCAAAATTCCCGTAAAGCCAAAACTTCTGCTGACCATAACTTTCTCATACGAAGTCCGTTTTACGCGTGCCACGTGTCTACGAACTCGTATCGTCGTGCTCTACAACTTCCGTGAAGGAAGTTTCTCGAGAAACCCAACGGATTAAAAAGTCAACTCTTGACCCTTAAAGAATAAATAACCGTTTCGGGTAAATTATGCGCCCGAACACTTCCGCTCTTTCTTCGAACCTCAAAACACACTAACTTCTAACTCGAGAACTCTCAACTAATATTAGAAACTAATATCAAAATTTCCGGGGTATTACATTATGTCACCAGTTCTGTTCATGAAGGTTTGTTTTAGGTCATCGATATATGATTTTAGGTTTGGTTTTTGTGTTATTAATCTTCTCCCAAGAAATATAGCAATCAACAATTTCAATTATTACCATTAGTGTAACTATTGAGCTATAAAGATGAGAAGAAGACATTGTTGGAACTTGTGTGAGATTTATCCCACATGGAAAAAGAATTAAAAGTTGTAGTCTTTTTAAGGTATTATCGTTGTGACTAATTAAATTGATAAAAAGCTTTAATTAGGCTTAGTGGAATTTTCTGTTAGGTTTTCCAGTTAAGGAAATATATATATATATATATATATATATATATATATTTGCTTTTAATTTCTGAAATCTTATTTAGTGTTTTTTGAACAATTATAACTGTTGGAGAACAATTACAACTTTATAGACAGATGTAACTGTTCAATTTTGACTTTATATATAGGACGACATTGTTGTTGTCGTTCCAATCAAGAAACATCGCTCTCTTCTTCTTTCCCTCTTGTTCTTATTTCAGAAAAGTATACTGTAATTTCACCAGGGACAAGTTATTGTGCAAGAACTTGTATCAAATAGTTGTATCCTCAAGATAGACATCCGAAACTGCAGCACAAATGGGGGCGAATTTCTGTCTTAGGTCACTGTATCGCAGGTCTCTATCTGATCAAGATATTTGATTGGTTTTAACAATCTAAGACAAAAATTCTCTAATTTTGTAAAGATGGATCAATCTATATATATCTTCAATGGTGAAAAATCATGTCAAGAAACTTGAGAAATTCAAAGGTTCTGGTTTCAAACGCTGGCAACATAAGAGGTTGTTCTATTTGACAACCCTTCGTGTGGCGAACGTTCTGACTGCTGAGGCTCCTAAGGCACTGCTAGAAGGAGAAGGAGAGAATGCTCCAACAGAGGCTGAAAAGGCTGATTATCTGAAGGCCATGCATGGAGACTTGGAAAGATAATGAGTTTCTATGCAGGAATCACATTCTCAATGCCTTGGACGATTCCTTGTATGACATCTACTCTACGTTCAAAACAGTAAGGGAATTGTTGCAGTCATTGGAAAACAAGTACAAGACTAAGGTTGCCTGTTCAAAGAAGTTTGTCATATACTGGGAGCTAGTTTCTCGATGTCCAGGTAACGGGTCTCAGGATCTGCAAATCCTCAGCTACAGTAATATACTGGGAGCTCATTGTTATGTTTATGCCTCGTGAGGGCATCGCTAATGGCAATGGCGGAAACAACCAAATATAGGTAAAGTATTTCTCCCAAGACAAGCTTGAAGAGGAGAAGGACTGCCGCAAGGTAAACTTTGATATTGTTGAAGGCATCATTATGTTCCGGGCCCCATGCTACATTCTCTTTATACTAGACTTTGAGGAATTGAAAGAATGGATTGCATTTGTCTGTAAGGCGGGAGATGAAATGTGCCAAGGCTACCAGGCGTTCCGTGAGGCACTGGACCTCATTTTGGGAAGTCAGGAAAGTCATGTCAAGTATGGCTTGGACTTTTTCTGGGTTGGCTTTAATTCCCCTTTCACTGACCATGAAGCCTAAAAACTTTCCTCCCCCAACGACTAAGATGCACTTTTGCGGGTTGAGGCGAATCCCATAGGCCAAGAGCTTAGTGAAGACTTTGCTTAGGTTGGCAATGTGGGCGTCACATGTCTTGCTTTTGACCAGCATGTCGTCTATATATACTTCCATGACTTCACCAATTTCTTCTGCAAACATTGCATTGACTAGCCTCTGATAGGTTGCCCCCGCATTCTTGAGGCCAAATGGCATGACCTCGTAACAATATATTCTCTTGTCCATGACAAAAGTAGTGTGGGCCTGATCTGGGGGGTGTATTTTGATATGGTTATAGTCGGAATAAGCATCCAGAAAGCTAAGCATTTTGTAGCCAGCTGTGGAATCAACCAACTGGTCAATCTGCGGCAAGGGGAAGCTATCCATGGGGCATACTTTATTGAGGTTAGTGTAATCAACACACATTCACCACTTGCCATTAGGCTTAGGGACCATGACCACGTTGGAAACCCATGTTGGGTAGGAAACCTCACGTAAGAACTTGATTTCTTTTAACTGCTGGACCTCGGCTTGGATGGCTCGGTACTTCTCCGGGTTGAAGGCATGTCTTTTTTGCTTCACAGGGGTAGGAATCTTGGAGGACATTAAGCTTGTGCGTGATGACATCAGGGGAAATGCCTGACATGTCAGCATAGGACCAAGCAAAGACTGCTTGTGTATCCTAGAGAAAGGTAATGAGTTTTTGGCAGAGCTCCAGGTTAAGGTTTATGCTGATGCGGACTTTCCTCTCGGGAGTATTGGGGGACAGGGATACCCACTCTATTTCCTCTACCGGGTTAGGCCTCGGGGCTAGCCTCTTGGCTTTCCTTTCAGGGTCATCGTGAGGGTCATCAATGGGCTCCGAGGGGCTGAGTGGCAACATCTCATAGGTGCCACGCTCCTGCTGGATGGCATTAAGGTGACAATGTTCAATTGCTGCCCTATCGCCTTTAATTGTGAGTACGCCTCCCGGTGTAGGCACTTTCATTAGTAGCATATGACCGGTAATAAAGTACTACAACCCCCAAATGATGTCGCGACCCAAGATGAGGTTATAGGATGAGGGGCAATCGACTATGAGAAAGCGTGCCGTGATGGAAGAACGGCAGGGAATGGTTCCCACTAAAACTGTGAAGCAGTCCAAGCGCAAGGGTTGCACAATCTCTGCCGAGAAGCTGACAAGGGGATCATGGTTGTTGTACAACTTAGCTCGGTCTTGTCAGAGTCCTCTATAACAATCAATAAACATTACACTGACTGTAACCCCGGTGTCCAAAGGGCTCTGTGGCACTTATAGTGATCCACTTGGACATTGATTATGAATGACTCATTGTGGTGGCAACCTATTGTATCCTCCCTCTTCTGAAATGACACTTGATCCCATGCTGATATTGTAGTGGTGACACCCCTTTGTATTTCAAAAATTTACAAAGGGTCCGTATATTGCCTTTTTGCGGAAAGCTGACGAGGGAGGAGTCGCGGGGCTCCGCCATGTAGGGTTAAGATCTGGCCATGGACTTCAATGACATTAGCTCTCGTTGCGGGAGTGCAATACTGGTGGAGTTGCCTGTTACGAATCAAGTATTCTATTGCATTACGGAGGCCGTGACACATCTCAGTGGTGTGCCCGTTGTCGTCATGATAAGCACAATATTTGTTCCCTATTGCGCGCCGGGGCTTTTTTGGATACTTACTCTTTGGTGGCAGGGGAATGAGATTTTTGTGCTTGGCCTATATGTCTTCGTACGTAGTTGTCAGGGTAGTGTGGACCTCGTAACGAAGTGGCGGGGAGCAACGACGTTGTTGCTGCTGAGGGCTCTGCTATCGGGTCCGATAAGGGTGGTCCAGGCTCCGCTGTCCATTTTGGCGACGGTCCGAACCGCGTCCCTGGTTGTTATCCCTAGAGTTGCCATGCTGCTTGCCCTTTTCTTGTCCACGATCATAGTGCTCATATTTTTGTTGGGATTGTTGCTTTGGGGGAGGGGCCGGGAGTGCTAATGTAGTGGGAGTGGAATGTCCAAATGTGGCAAACTCGGCATGTGCCCATCGGACAACCAGGTCCATCAAGGCATCGTAGAACCCTGGGGGTTCCTATTAATCTTCATTAAGAAACTGCCGGGAAGCAAGGCTTGGCGAAAAGCTTGCTCGGTAACTCGGGGCTCCAAGTTGAGACATCGTGCGGTGGCAGATTACCACCGGGATAGTGATTCATGGAGTCCTTCCCCCTCCTTTTTCTTGATGTGAAACATGGTGTCCACACTGCGATAAATGCTGGCATGGAGTACGAAGCGGTTGAGGAAGCGTTCCAAGAGCTAATCAAAGTTATTAATGGAGTTGGGCGGCAGATTGAGGAACTAACTGAGTGCTTCATCTGAGAGGATTTCTTGGAATGCATGACAGGCCATGGTGTTTGTGTATCGTGTGAAAGTACACAACGAAAGGAATGTCTCGAGATGGAGATGAGGGTCCTCAGTGCCTTTATACTTGTCTACTTTGAAGGGCTTGGCCTCAGGTGGTCTTTTCTCTATCTGCACCTGTGACTTGAAGGGACTTGGGCGATGTCCATATCCTGAGAATAGAGGTCGTTGGCTCCCGCAACTCTCGACGCCTTTAATCCTCGAAGCCAACTAAGTGACAGATTGACTGAGCTGGAGTAGTAGTCGGGTTTGCATGTCGAGAGGTGGGTTGGTAGTGTTGAAGAGGTAGGATTGGGGACGGGTGGATCAGATGGCTCGGGTTGGTTTAGCAGGGGAGTGGGTTCATTCATGATTGTAGATGGCCGAGGGGCTGGGAGAGGAAAAGATGGGCGGGTGAGTGGGTGTGTGATGTAGATGATCTGTTTGGGGCCTCTCGAGATCACGGAACTACTTTGGCCTTGGGTAGGAAAAAGAGATGTTGAGGTGGGGTTCGGGTGTTAGTGACCATTGTCGCTCATTCCAAGCTGTCATTATAAACATTACGATGGTTCCGCGTGGCTCGTAGTAAGAATTGTTCTTTTTTAAGCTCGACGATACGTACCTGGTACGCTTCAGCCTCTGCTTTATCTTTAGCGGCTTGCTCTCGCAACAAATGGAAGTCTCTTTTCAAAATTTCAAGGGTGGTGGCTTGGTTAAGGGATGTGTCTCCAGATTGGAATAGTTCTTTTTCTATCTGAGTTCCGGGATCATTTGGGTCATCCACAATTTCCACCATCTTGCCAAGTCAAATGGGAGTTCCACAGGAAGGGCCCTTCCTTCTAGCGCCAATTGTTTCTACCTCTCTTAAGATCACGGGACGGGAGGTTGAATTCTTGGCTCATGTATCTTGTAACTGCATAAGCAACAATACGTTAGGAGTCGGGACTGGAGTGACCCAATCTTCGACTCTCTGATGTTTAAGTCAGCGTTCAGTCGCTACTTGTATAGTACGAGAGTATGGAGGGAATAGTGAACTTACCTTTTTTAGGAATTCATGCCTGTTTTATATGTTAGCACTAGGAGTTACGTCGTTAGTCTCCGATGTGGGACTGTTTGTGGTCCTGTTCAATACCTCCCCTTTCGGGGCTGTTTAATAGTTATGAAGTGGCTCCAGCAAGTGTTTTGTTGCTAGACCTTTGTTCTTTGCCTGCTCATGGAGCTCTTACCAGTGTCGTCTTGTCCGGAATGGTCTCCGGCGACCAGGTAATTGTGTAATATTATCGGTATTGCCAAGTATTCTTGGCTATGTATTAACACCTTGCTATATGAGACCTTTGTATGAAGGCGCCGGAGAAAATGCCATGTGGGCGGTTATGACAGTTGTGGTTGTCTTCAAATACACTGTTGGTAAGTTATAGTTTCCTCCATCACTGAGTTTCCTATGATTGATCAATAACTAAAAGATGCTTCATTTAGCTGGAATTTTGCAAGCACTGTCTTATGCGGAAGATAACTTTGATCCTTGAACCACTAGCTCTAGGGAGAAAATCCGCAAACTAGTGTAATGGCGTATCTTTAAAGAAAGAAGATAGAGATCGATGGAGATAGACATAGATGTGTACCTGAACTAAGTTGGGCTAGTTTCAGTTCTCAGCAGTGTGCATTAGCTCTTTTAGTTTGAATACATATAGAAAGGGAGCATTAATACAGAAGTACTGTAATTGGGAGTGTCGCCTGGGGAGAAATTGCTGTTAATGAAAGGGTAGAGTACTACAGGGAGTAGTGAAGGGTAAGGCTTTCGGTGCATACGAAATCAAGTTCAACTCATCTCCATGTTTGCATCTGGTTCTCAATTCGAATAATTCTCTTCTCTTATTTTTCTTCTATCCAAATTTTCACTATCCAAAACAAAAAGAAAAAACAAACATCTTATCTACACGTTTATGAGAAAGATAGCTTGAAATAGATTAACAAACAAGTAATCACGAGTAAATTAGACATATTGGTTAAAAGGAAACAACAAAAACATGATGCCCTAGACAAGCATAACAATTTTATTTCATGCCGGGCATTGCAAAGCACATGTGATCGTTTGACTTTTTTTTCCCGGCTGCTGACATGAAATCTTTATTAGAGATTCTCTATACTGTGAATTCGGTATCATTCCTCTTCCACAAGTATCGGAACTGCAGGTAAAAGTTCGGTATCAATTGTCCGGCAACAAAAATGTCAAACTAATAGTGTTTAACAAAAACCTTGAAGGGTTTAAGAAATTGAGGATTGGATTTTGGCTCTAGGTTAGATGGTAATAACTCATAAACTACATAGAGATCATTCTTACATTTACCTCATGGTAAACTTGTTTCTACATTTGGGGTCATCCAACTCGTGATCACAAATCTTTCTCTTACAAATTTCACATTCCAGTAAAAAAGTCTTTACCTTCATCTCATTCTCAAACTGTCACGTTCCAAATGCATCAAAATCCAGATTCCACTCTACTGACTCAGGCTTCTGGATCCAAGCCAATCAAACGGCATGTCGTTTGTTCAGGCTCTTCACCAATGTGGGCCTTTGGGCCTTCTATAGAATGCAAACAAGTAAAGAACCTTCTCCAAAACCCTCAGAAACCCTGGAAATTCCGATAGGTTCTGGCGATGGCGGACTCGATTATCACCTCCGAGAAACCCTCCACCTCGTCGCCGCTGGACCCTCCTTCCCGCATCGTCTGCCACGTGTACGCTTCTTCTTCTTCTTCTTCTTCTTCTTCTCTTTTTTCATTTCCCCCAATTCTGTTTGACCTGAACCTCTCTTTGGTTGCTCTCTCAATGCAGTTGCCAGAAGCAGTTTTCGCAGTACACGTGTCCTCGGTGCAACTCGCGCTACTGTTCTCTCCACTGCTACAAGGTAATTTTTTACTGATGTTTTGGATTCTGTTTTTGGTGAGAAATTGGTTCATGATTTTGGTGGTGTAAACAGTCTCATAATATTCGGTGTACGGAGTCGTTTATGAGAGATAATGTGGTTGGGGAGCTAGGGCAATTGGGGTCGAATGACGAAACGAAGCAGAAGATGCTGGACATACTGAAACGATTTCATTCTGAGGAACAAGTAGCTGATGGCATGGATGAGGATGTGGATGGTACTTTATCTATCTATTTTATGAATGATTTTATGTCTTAGTTTGTAAGTTTCGCATTGTTCGATATAAGACAACAGATATGCTGCTTATAATAGAGAAATTTTCAACTGAGGGTTTTATTCAGTTTGGTTTAGGAATTAGAGCTCAACTATGGAATGTTTAAGAGTTTGTTTACAAAGGAACTCAGTGATACTGAATCATCAAATAAGCTGAGGGGTGCCATTAGATAAAGTTTCCGACTAGTATGATTAGGAGCCGTTGGGAAATTGTGCCTGAAATGTGAAACTTGTCGTAGGTGGTCTATGGATCATTGAAGCCTAATAATGGCTGCTCACTAGCTTTTCAGTCCTCATCCTTTCCTAAATCATGTTAATATTTAACGTACGGTCCTTGGACGATTTTTTTTTTTTTTTAAAGAAAATTGGATTTTTGACCAAAGCTCATGTCTTATTTTTCAGCTGATTCTGCACTGTCTGAAGAGACTATTCAAAAGGTGCTGGGTGGTAAGATCTTGCTTGTCTCTCTGTTCGTCTGATTTTCCTTTTTCGGATAAGCAGTTTGCAGTCCTTTGTTTATAGTTGTTTGTTTGTTTGTCTTCTGCACTATCCATCGCGTGAGTTCTTTGTCATTCCACATAACTAACATGAGATCATTGTATTAAAACTCTGCAGGAGGTGAAGTTAGTTTTGATGATCTTTCTGCAGAAGAGAAAAAACTATTCCAAAGAGCTGTTGCTTCTGGGGAACTGAGCAAGATGATCAAGCCTTGGGATCCTTGGTGGTTGAAGCCTTCTGCTAGGACAATATCCTTCAGCAAAGAAGGAACTCAACTAATCCAACCGCTTGCAAGAGAGGATGAACCAATGTCATCACAAGATGATCCAGAGAGCAGCCAAGCAATCGAGATTCCACCAGGTCCTGAGACACCATTGCCTCCCCTCAGCAAGCTTAGCTCCGCAAAGCCATCACCATTCTTAACTGTTCATCTGGTCGACATTATATACAGCTACTGCTTTGCTCTTCGTCTCTACAATGGTGATTGGCAGTCAGATGCCACAGGCTCAGCTATGGTCGTGCTCTCTGTGTCATCTGTATTGGGTCAAGGAGGGCAACCGGAGACTGTCCTGGAAGCTCTATCTTACTGCCAGGAGCAGATCTGCTCTCCAGCTTTCAGACAGATGGGTGGCTTGCAGTTTGGACTAGGACTCATAGACGATGTTATAAGCCTGCTAACACTAGGAACCCCTGCATTGTTGTGCTTGCTCTGTGATCTGCAGAGGATGGTCCAGGCCGGGGAGACCGAGCTGAAATCAGAGAAACCACGAAAATCAAGAAGAGTTGAAATTACGAGCAAGCTGAAGCAGGCTGAGAGGAAAATTTACTTCCTCATGTGTTGGGTCCATGAGCAACCTGGTGAAGCTTGGTCTTCCTTAGGAGCCATCGTAAGAGCAGAGAAAAGCTCAGCTATGAACTATGAAGTGGTTTCACGGTCTCGCAAACCAGACAACAAACCCGAACCCAGGAGCAAAGCTCTGATTGAAGAGGTTAAAGATATCTAGGCAATCTCTTGTTCTTAGTTAGCAGTGTATTTGTTAACTAACATTTGTATTGACTTGTAAAGTGATATAATTTTCTTCAAAGAAAGCCAACTTAAACTTGAAAGAAGCAGGGTTGCATCCTCAAGCATTCTTGAGTACTCAAAACACAAAGTAATGATATTGAAATTACTAGAGACAGATTGAGATCTGCAAACTGCTAGTAGGGTACTTTTGTTTTACTTCTCTATAGAATGATCCATTTTGTTAGAAGGATATGATGAGGTAAGAGATACCATTTGTGTCTAATGTGGATGGGTAGTTGCTTTCAATGCAAATTCTTTCGTGCAAGCCGATTGAAATGAATAATGGTACTGACTGTCACTTGAAACTCGAATAAGTTTTACCATTCATTCGATCAGTGTGGAATGATTCAAGTATGGTTGGTTTCTTGGTCAATTTATACAACTTACTTTCAATTTCAGTAAGCAGTAACTTGTTGCAAAAGTGAAAAACAGTAATGTAAAAAAGAAATGGCTTCATCCGGGTTCGAACCGGAGATCTTCAGTATAACCAACTACACCACGAAACCAGTTGATAGTTAAGGCCCGAATATCTAAACATTTTTATCATAGATTTTTAAAAAGTATAACATGTGGTTGCATGCAACTATTGATGGTGAGCTGCAGTATTTTCTATACATCCATTTGAATCTGTACAAAAGGTCCAAGGATATGAATCATCTGATTTTATTAGACAACCACTCCTCTGAATATGAATACCCTCAAGCTGCATTTCTTGGTCAATTAGTACATCTGTGTTCTGGCATGGTCTCTGAGGGGAGAATCATCCAGATGCAGGGGCTTCCTCCTATAACCTGTCAATCAAGGAGAAAAATGCGTCAGAGGGAAGACCGGGTGCTCCGGCCTTCGACCCTCCGATGCCTAAGTCAGTGAGCTGATGCAGGTGATATATGAGTGAAGATGGAGATCGTGAGAATGAGAGGGGGAGAGTGGTATTTATAGGGGTATGGTGGATGCACCCTAAAAATACCATTTTGCTCTTGCTCAGAGGGTGTATTACCATTATGCCCTCAAGGAATAGTGTGGGCTTCTTGGCTTAACCAAGGCCCAAGCCCGTTTTATGTGACGGCACGCGTCTTCTTAGGCGAGTACGACTGATGTTGTACTATGTACTAACAAGTCCCCAAGTCTGCTGTCAAGAGACTCTCTTGGGTGGGGACTTTATCTGATACAATATCGGGAGTACGAGTCTCTTACTAGTGGGGGCATATCCAGTCCCCAGTCCCCCAAGTCCCCATGCAAGGGAGGGGATGGACCGGCTCCCTCCGAGTGGGGTATGTCGTGTATCGCTATATATGATTGAGACATCGGGTTGTTGCTCCCATGTATTGTTTGGAGATGGCAGGGCGATCGGGGGTCGAAGTTGAGGTACCGCTGGCGAGCCTCTCGCGAGGGCCACGGGTACCGGCATGTTGGTATGCCTTGGCGTTTTAGTAGCCTTTGATATGTACCAGCTATATGCTCGAGTTAGCTGAGCTATTCCAGCATATGTTCGAAGGGGAGATCGTGATGACATATTTTGTGGTTGCCTCTAGGTGAATGCTAGAGTGCCTATGTACCCGTTTATGGGATCAAACCAGATGTAGTTCACCATTTCGCCATCGAGGCAAGTGTGCCGTCGAGGAGTGGCGAGGAGTGCCGCTGAGGCATGACGATGGGTGCCGCGAGGACATAATGATGTTGCTGATAGGGCTTGTGTAGAGCTGTCGAAAAGCTCGCTAAGGGCGCAGCCAAGACGCCGATGGGAGGCGGGTGGTGCCAAAGTGTATCGAGAGCACGTCATGAGGCGTGTATAAGGCTGTTGCCTAAGTCCCCCAGTGTTGGGAGAGATTGTGGTGGTGAGACATCAAAATGAGGACCGAGTTCATATTGAGCGGAATGAACTGCGCTAAGGGTGTGGCCGGCCGCTAGTGGGCGGGGCCGTTCGCGCTAGGTGGCGAGTTCACACCAAGGGCGAGATAAACTGCGCTAAGGGCATGGCGGGCCGCTATCGGGCGAGCCAGTTCGCGCTTATGGCGTGGCGTGCCGCTACCAGGCAAGTAATTGTTCGCGCTTGGTTGGGGACTGTCGCTATGTGGCGTTGCTGCCGCTGCGTGGCGAGTCAGTCCGTGCTTGATTGGGGACTATCGCGAGGTGGCCAGTCAGTCCGCGCTTGATTGGGGACTGTGGCTATGTGGCGAGTCAGTCCGCACTTGGTTGGGGACAGTCGCCAGGTGGCCAGTCAGTCTGCGCTTGGTTGGGGACTGTGGCTATGTGGTGAGTCAGTCCGCGCTTGGTTGGGGACTGTTGCGAGGTGGCGAGTCAGTCCGCGCTTGGTTGGGGACTGTCGCGAGGTGGCCAATCAGTCCGCGTTTGGTTGGGGACTGTCGCGAGGTGGCGAATCAGTCTGCGCTTGGTTGGGGACTGTTACTATGTGGCGAGTCAGTCCGCGCTTGGTTGGGGACTGTTGCGAGGTGGCCAGTCAATCCGCGCTTGGTTGGGGACTGTGGCTATGTGGCGAGTCAGTCCGCGCTTGGTTGGGGACTGTCGCGAGGTGGCCAGTCAGTCTGCGCTTGGTTGGGAATTGTGGCTATGTGGCGTTGCGGCCGCTGCGTGGCGAGTCAGTCCGCGCTTGATTGGGGAGACTCGCCATTGAACGTTGCGGGCCTTTGCCTTGGCGAGTCAATGTATGCATGGGGTTGGGGATAGCTGGAGGGGGGAGTTCGTGTTTTGCAAACTGCAAATTGGGCGAGCTGCAATTTGTGTTTTAGAGTTTCGGTGGTTTGACAAACCTCAGATTGGGGAGCGTCCCACTTCACCCTCGATCGAGTGGGTGCGAGCGCTTGGCTGTTTGCAACCAGCTTCACTGCCACTACGCGGATCCATTGTTTCACGATATGCATTGGTGGCGTTCTTTGTCTTTGGATTTGTATGTGGTGGCGGCGTTGTTCCGGGTTATTTGGGGTGTGGGATTGTTCACATGTTTATGGTGTTGGTAGGAATTCTAGGGTAAGGGTTTTACTGTCGGGTTGGCTAGAAATAAGGGGTCTTCCTGTCTCGTCCCGAGGTCCCGAGCCGGGAAGGGGTGGGGGGACAGGTCGCGCTAAGGGCGTGTGTAGCTAGAGGATACATGTTTGAATGCTGACTGTTTACACATGGTGTGTGTGTGTAGCTTGTGATTGATAGAGAGATGTACAGCAATGTTTGGTTTGTAATCATGTGAAGCAAGTATATGTGGTTTTTGCACATGGTTTACAAGTATGTGTTTAGCATGTACATAAGAATATACTATGATGCATGTGGTCATGTTATTTGTATGATAACAACTTAATTGAATAATGTGAAGTAAGACTTATCTGGAGCCGTGTAGAGCCGCTACGCGGTGCGCAGGGACTCTAGCAAGACCAGTGGAGTCCGTGAGGAATGGCGAGACAAGAGGAGTACGCGGAGTCTGGCGTGGCGAGCGGTGTCCGCGGTGAGAAATAGATGATCCCGGGAGGGAGGAAGAGAGGAAGGCGGATGTGTGATGCGGGTCACTTGTGCTGGCACGTTCCGAGAGCATGGTAAGCAAGGGAGGGGGGCCTCGGTAACTCGGGGGCCATGTGGGAAGGGCTCCTGGAGCTCTGGGCGGAGCCGCTTACTTCTTGTCACGGGTTCCTTGGTCAGGACTATATCTTAGGTCGGGACCAGACGCCGTGTCGGGAAGGGTTTTTTTTTTTTTTTTTTTTGCATCCTTCTGTCGGGATAGAGGAGTCCTGGGGGGTCAGGATAGAGAGCTGTGTGGGGGTGTCTGCCAGGGGAAATACTAGGGATGTCCCCACGTGAGGTTTAAGAACTCTAGCGAGATCAGGGAATGCCGCGAGGAGTTGGCGAGGCGAGACTAGGGGAGTCCGCGAGGGCTGGCAAGGTCAGCGGAGTCCGCGGGGACTGGCGAGGACAGCGGAGTCCGCGGGGACTGGCGAGGGCAGCGGAGTCCGCGCAGACTGGCTTGACCAACGGAGTCCGCTAGGGGGTCCGCGACAATGTGAGTCCGCGAAGGGATGGTGGGACCTGCGGAGTTCGCGAATGGATGGCGGGACCTGAGGAGTTCGCGAATGGATGGCGGGACCTGGGAAGTCCGCGAATGGATATCAAATGGGCGCCAAAAGCGAAGGCAATTGTTTCTACCTCCCAAGGTCCCGAGCCGGGAAGAGGTGCCAAGAGCGAAGGCATGTCCCGGGAGGGAGGGTGCCGATATTGGGGTCGCGAGACCAAGAATGCTTTCCCGCTTCGGCTGAGGGAAGCTGGGTGTCCAGATCAGTTTCTGGGCGCTGCTCTCAGGCGCGTGGGCCTTGGCCGGAGGTTGGGGTGGCCATGCTGGATTCATTGGAAGACTGTGTGCTTGATGACTGTGAAGGTGAGCTACCTTGCTGCGGCACACCCAAGCGAAGGAGAGAGAGAAAGTCAGATCCATTTTCTCTCTCCTCGGGGTTTCTGGGCAGATGATGGCCACGACCATGGCGAGCGACGTGAGGGTCTCCACTTGAGGCCGCCCTCCTTCTAGCGCCAATTGTTCTGGCATAGTCTTTGAGGGGAGAATCATTTAGATGCAGGGGCTTCCTCTTATAACCTGTCAATCAAGGAGAAAAAGGCGTCAGAGGGAAGACCGGGTGCTCCGGCCTTCGACCCTCCGATGCCTAAGTCAGTGAGCTGATGCAAGTGATATATGAGTGAGGATGGAGATCGTGAGAATGAGAGGGGGAGAGTGGTATTTATAGGGGTATGGTGGATGCACCCTAAAAATACCATTTTGCCCTTGCTCAGAGGGTGTATTATCATTATGCCCTCAAGGAATAGTGTGGGCTTCTTGGGCTTAACCAAGGCCCAAGCCCGTTTTATGTGGCGGCACGCGTCTTCTTAAGCGAGTACGACTGATGTTGTACTATGTACTAACAATCTGTAATTGAGATTATTTTCCCTGTTCAACAAACTATTATCCAAATGTTTATGATAGAAAGTGATAGATCTTCTACTAGTATTTTTTTTTTTAAATTTTTTTTTTAATCCCTTCTACTTGTAGTCTAATTCCTCTTGATATCATAAAAATTGAGATGCCTGATCTGTATCCGATCATTACATGTAATAAGTTAATGACCATGAAGGCCTTTGATCACTGATCATATTGATATCCATCAAAATCTAACATACGAAACAACAAAGATGAATTCCGAAACCAAATAAAAACTGCTACAAAGATAGTTTTCAATTTTTATCACTGAGCTGTAGACTTCACCAAGTGGCTGTAATCTTACCTATCTTGCACAATTTTACACTTAATTCCTAAAGATAAGCTGGTTAGGCTCCACAAAGATCCCCTTTTCTACTATATCAACAACTAGGCAAACTACTTGACTTGGCGGATCAAACATCCTCGAAGTGACGTGCCGGAACCGGTTCACCTCACTGTACGAGTTCAGAGTGTGAATCTCATCATGAGTCTGGATTGATGCATCTTTCCAGAAAACTACATACTTCATTGCTCAAGTATCAGAGTTTCATATCAAAATCAGGCAGAAATGTAATTAAGAATGTACAAATTCTTCAATCACACATTCATAGAAAAACTAAGTAACCAAATTTTAACATAAAAAAGAAAAAGAAATCCATTAGGTAATCCGTAATCCCATTTATTCGATCACACATTACTTGAAATTCTGTAACATGTTCCAGCTAAACATAAAGCAGTACATAGACAGCTTATAAAAAAACAACAATCCTAATTTTCTCTTAGGTCAATGACATATATTCTAAACTTTTGGTTTCATTTTCTCTCATGATCAGTGTTAGAACCAATCCAAAATCTGTTCAAACAGTATGTATATATAACAACAAAATTAATACGAAATTGAAAAATACAACTCAATAAAATGAATAAACAGTAACTTGATTGATCAGATAGAGACCTGTTTTGCAGTGACGTAAGACAGAAATTCGTCCCCGTTTGTGCTGCAGATTCGGACGTCTATCTAGAGGATTCAACTATCTGGTTCAAGTTCTTGCACAAGAACTTGACCCTGGTTAATTTACTTTATGCTTCAGAAAAAAAAGTTTTGGAGAGGAAGAAGAAGAATTAATCGATGGATAAAAACAATGACAGAAGTCGTCCTTATATAAAAGTCAATTCGAACAGGTATAACTGTTCGAACAGACACAACTGCTCGGAGAGTTATGTCTTTTGATATTTATCCGAATTAATAATTTAAATTAAATGATATTAATTTTCAAAAAATTAAATTCGGATTTAATCAATAGAGCCCAAGGCCTAATCTTTAACTTTTATTATATATATATATATTTATTTCTATTGAAAACCCCAATAGAAAGCCCATCAAGCCCATATTATGTCTATCATTCATTTAATGAGTTACATGAGTGTTTCCATATAAAGACTCACACATTTAATGTTTCTTCAATGTGGGATGAATACCACACAAGTTCCAACAATACCCCACATTTTCTATTCAAACTCTAATAATAGCCCACAGTTGAATAGAAAATAAGATAATAAAGAGAAACTTATTTTACTATTTCCAAGAAACTAAATATGATAGGCATCAGAAAAGGTGTTTTTTGGACTTGAACCTTTCGTAGTGAATACTTATCGGACTTACTTTGTGGGTAGTGAACTTTAGTCTTGAACTAACCACGTTTTGTAGTAAATCGAGACAACAAATATCACACATATCATATCTATACATAGTTCAATTCTTACGGTTGTGTTCATTTCGGTCTTGAACAATTCCTTCTTCATGAGTATTTTAGAGAACGTAGTCATCTCGGTTCTCAAAGATGCGACCCCACATCAATCTCATATAGGTAATGACAATCAAGAATAGTCAGTACTATTCCACTTTAAAAGCTATTAGCATTATTAAGAATAAATAAATATTCAACCCTTAATCGTCAACGGAACAACACACTTAAATTCATCATAGGAATGAGCATATATGTGTGTTTATGCTCCTTGAGTCTTCCCCAACTAGTTTGCCTATTGAACCTAGACCATGGGATCTCCAATGTTGCTAGGTTAGGTTTCCGCCAAGTAATAACTCATTGTATTGGCTTTAAGTCCATTCCCCTCGATGTAAATACTACTTGCTCTCTATTTAGACCTTTTGTCAAAGGATCTGCTATATTCTCCTTTAACTTTACATAGTCGATGGAAATAATTCCATTCTTGAGCAAGCCTCGTATTGTCTTGTGACGACGCCTTATATGCCTTGATTTGCCATTGTAGATTTGGTTCTTCACTTGTGTAAGAGCGGCCATACTATCACAATGTATGCAAATGGCAGTACCAGGCTTTGGCCACAACGGAATACCCTCTAGTAACAGGCTTTGACCACAACGGAATACCCTCTTGAAAAATCCAATAGAAAGTCCATCAAGCTCATATTAGGTCTATCATCCATTTAATGAGTTACATGGGTGTTTCCATATAAAGACTCACACATTTAATGCTTCTTCAATGTGGGATGAATACCACACAAGTTCCAACAATCAGCATATTACGTCCACTTCGTCTGCAAGTTAATTGGGGTGAATGAGTCATTATGCCTACTACTTGGGGGAGGTCGTCGTGGTGCTGGAGGGCATGATACTTCTTCAGTTGTCGACGTTTTAGCTTTTTTGGATTTGGGAGTTGTTGAAGATGTCCAGTTATTGCCTTCAGATTCTACTGTTCCATTATTTTGCGAGGGCTTCTTTGTTGAACTCATCTTTAATTAGTTGAGCAAAATCGGAGAACAAATAGCTACTGAATTCAAGACTAAGAAGTTGATGAGAATAACACAGCCAAGGCCTCAATATATAGGCCTAGTTTTTCCTTTTCTAAAGACGAGAGGAATTAAAATGGTACTAGGAGAAATCTTTGCCGAGCCTGATAGGAAATAGAATAATTTCCTTGTCAGAATAGGAAAGAGCATCCAGAAGCTACTGGATAGCAGGATAGGTAGGTTGTTTACTAAAGAATTAAGGTAAAATTCCCACAAGTCCTAATTTTATGAATTTTTTTCCCACTAACAAACTCAAATTTCAAAATTCTCATCAACCTATACACTCTTTCACACAAACAAAATTTTAAACATTATACCTGTTTTTGCTGACCATAATATCCTCCATTTTCCCGATCTCTCCTTTCTCTCTCTCTCTCTCTCTCTCTCTCTCTCTCTTCCTTTTCCGTCTTCTACAGATCTGAGATATCTCTCTCTCCCCGGCTGCAATGAGCTGACCAAAGAGAGGAGGTCGTCGTTGACGGCAAGGAAGAGGTTGGTGAAGCCCCAGTCGGCGCTGAAATCGTCGTTGGCGAAGCCGTCGACGCTCGGCGAGGCCCAATCCGTCGTTCGCATCATTCTCTGACTGATCCCCCGGCGCCTTTCTTCTCCGAAAAGCCGACGCTGGACAAATCGACATGGCCGACTTCTCTAACGTCGATATCTCGCGGGCGGAGGTGATCGTGGCAACTTCCGGCAACAACCCGACCTCCGAGGGCCTCCAACTGCTTCGGATTACGAATTCGACGATCCCGGACCGTTCGCTCTCGACTTTGGAAAATTTTGCCTCAATTTGAGTCCCTCCGGTGATGACTAGGAGCTCAACATTCACATCTTCGTGACTGTCAAGTCCGGTCAGTACCTCTGAGAATCTAAAAGAGACCATCTTGGTCTATGTATTCTTCATTCACAACTGTGGTTGCTGTACTGACTTAAGTACATATTGATTAACTTTCTTGTTAAGTCTCATTTGAAAATATTACGTCCCTTATCCATTTTGGTACAAGCTGAAAGTACAGCTTTATTCTATTAATCCTTTCTAATACCAACTTTGGTTTTGCGAGCTATCTATATTTATACATGTACAGGCTTGTCAAAAACCTCTTTATATAAATGCTGAGCAAATCTTTCTTTGAGAAACTTCTGTCTATATCTACTGCAGTGATCTATTCGAAGAAGTTTTGAGATGTTAACTTGCTTTCTTGATCAGTCGAAGCAAATTTAAATGCAAGTACCATTTTTTTTTTCAGGCAGAAGTTTTATTACCTTGAGTAAAAAGGTTTTCAAGCTGTGATCAGTTTGTTTTGTATCCATATACATCTATGCCAAGTGTTATCTTTGTTTATAAATTGAATTGTTTGAAGTAATGACCAGTGAACATGTGGGAGTTTGAACTTAGAATGAGGCTGCTTAAATTGTTCCAATTCACTATAATGCCTTATTTGAGTGATACATGAAATTTGTTATTGTATTACAAATTTCATTTTGTTGGTTGATGAGAAACTCTTTTAGCCTTTTGATTTTCCTATCCATTGCAATTTTGATTTAATTTTCACATGGTTGTTTCAGTAGGGATCAAGAGAACCTGTAGTTTTATATTACACTTAATGTTGAGGTGTGTATATATCCATTCCATTTATTTCTTTAGATTTTGATCTTTCTTAATGTTATAGTTGCATGCCTGCGTCATGCATAAAGCACTCGACACTTTCAAATGACATTTCATGTTGGTGCTTTCATGGCTGATGATCCTTTCTTAGAATTCTATCATTATTGCACGTTTTATGTGCAATTTTCTTGAAGCTTTGTTTTTGATAAGTTGACTGTTTTCAATTTTTTGTAATGAATAAACTAGCATAGCATGTTTCATTTTAATCATTGTTATTGGTATAGCATGTTTCGTTTTAATCATTGTTATTGGTGTTGCAATGTGATTATAGGTATTGCGAAGTTGAGGCTTTACTGCAATGCTATTGACCTAGTGGATGATGAAGTGAATAGGCCGTTCTTATTGGATGTTCTTCATGACAAAGGAGGAAATCGGTATGGTTGGGGTGAATGAGGATAATAATGAGGGTGAAACGATAATGTAATTTTGTACCGTGATTAAGGTAGGTTTTTGTATTTTTGTATGACTAGGCTCTATTATAATGCAAGTTTCATGTTGGGATGAGATCTATTGAGGGGAATAGATGTTTACTGCTCCTGATAGACCTGCCCTAATAGATCTCCCAACACACCCTTACTGCCTCTAATAGACCTCCCAACACTTCCTAATAGACCCCTACTACCCTTAATAGACCCCCTATTGCCCTAATAGACCTCCTACTGTTCCCAATAAACCTCCCGACACACCCCTTATTGCCCCCAATAGACACCTTGACATGACATCTTACTCCCCCTAATAGACTCCCCGACGAACCCCCTACTGCCCCCAATAGACCCCCCCCCCCACCCAGACACACCTCTTATTGCCCCTAATAGACCTCCCAACACACCCCCTACTGCCCCCAATAGACACCATATCATCGGAATCCGATCGTCAGAGCCCAGTCAGCGTTATTGGTCGTGGGAATCCGGTCATAGAAATTTTATTTTATAATAGACTCTTATAATGGTCTATTGTAGTTTATTTAATTCATTAAGAGTATAATTGTATTTCTGCTGTTTAAGTTGGCTCTTGAGAATTTTAAAAATCTGATTTTGTTAGTGAGAATAAAATTTTTAAAATTAGGACTAGTGGACATTGTCCCTATGATCTGAAAATTTTATGTATAAAATGAATAAATATATACTTGTATTGATTCAAGATATGTAATACAAAAGAACATGATATAGTAAATAAAGGAAAAAACTTATATATGTGACAATGTCTGGTCACTTGGAGGTAACCAACACCAATGAAGAAGTGACATATGACCAGAAAAACAATTAAATATAAATACTAATTACTAATAACCTTGTGCAATGTCCTTAAAGTCAAACTTAAACTCTTTAACGGGACACGTGTTTCTTCCTCATTAGTGTTGGTCACTTGTAAGTGACCATACCTAGTCACCGAAGTCGAGTCCGTAAATAAATAACCAATTAATATAGGGTTCAGAAATTTACACACCATTTTTTGTAATCTACACACCCATGTGGTGTATTTACCAAATCATCCTTAGCTGATTTAACTAATCCTCTCTTGGTCTCTCACTCCCAATCTTTCTCTCCCCAATGTTCTTATCAGACTGATCCAAATCTCAGTCCCCCACAGCAAGGATAACTATACCCAGCCCTTACCGCCTCAACCATCTCAATCTATTTCGCATTTCATCCCCGGCGGTGATCGAGGGCATAAATTTCGGTCCCGGTGATTGGGAAATTTTAAAGCCGCGAGGGAAGTTCGAGCTCGCGACGGAGCTTGCCAGAGTCATCAAGGCGGAGGCCGCAGTGGGGCTGCCTTTTCAGTTTCTTCGCTTCAACTTATTCTCCTCGTCGGATTTAAATGTAGTGAGAATGATGGGAATAGTAATCAAGGAAAGGATGATCGATCAATGGTGGATTATATATATAAAGCTTTCAATGAACAAGCAGACTAAGATGGTGGGAGAGGTGAGAAGTTGGTAACCCATTTTCAACGAGAGAGAGATTAATATGGTAGTATTGGGGTGGGAAGAAAGTGGCTAATAATCTTGAAGACTTGAACATGATTGAGGGTGATGAAATTCGACAACGAACAGGGTTTTGAGCAACATTGAAATTCACTCTTCGTTTTCCATTGAAGAAATTGCTTAAGCTTACTGCAAGGTCGAAAAGAACGCCGGGCCCGCCACCAAGATTCTTGCACTCCTCCACTAACGGCGGCGAAGGATCCTTCGACTGCGATATTGGGAAGAAGAATAAAATGAAGTCGGCTAATGGGAATTGTAACTCCGAAAGGGTAGTTTTGGAAGATGAGTTAATAGAGAGTAATAAAAAATTGAAAGGGTGTGTGGAATGTAAAAATGGGTGTGCAAATTTCAGCACCCTTAATATATGACTTGCAATGATCTGAAGTAGCCAAAAACAATAGTCACATTCACACCCACAAAAGAATATTTCTCATAATGCATAGAGAACTAGATACAGATGATCAACCTAGTATAACTTTAATCCCAAAAAAAAAAGGAAAAAAAAAAAAAACCTAGTATAACTTCAACACCAGAACCGCTGAAGCCAATATCAGAAGAGAAGGTGTGATAGAGAGTAAGACGGCACGGAAGCTGATGGAGTCGGAGTTAGAACTGGGCGGCTCCCAGTAGTAGATGTTGGAGCTTCAGAGCCCCCTGTTGATGATGGTGTTGTGTCTGATTCTGGTGATTCGGCAGATGAGGTGGGTTGAGGGACAGTAGAAGCTGCTCAACAGAAAGATGTATTGGTGAAACATCAGCAATTCGAACTATAGGAAAATGAAGCACATCTATTCAGCATATCTGAATTTTGGTAATTGAAGGGAGTTTACCTGTGGGACTGCCAGATGGTGAAGCTCCAGGGGATGAAGTTGGTGCTTGAGAGTTAGGACCTGCAAAACACAACTTGCTCAATATATATAATTCACAGAAGACAGAACCTAGCAACTAAATATTATCAGTAAAGTTCTCTTGTCCAATAATCAGATGAATCTGAATCAGTACATGTTAGATGGTAACGTACATAACATTCGATCAGATTATTGAACAAGAGAACACTACTCGATATATTCCACCGGTTTAATGTTTTCAACTATTGATGATACCTGGAGCAGGAAGAGGTGCACCGGTGGCTGCACAGTAGTAACATGCTCATGTTAGCATTTATACGAACATATACGTAGAATAATATCAACATCCAAATATTAACAAGAGAACTTACCTTTGCACTGGAGTGGGACGCCAGGGGTGTTGCAAGCACGAGGAAGAGAGATGGCGAGAGTACGGTTGATTGGTAGTTGGAAGGGAACATTTCCAGTTACAATGAGGCACATACAGTCCTTGCTGTTACTTGTGAGATTCTTAAGTGAATTGCAACAGTCTCCAGTTGGTGCAGTACCATTGGCGGTGCTGTTGGTGAGAAAGTTCAAATGCAAGGGCTGAAGCTCGCAATTGTAGCAGCAGTGCAAGGCGTACCAATTTGACCGTAAACAACCGGCATAACCGAGACAGCGGCCATTCCCAATACCATAAGTACCAGACGGGCAGAAGGCACTGAAATCGCCATTGCTAGCTTAAATGTGGAAGCAAATATATAGTGCTTTTTATGGTGTTGGATGTTTGTACAAGCTTGTGGTTTAAGCCAAGTAGACACAGATGGATTTGATGAGTTGCTTCTGTTAACAACAAGAGTATTTATAACTGAAGAAGATTAAGAGCAAGTGGAACTCTGGAGGACAGAAAATCAAAAGGTGGATAAGTTTGGTTTTGGAGCTGAACTACCTTAACGAATTTTGTATGAGCAAAGGGTATTTTAAGTATGTGGGATTAGCATTACACGACATCTGTCTACGACTATGGCTAATGCCATACGTCAACCCTCATGGCTTCTGGAGTTCTTGATTGCCTAATAGCTCAACTCTGTTGGAGAATTTTCAACATAAAGGAATGTAGGAATGTTCATCTCATGTGAAGTGTTTTAGTAAAGAATTTTATTTTTCATAGGTCTCCCAGAATCCTCATCATTTGACAACCAGAACTATAGTTGAAAATTGAAACCCATATGAGAGGAATTACTGGATAGAAATTTCTCATAAAACACTGAAACTTATGTAGACGGCTAGACGACTATCGAAAATAAAACTTACAACCTTTCAAGTTACTTTCAAATTTTAACTTATAATAGGAACATTTATGTTGCTAGACTAAATAATTATAGGCTATTCGACATTTTGTTCATCATATCTCCAAAATACCTAATGCACACAGCACAGTGAGCACACCCTGTTGTGCGATGCCAAAAAAAAAAAAAAAAAAATGTTGTTGACCATACCGTCTGGAGAAGAGGTGTAATTAAACATGACTCATTGTTCACGATCATAACCTGAGGTCGATTTACTTCTGTATGAAACTACCAAAGAATAATATCATTGTCAAATAAAGCCACAACAATGCGCCTACAAGAAAAGAATGTAATATTACTCTCATATCGTTCTTAATTAGTATTGTAGAAAAGTTTAGAACTTCATCGTCCTAAAGTCTTCAGCTTCGAACACCTCAAGATTGGTTATTACAAAAATAATAGAAGTTGGTCACCTCCAATAACCGCCCTCTAAACTATTACTAGGCAAGTTTAGCTCTATGAAACTATATTAGTAGGAAGAGTTGGTTACCCAACTAGGCCTGATCTGTCTGTTGCCTGATTCAATCCCCACTACAAAAGGCACGTACCAGTAAACCCTTTTTCACCAAACAAAGCAAAGCCTTAGAGTATCAGTACAGCTTTCAGTGAACTCAACTTCTCAGCATTTAGAAATTCAGCCAACTCAAGAACCTACAATGGCACAAGGGATTGGCATGAGTCTTGTCCTCGTTCTAGTGGCCATGTTCTTGGCAAGATTAGCAGCACAGTCAGATTGCACAAATGTGATAATCAGCATGTCCCCTTGCCTCAACTACATCACTGGGAACTCCTCAACTCCATCTTCAGGATGCTGTTCGCAGCTTTCTAGCGTTGTGCGATAATCCCCACAGTGCTTGTGCCAGGTCCTTAATGGTGGTGGATCATCACTAGGGATCAATGTCTGTAAAACTCAGGCTCTCACTCTACCTGGTGCTTGCAATGTTCAGACCCCACCCATCAGCCAGTGTAACGGTAAGAAAGTGTATCTGTTAAATCCTTACTTTTTGCCTCATTGTAGGTTTTGATCTGCTGCTAATTGTATGTACCACTACATTTATGCAGCTGCTTCTCCAGCTGGCTCTCCTGCAGGAACACCTGATGATTCATCAAACACAGTTCCTTCAGGTACAAAATAGTATGATTCTTTCGGTGCATAAATGAAATTGCGGGCACTAGTAATAAGTTTTCATGTTGATGTTCATATTGTGCAGGAAGTGGATCTAAAACTGTACCATCAACAGACGATGGCTCATCAGATGGAAACTCCATCAAGTTGTCTATGACTCAACTCATTGTGCTATTTGCTGCAGCATTTGCTACTCTCTCAATGCACTGATTTTCTTTTCTGTTATCCTACCTATCAGGCAACACATATTCCTGAATACTCTTGGGTCTTGAGTTTTGATGATTGTTGTATTCCTTTAATGCATGTTATTTTATTTATTGTGGCCTCAGAGAGGTTGATTTATGTACTACTAAGAGACATCCTGGTCTCTTTTTCATAATAAAAGGTTCTGGTTCTGAGCGTATAAAGTAACTAAACAAGGCATAAGGAAGAGTTAATAGAGGTTTCTTTGAAACTCACTTTTGATTCAGGAAAAATGAATGTAATCCATTTTCTTTCCCATGGGAAGGGACACTAAACTTTATATTTCAATGTTTGGTGACACAAGGAAATTTGTTAAAAGTTTGTAATTAATGCAATGAAATAATGAGATGTGAGTATTAAATGTAAGGAAAGAATCTTCCTCCTTGTCTTCCCTTCCTTTAAGAAAGTGTTTCCAATCCTAGTGCATCCCAAACACAAGAAAGCATTAAGTTTCCTTTCTCATGCTTCACTTCCGCGAAGACTGAATGTATTTTAACCATGCAAATGCACACTAATAGCAATATATCGAGCTAGATCATCATTAAAGAAAGCTAACCTTGTGATGCTAGGGTATATACTCCACCTCCACACACTATTCCAAAGATTTGCAACTGCAATAAACATTTTACTCCAACAGTTGCATCATGTAGCAATCTTCATCCCAAGTAAAGTCCATCAGCAGTATAGACACATCTTTACTGTCATCAAATTGGGTCCAAACCTGTTCCAAAGACTGAAACCATGTCATTGTTGTGATCAAATTGGGTCCAAAACTTTAATCAATTATCAGTGTTGAAAATGGGATAGGCCAAAACAGAAAAACAGATGCACTTTTTTATCAAGGTACAGGACTTAAAACAGCAAAATTGTATTATTGGTTGTATACTATCAAATGAATAAAATTTTATGACAGTATGTATGAATCAAAGTCTTTTTTGGAATCAATCCAAAAAAAAAAAGTCTTTTTCAGAAATAAACCAAGAGGGAAGGTGCATTGATATTAGAAGAAGCAACTGCGGATGAGAAAATAGGTAAACCATATGAAATTAGAGAAGCTAGTATTGTAAAACTCAATGCTGTTTATTGATGGTTCTACAACCTTAATGTATAAGTTGATGATACAAAGTCTTTTCAGTCTCCAATTTCTGGGTTTGCAAGATAGCATGCGGTCGCACACAACACATTTGCCATACAACAATGTTAGTTCATTTGGCCCTGCATACCTTTTTTCAAGGTTTGCAGCCTTGTAAACCATATTAAGTTGTCTCCTGGGCTCAAGATGAAGGTTTGCTGAAACTTCGGGTAGATGTAAAGAAACTTCCAACCACGCATCTAACTTTATCACTCCTCCGGAAGATATAAAGATACAATATCTAATAAATAATAAAAACATTTCCAGTCCAATGAGTACAAAAGGCCAAATGGTCACAACCAAAATCATAACACATTTTCCTCCTCGAAACTTCACCCAAACATCAGGAATGTGACCGTGACCGCACAAACTCTTCTAGCCGATCCCACACCTCCAGTGCTGCAGCTCTATCTTGGTGTCGCTTATTCTTGCTAATCTGCACGTTCATAATAGTTATAAGAATAGCGATACAAGTGGAACATACATTGATAATCCCAGCTAATGTAGCTAAAATAAAAACAACAAAGCAGCTCAAGCGGGAGAAAATGCTCACCGAGATGATCTTCACATTCCATTGCTTCACAATCTTTGCAGACTCAACACTATCATCTTCAAACCGCATGAAAAATCCCATAACTGCAATGCAATCCAACAAAGAAAGATAACACCAACATTAACTCAACATAATGTAGTCCCAATAAACTATCTCAACAACCAAACCAAACCAATCCACTCGAGCCAAGAACACAACATTCCACTTACTCTTATTGAAAATCTCCACATGATCCTTGAAAGGCCAGTCCTTAAACTGCCACTCCTTCCCCAACACGAAAACCGCCACCACCCTATCCCAATCCTCAGTCTTCAGCGCCGACGGCTTATCCCTAACCTCATATGCCGTCACCACTCTATCCCTATCCCTGCTGAACTTCTTCTGCACAGTCACACAGTCCGGCTTAGCCCCCTTCATCTGCTTCACCTTCACATCCGTCGGTATATAAACCCCATCCTCCAGAAACTCCTTCACATTGTAAATCGTAATCAGCGTCTGGAATGCACTCGGCACCAGAATTATAGGCACGCCTTCCCCAATCTTCCCACCCTTCAGATGCATCTTCGGCTTCGGCGCCTGGTCATAGCCCATTTCGTCACCATAACCTGCCATTCCCCGGTCGTCGGAGCCCATTAACCTGCTCTTGGCCACCAGCCCATCCTTCCTCTGCTGCGACTCAATGCGCTGCCGTTCTTCCTCCCTCTTCGTCGCCGCCGTCAGCACGCCGTAAAAGTTCCTCCCTTTGCACTCCAGCAGCTCCTCCCGGTCCTTCAGCGGCCGCTCGCTGCCGTAAATCAACGACATGTAGTCCACCCGCGCCTCAACCTCTTTCGAATCGGTGAAGCCATTGATGTTATGATTCTGATCAGGCGTGTGGTGGCGAGCGACGTCGTTTTCGGAGAAGGGGAAGTCGTTGTTGTGGAGGGGAAAATCGGGGACTTTAGGGTTTTGAGGGAGGACGAACTCGATGGAGTCGGAGGAGGAGATCTTGCCGGTGAGGTAATCGAGGAGGGGTTTCCGATCGGGGAAGGTGACGCAGGGGATCATCTGGGCGCGGGCGTTGATGAGGTACTCGGTGTGCTTCAGGTGGTGGTTGTTGACGTAATGGAGGAGGGTTTCGAGGGTGTAGAGGTTGCCTTGCTTGGAGCGGTAGGCGGTCTCGACGGAGAAAGGGAAGGCGTAGTCGGAGCCGAAGCGGAACTCGTCGTTGACGCGGACGATCTTGTCGAGCTCGCCGCGGATTGTGAAGTCGCGCAGGGCGGAGAGAGGGTCCATAGTTGATGCCTTGATGGTGTCTGTGAGGAACTGGGTTTGACGGTGGTGTTGTCGGGTGGTCACTTTTATGAGGAAAAAGAAGGTGGACTTGGGTTTGGGTCTTTTGGGCCGCTTCTGAAACAAGGTCGTAAGGACATTTTTTGACACCAATGTTGACACTTCTTTACAACCTATAGATATAAGTGATTAATTGTGGTTAGAGCAAGTCCACCCTAAGGGGTTTTAAAAGCATATGCCTTGCCACCTAATATTAAAGACTCAGTTGAAAAAACTCATTTCCACCCACAATTTTGTTTTATCCGGACATTCATTGGGTCTTCATTTGTGTCAGACCTATGACCCAAACCTTCATTTTCGAAGACTTGGGCCTTCGTCTCCAGCTCAGCCCGTTTTGTGTGGCCTAACTGACGTTGACCACATGAAGCGTGCGCAAGTGGGGTGGGACGACGCGAGAGTCGAGCGCGTAAAGGCGACGAGCGAGAATTAGCCAAGAGCGTGTCGCGTTTTTGTCGCGACGTGGTTTGAATTCAGAAGCAGGGGCCACGCGTCAGCAGTTTGCTCGTTGCTATTCATTTCAAATCCAACGGTCATTTGATCTGGACCGTTGGTTGTGATTAAACAAGCAAATCAATGGCATTCAATTATACAATGAAGTTACCGTTGTGTTTCCAACGGTTCAAAATGAATTTTTTTTTTTTATAAAAAATCCAACGGTAACTAAGTTAACCACTTAAAAAAATAATAAAAATTCCTATATATACCACCATTTAATTTACATCTCACACAACAAAAAATTCCTAGTTCCATAGAAAACATATTTCATATCTCTACCATCTCACAATTCCTCTATTTCTTTGACCGCAATAGATAATTTGTGGGAAATGATCCACAAGTTGCAAGAAGAAGATGATGAAGATGACTTGGCGACAAGCGTCGCGGTTATTGCAGCAATGGCTCATCATGAAGCTCAAAACCAACCTCTGCATCCTGGTCATCTTCCAAACCAACCTCGAGAAAGGGAGAACAAAGGCAAAGGTATGCTTCAAGACTATTTTGTTGAACGTCCTATTTTTAGTGATGAGGAATTCCGAGTTCGATATAGGATGAGTCAGGAGGTGTTCAACCGCATACATGATGGCTTTTGCAACTACGATCAATATTTTATCCAAAAGTCAGATGCTATGAAGAAAGTCGGTCTACTTCCTGAGCAGAAGATGACGTCTTCTTTGCGGATACTTGCGTACAGTGATGCGGCAGATCAATGTGCTGAGTATTGTTGGATGGGAAAGTTCACCTCTATCTAGTGCCTCCAACGATTACAAGAGGAATCGTTGCTCTTTACTTAGCATAGTACCTTAGAGCTCTTACTCTGGCCAATCTTAAAAGACTTCTTGCTAAAGGTGAAAGACGAGGCTTTCTAGGGATGATTGGGAGCATCGGCTGCATGCACTGGCAATGGAAGAATTGTCCAACCGCTTGGGCTGGTGAATATACTTGGAGAGAAAATCCCTACTATAATTCTTGAAGTGGTCGCATCTTACGACACTTGGATATGGCACGCCGTTTTTAGAATGCCCGGGGCATGCAACAACCTCAACGTCCTAACAAAGTCGTCGTTGTTTGACGAGCTTACTGCCAGTCGAGCACCAAAGATCCAATTCCACGTGGACAATAGAGTTCATAAACTAGGTTACTATCTCGTCGATGGAATATATCCTAGGTGGGCGACTTTCGTGAAGACCATTCCAAACCCCACACGACCCAAGGAAATGGCTCAAGAGGGACACAAGAAAGATGTGGAGAGGTGTTTTGGTATTTTACAAGTACACTTCGATATTGTTAAAGGAGCTGCTCGGGGGTGGGATAAAGAGGACCTCCGATATATCATGTTGGCTTGTATTATCCTACACAAGATGATAGTTGAGGACAAACTCCCTGAAGATACCAATCAAGATTTAGAGTTTGACAAAGAAGAGACAACAATTTGAGGCCAAGGATAGTAGAAGTTTGGGATGGACCTACCGGGCAAGATTTTGAGGAAGTTGGTAAAGATGCTCATACTTTTGAAGGTTTCATGGAGGGGTACAATGAAATTAGGAATCAGTACGATCACTCAAACCTTCAAGAAGATCTTATCGAGCATTTATGGGAAGTGCAAGACAACATGGATATCTAGATTGCGGTTTTTATTTGTTTTATGTTATGTTTGTGTTATTTTTAAATAATTGTATTTTATTTTTTTTTCTAAATCATGAAATAAATATTTAATTTCAATATGTCATTTTGTTTATTTAATCATAATTTTATTAATATATAAAATCATTATTCACATTCAAAATATTTAATATAAGATTCAATAACCAGTCACTGCCACGTAGCGACCCAGAAACAGAAATCGTGGGTGGAAACTACAGCTCAAAATCACTGCCACGTGGCGACCCAGGTCTCGCCCATGACACAGGCCTTCCCAGCGAAGACCCAAAGGGTGGACTTGCTCTTAATGACATGACATATCTAAATTTATTTCTAAACAAATTAAAATAATATTAGATTTTCTTTATAAAAATAAAATCAAAATAGAATATGGGATTACAATAGGGTTTAAGGTAGTGTTAGAGGGTCTTAATAAGCAGGCCCGTACCTGAGGAGAGGCCTGAGAGGCTGCCGCCTCAGGCACCACAAATTTGAGGATACCAAAAAAAAAATTATATATATGTACATATATATAATTTTAATAAAAATCTTAGATTTTTTTATTCTTTCTCGGTTTCTCGCGTGCATTATACTTGACCAATATTAGAATATTTTATAAATTTACATTCAAGATTCTACATTTACTGTGTTTATATGTATCTTGTAATCAGTGAAATTTCTTTTTACAACGGTTATTGTTTTTTTTTGTCATAGGACTGTTAGAGGGCACAATTCTTAAGATTCACCTCAGGCCTTCAAATCTCAGGTCCAGCCTTGTTAATAAGACCTAATATTTATGACTTTAATCTTATATGGCATGTCATGTCATATAGACACATCATCAATTTAATAAATCATGACATTTTATTCTTAGGTAAAAAATACAATCTTAACCTCAATAATTTATGGATGCTACATACTAATATGAAATATTTTCTTACCCTTTTAATATGGATGTGTATATACCAAATTTAATTAATTTATTAATAATAATGACCAAGTTAATAATCATACCAAATTAGGCTTTTATACCATAAAATCAATATCGTAAATTTATTAAAATTTCCTTCTATCTTTGTGAATCGAAATTTATTTCCATTTTATTTTTACATTTTAAAATTAAGATATCTATATATAAGCCCATATTCTGTATCAAATTTTAAAAAAATAAAAATAAATCTCTATCGAATTTCTTGGTTACGTATATATATATACTTTATTTTGGACGAATTATATATATATGTAAAAAAAATTCCTCGATGAAATTGTTTTTTGTTGGACAAATTATATATATATAGAAATTCGTGTTTTTGAACAAGTATATTATCATAAATATATGTATTTTCACATTATATGTTACGTTTAATCTAATTATGATAGTGATGAAAAGGAAAAGAGAAAGAAAATGCTAGAAATATATATTTTTTAATTATAAAAGAAAGACAAATTTTTTTCTTTTAATAAAAAGACAAAATAATCTAGAGCCATTAGATTTGGAATAATAAGATTGTATTTTTACTTAACAACGACATAACATAATTTTTTTAATTGGTAATGTGTCTAGGTGATATAGCATGTCACTTAAGATTAAAGTCATAAATCTTAGACTTTTTTAAGGCCAATAATCATTTTTCATTACAATATTACATAATGAATCTAATCGACTCACGCAGTACCATTTAGTCTAGTGACATAGTCTCTTCTTTAGTAAGTAGGAGGTTGTGAGTTTGACTTGCATAATTGTAATATTTAAGTTGTTTACTTAATAAGAAAAAGAAATCAATTCGAGATTATGATTTGTTAACATCTTTTTCCATCGGTTTTCCTCGACAAAATTTCTTGCGGGTAATTGCGGGTTTCTTATTCAATTTGTTAAAATTAGTTGGCTGATTCTCAGTTGAATTTGTGTAACCTAGTGCATGGTTATGTACAATGATTATGTACGATGGACGCTAGAGAGGCGATAACCATGGCTCATGGCTTCTTTTAGCTCATCAAGAGGTGGTGCAATGGACAAGTTGCAAACTGAAAGAGCGGGAAAAGAGAGGGTTAAACCAAGAAAAATTGCTATTAGTGATAGGGGTGGAATTTTGAAACTGAAAATAAAAAAAAAAACCGAGCCGAAAATCAAACTGAAACCGGAAAAAACCAAACCGAAAAAAACCAAACCGAATTAAGAAAACCGAACCGAATCAAATTATTTTGGTTTGGTTTTTGGTTTCGGCCCTAGAAAAACCGAACTGAAAAACCGAATCTCTCTAAAATGACGTCGTTTTTTGTCTTTATTTTCATATTAAATATCTGATTTGAATAATATGATTTTAGGTTTTATGTTATATATAATTATATATTTGTCTTTTCTAATATTTTGCTTTTTATTTTCGTTTTATGTACATATAGAAATGTTTTAAGTGTCGTGTATGCGAAGTATAGAGAGTGATATGTTATCTCTAAAATCGAAGTCCTTATTTTTGCAAGATTTAGATGATAGACCATAATATTTAATTTATTTTTCTCTTATTTTATTCAAATTTATGATTTTTAAACTTTAAAATTCAGAATTTTTTTATGGACTTTAAATTATGGAGTCTATATTTTGTGTTCAAGATGAACTTAGAAATTTTAAAATTATGGTTTCATGGTGTGCTAGTGTGGTCAATTTCCAATATTTTCGAAATTATTGAGTATTAAACTTTCAAATTGTTGGTTGATAAATTGTTGGTTTGTTGAAGAATTATTACCAAAAATTTAATTGATATATTATGTGCTGATAAAAACAAGTAATAGAAGAAAAAAAAGACCCAAAATACGATAATTTTTTACTATGCCAAAAACATACAAATTTTAAGAAAAATTATTTTAAAAAAGAAAAAGAAAAACAGAAAAAAACTGAAACCGAACCGAACCACGGTTTGATTTGGTTTTTGATCCAAGGTCTCAAAAAATATCAAACGAAACCGAATTTTTTATTTGATTTGATTTCCGGTTTTAGGTGAAAACCGAACCGAACAAAACCGAACCCACCTCTAATTGGTGAGAGCTAGAAAGACAAAAAACTAAACAAAAATTTGGTTGAAAAAGCGGGCCCCTTAAGACTCTCCCTTAGTCAAGTTGTGACGGAATCATCTGTACTCTTATCGCCCTCCAGCCTCCATGACTCCATACTCACCACCACAATGAATTTCCCTAATAATACGGTGCCTCTCTTTCTCTATTCCTCTCAGTACGCTAATCTTGACAGTTTCCATTTTCCCAAACCAGTTCATCACACTTATCCTCTCTCTCTCATCACAACTAGCCTATTTTCTTCCTCTCTCCCCTCACTCTCCATCTCTTGTTCTCTTCCCGTTTCTCTCATGAGTTTTTACACAATGACCTGAACTCCTCACACGAGCTAGAGCCGGTTCCATCAGTAAAAATTCATTCGCTAAAATCGGCTCTCAAGGATCCCATGACGCGCCTCGAAGAAAACGTTTAAGCTGAATGGTGCGGTAGAAAACCACCCGATTGTAGAAAGTAATAACCCTAAAATGTACCATAAATTCTCTTACACAGAGGACATTACGATACTTTAGAGGATTGGGAAGGCTGGGTTTTGCAAGCTGAGCTCTATTTGTGATTTTTCTTAAAATGATGTTTCTAATTTGTTGTTGGCCAAAAAGTCACCCTCAAATATAAGGGCCAAGTTATATTGTAGGGGATTACAAGTAGAGGATATCGGACCCAAGGGATTGGTAAACCCACTCTAGCTAGGAAAAAATAAAAGATGCTAAAAAGATTATGCAAATGTACAAGTCACAAACAAAGGCTCACAAGTGAACCAAAGTTCATGGTGAATATATGCAAGATGAGGTAGATTTGATTTTTGGTTTGGAGATGGTTCAACTTGGAACTTGTTCAATGTAAACTTGAAATGTAAACTAGGCTAAGCTAAATTATATGTGATGAAATGGAATGTGAGTTGGGACTTAAGGTTTTCATCTCTAATCTCCATTGCAAACAATGATGCTTCTAAAGTGAATGATGTCATTTTAATTTGTCAATTTCTCTCCTTGCATCCCTCTCAGGTATAACAAGGGACATTCTTCTTTGTTGATATCAAGTAACCCCTCTTGGGTGTAATACTTAACTACCTAAGTCATGCATTTCAATCAGATTAGGAATCTACTGCATTACCCTAAGTGCATAAAGTTTGGAGATGAAGAAATTATGCAAACCAACCAAACTTATTTCTAAGTGATTGTAGCTCACAACCCTAACATGCACATATGATATGCTATCATGCTTCAAACAACTAATGTTAATCAAGCCCTAATTATTTCTCATGTCATGGCAAACAAACATACCCAAATTGATTAAGCTCAAGCATGAAATTTCAACTCTTGATTTAGCATATTAAGGTGCTAATGAAAAGTACATTAAACACAATATATACATCAATGGCATACAAGATTGGCTAGAGCTTTCAACCCTAGCCCCAACAAACTAACTACTCACTCATAGTCAAATATAGAAGCTTCAAAATGTTTATGGACATCTAATTAAAGAGTAAGGGAAGAAATGTGACTATGCTCAAGTTGAGGATGAAGTGGATGAACTCATGAAATCCTTGTCATGGGATGATGGAGGTGATGGTGATGAAATCCTCAAATGATGCTAGACTTCTCTTCCTTCTCCTTACTTGATGATGGAAGGTGGAATGGATGGATGAAAAAATTACGAAGCTTTGTCTATATGGAATGAGATGAGTGGAAGGGGAAAGTGATGAATTTGGTGGTGATGGTGATGGAATTTATGGTTTGAATGTGGTGGGAGATAGAGGTTTTGTGGAGGAGTGGTGGTGGTTCTCTAATGGAGATTAGAGAGAGGAAAAATGAGGTAGAGTGTAAAGTGGGAAGTGGTGTGTGATTGACTCCTGCAAGTATACAAGGTGGATGTAGTATAGTGAATAAAAGAAAATGGGTTATCATTCCCACAAGGATATTAGTTCAATTCAAATAATGAAATACCTAAACTAACCACACTAAAACAGAAGATCACGATAACAATTTAAAGAAACAAACAAACAAGAAAATAAGTAAACAAACAATGATGAATGAATCTAGGGTGTCAGAATCAACCACTAACAGTCCTATTTATGCTTTGATGCAACTAACAAACTCTTTCGTTTCTTTAGATGAAAATTCATGTATCTAAGTCCAAGTATGACACTTAGACCATAGTTTTCCTTAAGTGTATGATTCTCTCAAGGTACGGCAGAGGTTATATATCCTAGCATGCAGTCTATCTAGTTACGACATAAATTTAACATGTAAGACTCATTACATTCTAGAAAACAAGAGAATAATACAACCCATTACTTCAGTTACAACAATAATATAATTCACAACTCTTAATTAGAAGAAGCTAATTTGAATTATATTGCAGGTACGCCTCAAATTCATCTTCTAATTACTAGATGCAAAACCCTAAGGTGATCAATCAAAGAACTTAAACATATATCATCGATTAAAATAGTGACTAAGAATTCTCATCATAAAGAAACTATAAATCTATTAATCAATCATTAAAAACATAAACAATCATGCTAGGGCATCATCCTAACCCTACAAGAGATTTAGCAAACGATGACTAAGAAAAATATAACGAAAACATAAAAAGAATGGAAAGGTGAACGAAGGTGAAGATGAATGGATGGTCTCTACTCCTTTAGGCATCTACAACGTGCTCTCGAGACCTCCTTTCATGTGAAATTCGTGCTCCCTTAAATAAAAAAGTTTCCTGCTCAACTTTAACTTCAAGTTTCCTTGTAAGACTTGAATTCATACTCCTTTCTTGATATGGAATGGGAAAACCTTGAAATATCTCTTGTACAACTGGGAATACATGTACTCCTTAACTCCTCATCTGCATTATTGTCCTTAAGCATTAGGGTTGACGGTCTTGTGACACGGAACTTGAGTTCTTCACAAATGTTTACAAATCCGAGTAGATTTTCTAATCTGACTTATCTTCATTTAAACGTCCATCTTGCTTGAAGCTGAAGACGAAGGTGCTTCTTCTGTCCAATGTGATTGGACGAATGTCTCGAGGCGTTTGATCCTCTGTTCCAGCTCTTCGTGAGTCCTAGGACTCATGGGTTGGAAATTCTCTGCGGGGGACAGTTCATCGTCCTGCATGATAGCTTTGCCCTTATCTTTCCTTGAAGGGCGATCGGGCTGCAGTCTGGCGACTAACTGCCTTGCCAGGCCATGGTTCCCGCTCTAGTTCGCCAACACGGTATAGTCATTTGCCGGTTTGTTGCTGTTTTGACCTAGCAGTTCACGCGAGTTTACATTTGGATAGATGTCTAATGTGATCGCGCGCTGGCCGATACGAGGCCAATCGATGTCAGCAGTATCCTCAAAGCGAATGTACTTGAGGTCGAGCCAGTCTTGGACTTGCTCGTGAGTTTTGTGTCCCCAACTATTATGGAACTTGCAGGCCTTTATTGTATTCAATGTAAGGTAGGGCCCCAACCACTGTGACAAGTCAGTCATCAATGAGGTCATCTAAAACCTCGTGTACGAGGTTGACGTTATAGGTATACTGGCGAGATGGTCAAGCTACATTAACATTTTCCTCCTCGCGGACTCTCTTAGATGCCCGGTGCGGCTTGTCATCCTCTAGGTGTTCAGACAAGTCCAAGGTGACTCTCCGCTGATTTGGCTTTGGCGCGCGGTGGTGGCTATTCTCCTCTGGCTGGTCGTTCTAGTTTACTTCGACCATACCAACCATGGCTGGGAAGGGATCCACATCAACCATAGAGGCTATGCTCCCCGGCGTCTTCATTTTCAAAGCGCCAAAGTTCAACCAATTCTACAGTTGGTCGCAGAGCTGGACACAGTCTTTGGTGTCGTGATTGTAGACGTTATGGAAGCTACAATACTTCTTGTCCTTCAGCTCCTCCTTGGATAGGATCTTGTGATCCAAGCGTACATACTTCGCCTTGATCAAGTCATTAAAGACAAGATGGGCGTTTTAATTTGTCATTTTAATTTGTCAATTTCTCTCCTTGCATCCCTCTCAGGTATAACAAGGGACATTCTTCTTTGTTGATATCAAGTAACCCCTCTTGGGTGTAATACTTAACTACCTAAGTCATGCATTTCAATCAGATTAGGAATCTACTGCATTACCCTAAGTGCATAAAGTTTGGAGATGAAGAAATTATGCAAACCAACCAAGCTTATTTCTAAGTGATTGTAGGTCACAACCCTAACATGCACATATGATATGCTATCATGCTTCAAACAACTAATGTTAATCAAGCCCTAATTATTTCTCATGTCATGGCAAACAAACATACCCAAATTGATTAAGTTCAAGCATGAAATTTCAACTCTTGATTTAGCATATTAAGGTGCTAATGAAAAGTACATCAAACACAATATATACATCAATGGCATACAAGATTGGCTAGAGCTTTCAACCCTAGCCCCAACAAACTAACTACTCACTCATAGTCAAATATAGAAGCTTCAAAATGTTTATGGACATCTAATTAAAGAGTAAGGGAAGAAATGTGACTATGCTCAAGTTGAGGATGAAGTGGATGAACTCATGAAATCCTTGTCATGGGATGATGGAGGTGATGGTGATGAAATCCTCAAATGATGCTAGACTTCTCTTCCTTCTCCTTACTTGATGATGGAAGGTGGAATGGATGGATGAAAAAATTACGAAGCTTTGTCTATATGGAATGAGATGAGTGGAAGGGGAAAGTGATGAATTTGGTGGTGATGGTGATGGAATTTATGGTTTGAATGTGGTGGGAGATAGAGGTTTTGTGGAGGAGTGGTGGTGGTTCTCTAATGGAGATTAGAGAGAGGAAAAATGAGGTAGAGTGTAAAGTGGGAAGTGGTGTGTGATTGACTCCTGCAAGTATACAAGGTGGATGTAGTATAGTGAATAAAAGAAAATGGGTTATCATTCCCACAAGGATATTAGTTCAATTCAAATAATGAAATACCTAAACTAACCACACTAAAACAGAAGATCACGATAACAATTTAAAGAAACAAACAAACAAGAAAATAAGTAAACAAACAATGATGAATGAATCTTGGGTGTCAGAATCAACCACTAACAGTCCTATTTATGCTTTGATGCAACTAACAAACTCTTTCGTTTCTTTAGATGAAAATTCCTGTATCTAAGTCCAAGTATGGCACTTAGACCATAGTTTTCCTTAAGTGTATGATTCTCTCAAGGTACGGCAGAGGTTATATATCCTAGCATGCAGTCTATCTAGTTACGACATAAATTTAACATGTAAGACTCATTACATTCTAGAAAACAAGAGAATAATACAACCCATTACTTCAGTTACAACAATAATATAATTCACAACTCTTAATTAGAAGAAGCTAATTTGAATTATATTGCAGGTACGCCTCAAATTCATCTTCTAATTACTAGATGCAAAACCCTAAGGTGATCAATCAAAGAACTTAAACATATATCATCGATTAAAATAGTGACTAAGAATTCTCATCATAAAGAAACTATAAATCTATTAATCAATCATTAAAAACATAAACAATCATGCTAGGGCATCATCCTAACCCTACAAGAGATTTAGCAAACGATGACTAAGAAAAATATAACGAAAACATAAAAAGAATGGAAAGGTGAACGAAGGTGAAGATGAATGGATGGTCTCTACTCCTTTAGGCATCTACAACGTGCTCTCGAGACCTCCTTTCATGTGAAATTCGTGCTCCCTTAAATAAAAAAGTTTCCTGCTCAACTTTAACTTCAAGTTTCCTTGTAAGACTTGAATTCATACTCCTTTCTTGATATGGAATGGGAAAACCTTGAAATATCTCTTGTACAACTGGGAATACATGTACTCCTTAACTCCTCATCTGCATTATTGTCCTTAAGCATTAGGGTTGACGGTCTTGTGACACGGAACTTGAGTTCTTCACAAATGTTTACAAATCCGAGTAGATTTTCTAATCTGACTTATCTTCATTTAAACGTCCATCTTGCTTGAAGCTGAAGACGAAGGTGCTTCTTCTGTCCAATGTGATTGGACGAATGTCTCGAGGCGTTTGATCCTCTGTTCCAGCTCTTCGTGAGTCCTAGGACTCATGGGTTGGAAATTCTCTGCGGGGGACAGTTCATCGTCCTGCATGATAGCTTTGCCCTTATCTTTCCTTGAAGGGCGATCGGGCTGCAGTCTGGCGACTAACTGCCTTGCCAGGCCATGGTTCCCGCTCTAGTTCGCCAACACGGTATAGTCATTTGCCGGTTTGTTGCTGTTTTAACCTAGCAGTTCACGCGAGTTTACATTTGGATAGATGTCTAATGTGATATCGCGCTGGCCGATACGAGGCCAATCGATGTCAGCAGTATCCTCAAAGCGAATGTACTTGAGGTCGAGCCAGTCTTGGACTTGCTCGTGAGTTTTGTGTCCCCAACTATTATGGAACTTGTAGGCCTTTATTGTATTCAATGTAAGGTAGGGCCCCAACCACTGTGACAAGTCAGTCATCAATGAGGTCATCTAAAACTTCGTGTACGAGGTTGACGTTATAGGTATACTGGCGAGATGGTCAAGCTACATTAACATTTTCCTCCTCGCGGACTCTCTTAGATGCCCGGTGCGGCTTGTCATCCTCTAGGTGTTTAGACAAGTCCAAGGTGACTCTCCGCTGATTTGGCTTTGGCGCGCGGCGGTGGCTATTCTCCTCTGGCTGGTCGTTCCAGTTTACTTCGACCATACCAACCATGGCTGGGAAGGGATCCACATCAACCATAGAGGCTATGCTCCCCGGCGTCTTCATTTTCAAAGCGCCAAAGTTCAACCAATTCTACAGTTGGTCGCAGAGCTGGACACAGTCTTTGGTGTCGTGATTGTAGACGTTATGGAAGCTACAATACTTCTTGTCCTTCAGCTCCTCCTTGGATAGGATCTTGTGATCCAAGCGTACATACTTCGCCTTGATCAAGTCATTAAAGACAAGATGGGCGTTTTTCGCGTCATACGTGTATGACTCATATTCGGGCTTGGTCCATGCAAAATACTGAATGGTGATTGGCTCGCGAGTCATTTTGAGATTCTTCAGTTTATGAGCCAACGGTATTCCAGTCAGTTCGACTGCTCTCACATCATCATACTCCTGCGCGGCCTCAGTCTCCTCCTGCCTCTGGTAGTAAGGATCAAACGTGGGGGATTGGAGGCTTAGTGCCCCCACTGTCCTGTTTCTCCCTGGTACTTACGTCCCTTTGGAGGCATTCGTTTTCTCATCCATTTCATTAAGGATCAGCTCATAATTGCCGACCTTGTTGATCAAGTCGCCCATAGATGTGAAGCGCTCCCCATGGTGCTTCAGCCGCTAGCGATGCTCGAGGCCACGGACAACCAACTTAATGGCTTCCTACTCAGGTAGGAGGAAATCACACTTGGCCAGTTGGATCTTGAAACGTTGGAGGAAGGAGACTCCTGACTCCATGCACTGCTGGCTTATCTGAGTGAGAGAATCAAGGCCAAACTCTGGCTCAATGGTACCATAGGTCTCCCAGAACAGTCTTTCCATGGTAGGCCAGTCCGCAATTGATCTTGGCTTCAACCTGGAGTACCAATTGAAAGCATCCCCAGACAAAGAAGTCCTGAAGAGCTTGAGCTTGAGAATGTCATTGTTGCCAAATTGGCCGCACTAAACTTTGAAACGGGCCATATGGGTTGCTGCATCTTTCTTTGTTTCCCCGAAGAAGGTGGTGAAGATAATGTTCTTGAAGCCATTGGGGAAAGGCTATTGCACCACACTATCAGGGTAGGGGTCACGATACTGTAAGTCAGCATCACCCTTTCCGGTCTGCTCCTTGACGATGGAGGAGATAAGCTGGTGCCAATCAGTTTCGTCACAGGTGCGGACTCGGCCCCTTCCTCATGGTTTGGCCATGTAGAAAAACTGGCGGCCTGACCCACATTCTTGGGAGCTAGGCTGGAATGGGCAACAAACGGGTCTTATGTTTTCCCGGCTCCTTGTCATGGTGAGTTGTCAAATCCCTTGAAGGGAGCATAAGAACCACGCGGGGATAGATTCTTTGAAGTGCCATCCCCTAGTGTAAACTGCGGGGTCTTTTGAGCCCCAACCTTCGGATTTCCCCTAGCGCGTTCGTTGGGCGGGATGTACTTGGATGATCCCTTGTTCGCGCTCGCGCCAGTAGGATCTAGGGCAATGATTTGCGTGTTTTCAAGCGTTTAAACACTCAATCAAACACAAATACAATTAAAACCCTTCTTTGTAGATGTAGCATTGGTAAGTAGGGATCGTTCTTAACCGGGGATTGAGGGTGCTTGCATAACTATGCTAAGGTTGTTTAGGGGGGTGCAAGATTGTTTTAACTAATTTTCCTACATATTTAGAGACAAAACGTGGCAATCAAACATATAGGAACCCTAGAATTCTAACATGCTTCACTCATAGACAAGCAAACAATCAAGAACCCTAAAATTACCAAACATGCATCATAGCCGAAAATAATACCTAAATCTAATATTTACAATATCAACTTATCAATTTACCTATCCTTTAATAACCTAACCAATTTCATGCAACCTATTTGGTCTCTAAGTCATTAGCTACGTTTTACATGCATAACTCATAATTAAGTGCCAAACTCGGGAATTGCCCGATATTCAACACATCATAATCTAAACCGGGAATTGCCCTGCATTCAAATTAAGCGTTAGGAACAAGTACGCATGAGTAACCAATTTCAAAGGACACCAAACAAGTCATACAAAACTAATTAGAATTATTTAACCAAAAGACTTCAAGAAACCAATCCATAATAATCATAAGTTTACACAAGGAAGAAGACTAAAGAGAAGAAGTCATTGTTACACTTTTTGAGTAAGGGAATTGCCCTATACTAATCCGTGCTTGATGCTTCTTCGATGGATGGAGGATGAAAACACCTTGGGATTGCCAAGCTATGCCTTCGGCCCTTGGATGTTGATGGAGGCGGATTGGTGAGGATAGGCGGCTTCCTTGGAGACTATGACGTTTTGGAGAGGCTTGAGAGGACTCTAGGGCAGGGGTTCGGCTCTTTGATAAGTGATGATTCTTCTGCCCTTTAAGTCATGCTTTATAGAAGAAAAACCCTAGAGAGGCCGGCCACACAATCCTAAACCGAATTGGTTTAGGTTTCACTAGTTATTCAATTCGGCCCAATGACCTCTGTCTGATGATTTCGTCATAACTCTCTCTAGAAAATAGATATTGAGGTGATTTCAATTGATTTGGAAACTAGACTCCAGTAGCTTTCTATCCCTATCTAGAACGTTTTCTGCTTCATTCTGAACTGTCCTGGAGAGTCCGTTGAAGTTGTGATATGTGCACAGGAATTTCCCCGAATTAATTAGGAATCAAGACTTGGACATTCCTTGATATTCTGCCGAATTTAGATCTTCTTCTCCATATTGGACTTGGTTTGGACATCTCCTTCATGGACTAGACTTCATCAATGTCCATGCATCACTACTTGCTCCATATCCTAGTCAACATAGGAAATTGTTTCCTAGTCAACACAAGCTTCCTTTTTGACTCCAATTCTTCTTTGGCCGAGAATACCATGTAATTGCACATATTTCGGTCCAAATCGCCTCCTTTATTATTTCTCCTTTATTTTCTACCTAAAAACATAAAACAAGTTAGAAACATATTTACTAAGCTCATAACAAAACAAAATGTAGAGAGAAAGACATTAATAATCAAGCATAAAATGCGTAGATCAGGCAAGGTTCTTCGGTGCTTGCACCCTTATCCAATCTTCAACTTTAAGGACCCTTAAGCTCAACCGGTCCTGTTTCTCCTTAAATTCGTCTAGTTTTTCCAGATTGTTCTTACTTCCACAGAATAAAGCATTCTACTGGTCATGTAGCTTGGTATTGTGGTCGTCCAAGCGACGAGTCTCTGTTCATCTACTATCGCGTGAGTACGCAACATGATCTCTGCATGTTGCTTCATGGTCTCTGTATTTTGGTCTAAATTTGTTTGGATCCGTTGAAGGGAATCTTCAACTAGGCCCTTGGTTTCCATGAATTCGCCTTCTACGTGGCCATAATGCTTATTGAGCGTGGTGAGTTTGCCATGGTTGGCATTCTAGAGGGCTCTGTCTTGTTTGACCTATTCAGTTAGGTCAGCAACACTTTGTTGAGTGGCCAGACCTTTCATCTGACCTTTCATCTGACCTTTGAGCTCCGCGAACATCTGAAGGATTTGTTCCATAGGAGAAGTAGGTCTCGTGTCTTGGGTTGGCTGTGAGCCTACCATGGCGGTTTCGCTGAAGTCCGGGTCACCAAACTGAGCAAGAACATGTTCATGAGTGAGGGAACGGCAAGCTGCGCTATTATGGGGCTTGTACCGTAGTGATCTGTGTTTGAGACAAGAAAGCTGAGGCTTTCGGTATGGCGATTTCTCTGATCTCCCTATGATGTCTCGCTTGTACCCCCGGTCCCACTAGGCGTTCCAATGTTTTGGTCACTATCCTCAACGCGAGGACGAGAGGTAAATAGCAAACAAAGAAAAAGGGATGTTGCGGGCATGCCACCTCGCGGACGAGGAAAGGATGGTTGTGAGATCTTGACTTCTTGATCAGGCAGAGGGGGTTTCCAGATGCCACCTCGCGGATGAGGAATTACAAGCACAAGGCGATTGATACTCATGGCGGGGCGCGAGCAGAGCAACTATAGGGAATTAGGGAAATCGGGGGTGAGTCCAAGAAGGCTCTGAACTAAGGCGCAGACACACTTAGGGTTAAGGTTTCGAGGTAGCTCGAAGGGTAACTAGGTTACAGTTTGTCTGTGATGTTTGCAAAGAGATTGTGTGTGTTTGTGAGAGCTTTCGACTCCTTTATATAGTAGTTTGACTTGCGGCAGAAGAAAGTTAACTTAGAATCCAAGTCGGACTCCCAAATCCTAATCCCAAAAGGACACGGTTTCATTCGCGCGGACCAACCAACTTATGGCACATGTCCAGTTTGCACACTCCGTATGGGCTATTGTTTTCATCTTGTGGGCTTTAAAAGGGCTTTTTATTTATTAAAAAGGCCACATGAATTGGCCCGAAGCATGTCAAAGACTTGTATGAGTCTTCAACGATTAATGTAACGCACGCGAAGCCTCACACGCGAGCCAGTTCGCTAGCTCGCCTCGATGTACCCCGCCTCGCCTATGTGGAGAAGTCATTCCGCGCGAGCCTACTCTGCGTGAAGTCTGTATTCCGCCTGAAGTCCACTCCATGTGAAGTCTTTATTCCGCTCGCCTGGACCATTGACGAGCCATTACTTGTAAACCCAAAGAATTTGGGCTTGCCGGTTGTGACGCGGACCAGGAACGTAACTAATATTCACATGGACAATTTACTGTCACGCCCCGACCCTTAATTTTTACCTTAATTACTAGCACGGTGGTAATAAGAATTTTACCGTCTTCGTCAGTAAGTGGTTAATTTAATTGGTCCCTAGAGTGGTGTTAGGGGACGGTTAATAATAATGGTGCTCAGACTATGACTTGGGAGTAGTTCAAGGCGCTCCTTTTGGGTCAGTATTTCAATCACCCTCATCGTAACAGAATTCAGTCAGATTTTCTGAGCATGGCGAAGAGAGACGAAGAGGGGGTCATTGAGTTTGAGCAGAGGTTCACCAATCTGAGCTACCATGTGTCATATCTGGTTCTTGATGAGAGGACCAGAATTGATATGTTTATTAGGGCACTTGGGACAAAGGTTCACCACTCTGAGCTACCATGTGTTATCTATCTGACATTTCTTGATGTAGTTGGGGCAGCTATGACCACTGAGGCCAGGGGGACTTATAGTGCTTGGCCTTGAGATTTCAGTGGTCCCAGTCAGGTTCCATCTAAGAAGGCGGCTTTTTCGTCCGCTTCTGGATCTTCAGCGGGTAGTGGCAGTAGTGGAGGATCAGGTTCTGGTCCTCGGAGTAGGTTTAGAGGACGTTTTAGGAGACCCTCTAGGAGCCAGTTGGGTAGGCAGCTGGCCGGTCAGTTTAGTGCTGGTGGTAGTTCCCAGAGAGGATCATCTGGTGGTCAGACTTTTTTCTTTGGTCAACAGCAGTCATCTGGATGGTTTTGAGGTTGTGTTTCAAGGGGAAAGAGATGTGATTTCGAGTTGCCTGATTTCAGCTGTGGCCGCCAGGAAATTGTTAAATAAAGGCTGTCAGGCATTCTTAGCTCATGTGGTGGATGCAAGTATAGGAGTGTTGGAAGTGAGGGATATTCCTGTAGTAAGAGAGTTCCCAGATGTGTTTCCCAAGGACTTGCCTGGTTTGCCTCCTGTAAGGGAGATAGATTTTTCTATCGAGTTGCTTACAGAATGGCTCCTGGAACTATGCCTATCTCTCAGGCACCTTACAGAATGGCTCCAGCGGAATTGAAAGAGTTGAAGACTCAATTGCAGGAGTTGGTAGATAAGGGTTTTATTCAGCCTAGCATGTCTCCATAGTGTACCCCGGTGTTAAGAAGAAGGATGGCACCATGAGACTATGCATTGATTATAGGAAGCTGAATCAAGTCACAGTGAATAATATGTATCCGTTGCCTCGCATTGATGATTTGTTTGATTAGTTGAGGGGTGCTTCTGTTTTCTCAAAGATTGATTTGAGATCTGGTTATCATCAGTTGCGGATCCGAGAGGGTGACGTAGCCAAGACTGCTTTTCGATCACGCTATGGTCATTATGAGTTTGTGGTGATGCCTTTTGGACTTTCTAATGCACCCGCAGCATTCATGGATCTCATGAATAAAGTGTTTAGTCCATATCTTGACCGCTTCGTGATCGTATTCATAGATGATATTTTGGTATACTCAAAAAGTGAGAAGGAGCATGCCAAACATCTAAGATTGATATTGCGGACTTTGAGAAATGCTTAGTTGTTTACCAAGTTCAGCAAGTGTGAGTTTTGGCTGGATAAAGTGGGGTTCCTGGGTCATGTAGTTTCAGCCGAAGGTGTTAGTGTGGATCCCCAGAAGGTGGAAGCGGTGTCAAGTTAGAGAAGACTTTCCTCTGTGATGGAGATTCATAATTTCTTAGGGTTAGTAGGTTATTATCGGCGATTTATGCAAGACTTTTCAAAGATTGTAGCTCCACTCACAAGATTGACCAAGAAGGGAGTTAAGTTTGAATGGTCAGATCAGTGTGAGGAAAGTTTTCAAGAATTAAAGAATTTTCTGACGAGTGCTCCTGTTTTGGCATTTCCGGATGATAGTGGGGAGTATGTGGTCTTTTGTGATGCTTCTAGACGAGGTCTAGGCGGTTTTGATGCAGCATGATTGAGTGATTGCCTACGCTTCTAGGCAATTGAAGCTACATGAGGTGAATTATCCCACTCATGATTTAGAGCTTGTAGCAGTAGTTTTTACTCTCAAGTTGTGGAGACACTATCTTTATGGAGTGAAGTGTCAGATTTTTACTGATTACAAGAGTCTTCGGTATGTGTTCACTCAAAGGGAGTTGAATATGAGGCAAAAAAGGTGGATGAAGTTGATCAGTGATTATGATTGCACTATTGAGTATCATCCAGGAAAAGCTAATGTGGTAGCTGATGCTCTTAGTCGCAATCCCTCCATATCTTTGTTTCATCTGAAGATGGTTCTAGTTCCACTTCTATGTGAGTTGTGAGCTACATGAGTGGATTTAGCGGTGGACGAAGTGGGTGCCTTGGTAGCTAGTTTCCATGTGAGGCCAGTTTTGGTTGACTCAATGCGGGAAGCGCAGTATAGTGATCCTTCCATAGTTTGGTTGATAGAAAGAGCAGCGAATGAAGCCGCCATAAATTTTTCGGTGAGAAGGGATGAAACTTTGTTGTTCAAAAATAGGCTCTGCGTTCCAAAGAGGAATGAAGAGTTAAAGAATGATTTATTGGAGGAAACTCATAGTTCTGCATATGCTGCTCACCTGGGGAGTACAAAGATGTATCAGACTTTGAAGGATTATTATTGGTGACCTAACATGAAGAGGGAAATTGCAGCTTTTGTGAGTAGATATCTGATTTGTCAACAAGTGAAAGCTGAAAGGCAGAAACCTTCAGGGTTTCTTGAGCCGTTGCCTATTCCAATATGGAAGTGGGACCACATCACCGTGGATTTTGTCTTCAGTTTACCTCGTACCCATGAAGGGCACGACGGTATTTGAATGATTGTGGATAGACTCACCAAATCTACTCATTTCTTACCGGTGGGAAAGAAGTATACACTGGATAAATTGGCTGAGTTGTATGTTTGTGAGATTGTGAGACTTCATGGCGTGCCTGAATCCATAGTGTCAGATCGGGATCCTAGATTTGCTTCTAAATTCAGGGGAGCTCTTCATACAGCTTTAGGTACCCGACTACAGTTTAGCACTACTTTTCATTCTCAGACTGATGGGCAATCAAAGAGGACTATCTAGACTATAGATGATATGTTGAGAGTGTGTGCCTTGCAGTTCAGGTGGAGTTGGGATAAGATCCTTTCCTTGATGGAGTTTGCTTATAATAACAGCTTCCATTCGAGTATCGGTATGGCTCCCTTTGAGGCACTTTATGGGAAGCAATGTCGTACGCCCTTGTGTTGCAATGAAGTCGGAGAAAGAGAGCTTTGTGGTCCTCAGATTATCCATGACACAAATGAGAATATCAAGGTGGTCAAAGATAGACTCAAGGCCGCTCAGAGTAGGCAAAAGAGTTATGCAGATGTCCGCAGGAAGGACCTTGAGTTTCAAGTGGCGATTGGGTGTTCCTGAAATTATCTCCTTGGAAATGGGTAGTTATTTTCGGTAAGCGTGGGAAGCTTAGTCCGAGGTATATTAGGCCTTATAAGATAATAGAGCGTGTTGGCTCTCTTGCTTATCGGTTAGTTTTGACTCCAGAGTTGTCCAGGATACATAATGTGTTTCATGTATCCATGATTCGCAAGTATATTACCGATCATTCTCATGTGCTTGAAGAGCAGCCGATTAGTTTGCAGAAGGATTTGTCCTATGAAGAGGAGCCAGTTCAGATTCTTGACCGAAAGGAGCAGGTGCTTAGGAACAAGTCAATCTCACTTGTCAAGGTGCTTTGGAGAAGCCACCAAGTAGAGGAAGCTACTTGGGAATTAGAGGAGCGAATGAGGCAGCAATATCCTTTCCTCTTTGTTTAGTTGGTATGTAAATTTCGAGGACGAAATTTTTATAAGGAGGGAAGAATTGTCACGCCCAGACCCTTAATTTTTACCTTAATTACTAGTACGGTGGTAATAAGAATTTTACTGTCTTCGTCAGTAAGTGGTTAATTTCATTGGTCCCTAGAGTGGTGTTAGGGGATGGTTATTTTGAAGGATTTATTCGAAAGAAGAAAAAGTGACGACAGTAAAAATGGTAATTTTTGTTAGTAAAAGGTAATTTTTATTGAGATATTATTTTGAATTAAATTCAGTTTATCCCCATGAGGTTTGGGGGTAACTTTATGTTAATCCCTATACTTTCAATTTCATCAGTTTACCCCTCAAACTTTTGAATTTTCCTCAAGCGTGACCAATGTCCTATATTCTGTTCAAATCGGACGTTAACTACTGATAATTTTAACCTTAACTGTGAGTCCCGTATCTAGAATTTGGGCAAATTGGACCTTATCTGTCCAAATCAAACCTTAACTGCTGATAATTAATGGTCAATTCAAACGGAATATGAGAATTTCGACACGAAAGATAGAAATTGAAGAGTTCAAGGGGTAAACTGATGAAAATAAAAGTGTAGGGACTAACATGAAGTCACCCCAAACCACAAGGGGGTAAACTGAATATAATTCTATTATTTTTGAGGTGTTGAATTTTGGGTATATAGGAGGTTGGACCCGGCTGGGCCGAGCCCAACCTATTTCTCTCTCTCTCTTCCGCGCGGCCCTCTCTCTCTCTATCCCCGACCCGTTCTCTGCTGGAACTTCCCGTTGCTAGCCCGCCGCCGTCCGGCCTCCGTTCGCCGCCGCACCGGTCTCAAACGATCGGCCTTCGACCCAGCTCTCATCCTGGACTGGTGAGAGGATTCCTAAGGCCGCCAGTCGGAAGAAAACCCGCCCGGAAGTTCTGACTGCCCGGAACTTCCCATTGCCGAAACTCCCTCATCCAGCCGCCATAGCCGGCGAGCCTTGGCTCAAAAGAAAGCCCTCCTCCCGGACAACAATCTCTCCAAAGGGCCCCCTCCATCTCGAGCTAGGTAAGGAGAAATTGGTAATGGAAATTCTAGGGCTTTTTATGTGTTTTCGTTCGATTGGCATAGTTAGGCTTGAAATTGGTGTTTGCGGTAGTTAGGAAAGTTGTAGAGGAGGTTGAGAGGAAGGTGCTGTCAATTTTTGGTGGGCATTGGAGGTCGCCGGAGCAGGCAGCCGGCCGCCGCTGCCGGGAAAAATGTTTTTTTTTCTAGAGAATTTTATGAAGAGTTTATTAGAATGAGTTTTATAATTTTTGAAGGAGTTTTGGATAGGTTCCAAAATTTTTGAAGTTTGGTATTTTTGCCGGATTATTAAGTTAAAATCCGCGGCCACGTGATTATTTAAGGTTAGAAATGTAGAAGGTGTTTAGAGGATGTCGGTTAAGAAGTTTGTGGAGGTTTATTTGGTAGGTAGCGAATTAAAATTTTTGGGCGTTAGACATGGTTAAGCGCGTGGAGCTCCTTTTTAATTTCGCCTATTTTCTTTAAGCGTCGGTGTGTTAAATAAGGATTTATTTATGTTTTTGGAACAGGACGCGAGGAGGCTCGAGCTGACGAGGCCTCCGACCGACATCAGGTTTAGGCCTAATTTGTTAGTGCACCTTCGTTTTAATAATGTGCTTAAATGCTTTTTGTTGAATAATGATTTTTTTTTTCTGTTGTTAAAAATTTCCTGGAATTGAGAATTTCGGTGATTATACTCATGTATAGTGGTTTATGAGAATAGTATGTATATGATTAAATGCTAGCTAGCTATACGTGATTTTCCCCCATACTGAGGTACATTTCCAATATTGGGTGACGTGAGCATTAGATGCCAGTGTCGTAGCCTTGTACGACTTTCTATTCTTTGAATTCATTTATAGAATCCGTACAAGAAATCATCACGTATATATATACCACTCGGATGTTTCCCCTATACTGAGACACAACAATTCTACTATGGGGTGAAATGAGCGTTAGATGCCAGCGTCGTAGTCTTGTACGCTTATCTATTTTTCAAGCTTATTCATAGATATAATACAAGAGATAGTCAAGTGTGAATATATATTGATATATATAATATTTTAGCCTAAGAGGCCATTTTTCCTAAAGTTTAGGAGTCTAGCGAGGCTAGACCCCAGTTTGGAATTTCGAGTAAAGCGTTTTCTTTGAAAGTATTTTTGGGGAAATATTTATTTGTTGTCGGAATTGCTTTTGTCCACTCACTCTGACGTTTTTGAATATTTTCCCCTGGGCTCTTCGTTTTTAAATTGCCCAGTCTGCAACGTTTGTATGAGGTCTAGAAGGCGACGTCGAGGCATAGTGACCCATCTATCCGCTACATTTCGTCAGTAGGTTACCTGTTTAATCTATTAGGAGTGTGTTTTTAATTTTTAGTAGCTCTGAATACTGTTGAAATTTCTGTATATTTTATTCTGGCTACTTTTGGATTGTAGCGGAGAATGTTATTTTATTTTAGTTAAATAAGTGGTTTTATTTTCTCCTTCCGAGTTAGGGTTGTCCATTTTCAAGGGAGGTTTGCCGAGTCCTTCGGTAAATTTTCCTTAGAGGTGGTCCCCGCATGACTCACCTCGGGTTTCAGGGTAAAATTCAGAGAGGGTCTTGACATTTACAGTCTAGTAAAGTATTATCACTTGAACAAAAATGCCCTTTGGCTCAAACAGAACCAATCCTAACAAACAATGAGGAATTTGCATTGCTTCTATGAAAGATAACTTCTTCAAGCACTGAACTAAGCTTAACATACCATGCATGTGGAGATTGCTTTAAGCCATAAATAGTTTTATGAGTTTACACACAACATCTGGATTATTAGATTGAGGATGACCGGGAAGCAGCTTCATATACACCTCTCTTCTAGATCCCCATGTGAAGATGACGAGCATCAGAGGCGACTTTTGGCAAGTGCGACTGCACATGGCCTCTAATTTTCAGGGGCCTCAAAATTATAGAGTTATAGTTATATATTAAGAAGGCTCATATAGTATAACTTGAAGTGTCGAATAAGAGTAGAGGTTGCTTTATATTGTAATTGTCTACTTTTTTAGGTGGCACTTGGTTTAGGGCAATTTGATTTGATGGCAGACCAATTGGTGCCATTTATGTGACCCCGTTTTCAAGTGATGATCTTGTAGAGCTGAACTTGGCTATGTGCTCAGGTCCAAGTACTGGGGCAAAAGGATTGCAAGGAGGGCTGTGAAAATGGTGGCTCAAACCAATTTTAAGGAGTGGATGATAAAGTAATCTGAAGTTCACATCCAAAACCAATTGGCAATGGGTGGAGTGACCTAAACCCTTATAAACTCACATGCAAGGTTTCATATTCCCGATGTGGGATTCATATCTCAACAGTGGACACATTTGGATGGACTTGAGGCTCTCGTCGATGTGGACAATGTGGGATCACAAAGAGTGTTGGAGAAAGCTGGGTTTTAGAGGGAAGGTGTGCTGAGAAAATATTTTATCTTGAAAGGTTCAAGCAGGGTCATGGTGATCTTTAGTTTTCTTTCATTTAAATGTTAAATCTGATTTAATATTTTTGTTTTGTGTCATTTCTCGTTCACAATATATGTTATTTTAAGTGATTCTTGAGCTCTCTAAAATGAGTGAAATATAAGCATTTCCCAGCCTCATCTCTCTCTAGCATTTAGGGTTTCAAAAAATTCCCATCGTCTCCGGCCGGCGGCGAGCCCTAGAGGTACTGTCGTCGAATGGACTTTGTTTTCTCTTAGATGATTGTGGCAGATGCCTGGAATAAGAAGATCAAGTTGGGAGTCGAGGTTTGGTTGTGGCCTGGCAGTGGAGGACTTGCTTTGGTGCAGTTTGGGTTGGATTGAATCCAGCCTCCACGACTTGATATGGGGAGAGATCTGAGATTGCTTGGCGGCACCATGATTGGGATGACTAGGGTTAGATTAGATCGGAACTACCAGATTTGGTTTGCTCCTTGCAGATCCAAATTGGTGTATGCTGTGCAAGGATATGTCATCTCTTGCCTTTGGCGCGATCTTGTTGTCGGCCTTACGACAATGGCGGTCCAATGAAGGTGTAGTGGCAGCGCATTGAGAGATTATAGAGGGTGGAGTGTCGGCATAAGAGACGATCTGCCAACGACGATTGTGGTGAGGCCGACAACGGCTTGGCTTGCAACTGGGCTTCTTCTGAAGTGTTAGGGTCAGGTTTGGGGCTGGATTCCTATTTTGGTCTATTTATTCTATTTTTGCTTTAAGTTTATTTTATATTCTTATTTATTTGTTGTTTTTAATAAGAAGAGGTGGGTTTTGTCTCAGTTTGCATTTCTTGCATACCATGTCTGTTCTAGGTGGGCGGCGAGTTCCTTATTTTGTCAAATGGTCGCAACCTTCTAGTGACATGATGAAATTTAGTGTCACTGGTACTATTTTCTAGTGGCAACATGGTAAGAAAGCGGTTAGAAATAGTAACTTATGACTCTGTATCAGAATTGTCTTTCTCGTATGCCGTCAAATTTGTAAAGCAAATGGAGTTGCCAATGATGCACTCCTTGCTAAATAATGTTTGTTAGAATGCATAGGATTGAAAACTCCTAATATTATTTTGGGATGTTCAGACAATTTGGGGTTTAGGCTTTATACCCCCCCTTGTATTTTACGATTTCGTTAATGGTTAAGGCATGAGTGCATCTACTTAGCCCATTTAGAAAAAAGAAAGAAGAAGAGTAAAATCACCGGCAAAATATGAATTTGCTCATGTTTTGGAATTGTTCTCAAGTCCGGTACGTTACACCAGTTTGTACTTTTGTCATTGGTGTTAAACTGTTAATGATATATAATATGATCAGCTATAACTTCAATTTAATTTTTTCTCATTGGTTTAGAGAAGGATCAAAGAAGAAGAATATTACATCTGAAATGGCATGGAATCGAAAGTGGAGGGAAGAAGATACATTATGATTGATACAAGAGGTCAAGGGCTTAAGATTATGATTGATATTAATGTAATTAAAGAAATATATGGTTATGGTTGCTAACATGCGTTCTTAACATAGCTAGCGAGTTTTACAGAAAAGAAAATGACAGTAAGTTTACCACACAAGGACAATAATTCAATCCAACTTCATTCGATCATCTAAAGGCATACCAGAACTACGAGTTTATATCAATTTTCACATTCAGTGGATAGAATACTGAAAACCACCTCATCTATAGTTCTACCTTTCACAATATAATGCTTTCTCAAAACACCTTCCCTTTGAAATCCAGCCTTCTCCAGAACCCTCTGTGATCCCACATTGTCCACATCAACAAGACCTTCCAGTCTCTCCAAATGTGTCCACTCCTTGAAAATAGTATTAACCACCATCTTCACTGCCCTTGTAACAATTCCTTTGCCCCAGTACTTGGACCCCAAGGCATAGCCGATTTCAGCTCGACACCGATCATTACCTGAAGTCGGGTTTACTAGAATAACACCAATAGGCCTGCCATCAAGACAAATTGCCCTAAACCATGGATGTGGGAGGATCTTTTCCTTGATGTGGTTGAGCCCCTCTTCTTTGCTACCATAAGGCTCCCAAGTGCAGAAACGAGCCACTTTCTCATCTGTACCCCAGACCATGAAATCATCAATGTCAGAAAGACCCATCTTCCTGAGGGTGATGGTAAAGACCTCATCACCGCCTTCTCTTCCATTTGATATGCCAGAATTTCCCTCCATTACTACTCCAACGATCGCTTAGAGCTCAAGTGTTTCTTGCAGGAAAGAATGAGGAAGTTGCAAGATATTTTGGGTGCCTTGGAAGATAAAAGGAAAGAAATTTTTTTCTTTTATATATATAAACAAGGAAGATGTAGAGTGATGACCAAGAAATGACTGAGAATAAAAAAGGGAGAATCAATGTGTTAGTTGCCGCCATAGAGGACCTTGGAAGCTGGTCAATTTCAATTGAAAATATAACCAAGTCAGAAAAATGGATAATCTACATCTTTCATTTCAGTTTTGTTTCTCTGTTTACAAAAACTTAATTTAGTGAAATGGGCTGCATATCAGCATGATCTTGAACATCTATGATATTCTTACCTGAATTTGGAGGACCATCCCTTCTATAAAGATCACCTAACTTTGGATGATTAATTTCCAAGCCTTTTCCAATACTAATGAAGGGCTGCAACACAAACCATACATAATAGCTACATGCATGATTACACCAGTCATAAGAAATACCTGAACAATATTGTAAATAATTTTGAATTGTTGCAGTAATTTATTTTTTAGGATCACTGATCGGTGCTATCAAAACGGAACAGAAAGCTTGCTCTGATTTTGCGCGCAGTATGCGGAATGGGATGTTGTCTGATCATATATATTTGGTTAACACTGTTGTAGTTCAATGTTTATGTTCTCCTTTGACTTTCATTTCTACCTAGTAGTGTATCAGATTCATTTACAACTACGGCAACCAAATCATTGTACTGGGATACTCTGGTATCTACATAATGGATTTCAAAATACGACTTTATTGCATACACATCAAGTTTGACACTGATCTGTAGAAAGAAGACTATACATCACCACATCCCTAGTTCTTCCCTTCAAAACTAAATACTTCCTGAGAACACCCTCCTTCTGAAACCCGGCCTTTTCCAGAACCCTCTGTGATCCCACATTGTTCACATCAACAAGAGCTTCTAGTCTTTCTAAATGTGTCCACTCCTTAAAAATAGTATCGACCACAATTTTCACAGCCCTTGTTGCAATCCCCTTCCCCCAGTACTTGGACCCCAGAACATAGCCTAGTTCACCTCTGCAACTATCATTCCCCGGTTTTGAGCATACCGAAATGGCGCCAATTGGCTTGTTGTCAAGGCATATTGCCCTGAACCAGGGGTGTGGGAGAACATGTTCCTTGATGAATTTAATGCCATCTTCTTTGCTGGTGTAAGGCACCCAAATGCAGAAGCGAGGGACTTTCTCATCGGTTTCCCACACCATGAAGTCTTCGATGTCCGAAAGAGCCAATGGCCTAAGGCTGATCTTGGACAACTCATCACTGCTAGAACTTCCCTCCATGTATGATTTATACACAATGATTATTGGTTAGAATTTTAAGCCTTTCTGGCTGGTAACAAATCCCGGAAAACTTTAAAAATGTGTTTATATATGCACCTAGAGAAGTGTGAGAACATAAGAAATTGCAAGGAAATAAAGTGTATGAAAGTGGTGGAGTTAGTCTGCTTTGCCTTGGTCAATTTCATGGCGTAGTGAGCAAGAAAATATTTTGGCCGCCTTCTTTTACCAGTGAAACACTGGGCAAGTTCCTTATATATAAGATATGCATTTACAAATAAGATCAAACAACAAAATTTATTCATAGCCATGATATATCAGCTATACTAATATTGAATCGTCCTGCCATGCATGCATGTAGGAAAAAATCTAAAGTATTTTTTGTTGCTGTTGCTGTTAGGGTTAATGATGGTTCACGACAAGTTAACCACGGTTTATAACTAAAACTAAAAAATTATGCACTAGTAACTTGTCAATATTGAGAACCCATAAATTAGGCAGAGAGTCAAGATTTTATGAAATTCAAGTAAATTTACTGACTCCTCACTTTAGAGGAGCCGGATCCATAAATATAGACCATCTACATTCTTGAAAAATTTCTCCTACATGGATGAGATACGCAACTTTAATTAGGGGTGGAATTTTGAAACCAAAACCTAAAAAACCGAGCCGAACTAAGAAAAACCGAACCGAACCAAATTAGTTTGATTTAGTTTTTGTTTTTGGCCTACAGTAGTGGGCCTATGCTATTTTTATCTTTAATATTTATTGTTATTTTGTTTTATTTATGCTTTATTACATTCTAAATTTAGTGTTATGTTGCTTTATGCCGCCAATAATACCCTATCACTACCAGGTTTTGGTTTCAAATTTGGGCAATCTCTATGGGCTGGGATTTTGGATGGGTTGCTCATGAGGTCCATTGAGTGTGGCGGTTGAGCCTGGGCTATTTGTCCCAGGCTTGGGTTTAAGTTTTTGTTTGGTTAGTTTTATTAGTTTTGGTGTGTGTAATTGTCCCTCATCTTTGAGCGAGGGATTATGGTTTTGGTAGGGTGGTGTCGTGGGTTGTGTTGTTAGGTTTGTCAAGGTTATTGTGGACTTGTGGTGACCTAACTAGGTGGGTGTTAAAAGGGCATTGGCAGGCTAGTAGGTGCACGCTTCCCACATTGTCCGAGGGAAACAAGTTGTTGTGCTTATATTTGTAGAGCTAACACCTTACATTGAGACACATTTTAGAGTGAAATCACAAGAACAAAATTGTGAGGGCTGCTAGGCCCAAAGTGAACAATATCTTAATAGTATGGACTGGGCTGTTACAGATGGTATCAGAGACTATCCACAACCAAGTGTGCCGACGCAGACATCGAGCCCCAAAGGAGGTTAGATTATGGAGACCTAACTGGGCGGGTGCTAAAAAGGCACTGGCAGGCTAGTAGGCGCGCGCGTCCCACATTACTTGGGGGACAAATTGCTATGTTTATATGTGCAGAGCTAGTACCTTACATTGAGGCGCATTTTTTGGTGAAACCTCAAGAAAAAAACCTTGAGGACCGGTAGGCCCAAATCGGACAATATCGCAATGGTATGGACTTGGCTGTTACAGTTATGGTGTCGTTTCTAGGGATGATTTCTTTATTGTCGGTTATTTGTTGTTGTCAATGTAATGGGGAGATTGCTTTTGCATATATGCAAGCGATTTTGGTATATAGTACGTGTTGGATATGGTTGTTTCTTCTTGAGATTGACTGGAAAAATGCATTGAGGCTTTTGAAATAAGTTAGGTTACGGTTGAATCATTGGTTAGGTAGGGATGAGAGTGGAGAATTTATTTCCACCACCGATGTCCCTTAATTTGTAACTTTGGATTATTTTATATCAGTGTTCTAAAAGGCGCTGCCTAGCCCCGCCTAGCCCCGCCTAGGCGCCGCCTAGGCTATAGGCGGAGCCAAGCCGCCTCAATTTTGGGCAAGTCGTTGCACCCAGGCGATTCATCGCCTAGTGACCGCCCAGGCGACGGCGAGGCGAGCGAGGCGAGGGAGGCGAGGGTGAGGCAACGGCGAGGCGAGGGAGGCGAGGGTGAGGCGAGGCGCGGGCGAGGCGAGGCGAGAAAACCCAAATTGAAACGCGAGTCGTTTCAGTCTGCATTATGTTCGCCCCTTCATTTGTAAACCTAAAGTCCTCTGCCTCTGCGGCTCTGCCTCCGCCCCGCCACCGTCAAGGTCGCCGCATGCGTCCCCACTTCCAACCCCTCTCGTCTTCGACATCAACTACTTCCCCCGTGACCAGCGCCGCCGACGAAATGGGTCGCAAGACGAAGGTGAAATTCGGACACGTGCCGCGCTTGAGATGCTCGGAGGCGGTTCCACAAGATGACCGGATTAGTGGGATTGGTGGCTCTGGAAAAACCACTCTTGTTAAGGAGTTGGTTAAGGATGATCATGTCCGATGTAAGTAAAGTTGGATTTCATAGTTTTTAACTCTTGAGACTATGGAACGATCAAACAAACTTATTATGTCTGTGTTTATGTGCAGCTTACTTTGGTGAGAGGATCCTGTTCCTGACGGTGTCACAATCTCCGGATGTAGATGATCTCAAGGCCAAGATTTTGGGGTTCATTATGGGGGGTCAAGTTCTGAGTCCCACTTCTGTGCTTCCTCAAATGAACTTTCAATTTGAATGGAAGAACCCAACAAAGACCCTAGTGGTTTTGGATGATGTTTGGTCACTCTCAACGCTTCAGCCACTGCTCTTCAACATTCCTGGGTGTAAAACCCTAGTGGTTTCACGTGTCAAATTCCCAACTGCTGTTAAAGCCACCTATGACGTGGAGTTGCTGGGTGAAGACGAAGCAGTGTCTTTGTTTTGCCACTCTGCTTTTGGCCAAAAGTCGATTCCTGCCGGTGCTGATAGGAAATTGGTTAAGCAGGTACCTTTTCCCATCAATTAGGTTCTTTATGTTTTTGCTTATTGAAAGTGTAGTGTAATGTAGCTGATGATCATCTTTTCTTCAACTCTTATTAGATTGTTGATGAGTGTAAGAGGCTGCCTTTGGCTCTCAAAGTGATTGGGTCTTCATTACGAGACCAGCCTGAAATGATTCGGGCAAATGCAAGCAAAAGGTTGTCACGAGGGGAAAGTATCGGCGAGTTGCATGAGACCGACCTACTTGATCGAATGGCAATCAGTGTGAATTGCTTAAGCCCCAAAGTTAGGGAATGTTTCCTGGATTTGGGTGCCTTTCCAGAAGACAAAAAGATCCCTCTGGATGTTCTTATCAACATTTGGGTTGAAACCCATGATCACATTGATGAAGAACTGGCCTTTGCTATTCTTAACGAGCTAGCAGACAAGAATCTTGTCACCTTGGTGAAAGATGCAAGGTATACCCCAATACATGAATAATATTTCCACTGCTGCTTTATAGATTAAACTAATGGAATGATTGAGATTGTTATTAGCAGTGGTTAATCTCTTTGTTTATACTGATCTGGCAGAGATGGAGATATATACAGCAGTTGCTAGGACATCTCAGTTACACAACATGATGTCTTGCGAGACCTTGCTCTTCATTTGAGTAATAATGGCTCCATAAATCAACGAACTCGATTACTGATGCCAAGAAGAGAGATAGAACTTCCAAGAGAATGGGACAGGCATTCAGATGAGCCATTTCAAGCTCGAATTGTATCTATTCATACAGGTACTACAATTCTTTCATCTTGTAGTCAGATATTCATTATGTTTGCACATTGTGTTTAATTACTAGACCAAACACTGAATATTGTATACATATATAGGTGAAATGACAGAGATGGACTGGTTCGAAATGGAATTCCCCAAGGCTGAAGTGCTCATCTTGAATTTCGCCTCCAACGAGTACATGTTACCTCCTTTTATTCGTAACATGCCAAAACTGAAGGCTTTGATCATGATAAACTACGGCGCATCCAATGCAATTCTCCATGATTTTTCTATCTTGTCAAGTTTGAGCAACTTGAGAAGCCTTTGGCTTGAAAAAGTTTCAGTTCCTCCCTTGTCCCCTGCTACCTTCCGTTCCAAAAAAGTTCGCAAGATTTCGTTAATCTTGTGTAAGATAAATAATAGCCTCGATGAATCAGCATTTCCTCGGCTCTTAGAACTCACAATTGATCATTGTGATGATTTGTTGGAGCTGCCTTCAAGCATTTGTAGGATGCATTTGCAGGATGCATTTGCTTACCAATCTAAGCATAACCAACTGTCACCATCTATGGCAGCTGCCAGCAGATTTGAGTAAGCTGAAGTCTCTACAAATCCTAAGGCTATATGCATGCCCATATCAGCAAAAACTTCCTCCTGACATATGTGAGCTCCTCTGCTTGAAGTACCTAAACATTTCACAATGCTGTAGTTTGAGGGGTCTTCCCTTAAACATTGGCAGGTTGGTTTGCTCATTTTTAGAGTAAGGTTATGTTAAATTTTTTCTAATTTATCATATTAAAACTATTTTTAAATATTATATAATTTATTTTTATTAATTAAAAATATAAAAAAAGTAGATCGCCTAGTCCATCGCCTAGTCCCGCCTAGGCTATCCAGGCTCTAGGCTACGGGTCATCGCCCGCCTAGCGCCTAGCACCTTTTAGAACATTGTTTTATATAGAATGGTTATGGGAAATTTTATTAATACATCTCTAAATGCTAGATACCCATCTCTTTTTTTGTACAAATTTTTGTCTGTAAAATTGCTAAAAGAAACATTCATATCAAAAACAAAAAAATATTCTGCTTAAGACATTCATATTAATTATTTTACTTTTAACACTTTTTAATATTTAGCTTAAATCGAGTATCAATATTTTGACACCACATATGAATATTATGCAATAGTTCCCAAGAATCGATTAATTTAGTTTTACAAAGATTGAACATTCTAATGCTAAAAGTTTCGTTAAGGACTTTAGTGATGTATTGTCTTGTTTTGTTAATTTTGATTCGTTAGGCTCAAGAATTCTTGAAATCAGTTTGAGTAAGAGGCTCTTTACGAATAAATTTTGTCGAGGAAAACTGATGGAAGATAGTGTTAACAAAAGGAAATCCCTCGAGGAAGATCTTAACAAAGTGAAATCGTTTAGAGAAAAATAAAAACTTTTGAGGAAGTTGTCAATAAGGTGAAACAATACGAGAAAAAATGAAACTTTTTGATCTCAGTAATGTGAACTTTTTTTTAAAATAAATTGAGTGGCGGATCTATGAATGTGTATTTAGTCAATGAATCATGTATTTAGTGTTGTAGGAAGTTTGGGTATGTATATCTAGTAAAATGTTAAAACAATAAAATTAATAGGTGATGTATTAAGTATGAGATGTGTATGTAGTAATTAGAGATGTTTAATAAAAGGGAATATAATTTCTCTAACCTTCTTCTATAAAAAATAAAAAAATAAAATCCTATCAAACCTATTTTCCACTTACTTAATGGATTGGCAGCTTGCTTGGACTTACGAGTGAGTAAGGAAAACCTACTAGATAAACAAAATTGATGAAGGATAAAATGTAAAGACAAAGATAACAAAATAATCATCATCTTATTCATTATAAGAGTCATTTATATAGGGAATTACAAAGTACCAATATAGTAATAATAATGAAAACATAGTCTTATTCCAACTACATATATTGATGGCATAAGTCCAAGACACATATATAGAATATCCTAGAACACTCCTCTTGGGCCATGTACCAGTATATCGGTGGTGCTGATATGTTGTTTCGCTAAAAACCTTGTCTCCCCCTGAAGTTAACACATCCCCTTAATCTTTACATCAATCATAGAGCTCTTCATGATTCTTATTAATCACGGAAATTTCAATAATTTAGCATGTCAATGCTCTTTAACATGTCTTCAAATGTGGCATTGGGCAATAATTGACTAGATCATGTCGTATTGTCCTCAAACATGATGTTTTACACTTAGATCTTGAGGAGAAGACCGCTTGTGAACTCAAAACATAAGTTTGTGCAGAAAATCAAATTTCGCGCAGCATGACCTTCAGTTACTAGAACAGCTGTAACTTCCTTTAGAAAATACATATGAATGAACCGTATATTACACACATTCTGATTCATCAGGAGCTATTCACAAACTCTCGTCGAAGTTGACTGTTTTGCCAAAATCAAATTCTCGAACAGATTCGTCATACTTTACGAAAACTGCCATAGCTCACTCAATATGATAGATATGATCAAATAGTTGGTGTCCTTGGAAAGTAGACAAATAGATCTTTCCAATGGTACCAATTTCATCATTTTCCAGTAAATGATATTTAATGTAGATCCCGTGGAAGTTGACCGTTGAAAATTGACAGATTCTGATTTCGCTTTTGATGTGTCTTTTTTTTTGTAGGGATAAAATAAGCCTCAACCTTTCATACCATTAAGTATTAAAAAATGAGTTACTGTCATTACATTGGCGTTGCATGGGCGCATAGCTACAGTTAGTTTTACAACTTTTCATAGCAAATGAGATGTCAAGTCTTTCAAATTGTGTTGGGTATATTGATGCATCTTATTATACTTAGATGAGAACTCCATCTCTTAACACATATTTGTCATCTTGCTTTAGACAAAATAACGGATCTCTCTTTAGAGCAAAAACTTTGATTAATCACGAGAGTATATATATGCCTCACTAGTTATAGAGCGCCTAAACCGATTGATGGAAAATCATCATCAATACAGTCATCGAGTGCCTTATCGAGATCGTGTCTTCCCAATATCTTTTTCATTCTAACTTCGGATGTAGATAAATATTCGCATCTCTTGATCCATCAAGAGTCCATGTAAATCCTGAATGAACACGCAAAGACATAATTCACCATATCCCTTCCAAATCAAGTAGAGTCCATGTGTATTTCAATACTTTTAGCAAACGCGTTCTCCTGTGATCTGGAGCCACTTGATTCGGATAAATAAAGTTCTTTTAAGACTTTCATGCATATCTCTGATCATGCAGAGATGTTATTATGACCACATTCATATGATATATATTCAGTTATTCAGAAACTACCAAACTGACAAAGTAGTGGAGTGCAATGACATCTATTACGATAGCATATCTCATCGTAGTCGATCTTAGTGCGTGTTAGTGAGAAACCTTACGCCATAAGGTGAGTGTAAACTTTTGTTCTCACTACGCTATCTAACAAAGACATAGTTGATAGGGTTTAGCTTGCGATGTTGGCATCACCTACCCAAGGATATATCTCTTTGTTAATGTTGGATCACATCTTTTAATTAGGCCAATCCATTAAAGAAAGGTGGTTCGATAGTAGACTCATTATCCTACGTTCTCATGTACACTAGTATAATATTTGTAGAGATCTCTATATGGATTGAATTTGACATTGAGGCGTCTCCCAACTATAATCATAATTCAGACTTTTTGAGATGGATTTGAGTATCACCGATTAGTGGATCAGGTTGTGCCAAGCTGGCTTTCTTCCTAGCTTGAGAAAGTATCGAACATAAGGGCCTCCCTCCCTTTGGGGAGCCACACGGCTTTGTGACACCAATTTTACCACTATATGGTGTCACTATATCACCATTCATGGTGATGGCGTCAAGATCAACACATTTTGGTCGCGCCATGTCCTCTTGTAGAACATCAATCCTTGCAGACATATTTGCAGTATGTGATCTCGGCATTTTAACACTTTAAGCAATTGAGATCAAGATGAGACTTAGTGGGGACAAACCACGACAATTCACGTTGTTCTATTTGAACTTTTGTGTTCTTATCTGCACCTAACTGCGGGAATATTGTCTCTCCAAAGTGACAATCCGTAATTTAGCGGTGAATGAGATCACCTGACAAGATTTCTACATATGTGGATTATAAGTAGAGGTTCATATCCAACCTAAATACTTATTCATCTCAAATGATCCATCATTGTGCGCAGTGATAGTGCGATTTGGCACCTAGTAATTATATTTAGTAGAGCTCAAGGATTGGAGATCCGTTTCAATCATGTTTGAGCTCAAGGATTACAATTTTGTGTCAATCCTCGTACACAGTCACGAGTTGTAGTACAAAAATATTCAATGATGGTGGATCGTAAATGAATAGTAAAGCTGCATGCAAATATTACATAGCCCCAAGACACAATATAAAGATTGGTGTGCATCAATAATGTTTGACCGACAAGCTAAACCTGCTTAGTCATAGCCTCGATAAGACCATATTACGTGTGAATATGGGGTACATGACACTTCAAGTTATATCCTGATAAACTTCTTTAAAGAATGGGTAGTGAGCCCATAGAAGTATAAGCAGCATAAGCAGTAGATAATATTGTAACACGTGACCAGTGTGTTAACACTTCAACCAACACCATAAAGCATAAAAAGGTGTCTGTAAGTTGGTTGTATTTGTCTATATAGTTTGATGTAAGAATAGAATATTCTATTTTGTGTCATTTAATGTAGGAAGGTCTCACTCCTAATTTAGCTAAAAAAATAGGCTCTTAAAACGAGCAATGAGCATTGCATGGGGCCAATGAGACATTAAGGGAAGGCCGGTGCACCTCAATTGCTTGAGGAATTGACTGGACGGCTTCCAGAAAGTTCGAACCGTGCTCGGGTGACATCAATGTCCCCAAGGTTCCGTCATTTATAATCATGGCGCCACCATCATGCTTCATGGAGAAGCTAGATCTCGAATATCTTCGTTTTGAGCAGAAGAATGGATGTCCATGAGAAGTTCTCAAAATTTGGACTATTATATCTCTTCCATGATAACTGATTTGGTCAAACCAAAGTCTATATGAGTCGGTGTCCCAAATATCCTGTTTGACAACAACATGTGATTCGATATTTGAATTATAGTGACATACAATCCACTATATTGACTCATAAACTTCTCTATGATGCATTTCAGTCCGCATTCATGAGAAGGTATACACAAGAGAATTTTTGTTCATTCTCACAATGTGTTTTCAAATGAAAACTAATAGCATGAATGTCTTTAAAGCTCAACATGGTTCAGTTGCCTCTCAATGCATAGAGGGCATCTGTGACGTTGATCATGGTGCCATGAGGCATCAAGATTCAAGCTAAGCCGCGTCCCTGAATGACCGATATGATTCAAGTATTGTAGTCACGAAATATTTACAAAGGCACAAAATTCAAAGATAGTTGCCAGGTCCTTAGAATGTTGTGGATAATTCTACTATCTGCGAGGCACTTAATGTGTCTATGAGATAGATCTACAAAAAGGAGTAGATAACAGAGTAAATAGTTCCAAAAAGCTACAAAAAGCTGCAATCCCGAGAGTGTATAAAAATTTCCACATATATTGACATTTGTGCACTAAAACAGCCATAACTTTTTCGTTAAAATAGATATGGACGAACCGCGAAAATTTGTGAAAACTAGACTCATAGAGCTTTCCAATGATATAACTGTCTGGTTCGTCCGGATCTATTCACAAAAGTTTTTTTGATAAGTTTGCTGTTTTTCGCAGATTTGGCATTAGCAAAACTTGAAGCTTGCGGATGACATGTGGGAATAAGCCAAAGCCAACATGTTGTGTATATGATCAAAATCAAGTCTTTTCATTCTTTCCAAGGTCGTAAACTCCATGACTAGTTAGTGAAAGCTCCCTGACATGAACATAAACTAACTCAGAGGACTTAGAGGATGCGATTATAATGATTGTCCGGTTTTGATAAGTTTTCAACGTCTTTTGCAAGTCAAGTATTGGTGAATAGCATTGGGAAAATCAAGATCAAAAGCTTTCGGTAACTCCAAGTTAGTATGACCAAGCATGTCCGTGGAGGGTCAATAATGCGAGGCACACTTGAAACCACTATCTCCTTAATTTCGGACAATTCTAAGACATCACACTAAGCTTGGATGAGCCTAGTTGAATAGTTGACGATGAAAAATTTTCTATAGGGTAGAAGACTTAACTGGAAAACACATAGGTGATCCTCCTTGAGAATGCGGGGCCATGAGTCATCTTCAAAGGAAGGGACCAAAATCGGCACAATATGCCATTTTTATAAGGACAATGTACGAATGTACATGTTGTTTGTAAATCAATACAAACCATAAGAGGAGAATAGTTTCACTTTGAAAAAAAGTCTCAAGGCATTCATTATTGCTAATGTGAGTACATCGAGGTCTCAAATAGATGAAGGACGTCGATACAATGCCTTATTACATATAGCTTAAAAGGAAGATCAATGTCTAGCCGATGACGTCAAAGTCATGGGTAGCTAGAGCAGGATCTGAATCTTTGAAATCCAATATCATGAGGATGACGTTATTATCCTCATATTGATTTTTCGTACCTTTTTTGTATGATTTGAGGATGAACTTGACAATCTTGAGCCAGTAATCCGGAGATCCACAATGGTTGCATTGTCATGAGCTGACATGAGTAGTTTTGACAGATTTGTGTCTAGACCGGGAGTGTCGTCATTAGGGCCGACGACACCTCCCCCTCTTTTCTAGACATCGGCATGGTGTTTTCTGCCGTTGTCATGACCCATATTGTTGTCCCCACATTAGGAGATAATCTCAAATACGTTTATCGCATTACCGTATGTACAATTCCCGTTTGCAATTGTATGATCAAAATCAAGTCTCTTTGGTAATTCCAAACCAACTTAGAGGACCTAGAGAACTTGATGATGATTGAATCAGCTAAAGATTATAGATCATGATGCCACAAAAGATCATTGACAATATGTAGTCAATTAAGGTGGTAAGCAATCAACTTAACTAATAACTCAACAAGTAGAGTTATATGAATGTTTCAAAAAACGCTTCATAAGTGCATTCCACAATACTTTAAGGTCATTACTTTTTACATAGATTGTCATTGAAGGCTTTTGTCGATGTGGCGCTTCAAAACTTTGAGCGCGAGAGATGTCAAATCTCGGCATCTAGGCTTGTTAGCTTTGGGGTCACATGATGGTGAGTTATTGGCTCTAAGGTTATAACAAAGTGCATGATAACATGATGAAGGATAAAGTGTAGAGATAAAGGATAAAGTGTAGAGACAAAGATAATAAGAGAATCATCATCTTATTCATTAATATGAGCCTTTTATATATGGAATTACAAAGTACCAATATAATAATAATAATAATGAATACATAGTCATATTTCAACTACATATCCTGATAACATAAGGCCAAGGCACACATATGGAATATCCTAGAATAAAAATCTAATCTTTGGACAAAATTATTAACCTAATGAAATGGGAATAATAAACTTTTGTCACTACGATGTCTTGTGCGGAGTTAATTTACATTTAAACTTTTAAAGCACCAATTTGTACTTGTAACAACAAAAATGGTTATATAACACCAAATACGCTATCTACTTTTAAAAAAAATGACTATAAATAGATATCACAGGGTTTAGAACACATATACAAAAAAGTTGTGTATCACTTGCCCCTAAACTTTTGTAATATCTGGCTTATGGCTTTGAAATCAATCAAATGTTAGCAAGAAACAAGATTGTCACTTATACATTTAGATAAATTTTATTAATACATCCATAATTACTAAATATACATTTCATACTTAATGCATCACATATTAATTTTATTGTTTTAACATTTTACTAGATACACATACTCAAACATCCTACAATACTCTTATTTAAAATAAATAACTTATTTATTAAATACACAAATACACAATTCATTCACTAAATACACATATTTTTCTAAATCTACTACTCAATTTATTCAAAAAAAATCACATTAGTGAGATTTTTCACAAAAGATTTCATTTTCCTCGTACTGTTTCTAGGGCTGGGCAAAAAAACCGGATGGAGAAAAAAAACCGAACCGGACCGGTCGGACCGGTCGGGCCGGGCCGGGCTTTATTACGGGCCCAAACTTATTTGATGCCGGGCCGGGCCGGTCCCAACTACACCCGGGCCGGTCCCGGGCCGTATGTTTGCTCAATCGGGCTAAGCCCGAAAGCCCGACTTTCCTAGGTGTCAGTTAATTATTGGACAATTTTATGTTCTATGTTACTACAATAGAGTCAACCACACACGATTTAGACTTTTTTTTGTAAACAGTTAAACACCCACTCCGCCACTCGGCCACTCTCTCAAAGTCTCAAACCTGACTCTGACTCTCTGAGACTGAGACTCTGAGTCCTCTCGACTCGTCTCCACCTCACTTCGACATCGCCTCGCCTGCGACGCCCGCCGCCTACGCCTCACCCCTCACGTCCTCACCCCTCTCTTCCTCACCGCGCCTCTCAATCTCTGTTTCGCGTCACTGTGTGCGACTGTGCGCCTCTCAATCTCGGCTTCGCGTCTCCACTCTCCAGGTGAGCTATCTCTCCTCTTCCTACTCCTCTGTTCATTCATTTTCGTTCTCATTTTTAAACTTTTAGATAGGAGGGAGCTGTGATTCCTGTGAATGGAAGATTGAGTGATCGATTAGGGCACTTTTGGCCTTGTTTGTGTGTTTTCTGAGTTAATATAATCTGATACTCTGATTAGTGTTACTCGTTATGGCATGTTAAGCTAATAGTTGAATTGGATTTGTGTGGATATGGCATGAAATGATGAAATTGCATAACACTGTGTGTGTGTGTGTGTCGAAGACTTATGAATGTGGAAGTTGTACTGATCTCTGTATTTCTGTAATACATTGAACTATTGAAGTATTGAACTGTCGTACTGATTTACACACTTGTTGCTGGTTGTGTATTTGTGATTATGCAGGTTTGATGTCGTCGTCTTCTTCACAATACGGCTGTCCTTCAGTGAGTTCTGATAGTGACAGTGAGTGTTACGACTCAGGGGAGGACAGTGATGACATTGAATTGATTAAACAAGCTCAGACTTTGACCGGGAATGATTTGGTTGCGGCAGAGGCTGAGAACATGGAGCCAGAAGCTGAATCTCCAATTAAGATTGTAGAAGAAGCACCAGCAGCAACTCAGACTTCGCATGGTGTGCCGAAGAAAAGAAGAAGAGGTCCTGCATCAACTAAGCCTAAGCCTCCTTCTAAATTGACGTCAATGGTGTGGCAGCACTTCACGAAGTATGATAGAGAGCTCTTCACTCACATAGACGGGAAGAAAGTGCATGCGGGGCATGAGAAGCGCGCAAGATGCGTGCATTGTGGCGCTGACCTCAAAGCGGATTCTTCCTTTAATGGTACAAGTACTTTGCGTAGGCATATACAGAAAGTGTGCAAGCAGTATGCTGGTAGGGAAAGTATAGATGATGGACAAGCTGTGATTGTTGGTGATGATGAAGAAGAACCTGGAATGGAACTCAAGAAAGCGTGGACAAACGATGGTTGTATTCAAGCTGGTTGTGAGATGATAGTGATTGATGAGCTGCCGTTCAGCCATGTTGAGAATGAAGGGTTTAGGCATTTTTGCAAGGTGGCTGTCCCGCAATTCATTCCACCGTCTAGGAGAACAATAGTGAGGTGTTTTTGGAAGTTGTATGATCAGAAGAAAGAGGAGCTTAGGAGGGTGTTAAGTGGTCATAGAGTGTGCTTAACTACGGATACTTGGACTTCAATTCAGAACATCAACTATATGGTCTTGACGGCGCACTTCATAGATTCTGGTTGGAATTTACACAAGAGGATCATCAACTTTTGTGTGATTCCCAATCACAAAGGCACCACAATAGGAAAGATTTTAGAATCTTGTTTGCTGCGTTGGAGGATAGAGAGGGTGTTGACTATCTCGGTTGATAATGCAAGTGCAAATAAGGTGGCGATAGACTACATTCGAGGAAAAATGGGTGCATGGAAAGACCCCCCGGTGTTTGGAGGAAAGCACATTCATGTGAGGTGTTTGGCTCACATATTGAACATCATTGTGAAGGCTGGTTTGTCTTTGATGGATAAAAGTTGTGCGGCAATTAGCAATGCCGTCAAATATATTAGAAGTAGTTCTAATAGATTGGATGTGTTCAAGGAGTGCATGAAGAAGGAGACTTTAGAAGGGAACATAGACACAGAAAAAATACCGGCGCTTGATCTTCCAACAAGGTGGAATTCTACATTTTTAATGCTAGACATAGCTTTAGATGTGAGGTCGGCTTTTGAAAGGATGGCTACAGAGGAAATGAACAAGTACAGAAGCTATTTTGATGAAGAAGATGAGCTCGATGAGGAAGAAGAATGACAAGAGTATGTTCAACCAAGAAAACGAGTTGGACCACCACAAGATGAGGATTGGGAGAAGGCTGAAATATTTGTGGCGATCTTGAGGGTATTTTATAATGTGACAATGAGGATGAGTATGACTAGACACCCCACCACTCATAAAGCCTTTCATGACATTGTAGCAATAGAAGGGGAGATCAATGCTCTCTTTGCGCCAGCGACTGGAGTCGGAGGTGCAACTGAATTGCTGATGTTGAAGATGGCTGAAAAGATGCTTGCCAAGTTCAGAAAATATTTTGGAGGTATTGAAGACATGAACCAGTTCTTGTTGGTGGCCTTGGTATTGGATCCTAGATTCAAGCTGAAAAATATGTCGCATACTTGCTTAAAAGTACTCAAGTATTCTAGTGATGAAGCAAAGGACAAGGCCAACTCTGTGAAAGAGCTCTTGGTTTCCCTAACTGACATATATAGAGCATCAGCATCAACAAACACATCTTCTAGGAGTAGCACTGCAGCAAGTGTTGTTTCCGGGAGCACAAAAGAAACAGCCGCATCTTCCAAGTCGAAGAAGTCCAGGAATGTCAAGTTATCAGGAAAAATGGCTGACTTGTTAGAAGGTACTTTACTATTTTTATTGTGTTTTATAGGCAGTTGTATGTTAGAATGTTAGATAAACTGAATATCACTGTGTTTAATAGCTGTTGTGTGTTAAATAGACTTAATAATACTATTGTAAATAGGTAATAATACTATGTTGATAGGCTGTTCAGTGTTGTGTGTTAAATAGGCTTAATCATACTGTGTTTATATTCACTGCAGGTTGGCAACAAGCCTTAGCTGACTCGGACGAAGTTGTGGTTGAGAGTGAAGTTGATAGATACCTTCTAGACCCAATCGAGTGTCCACCGCCGAAGGAAGCAGCTACTTGGTCACTGCTGCATTGGTGGAAGTTAAATGGCTGCAAATATCCAAACCTTGCTCTTGTGGCAAAGGATGTGCTTGCTATCCAGGTTAGCACGGTTGCATCCGAGTCCTCCTTCTCTACTGGTGGTAGAGTGATTGACCCTTTTAGAAGTTCTTTAACTCCTAAGACAGTGGAAGCATTGCTTTGCTTGCAAAATTGGACAAAGAAAAGAGATCAATCAGAAATTGAATATTATCCAAGCCAAGAGGAGCTTGAATTTTATGAAAAGATGGAAAGAGGTATGTCTTCATTCTTTTGTTCTTTCATATTTTTTTTCTTTTGACTTGCTTGTCTCTTACGTTCATTCTTCCAACTGTATTGTAGTTGCCGCTAAGCGCAAAGCAAAAGAAAAGGGTGCAAAGGGAAAAGGAAAGGCTAAGCAACAACAGCTATTGGCTGCATCCGAGACCGACAGTGAAGATGATGGAGATGAAGTTGCTCAAGTTGTGGCAGCTAAGCCAGCTAGAACCTCAAAATTCTTGAAAGCTGCAAAAGTAGCTAAAACAAGTGCTACCGCAACTCCATCAAGTCAAGCTGCTGTTGATGTTGGAACCTCCAAACCCAAATCAACAAAAGTTTTAAAAATGACTCTTGCATCAAACAAAACAAAAGGTATACATCAGTATTTCTTCCTTGACTCGTCTTGTGAGTGAGTTTGTGAGTGAGTCACTAGGTTGGAAATATTGATATCTTACTAGTTACTTGCTGCCTAATTGTGAATTTGTGATGGAATTTGTGAATTTGTGACTCTTCTTATAGGAAAACGCTGAAGGAGTCGCTGAGTTTTGTACTTTTGTTTTGGATGCGTGGAGGGTGGAGCTACAAGCCTACATCAATTAGCAAGAGGCCAAGAGCTTGATGCATGTCTTTTTTGTTTTAAACGTTTAAATTTTCATCTTATTGAATGTTGGGTGTTGACACTTTGCCAATTTGGTTCATCTTGTTTAAGTTTAAAACTGTGACCTGAACAATTTGGTTCTTTGGTTTGTTTCTTTTTTTCAGTTTCAATTTTTTTGAACTTCAGTTTGGTGCCTTCAAGCTTGAACACTTGAAACTTTGAATCTTTGATGTGTAATTGTAAGCTTGTGTGTGTGGTGAGAGCTGAGAATGCAGTTTAGGGATTTTTGATGCAGCAGGTGCTGATTTGTAGAGGTGCGTTTGCATTTCTGCAAAATTCTGTCATTTTTTAAAGAAAACAGGGAATCTGTGATTCTGTGATTTTGGGCCCGAAAACCGGTCCGGCCCGGCCCGGCCCGGTCCGGGTTTTGCCGGGCCTTGATTTTTTTGCTCTAAAGCCCGGCCCGGATATAACACAACCGGTCCGGGCCCGGGCCTAGCAAATACTACCCGGGTTTGGGCCCGAGCCCAGCCCTAACTGTTTCACCTCATTAGCATCTTTCTCGAAGGTTTTTATTTTTCTCTAAAGAGTTTCACATTGTTAAGATCTTCCTCGAGGGATTTCCTTTTATTAATATCTTCTCCCATCAGTTTTTCTTGACAAAATTTATTTTCATGGTCTCTTACTCAAACTGATTTCAAGAATCTTGAGCCTAGCGAATCAAAACAAAATAAAACAATACATCACCAAAGTCCTTAATGAAACTTTCAGCATTAGAATGCATAACCCTGTGTAAAACTAAATTAATCGATTCTTGGGAACCATTACATAATATTCATATGTTGTGTCAAAATATTGATACTCGACTCAAAAGTGTTAGAAGTACAATAGTTAATATGAATTTATTAAACAAGATATTTTATTTTAACTAGATTTATTTACTTTTGAATTTTGATATGAATGTATTTTTCGGTAATTTTAAATACCCAAAAAGTCTTATATCTCTACTACTATAAAATCAGACGTTTAAGAAATTCACCAAATTATGTTTTGCCTAACCTACCCTAGCTTAATGAGTTGATTAAAACAACTAACTTAAAAGATTATTATAGTAAAAAGCAAAAAGAAATAAAAATTAAAAACAGTGCAGATAATTATGAAAAGTGGATTAAGACTTATAACTACAACAAAAAACTCCCCACTATCCATTGACATACTTCACAAACAAAAAAAACTACATATTAATAACCTTCACATGCGAGTATCGCGGGTATAAAAACTAGTAATTTATATAAAAAAAGAGATATGTATCTAACATTTAAGGATGTGTTAATAAAAATTTTCATACACTTATTAGGGAGGAAACAATTTTTTTGGTAATTGCCATAAAAGTAATAGAATTAAATTCAGTTTACCCCCTTGTGGTTTGGGGGTGACTTCATGTTAGTCCCTACACTTTTATTTTCATCAATTTACCCTCTTGAACTCTTCAATTTCTGTCTGTCAAGCCCAAATTCTCATATTCCTTTTGAATTGACCTTTAATTATCAGCAATTAAGGTCCGATTTGGACATATAAGGTCCGATTTACCCAAATTCTAGATACTGGCCTCACAGTTAAGTTTAAAATTATCAGCAGTTAACATCCGATTTGGACATAATATAGGACATTTGGTCACGCTTGAGGAAAATTCAAAAGTTTGAGGGGTAAACTGATGAAATTGAAAGTATAGGGATTAACATGAAGTTACTCCCAAACTTCATTGGGGTAAACTGAATTTAATTCAAAGTAATATTAACAGATTAGTCGACTTTGCAATTATTAACAGATGAAGCAATTAATAATTGAAGAACAAAAAGCATCTCTAATGATGATTTTCTTGTGTGATTGTAATGCTATATTAGGATTTGATTTGCCAAATTTTTGTCGGTGAGCCGTGGCTTGGTTGGTTAAGGTGTTTAATTGACAACTTTGAGGTCATGGTTTCAAACCTCACTGACATATGTAGGATGTGTGAGTTATTAATAAAAAGTTTTTTTCAAAAAAAAAATCTTTTAGATATGCGAAGTACATACCTTTTTTTTAATAAATTTTTTCTTATTAAATAACTCACATTCTATTACATATGTTAATTGATAGGAGCATAAAATGCAACGTTCTTAATATTTTTTTACCTCCGTTTATAGTTTGCTTAACCCTTATTGTGAGAATATTGTATCATTTTTTCAAGTTAAGAGTTTACGGTAGAGTCGGCTGTATATTGTGCTAAAACGAGCTGAATACGCAGAATTTGTTGATACACGCATTTTATGCTATATTCTTAAAGTATTTTCGACATTCTTTAGCTTTGTTATTTCCTTAATAATGTCATTTTTAACCTGTCTCTGTTTTGTAGGTCGAAAGAGGCAGTTTTGCACAAACGAAGGCTAAAACGCTAGTGTTGAGAGAAATCCTAATCAAATAAGGATTCCTGGTGCAGCAAGGAGTCTCATTAAGTCAGAATATGATAGGAGCACTAAAGGGAAAAAGAGGTTAGAAGAGAAGTGAAGGCCCAAGTCCAAGGATTGAAGAGAAAAATGCAGAAAGCCCAAAAGGCCCATGTAATGCAAGGAAAGAAGGCCGAAGCCCAAAATGGAAGGAGAAAAGTCAAAGACTGCAGCTATCCCACATCAGTTTTGGAGAGAAGTTCCACCAAGGCTTCCTCTATATATAGACAGCCTTGGGTGCTTCTAAGATCATCACTTCTTCCATACAAACACAAGCTGAAACTCTACCAAGTTCTCACCATAAACCCTATACAGAAACTGAACTAGCCAAACCACCACCACCTCCCTTTTTGCTTTGTATAATTCCATCACCAATTCCACCACCTTTGCAGCCACCATTCAAGGTTTCTACAAAGTGTGATCCATTCTTTTCATAGCTGGTTATGTTTCTGTAATTTTACAATACTTTGTCTATGAAGATTGTATGTTTTTATGGTTGCCAATTTGGTTTTGTAACATGTTCAGATTTTATGATATTTATAACTTATGTATGACAATAGTTACAAACTTGTTCATGTGATATTTTCTATGCTAGATTTAGGGCAGCATGTTTCAATGTGTTCTTGATTGTATTCGATTAGTTTTCTGAATTGAGCAGGCAAAATCAATGGTTGCATACAGCCTAAGGCCATGGTTGTTATGTGGGTTGCGATTTCATCTACCAAAGTAATATATGATTTAGTCATACGCGAAGTTGTCTAGGTCTTTGTTGCTTAAAAGTAGTTTATTATAATTCTGAAAACTTGCATGTTATAAATAGGATGAGTGACACCATACCTTGTGCATGTTTCTGATTCAGCTTACTATGCTTATGTGTTTTCTTGTTTAATTTCTACACGAAGTGTTTTTAAACGGGTTAGCATACAATTTAGGATTACACGCGAAGTTGATTCTAAATACTTGTGAAGTCTTAACGATTGGAGTAACCGCGAAGGACTCTAAATCAGAATTGGAATTGAAGTAGAGTCCAGGATGTGTTGAAACTGCTGTACCGAATGTCTTGCATAATTTGTTACATGTTCTTGAGTGTTTTCGTTTCTTGTTTTGTGTGAAGTTGTCGATCACATGTATATATGTGAGTTTAGGTTTTATTTCAGCAGTAGTTTTAGTTAGATAAATCTTTCCAAAACCCCCCTATTTATATGTGTATTATGTGAATATGTATTAGCACTTATAAATTCACTTCACCCTTTGACATCCCCGGATTGAACGATCCCTACTTATTTTATACTAACGATGACATTTGCAGGGTAATAATTGTGTGAGGTTGCATTGTTTATTTTGTAGTCGATATAGTCTCCGTCATTAATCATTTAAGTTATCTAATCAATCAAATCACGGCTCACCGACACAAACGAATAAAGAGTTTTGATCTTTATTATTATTATTTTTATCGAATAACGTTAATTTTTGTTGATCATAATTTAAGAGTATGTACAACAATATGAACATAATCCGCCAGTGGGGGCTATCATGCGAAACTACATAGTAGGACTACCTAGTAGACACTAAGCATCTATATGCTAAATACCATGGGATGAAGCGCTATGATCAATATTCCCGTGGTAGCAAACAGGTTAAGTAACCAACTAATAAGACACAAGGAGGAAGGGACATGTCCTCAACATATCTTATTTGACTACTTTCTATACCACCCTACACAAAGGAGGCAACCTTATAGCATCAAAAACCCTAATTAAAGGCTGAAACCCAATAATTAAGAAAATGTTTTAGACCAGCAGACAACCATATTCTAAACTGAAAAACAGTAAATAAAATAAAATAAAACATAAACTAAACTAGGACCCAAGAGGAAACCCAAGCCCAACTTTTGCCCACAAAGAGCCCAAACTTGAAGATCCGATCAGTTGGACTAAGCCCAACTCTCCCTGCCCAAAACCTTTTCCTTACCACCGCCCTTGCCTCACCACCCTTGTTGTTGGACCAACAGGAAGACGTCATCGCCGTCTTCCAAGTCGTCATCGCTGATCATCCACGACACCCCGTCGACTTGCCCGCCGATTTTCGTTTCTGAGTCCCATCAAACCCGTCCGGACTTGCCCATCATACACCAATAAGGTATGAGACCATCGCCGGCAGTGAGCACAGCCGGACAGGGCCGATCTGAAATTGTGTTTGCTTCTCCCTAGGGTTTTGGAGAGCGGCAGTATTTGCATACTAAAAAGTGAAAACGTTAAAATAAAATTACCTATGTGATTTTTGATCATTGAATATCTAAGACAAAAAATTCTTGATTTTTTTTTAAAATGATTATTTAATGTATTGGATTAGTATTAAGTGAATAAAAAACTGTGGAGGTTTAAATGATAGAGGTCTTGATACCTGATGGAAAAGTGCGCAGAAGCGGGGGAATCTGGGGACGTCGACCTTAGGGCCACCGGCACAAACCAACACTGAGTCCGACTTCAATGGTTGCTTTAATTCCTATGCAGGAGCTGGAGAGTGACACCCCACTTGGGCAGTGATTATTGATCCTTGAATTTCTAACTCAGTTATGAACAAATTTCCATCAAATCAACAATAATATATAACAAAACAAAAGAACATAGTAAAATAGAGTTCAACTTCCAACTTCTAAGTTCATGTAACCAAGCTAAAAAGAAAAAAAAATATAATTTCTGAATACATAAGAGAAGTATAATCCAAATATATCTTATATATGGATTAAATATTATCATGCTTAGCTCTACAACTTGGAAAAATAATGTCCATGACACAAAAGGTTAAACAAAACAGAGAGCTAGTAAGAAGCAAAACATACCTAGAAAGCAGAGTGCTTCATATCTATAATTATCCTCTACGAGGTGCCATCTTTTGAAATTGCTGAATAATAGACTCATTGTGTATGGAACTGAATATATCTTTCTCAAGATATACAACTAAGCTGTCATTCATCCATTGGTCTCCCATTCGATTGCAAATTTGATTTTTTAAGATATTCATGGCAAAGAAAGCTCTTAAAACAGACGTCGTTGCAACAGGAAGTACAAGCACCACAATGATCAGCAAATAAACATAATTGATATGTCTTATGCTTTCTTGTCTCGACTAATTTCTTTGCAAGATCAGCAATCCCTTGCAATTCTTGAAACTTTTCATTATACCGCATATCATTAATATATGTCTCTAATTGAATCTCTAGAAATAACAATTCTAATGCAGAAAAATCTTGAGGATAAAGCTCAGCAAGGCGCATCAAACTTTGTTTGTTATAGGCTGCAAATGAGTAATTAGGGTTGAGACATGCCAAACAAAGGAGAAGATCAGTACTAACCTCATTGAATCAGTTGTCTAGCTCTTAAAGTTGGAAATCTATAATGAAAAATAACAGCCATCTGATCCTTTACAGATACATCTCTGGACTCATCAACTAGAATAGAGAAAAAGGCATCACCAATATCTTTAATAATAACATTTGTAGTTTCAACAACAACAACATTCACTATGTCATTTTGAATCCTAGGAGATGTCAATTTAAGATTTTCAGGAGCATTCTTCAATGCAACTGCTCTCACTTCATCATTATGATCAGCAAGAAACTGTAAAAGCTCAAGAAAGTTACCTTGATTACTTGAGTTCTCTGATTCGTCATGACCATGAAAGGCAAGGCCTTGTCTTAGGAGAAAGCGAATGCAATTAACTGATGCTTCTAGTCGAATTCGATAACTAGCTCGAGATTGATGTGCATTCTGATTGATAACGTTTCTAATATGATGGTTTTCATTCATCAAATCTTCACATTTTCGCACTGTTTGATTGTGGACACTATTGTGCGTCTTCCCTATATGATCATACAACCTGTCTTTCTTCTTGAAATTTCGGAATCCAATACCACTGAAACAATCACCTCCTCCTTGCTCACCAACATTTGGTTTGAACAAATGACAACATAAACAAAATGCAGCATCTTTAGATATGTTATATTTTAACTAATTTGAAAATTCATCAAACCAGTCTACACAGAACCTTCATTTTCCCGCTCCATGTTGTGTTTGAACAAATACATGATTTGAAGGCTGACAAGGACCTCTTAACATATACTCTCTTTGAATTTTATCCCTAACATCATGCTGATAATTTGAAATTTTCATCCTTAACCCAGGATCAGAAGGAAGCTCACCCAAATTAATCTCTACACGACTCTGTTTTGATCTTTCATTTTGTACATGAGTTGAAGATAACTCACCTGATGTTCGTTTAAAATATCTCTCCATCTCTCACAGCCTGCAATTGTAAATTTGTTTAAGCAGTAAGTCATCAATCCAAAAAATAAAGTAGTAAATTGAGAAGAACAATAAGAACAAACCTCCAAGAGTGGAAGTGTGATGACGGCCGATGTTGTAGAATTTTGAGAAATTTGGAGACGACAAACGAAGAGAATAAGAACATAATAGAACAAGGAATATAAAAGGTTTTGGTGTTTTAGGCGTGATCCAATTCTCATCCTACAATTATATCAATTGTTAATATATATATATATATATGTATATATATGTACTAGTTGGATACGGAAACATAGTTGGATAAGGAAACATGGTTAAGGACTAAAGGCTTAAGGGGGAAGAAAAAAAAACTCAGGCGCCAGTTGTTGGAAACTGAGTGGGGACAGTGGCCCCCTCTCGTCCCTACCTATGTCTCTCGGGGGTGGTTAGTTTGCTTTGGTTTCTTGTTTGGAATAAATGAGCTTTGTCACTCCTTGCCCTATCTATGGTTTTCAATAGGTTCCATTTAATTAACTGTTGTGATTTGTCGAAACGTACACCAATAGCAGACCTAGGCATCTAAACTCTCATACTAGTGGTTCTATTCTTAGCTAGAATTAGAGTGTGCAAGACAAAAATTTTATGCTTCTATAGGTTTTTCGTTTTGTTTTTTTGTTAATGAATAATACGATTACACTCGATAATTGGTGGTAGTATAAGTTGTTTGCTTTTGGAGCCTTTTATGCCCCTTATGTATTTTGGAGGATATTTTATTGACGTTGTTGATGTCATAATGGTAGGAGTTTGATTCTGTTTCTCTAAAAAAAAAGTGCAAACAATTTTTCAAACAAAAATGAAAGTTTTTCGTAATTTGACTTGACTCTTCTAAACTGATTTTGCGATATTAATATTGAGTTTTCAACAATCGAAATATTTACCAAAATTCCTATTTAAAACAATAAAAATAAAAATAAATTTTTGTCAATGTTTTCACTAATATACCCTCAAGGCCTCATTATGGAACAAAGTTATGAGGTGTGCCAATCATGGTTAAGCTATCAACGTACTCGCTTCAGCGTGGTCACCCTTTGGCTTTAACTTCCCTTTAAGGGAGTTAAGAAAAAAAACTAAAAATAGTAAATATCGGCAATAGAACTACAAAAGTCACCCAGAAAAAACAAAAAAAACTCATGATTAGTGTTAAATGACATCTCTGTATTGCTAAACTAAAAATTTATCAATTTTTTAAGTGAATGAGCAAACTACATAAATTAATACTTAAAACAGAAATAATAACAATTACTGACGTAAATCGATACCTAACTTTTAAAATTATTACTAAATATATTAATTACGGGGTTTATCAAACCCACTGATTCCCATGCAATCCCTCTATATAATCGCCCACCAACCCCTAAAACCCACGAGCTCACTCTCTCACACTTCCCTACTGTTGCTCTCTGCAACTCATGTCGATTTTTCAGTGAGTGACGATGGAAACTGATTTTTAGTGGGCAAATAAAGCAGCCAAAAAAAGGACAGTAAAAAAACCCCCACTCCCACACACACATAACGATGATCATGGTTCATGATCATCACCACACTCTTATTCTGGGATTTGTTCCTCACTCGTGTTCAACTTCATAGTTCATAATCCTGCTTTACCATCGGGACTCGTCTTGTTTGTTTGCTCCCTAACCCTGAATCATCGTCTCCCTTTCTGAAACAAATCCAATTCAGCTGAGTTAATTGTGGAGAGGAGGGTAAAAACAAAAGCTGAAGAGAAAATTTTAAAGCCTGCCCAACAAAAGAAGGAACAAAAATACAAACTTTCTTTGTTCAGATGTCTGATGCATGCACGTCTTGTCCTTCGATCACGACTCTTGGGCCTCTTCTTTCAGCTGCTTTCGGATTCTTTTCTTTCTCTCTTTCTCTGTTTGATTGATTGATTCCACAACAGAGAGCTTTTGAGAAAGAAGAGCTAGCGAGAAAGTCGCGGAAGAACTGTGTGAGCTCAGCTCTTTCTATTTTTTGATACTTTCCTCTACTGGGATTTTCTGCCAGTCCTTTTGAAAATGGAGATCACAGAGTTGTAGCAGAGAATAGTTTCCAATTTCTGGTTTCTGGGTTTTTTTTATTTATTTTTTATTTTATTTTAAAGATTGGGTTTTTAACTGTACATTAGCTTAGTAGCAATTCATATTTTGAAACTCCTTACTCCTCCTTGTTTATCTCATTGAGTTCCAAGATTCTCAATATTTGGGTGGATTTGAAGTTTCTGTTCTTGATTTTGCAGTTGGTTTGTTTGGACTTTGAAGCTCCTCTAATGGCGGACAATAGCTCTCTGCCTTCTCCTAGACCTACTTCATCTTTCTTCTCTACTCCAAGATTGTTCACTAGCTTCACCTCAAAACCCTTCTCTGAAACTGAAGCTGTTATGAGCCCAACTTCCATTCTGGAAACCAAGCCATTCTTTGTTCTCAGAAACCCGTTCTGGTCGGAATCAAACACACCCAAAACCCCAGAACCTGAAACAAAGCGCCACTGGAACAAATTGGACTCCAAAGGCATTGGCCTTGCCATTGTTGATGCTCTGATTGACGATGATGGTTCTGATCCTAAACCATCGAAGCTCCAAACCCGAATGGTTATCTTCGGGTCACAGCTCAAGATTCAAATCCCTCCTCTGCCATCCTCTGTTCTCCCCTCTTCTGAATCACCGAAACTTGAAGCCGCTTTCGGAATCGAAAGGACTAAGTCTCATTTGGATCCATTCTCTTCCGGCCTGTCTCAGTGTCCGGCTAAGAAGTCCCTATTTGGGACTGTGAGTTCCGGCAATGAGACTCCAGTTTCGCCTCAGGTTTTCAAAGGGTGTCTCTCTGTTAGTGAAATGGAGCTTTCTGAGGATTATACTTGTGTGATTTCTCATGGGTCAAATCCAAAAACTACTCACATCTTTGACAATTGCGTTGTGGAGAGCTGTGATGGTGTGCCTCAACTTTCCCCAACCCGGAAGGAAAACAGGTCGAGTTACCGGTCTGAAAGTTTCCTCAGCTTCTGCTACCATTGCAAGAACAATATTGGGCAGGGCAAAGATATTTACATGTACAGGTTGGTTTCATTATTTCCATTAATACTATTTATTGGCAGCTCAACATCCTTTGTTCTAATCTATACAAGAAGGAAAGCCCCAATCAAATTTGGTTGTTGTTGGTGGGTTTCTCAGTTTGATCTTAGTTTAATTCTGTTGGTGTTGTTTTTAATTTTTTTCTTATTCATTGTGTTTGAATGGTTGGTGGTTGTTTATACAATACTGTCAATAATGTCAAGTTTGAGACTAGTATTGATTGGTGTTTATTCAATTTTGGATTAGAATCTTCATATGATACTAGTATATGATTGGTGTATATTATACTGTGATTCCTATTATAGTATATTGCAACTGGTTATTGATTGGCAATATAGTAGTATTGTTAGATCTACATATCCATCTTTTGGATAACATGACAGAGTGTATATCTGAATTTCCAAAGCTTTCCTTATTATGCAGGTTAATATGTCACTTGTCTGCCCCGTTTTGAAAATTCTGGGTCATTTTTGTTTACGACTTTCTAGTCTTTGTTCGAATTGGGTGTTAAACTCATTTTAATATAGTGTTTGGTTGCTACTTGCTGCAGAGGTGAGAAGGCTTTCTGCAGCAGTGAATGCCGTTATCAGGAAATGTTGTTGGAAGGAGGAGGAAGCTGATTATGTTTTATGGGGATTATTCCCAACAGAAATACTTCACTGAATGAAAAGAAAAGAAAAGAAAAAAGAGCTCAATAAGACCTTCACCATAGGCTTCTTCTGTTAATTTCGTCTTTGTTGCTAAATAATAGGGGAGGAATAGTCTCTGTGACATCAAACATATAAGTCCCTCATGCAAGACAAAGACGGTAGTTGAAATTTTTCTGGGGAAATGCATCATGCATCCCTTTTTTCTTTGGTTTTGTTTTAGTCTATTTTTCTGGGCTCCCCTCCTTGTAGAGAGATGGTAGAGGGAATGAAGGGCTGAGATGTATGTAGAGTTGGAATTGTTATGAATTGAGTAATGAAATTGGTGTTGGATCTAGCACTTGTGGCATGTCTATTGGTCTTTTGGACTATTTTCCCAGTTTTAGTTTTGGTGGTGATGGTGATGGTGATGGTGATGATGATGGGTGACAAAAGCTTACAGTATCTTTGGACCATAGTGTGTGCACCTAGGTTGAGGTAAGATGCTCCTTTTCTTTTATAAAACGGTCTGTTTCTTCACTTATTGGCACTCATGATGAAAATGCCTATTCTTTTTCTGAGTTTTTATTCCGGGGCGATTGAATGGAACTGTAGAAGAGAGCATACTTTGGTGTAAAGTTTCTGGGGCTGATTTCAAGGGAATAATTCTGTGTAAAAAAGTTAAGGTTTAAAAATGAGTGCTTCTAAATATACCCAGAAAATTACTAGTTTCACCTAACAATTTAATTATTGTTACATTTTTGGGAAAGACTTCGGTGTCTTGTGGTATACATACCTTGCAAGGTGTCATTGTTGTATTGGTTCATGTGTGACAACTCATTAAAAAAGGATGATGTGTCAGTTAACTCCATTAACTGACTTAACTCTTCTCAGTTAGTGATGTTAACGGTCAATTATATTTGACTGACGGAGGTTGACGAAATGAGCCGTCATCTTTAACGGAACGTCGTTTATGATGGACGGAAAAGGTTTGCAAAACCCTAGACTAGACGACACAGTCTCCTAAGTCTCAACGGCTCTCTCTCTCTCTCTCAACGACTACTTTTTCTCTCTCTCCCTCTCTCTCGATCGATCTCAACACTGCTATTGAAATCAACACTGCTATTGGACATCTGACAAAGTCTATCATGGAGCTAGGGGCTTTATGGGATGCACCTCCGCCGGTATTCAACCGACGTGGCTGTGTCCGCATCAATGTTGCCTGCACAGACCCAGAATCAAGCGATCAGCAGCGATCAAAGCCATACAGCCTTTGGCCACCAACGTCTAAGTAGGGTTTAGGGCAAGGTCGGATTTTTGCTTATCTAAGGAACTTCCCTACATATTTATATTTTTGTTGGTATGTAAGTGCATATGAGCACAACCTGTTTGGTTTATGGTTTTGAAGATGGAATTCTTATTATGGTTGGTTTATGCTTTTCATATTGAGTTGTGTACCGCTAAAGTGTAGACTTTCTGAAGATCGAAACTCATAGTATGATTGATCGTACCATCATTCGCTTCGGGAAATTTCCTTCATCGACGAGATTAAACATTCTGTAGATGAATTTGTATCGATTAAAAAGTAGGAAAATATTTAAAAACCAGTTAAGCAATGATGATCAGCTTGGTTTAGTTAGGGTAATTAGATATTGGATATCTCTAGTCAGAGGGCCAAAAATATGGATCATTAATAGCAACATTGATGTGGAGAAGTTTCATGTTTTATATTTTTTATTTTTTTATTTTTAAAAAAATTCTGAATACCTTCAAATCCCTTGAGAACCCTATGAAATCCCTATGAAATCCCTTGAAAATCTCATTTGGCCTGGAAACCGTTTTGGTTTTAATTACCGCTGCATCGTAAAATGTGGACGTTTAATATAATGGTAACATCGCCAGTTGCACGCGCCTTTTTGTTACCATCACACTCCTTCATTCATATGGCTATATATATTCATGAGGCAAACCAAACCACATATCGGTGTAAACCATTTGCAAAAAAACCACTCTCCAGAAAGGATAAACCATTCTCTATCATCATTTTGAAAAACTACCTTGTTATCAATGGCAGTTCTTCCTGTTTTTGTTGTGAAAGTTGATAAGTCATATCAACTCAACACATCTGAACTGGTATGAGTAAATGAACTCTTATACTATAGTCTTTTGAAACTTGGGTATAATCATCTTATGTTCTGTTATGTTATACTCCAGTCTTTTTCATCCCTAATCATTTTATTTCCTATTGCAGGTCGTACCATGGTCTTTTTACGACAAACACATGGTGGACGATAACGAGACAGATGGTACAGTTGTTCTGAAAGGTTATCCGTTTTGTTGGCCTGTTAAGGTGAAACGCATTCGTGGAAGGGGCTGGGTGGAGTTGTGTAAGGGATGGTCTGATTTTGTGAAACATGTTATCCAAGAGGAGTCAATGGCTTATCTCGTCATAGAGTACGAGCCCGATATGTGCTTCACGGTTAGGGCATTTTACTCTGACAACAACATTGTCTTGGACATTCCCAGCAACAAGAGACATCTTCCTGAGGATGCCTTCTTGGGTTGGGTAGGACCAGGGCCAGAATACTTATTGAAGGTGTCTTCTGATTTTGATAAAGCAATGGTAATTTTCACTTTCTCATTATAGTTTTCTTAAGACTTATGTTGGGGTTTTTTTTTACTCAGCATATGGTTTTGCAGATAAATGCTCATGGACCATTCCACAACAAGGTTCTGGTGGAGGGAGTTGGTAAGTTCGATTTTATACTGAAGAGTATGCCGGCGGTTAGAGTGGAGGTCGAGGTTGCTCACACAAAGCGAAACTATCTCGAATTTGGCAAAGGTTGGAAGACATTTTTGGAAGAAAGCCTTATTAAGCAAGACGATTTGGTTCACTTAGAAGCAGTTCTCGGTCGACGCTGCATCATTGTCATGTCATTCCGGTGGGAAGTGATGGGCCCATGTTGTCCTAAGAAAGGACACAATGGTGCAACTCTGACCCCTTTGCTAACCCTTGCTGCTCATCCATCTTCTTCTTTGGAGACTCTTTAGTTTTCAATTATTTTTGTTTCAGTATTCAGTACCAGTGTATTATGTAAGAACATGGGTTGATCATTTTATTTAGTAATTGCTTTGGTTTTGATTTTATTAAGTATCAGTTTTTTATGTAAGAACTTGGGTTGATGATTTTATTAATTAAGTAATTGCTTTAGTTTTGATTTAATTCAGTATCAGTGCATAACAAATTTGATTTTACTTTTTTCAGAATATCTACTGTTTTTTGTGATTTATTTCAAGAAAGTAGTATACTATGTTAATGATTTCAGTAGATATCTTGTTCTTGTGATTTTTCAGAAAGTCTACTTTAAATACGAACACCTTTCCCCGAAGTCTACGTTTATTACATACATATCTTGGACAAATAGTAGCCACTTTCGAAATTTGAAATCTGATGGAAATTTCGAACTTTTGAATTCTGAAACACATCTGAATGAAGATCCTCCTCAAGATCCTGCACCTGCACAGAATGCGACTAGTGCACAGAATGTGACTGATGCACTGAAATCGATTGGTGCACAGAAGGAATGAAGGCGATTCCTGCACACCCTCAACTCGAGTTTCTTCTTAGCTGAATAATCATTGAACCCATTTGAGGAATGTTTTGTTGTTATCCAAACACAATATGATTGGTGGATGTTTTGGTTTTAATTTATTTTGATCTTGCAGATGTAGTTGTTAAATCAATATAAACTAGTCAACTTTGCTTACCACAACATGATTCCTGATTGATGATAACCAAGTAGTATAGTTTTTATGATGATGTCGACCAACTCGTGTGATAAGTAGAGATTTCTGGTTAGAAAAGTACATGTTGTCTTACGAAAATGTAGAGTTTCTGGAGATTTTAACTCATACACTAGTCTATATGAAATGGGCTTCATCATCATGTTAATTAAAGTGGCCCATAATTGGCAAACCTAATTAAATGGGTTGGACCAATTTTAAGCTGAGCCCATAAGTGCTAGACCTAACGGAATTAGTAGAACCACCAAACAGAAACCGCCGACATTCGTTTACCCATCTTAGAAACATCAATTCTGTTTGAACATGGCCCCGAAAATGGCGAAAGAAGGAGGAACCATGAAAATGAGGGAAGAAATCGCTTTGGGACGGTGGAAGGAACTCCTTCAAAGAATGGTGAAGCGGTGTAAAGTTGCTGTTGAACATAGTTCCTCTTGGAAGGATCCAAAGCAGCTTGAAATCAGTGGAAAGATGGACCAAATTTTGAATCTACTGACTTCTGTAATCTGTCATACACAGAAATCGGAACAGCCTCCGTAAAGTCTCATTGAAATTGTAAATCGTTCTCATAAAAAAGGTAGAGTTAGGGATCAAGGACTTGCTTGTCTGGGAAGTGGACCATACTCGAGATACAAGTAGACTTGTCTCATCGAAAATGTAAATCTTTCTCATAAAAAAGGTAGAGTTGGAGATCAAGGACTTGCTTGTCTTGGAAGTAGACCATACTCGACATACAAGTAGACTCGTCTCATTGAAAAGGTAAATCGTTCTCATAAAAAAGGTAGAGTTAGGGATCAAGGACTTGCTTGTCTGGGAAGTGGACCATACTCGAGATACAAGTAGACTTGTCTCATCGAAAATGTAAATCTTTCTCATAAAAAAGGTAGAGTTAGAGATCAAGGACTTGCTTGTCTTGGAAGTAGACCATACTCGAGATACAAGTAGACTCGTCTCATTGAAAAGGTAAATCTTTCTCAAAAAAAGGTAGAGTTAGGGATAAGGACTTGTTTGTCTGTGAAGTAGACCATACTCGATATATAAGTAGACTAGTGTCATTGAAAATGTAAATCTTTCTCATACAAAAGGTAGAGTTGGAGATAAAGGACTTGCTTGTCTGGTAAGTAGACCATACTCGAGATACAAGTAGACTAGAGTCATTGAGAAGGTAAAGCGTTCTCATAAAAAAGGTAGAGTTGGAGATAAAGGACTTTGCTTGTCTGGGAAGTAGACCATACTCGAGATACAAGTAGACTCGTCTCATTGCAAAGGTAAAGCGTTCTCATAAAAAAGGTAGAGTTAGGGTTCAAGGACTTTGCTTGTTTGGGAAGTAGACCATACTCGATATATAAGTAGACTAGTCTCATTGAAAATGTAAATCGTTCTCATAAAAAAGGTAGAGTTGGAGATAAAGGACTTTGCTTGTCTGGGAAGTAGACCAGACTCGAAATACAAGTCGACTGGTCCATTGAAAAGGTAAAGCGTTCTCATAAAAAAGGTAGGGTTGGAGATAAAGGACTTGCTTGTCTGGGAAGTAGACCAGACTCGAAATACAAGTCGACTAGTCCATTGAAAAGGTAAAGCGTTCTCATAAAAAAGGTAGAGTTGGAGATAAAGGACTTTGCTTGTCTGGGAAGTAGACCATACTCGATATATAAGTAGACTAGTCTCATTGAAAATGTAAATCGTTCTCATAAAAAAGGTAGAGTTAGGGTTCAAGGACTTTGCTTGTTTGGGAAGTAGACCATACTCGATATATAAGTAGACTAGTCTCATTGAAAATGTAAATCGTTTTCATAAAAAAGGTAGAGTTAGAGATAAAAGACTTTGCTTGTCTGGGAAGTAGACCATACTCGAGATACAAGTAGACTAGAGTCATTGAGAATGTAGAGTTACATTTCCTTTTGAGAATTGATGGGCTTGGTTTGTAAGGTCTACATGTACTGTGAAACATTGAACGTAAGAGAAGTAAACTGGTTTCGACAAAAATGTAAATCGGTCTCATAATAAAGGTAGACTTGGAGATCAAGGACTTTGCTTATTATTTAAGTAAACCATACTCATAATACATGTAGACTAGTCTCATTGAAAATGTAGAGTTAGAGTCTAGGCGAATTGATTGGCTTGGTTTGTAAGGTTCCCATCTACTGTGAAACATTGAACATAAGAGAAGTGAACCGCGTTTCATACAAACGTTTATCATTCTCATAAAACCCTTCTACCATCGGCTGCGTTTAACACTTCTGTTGTTGCTCTTTCTGGTGCGAGGTTTGACAGTTCCTTGCACATGTTGTTTTCCCTTATGGTTGCTCTCGGCTGGTTCGATATTCACTTGTGTCAGTTTCGTTACATTCTTACCCCGCTCCTCTGACTGTTTGTTTGTCTCAGTGTGTTGCTTCTTCTGGGTCTGCCGCTGTTTCTGAAATCTTTTGATGTTTCTGAGCATCGCCTCCCATCTACTGTTGTTTTGGTTGCTTATCAACATCAAGGTTAACTCTTTGCTTATCAACATCTAGTCTTCAACTCCTCAAATGCCTTCTCACACTTATCAATCCACACAAACTTGGCATTCTTCTTTGTCAACTTGGTCAAGGAAGAGGTAATACTAGAAAATCCCTTAATAAATCTCCGATAGTATCCTGCCAACCCAAGGAAACTACGGATCTCTGTAGCAGGAGTAGTGGGATGACTCCAATTCAAAACAGCCTCCACCTTAGAGGGATCCACCGAAATCCCCTCCTTGGACACCACATGACCAAGGAACATGACCTCTTCCTTCCAAAACTCACACTTCTCCAACTTAGCAAACAACTTGGCCTCCCTAAGAACCTGTAGTACGATTTTGTAGATGTTTATCATGATCCTCCAAGGTCTTGGAGTAAATCAAAATATCATCCACAAATACTACCACAAACACATCCAGATAAGGAATGAACATGCGATTCATTAAATCCATAAAAGCAGCAGGCGCATTGGTTAGACCAAATGACATAAGAACAAACTCATAATGCCCATATCTTGTCCTGAAAGAGGTCTTCGGAATATCCTCTTCCTTCACCCTCAACTGGTGATAACCGGACCTCAGATCAATCTTAGAGAATACCATAGCATCTCTAAGCTGATCAAACAAATCAACAATCCTAGGCAAGGGATACCTATTCTTAATGGTCACATTGTTCAACTCCCGGTAATCCACACACAACCGAAGTGTATCATCCTTTTTCCTCACAAACAACATTGGTGCACCCCAAGGCGAGGTGCTAGGTCTAATGAATCTCTGCTCAAGAAGACCCTCAATCTGAACCTTCAACTCCTGAAGTTCAGTTCTCCCCATCTGATAAGGAGTCTTTGATACCGGTGAAGTACCTGGTATCACATCAATAGCAAACTCCACTACCCTCTTAGGAGGTAATCCCTGAATCTCCTGAAACACATCACTAAACTCAGAGACTACTGCAATATCCGCAATACCCACGGTACTACCGATAGCCTCAAAGTGAGCTAACACTCCTTTCCACATGGTCGTGTCCGACCTATGACAACGATAGCGAAATCTCTGCTGTCCAGGAACGTGAAATGACACCACCATATCAAAACAATCTATCACAGCATGGTTTGGCCTTAGCCAATCCACTCCTAAAAGCACATCATAGGAGCGGTCTGGAATCACAAACAGAAATGCAAGAAACTCTCTTCCACCAATCACTAAAGGGCAAGCACTACACAAGGTGCCTAGCTCGATAGAAACACCGAGAGGCGATGAAACACACAATGACCTAGTAAGCGGTGTCTAAGTCAAGCCTAATGCCCTTACCACCGAGCTAGATATGAATGAATGGGTTGCCCCCGTATCAAACAAAACTGTAGCAAACAGATCAAAAAAAAGAATGGTACCTTCCACTCCTGCACCACGCTGACCAATGGCATACACACCTAACTAACTACAACAGAAAACCCTTACATTGGTCTAAATTAGTGAAGGGCACATAAGCAATCATCGAAATCAATGCATATGAATTAAACAAGAAAATTCTTTTAAAACAAACAATTGAAAACATAGTAATCCCTGCGCATAGCTTAGTTCAGGTGATTACATTGAGATCAAACAATTATGAAAATAGTGATCCCTGCATGCAATTTAGTTCAGGAGATCACAAGCAACAGAAAAGTAATCGAATTAGAAACACAGTAATTCAATACGAAACACAACATTAACAAATGATCATTAGCAATACCAATTGCCCGACCAAAAATCTCAAAAATCCTAGTCCCCCAAACAGAGTACAACGTTAAATCCCAACGTTAAAACCAATAGACATATGCTTGTAGAAGAGTAATGCAAACCCTCCCATGAAATAGAGGACATACCCTCAAACCTTGGCACAAAAATTCCACCATCATTTGAACCATACCCATAAGAGAACACAAAAGTCTCCCATCCAAAAGCCAAAACAATTGACCACCTTAACAAAACAACACAGACTCCCACAATCAAATTGTGAAGTCAAGCAATAGTTCAATCTAGAGGTTCTTATTCCTCAAAGACTAAAACTCAAAACACCAAACTCAAGCTCCCACACTTCATCTACTGAGACAACCTATGCCCTAGCGACCTAACGCTCAAGACAACACCGTACTCCCGCATACCCAATGACATATCAATACCGAAGAGCTTATGATGGTGATCCGCTGCAGTCGGGCCATCACTCCGAAGTACTAATTATCACCAAATATGTCACCTTACGCTCTGATACCAAACTGTCACACCCCAATTTTCAAAAGAGAATTTTCAAAATTTTTGGCATGATCTAACTTAAAATATTAACAACCCAACCTGTTCCAACAACAACAACTACTACAACAACAACAACTACAGAAAAGAATTTCCCACAAAAACTATCTCTGAAATAAGATTACACTTCCTTGTTTACATAACGTGCAAAACAAGAACATGAGAACAATCTCATGATTTTAATACAGTCTACTAAATTCTAAAAATATACAGAGTCTGACAAAAATAGGGAAAACCCTGCCACTACTCCTCCGCCTCAACCCTGTTGATCCTCACCTGCAAGTCTAACCCCTACACCAAAAATTGGTGCACCGGGATTGTAGAATAACAAACCCGGTAAGCTAAAAAGCCCGTATGAGTAAACTCAAAATTAAAACAACATTCCTCACATCTAGAAATTTCACAAAAGCAGTTATATCATTGAATAAATTCACAAATTCAACACTATTTCAATCAACATGTACCCATGAGTCTCAGGTATTGATGAAATACCCCTCATGACCTACAACAACACAATTGTGTACTCATGAGACCCAAATACGATAAGGTATCCCCCATGCCGTACACTGACAGACGGACTAGAGCTCTATTCATAACCGCAACCAATCACCCGATTAAAGGCTTGGAACCCGGCTTGGCTATTTATCCAACAATCACCATAATGCAACATAATTATCAACAACACTAAATTCACATCATATGATTTTATCCTTCACAAGGATATAATCATATGAACAACATCAATAAGATTATGATTCATATGAACTTCCCAAAAATAACCACAAAATGAAAACTTGTTTTTATCTTACCTATGAGCCTTTGACGATCAAGCTCCTATATTTTTAAAACCAATAAAACATAATATTATTTTTCTTCATTTATTTATTTATAATCATCAAAATCATTAACAAAAATCAATCATCATAATAATTATCTTCATCATAATCCTCATCAAAATTAATCATCATAATCCTCATCATCAAAAATCAATCATCATAATAATTATCATCATCATAATCCTCATCAAAATTAATCATCATAATCCTCATCATCAAAAATCAATCATCATAATCATCCTCATAGCAATTATCATCAACAAACGACCATAATTAAACTTTGTTCAAAAGAGAACCTTGGTGAGATTTACTCACCTAAATACTCCCGCTGCATCTTCACAAAACGCACGAGCCAAGCTAACCACAACCTCACTAACCACCTAAAATTACATAATTAAAACCTTAGTAAAAACACAACAAGGATCAAAATATCCTTAACTTAAAGGTTGCCCAAAGAAGGGCAATTCTTCCTCCAAGACCTCCCAAGGTCATCGGACACTCAACAACAATCACACTACCTCCAAGACCAATTTTTTTCCAAGCTTCCGACCTAACAAACACTTAGAACCAACTTAGCACCTACAATGCTAAACCTAATCAAAACTAAATCTTCACACACCAACAATACACTAACATCAACAAAGACTAGCTAACACAGCAAACCAGGCCTCTACCCTGCCCGGAAGTGCTCCCACGCGCCGCCACAAGCGGCGGCGAGTGAGCTTCACGCTCCTCCACCAAACTTCAAAATTTGGGGAAACTCAAAACATGAAACTTGTAGATTGAAGCAAGGTGAACAACTTTAATACTTGAGGTTTCCACCGATTCTGACCGGAACCAGCCGGAAAACACCCCGCAACCAACCGGGAAAACAAAATTCCAAACCTACAAAATCGGCCTCAAAACTTGACTTCTAGATCACTAAAGGTGTAAAAACATCTCTAGAAGAGAGATGAGAGCAAGACTCACCTATAGTTGGCCGGAATCGGCGTCAAAATCGCCGACTTTCCGGCAGAACAGCAGCAGCTCCGCCGCTTCGGGGCGGCCTCCAGGCGGCGCGACAGCGAGCAAGGTTGCCCCAGCAGTGGAGAGGAGACCCGTGCCGACCCAACGGAACTGACGGCGTCCAATTTGGTGGCCGGATGAGAGATAAATCAGTTGGAGAAGAGAGAGAAGAAGAAAAAACTGATTTTTAGGTTTCCAAAATAACTCCCCCACATTTTTCTATTTATATACTTTCCAAACTCGGAAACTAACTTCCTATGACCATAACTTCTTCATAAGATGTCCGTTTCACGCATGCCGTATGTCTACGAACTCGTATCGACGAGCTCTACAACTTTCATGAAGGAAGTTTTCGAAGATATCTTACGGAAAATAAAGTCAACTTTTGAGCCTCTTAAAAATCAAAATACCTTTAAAATACTTCTGAAACTTCAACTTCGCATAAACTAGAAAATTTCCATAAATATTCCTTCACTAAATATGGAAATTATACAAGGGAAAAGATATGAAAATCTGGGGTATTACACTTCTGGTTCTGAAAGTGTGTTGAGTAACAATGTTAGTTAAGAGTCTAGCGTTTCATTTGATGAAAATGATTATTTAGGATGCTACAAACCAGAGGAAGAAAAGAGGTATTGTAGTAAAGGGTGGGAGAATTATATCAAATCAAAGGACCAGAAGTTTCAAGGTGGTGTGGAAGAGTTTAGGTTGAAATTGCGTATGTATGTAATTGAGATGAGATTTAAGTATAAATATGTTAGACATACTAAGAAACATGTTGTTGCTTATTGTTCTAAGAGAGAGTCTGAGCATTGTGGATGGTGTGTGAAAGCTTCCTTGTTAGAGTATAATCGTTTTTTTATCATTACTGATCTGGTGAATGAGCATAGCTGTCATGGTGTTGTTCGCTTGCAAACTAATAAGATGATGGGTTCCAAGATTATAAAGTCTATAATGCTTGATAAGGTTTGTGAGAATCCTAACAAGAATACTATAGATATATACCATGAGATAAAGTTAGATTATGGGATTGAGGTATCTTATCATACGGCTTGGTACGGTAAAGAGCGCGCTAGAGAATCTGTTCTTGGTGGTGATGCTGATTCTTATGCTCAGTTAGTTTGGTTTGGTCAAAAAACAGTGGAATCAAACCCTGGCTCTACTATCAAGATTGAGTATAAACTTGAAACTCGCATGTTTCAATGAATGTTTGTGTGTTATAATGCGTGGATGAAGTGTTTTTAGTTTTGCAGATCCATTTTGTTCATTGATGCTACCTTCATCACTAACAAATATAGAGGACAGCTTATTGGTGCATCTGCCAAGGATGCAAATCAAAGTACCTTTTTAGTGAAATGTTTAGTTAATTACATTGGTAGTTTATTTGATTGTGATAGTTACATAGTTTCCAAGGGCTTTAGCTTTGATTGCTTTGACACTTTTATGTAACTGTTTGATGGATAGTTAAATGACTTGTGTTGTCACACCCCAGTTCTTAAGTATTTTACGGTTATTTACTTTTAGTTTTATCTTAGTGTTTAACTGTGTTGAGTAACCGTTTACCGTTAAGGACCCTATAGTTGACTTTTTAGTAGGAAAGTTATTTTGGAAAATTTTCTTTAAGGAAGTTGTAGAGGACGTTAATACAAGTTCATAGACATGCTATACGTTAAAATCGGAGTTAGCATGAAAAATTGATCAACAAAAAGGGTAAATTTTGAGTTGGTAAAAAAGGGGTAAAATTTAGTGGGTTTATTTTGTTGGGGTTTTTAGTTGGACCGGCTGTGGAGCAGCCCAACACCCACATTTTCTCTCTCTCTCTCTCTCTCTTCTCTCTCTCTCTCTCGTGAACTCTTCCCGACCAGTCAGACTCCTCACCCATGTCTATCGCCGTTCGGCCACCAGAGACTGTTGGACCAGTCCCATTCGGAACCCCTCCACCCCCTCTCTCTTCTTGGGCCGGTGACCGGGTCCGTGACGCAGCTGAGCGAGCGGAGGAAGCTTTAAGGAACCTGACTGTTCCTCCGTCGGAGCTCCCTCCTCTGGCCGCCATAACTCGTAAAACTTGGCTCATCTTGTAGCTTTCATCAAGGTGACTCAATTCGATCTTGGTGAGGAGAAATGTATAATTGAAGTTCTAGGGCTTATTTCTCTATTTTGGTCTGGTTGTCTTAGCTAAGCTTAAAATTAGATTGTGTGCTAGTTAAGGAAGTTGTTGTGCGGATTGATAAGATTATTGTGTTAAAATTTGAGAAGCATTGGACGTCACCAAAGTACAGCTTCCGGTCGCCGCTGCCGCCCCTTAGGGGCTGTTTTTCATGTTTTTGAATTTGTTTTATTGAGAGGAGTTTAATGAAGTAAAGTTTGGAATTTTTGGAAGAGTTTTGATAAGGTTTGAGATTTTTCAATAGTTAAGTATTGTGGCGGTTATTAGAATGGAATTTCGACAGTTAGTTTTGCAGGTTTTAAATTATAAAAAGGTTAATTTATGGCTATCGGTTAGTGCGGAGTAAAGTGAGACTTATTAGATTAAAAGTGACTTCATTTTATTAAAATAAAATGAAATTATAAGGGAGATGAAATTATAGGCTTCATTTTATTTCGAAAATTTTTATTAAAATATTATCCAAGTCCAGAGACTTAATATTAATTATTGTTCAGAATGTGAGGAGGATCGTTTGGAGGAGGTCTCGGATCGTCGGCAAGCATAGTCGTGCACTGTGAGTGGACATTTGATTTAAATTAAAGTTTATTTAATTTTCAAAGGCATATTGGAGATTTGATACTAACTTGAGCATATTGGAGATTTAATATTTTTCTTAGATTAATGAGTTCTATTTATTTTTTGAGAACTCTCTTGCTCATTTTATTTGACATGTGAGACATGTCAAATAATTTATATAATTACGCAATATTTTTAAGTACAGTTGGGAACTGTACTAGACCCATTGGATTTTATAAATTTTTGGGGAAAGGATATTCTTGTTATTTTTTTATTTTACTTCACCATAAAAGGGTTGATATATATATATATTCATTATTACTAGCTAACCATTATTAGCTGCTACTTACCATAAATGAGTAGAGCGCTTAGCGTGTGACACTATTATAGCCTGGGAGGCAACCGATCGATATTTATATTATATGTTAGCTAGCCATTATTAGCGGTCCTCACTATAGATGAGTAGAACGCTTAGCGTAGGACGTTATTGTAGCTTAGGAGGCTCCGACCCTAGCTTGGGAAACTCATCATTATGGTGAAATTTTTTCCCATTTCTAATAATTATTAGGAACCAATGGGATTGGTTCATCATTCTTATCTTTAAATATTTTAGAGAATTTCCAAAGGTGGCATGCATATGTATTTTCCTTAATGGAAAACTTGGAATAACGTAACCATGATTTCTATCACTCCATATATAAATCAACATTATTGTTGTTTATTTTTTTGTCCATTCACGCTAACTTTTTAAATGCTTCTCAGAGGCTTTTTATTTTTAAATGCCCTGTCTGCAGAGTGCGGTTCAGCGAGGGTATGAGGCGAATCATATTTTCCACCTCATCCAAATTTTCTCTTATAGGTTATTAGTTTAACCTACTTGTATATTTTCTCCTTTCCTAGTATATACTCTAATAACCATGAGATGTTTTAAATGACTTTATGTTGAGGTGTGTTAAGATCCTATGACTCCACTTAGGAGTGATGAAAAAGATTTATTTGGTATGTTTGTATGAGAGATTAAATTCATGAAAATTGTTTGGAATTTTGAGGTGGTGTATGTAAATTATTTGGGGGAGCGGGTGGCTCCAGGAGTCGTGGACTTAATTGTTTTAGAAGTGTTTGAGTCATGGTGATTTTTTTTTTCAGGTAGGGTTACCCACTGCAGGGGAGGTTATGCCAAATTTTGGTAGAATTTCCCTTGAGATGGGTTCCGCAGGGTTTATCCCTGATTTCAAAGGGAAATCCAGGGTATGTCCTGACATGTGTACCTGCATTAAGCTACTAATGTAACTATCCATGTAACTATTAATAGATAGTTATTTGACTAGTTATTCATGTAACTATGCATGTAACTATCCATGTATGCAACTATCTATGTAACTATGCATGTAACTAAGCATGTAACTATCAATGTATGTAACTATTCATGTAACTAAGCATGTAACTATCCATGTAACTATCCATATAACTAATACAACTCAAGTCCCTGCATCACAGATGCATACCTATGAACTGTTTCTTTGATTGTGATAGTTACATAGTTTTCAGGGGCTTCAGTTTTAATGGCTTTGACACTTTTATGTAACTGTTCATGTAACTTTCATTTATTCATACCGATTTTTTGTTCGTCTTTTTTGCAGGTTTCTATCTAGTTGCTTATACTATTGTTGATTCTGAAACTGAAAGTAATTGTAGATTTTTCCTTCAGTGTGTACACTACAAAAAAAAAGTAGATTGATGACGGCGCAAAATCGTCGCCAATAGCCCTTATGCCATGGCAAAACAACATTCACGACGGCGCTGCGACAGCAAAATGTCCGTCGCAAATAGTGGCGTTGCCAATGCTATTTGCGACGACAAATACGCCATCACAAGAGCATTAGCGATGACAAACCTTTGGCGTCGCAAGAAGATACGACGGTGTAATTGCCGTCACCAATACCACTAGCGACGCCACCATTTGCGACTAAAGCTTTGCGACGGTAGCAACGCCGTAGCAAAAGAGTTATTTATAAATATAAAAAAATTAATAGATGAGTGGAAAGGAAAGGCAGATAAGAATTCATCCAATTAAATCAAAGATATCAAATACATAGAAATCTCTACAATGATAATTTCCACATAGATATATATCATAGATTGATTATCAAATAGAAAATTTGGCACAAGCTAACTATGCTCAGCTTGACTACTAACAAATTAGTTCTTAACGAACTACACAAGTTCTATTGCCGATATCAGTGTTCTAAGCAAATCCTAACCAAGCCCAAATTCCGACAACAAGGATTACCCAACCAAATATATCATAGTTGAAATCACTATTCTTGTTGTTGTTTGCAGCCTGTAAAAGGTAGAACAGAAAGGGAGAAATATTTCATTGACAGATCAACAAAGAAACAATGCAAAGACTGATGTATATACTTGAAGCATGATGTAAATGCACTATAGCAGAAACACATTTCGTCAGCATCAATCAACTAACTAATGACATCTCAGCTGCATCTCAACTAATGACATTCATGCACAACTGTGCACATGTGATTCCACGAATGCACACAGATAAGGGGTGGGTTTCAGGATACTACAATCTTAAAAAAGTTACCTTTGTACTAGAGGGAGTAGAAGGCCCTTCAGTAGTTCCCACCATCTGCTGACCAAAACCACAACTACGGATTTCCAAATGCAATCTCGGGGCCTGTAATCACATCAAACATTTCTAAACATTTTTGAAAGAGTCTTGGTTAGGTTTGAGATTTTTTAAATATTTGTGAACTTGGCGATTATTTGGGTAGGATCCGTCCTTTAGATTAGCATTATTTAAACTTTAGAGAGTGGTTTTAAGGCTGCCGATTCTTGTGGTAAATTTCGGGCTTTATCGAATTAAGAATAGAGAAGTTGGGCAAGGACGAGCATATATAAGGCTCATTATTAATAATACCTATTTTTTTAAGTTTCAAATTTTTAGTTGGGAATTTAATTATATATTTTGAACAGGACGTGAGGAGGCTTGAGCTGAAAAGACATCAGATCAACGTCAGGCTTAGGCCTAAATTTATGAGTGGACTTTTATTTTAAATAATATGCATGCAATGTTTTGTTGGTGAGCAGTTTCTTATTATTGGAGTTTATGGGTCATTCTTTTTAAATTGGCAATTTTCATTTATTTCGGAGAGTTACCAAAAATGAGATTTTCGATGGATATAAATATGTATAATTATGAGGATAACATGTATATAAATGCTAGCTAGCCATACAAGTTTTTCCACCATAATGGTGTAGCAATTAGTTGTCATTATGGTGTGACGTGGGCGTGGGACCCAAGCGTCGTAGCCCTACATGAATATATGAATTCATATATATAGAAGATATGCATGTATATACACCCGTCTTTTCTGCCATAATGATGTAGCGTTTAAAACCCCATTATGGTGTGACGTGAGCGTGGGACGCAAGCGTTGTGATCTTTTATGAATTTCTATATTTCACAAGAATTCCTACGAGGAGTATGATGTGTGTAAATATATACATATATACTATAGCCTGGAACGTTTTATATTATAAAGTTTTAGAGACTAACAGGGCTAGTCACATAATTGACAGATTTTAAGTTAAAAGTTTTTGAGCTTATCACATGTAGCATAGTTTTTCTATAGAAATTAAATCGGAAAAGCATAAATATTTTTATTTTTTCATTTCTTTTAAATTTATTTTTGTCCACTCAGTCTAACGTTTTTGAATATTTTCCCCTAGGCCTTTCATTTTTAAATGTACAGTCTGCCGAGTTCGAGCAGGTACTAGTAGGAGGCGAGGCATAGTTACCAACATCACCACCACTTTTCACCAGTAGGTTACATGTTTAACCTACTAGTGTATTTTCTTGTTTTCTCCAGTTTTAGTAGCTCTGATTACCTTTGAGGTATTGTATAATATTTGATTGTATCTTAAGGCTCATGAATCTATTTTTGAAATATTTGAAGGATCACGTATAATTTACTTTTTAGATGTTTAAGTGATGGGTTTGGAAATGATTTAAAGTTATTGTGGTGGATGTGTTTGTGGGGAGCAGATGGCTCCAAGAGTTAAGAATGGATGATTGTTATAGAAGTGTTTATCTGGATTTTTTTTTCAGGTTAGAGTTGTCTATTTTTAAAGGAGGCTATGCCAAATTTTTGGTTAATTTTCCATAGAGGTGGACCCCGCAGGTTATGTCGAATTTTTGGTTAATTTTTGTTTTGGCCACGATCCTCAACGTGCGGAGCCGAGGTGAATAGCGAACAAAGAGATAGGAGGAGTTGCGGGCGTGCCACCTCGCGGACGAGGAATGTGATGAATGAGTGCGCGGGGCTTGATTTCTTGATCAGGCGAGCGGAGTTCCAGGTGCCACCTCAGATGAGGAATTTACAGCACAAGCGGTCGATACTCACGACGGGGTGAGCAGAGCAACTATAGGGATGCTTCCGAGGAAACAGGGTCGAGTTCCGAAGAGCTCTGAAGAATTCTAGGCGGCGAGGCGCTTAGAATCAGGGCTTCGAAGAGGCTTCGAAGGGGGTTGGCTCCTGGGAGCGCTGGAGGTTTTTGACGGGGTCGAAGGGTTTTCAACTTGGTTGAAGGTTTTTGTATTTGTCTTTGCTTGATTGATTGTCTGTGTGTTGCTTCAGCAGGGAAGCAGCAATGAAGCTCTTGGGAGAGTAGGTGATTCGACTGGGTCGAGGGTTTTAACTTGGTTGAAGGTTGTTGTTCTGTATTTGAGATATTGTGTAGAGAGAGAGAGACTGATTTGTAAGCCGTGGAGCTTCTTTATATAGTGGGAGAAAGAGAGTCCACCGCGAAAGAGATAGGAGAGACGTGTTAGACTGCAACGTGAAGCACATAAGAACTGTTCATCCCATGCAGACCAATCTGCATGTGACACGTATCCAGCTCGCATAGTTCATTTAGAATAAGACACTGCTTCTAGCGTGCCTCTCAACTGTAGAGTCCCATGCGGACTGAAATTAGGAACAGTCTTATCCCGCGGGGTGCTACAGTCCATGTAGAAGACAAATAACTCGCGCGAACCGCGGACTTTATAGCTCAATTCTACCTCGCGGGCTATTGCAGCTCGCGGGCCAAAATAAGCCTTTTTAATTGATAAGGGCCACAAGGATTGGCCCAAAGCGTGTCAAAGACTGTAAAAAGTCCAAAATGATTAAAAGTTTCGCGCGGACTACGCGTATGCTTTCTTTTGCGCTAGCTCGCGAACCATTTCGCCAACGCCTAGACGCAGTCCGCCTCGCCTGCTCTAATGTCAAATTCCACGCACAGCATTCGCGTGAAACGCGTGAGATGGATCCTCATTCCGCGCGAAGTCATTTCGCGCGCGAGCTCCCTCAGTCCACGCGGAGTCATTCCACGCGCGGACTTTGCATTTCACCTCGCATGGTCTCGCTAGCGGGCCGAATGTTTGTGAACTTAAAAGGAAACTTGAGCTCGCCGACTGATACAGACCAAGGATGTAATTAATATTTACATAGACAATTACTGTCCAGTAAAATATTAATTTAGGCATAAACATTGCCCCCCAGCCTCGAAGTCATGAATCTCAAGAATGACTGAAGAGGGTTATGTTCATGCTGCTCCAAAGCCACTGGATTGGCTTGGGTCATAAGATGGGTGTGAGTGAACAAGCCACAAAGCATTGCAGCGAAATCGTTATATGGCCCGCCTAGGCACCTTGGACTTCAAATGCATTCGCCAGATCTTCTGCTTTTTCAAAAGACATGGTACATTGTACATCCCGCGAGCGAATGTAGCTCGCATGGATACAACTTAACTGGTGCAGACTCTTGTGTTGACCAGACTCCAAAAATGGCTCCTCGCGAATCTTGGCAATGGCGAGCCAACTCTTTAATAAGCATGGAGTGATATTGGCCATATACTTCGCTACCCCCCTTGCGCGAACCAATCAGAAACAGGCAAAAAGTTCGGTGAACGGCCTAATAATGCTGGCGAACCAACTTCCATGTGCTTCGCTGCGAACCAGTAAGAGACAACAAAGTCGTCGGCACTCTGTAGATGAAAATTTTTCTAAAGTCCATGCACTTCGCGAGCTGTGGGCGTGGCACATGGTCATGTACCTCGCTGCCCACTAGCGCGAACCAAAGAGAAGGATCGGCAATCTCAAGAATGGCTGCATAAAGGTTGTGAATACTTTGAAAACTTGGAGGCCATAGGGATTGGCCTAAATAATAACTAAGACACTTGAAGAAAGTCTAAGTCTGAACTAACTGGAACATATGTTTTCGTCCCAATGTGCCCCCAGTTTTGATGTATGTCCGTCGATGCTTGAAAAGAATGAAGGACATCAAAACTTTAGTATGCCCCCTCAGTGAGGAAGGCGGGCTACGAGGTTATGAAAACACTTTGAAAAAGGCAACGTGCGAATCCGCGCGTCTCCTGACCTGTCTGCATTCAAACTGCCATAAGTCTCTCCAGGAATGGAGGAATGACGAACCGTAAAATCCTTTGGAACGTATACATCCAGGGCTTTCTGTTGATGTAAGGCGCGCCAACTAGTTCTTCCTGGATCAGTCCAGTTTAATCGGCAAAGTCAATTGTTCGGTAGTGGTTGTTGCACCTTTCAGCATTGTAGTCTGTCTTGACTTCGCTGGCAGCAACTCAAGGCATATGGAATGCCTATTGACGTCAAGCCTCAGGGATAGGCTCCTAAGTAAAGGTCAAGCCTGATATAGGCAAGAACATTGTCCTGCATTTCAGCAAGACCAAGGATCTCTTTTTGTATTTTTCTCTTTTTTTTAATGCGAAAAAGAAAGAAACTGAAAGTAAACGGAAGTAAAAACTGAATGAAAAGCTAGGAGTGATGAAGAGATCATAGCTTGATTAGTGATCCCTCGTTAGGCCACGGGGGAGGCCACCAATGCTTCACTCCAAGTCTCGAATTTATCATGCTTCCAACGTGAGACTGCTGCTGTTGAAACTCTCCAAGTGTTGAGCAGAGTTGTCCCGCGTCAACAACTTGAAAACTTAGGCAAGGAATTTCGCAAGGTACGTCTCGTTGCCCCCTACGCATCTTTGTTGCCTGACCAAACATGATTTTCAACTGCATTCTCATGGATCGTATGCTGTTGAGGTCTGCCTTATCACCTACTACCATGTCGTAATGCATGGAAAGACTCCAAGTATATTGGAATGTGCAACCGCGGACTGGCCAGGGGATGTCACCAAAACATATGTAGTTAGGCGTGTCATGATCACGGTTTGGCGGAGCGGACTGAGTCATCTCGCTGGTGACCACAAGATTGGCGATGTGAACCTTTAGGAACAACAGACTCCGCCAGCCTTGGTGCCCTCGCGTGTGCATGTTGAAAAGGAAACTCAAGAGGTCCATCATCAGTTCGCTTGTCATGGATCGATAGAGAGAGCAGGCGAGCTCCGCCTTGCCCCCCATACGGCTGACCTGTGTCCACGTATACATCTCGCATGGGGCAGTTGGCATCTTGGCGGTTGTAGTTCGCTATCATGCGAAGTTGTGGTTCGCCATCATCATTTGTGCGCGAACTACTTTCTGCTTCTAAGATGGACTGTTTTGTCCTATCTTCCGGTTCATTTTTCTGAGGAACAACGTGCGAGATGGATTTATTATCCATAACCTCGCCGGCCTCAACCTCAGGCTTTTTGTCGCGTCCAGTAATTGGACAAATCTTGATTTGATCATGCCCTTGATCACGATGGTTAACTAAAGAAGATAGGTGAGCTCCGCCTTGCCCCCCATGCATCTGACCTGTGTCCATGTATACATCTTGCATGAGGAAGCTGGCTACTTGGAAGTCGTGGTTCGCCATCTTGCAAAGTCGTGATTCGCCATCAGTGTGCGAACCGACTTCTTCTTCAAAGATGGACTGTTCTGTCCTATCTTCGGGATTCTTTTCCTGAGGAAAAACGTGCGAGATGGATTTACTATCCATAATCTCGCCGGCTTCAACCTTAGGCTCATTGTTATTGATTGACAAAGTGGTTCCCTGTTTGGACGTGGGTCCGCTTAAAGGAAGTCCTTCACCATTAGATTGACTGCTAGGCAGTGCAATCTTCTTGTGCAAGACGTTCGGGATTTGCCCCGACTTTTGTTGGATCTCGTTTCTTTTGGCCTGTTCAGCAAGGCCGTCTACCTTCCCAGCGAGGTCAATGACATTAGTTATCAAACTCTGGATCTGTCTCGTGAGCTGTGCGAACATCTGGAAGACTTGCTCCATAGACGAAGCAGAGTCTGTGTCTTGGGTCGGCTGAGAGCCTACCATGGCGGCCTCACTTCCCTATGGTTAATCGCTTGTACCTCTGGTCCCACTAGGCGTGCCAAATGTTTTGGCCACGATCCTCAGCGTGCGGAGCCGAGGTGAATAGCGAACAAAGAGATAGGAGGAGTTGCGGGCGTGCCACCTCGTGGACGGGGCTTGATTTCTTGATCAGGCGAGCGGAGTTCCAGGTGCCATCTCAGATGAGGAATTTACAGCACAAGCGGTCGATACTCACAGCGGGGTGAGCAGAGCAACTATAGGGATGCTTCCGAGGAAACGAGGTCGAGTTCCGGAGAGCTCTGAAGAATTCTAGGCGGCGAGGCGCTTAGAATCAGGGCTTTGAAGAGGCTTCAAAGGGGGTTGGCTCCTGGGAGCGCTGGAGGTTTTCGACGGGGTCGAAGGGTTTTCAACTTGGTTGAAGGTTGTTTGTATTTGTCTTTGCTTGATTGATTGTCTGTGTGTTGCTTCAGCAGGGAAGCAGCAATGAAGCTCCTGGGAGCGTAGGTGATTCGACTGGGTCGAGGGTTTCAACTTGGTTGAAGGTTGTTGTTCTGTATTTAAGATATTGTGTAGAGAGAGAGAGAGACCGATCTGTAAGCCGTGGAGCTTCTTTATATAGTGGGAGAAAGAGAGTCCGCCGCGAAAAAGATAGGAGAGACGTGTTAGACTGCAACGTGAAGCACAGAAGAACTGTTCATCCCATGCAGACCAATCTGCATGTGACACGTATCCAGCTCGCATAGTTCATTTAGAATAGGACAATGCTTCTGGAGTGCCTCTCAACTGTAGAGTCTCATGCGGACTGAAATGAGGAATAGTCTTATCCCGCGGGGTGCTACAGTCCATGTAGAAGACAAATAACTCGCACGAACCGCGGACTTTATAGCTCAATTCTACCTCGCAGGCTATTGTAGCTCGCGGGCCAAAATAAGCCTTTTTAATTGATAAGGGCCACAAGGATTGGCCCAAAGCGTGTCAAAGACTGTAAAAAGTCCAAAACGATTAAAAGTTTCGCGCGGACTCCGCGTATGCTTTCTTTTGCGCTAGCTCGCGAACCATTTCGCCAATGCCTAGACGCAGTCCGCCTCGCCTGCTCTAATGTCAAATTCCATGCACAACATTCCGTGTGAAAAGCGCGAGATGGATCCTCACTCCGCGCGAAGTCATTTCACGCGCGAGCTCCCTCAGTCCGCGCGGAGTCATTCCACGTGCGGACTTTGCTTTTCGCCTCACATGGTCTCGCTGGAGGGCCGAATGTTTGTGAACTTAAAAGGAAACATGAGCTCGCCGACTGATACAGACCAAAGATGTAATTAATATTTACATAGACAATTACTGTCCAGTAAAATATTAATTTAGGCGTAAACAATTTTTCTTGGAGCTGGACCCCGCATGATTTATTTCGGGTTTTAGGATGAAATTCGGGGTAGGTCCTGACAGTTTTACTCTCATAGTAAAAGTGCAATATCTTGGGATGGACGTAGACAGGAAATTTACCGAACCACATTAAATCTTGTGTCAACTGTTTTTTTCATCCTAGTTTGTTATTTTGTTTTATTGTGGTGTTGTCGGGTGTGTCTATTTCTGAATCTTGGTTCATTCGTGGGGTTAAAATCCCAACAACAATGGACTATTAGGCGGCCAGCCCAGCCCGCCTAGGAGGCTAGGCACTCTCGCCTTGTTTGTCACTCAATCTAGTTTGCATGCCAGCTCCAATTGAATATAGATTTTGACTAAACTGGAACGTTACATATGCATGCAGCATGCTGATAAGCATTTGTGCTTGTATTGGAAGTCTAGTAAAGAAGTTGAAATCAAACAGACGCACACAGCACATAATAAGTGACGTAACATGTAAAGAACTTGGAATCAAATAGACACAAACAGAAAGTGACACAAACACAGGAATATCATGTATATGACTGATCTAATTAATATATTCCTGTCGACTCCTCTTCTCATGCAGGTATCAATTGCAATGTCCAGAAAATGCGTAAGTTTCTCATATTTGCTGAAGATTCCTCACCACAAATGGAGAAGTTTCTCATATATATATATATATGACCGATCAGAGACCGGCGTCCGTGAATTAACAAAGTTGCGGACGTGTTACATGTCAGGCGTGCAATTAACTTCACTTTAGTGTGGGTCCCCCACTCATCTCCTCTCCGCTCTGTTTTAACAAACCACCCACAATGATTCTCAACTCTTGCCGGTCAGGGTTTTCACGAAAATCTGCATGGTTGCGATTGAATCAAGAAAAGATGAAGAAATTCAGAGAGACCTAGAGAATAGAGATGCGTTTTTGTGATGAAGACGAAGACAAGAGGGGCTCTATATATATATAGAGTTGAAATGGCCAACTACATGTAGACCTCCTATTCAAATTTGAAGACCTTAAACCATGTTATCAAGGTAGTAAGAGTCTAGGTGTGAAACCCCTATAACTGATGTTAATTGGAGTTAAATCCTAATTTATTCTTGTGGCCAAGGGGAAAGAAGTGTTTTGACGTGATCCTTTAGCGCGAATTAGCTTCTAGGCCTGAAAAACATTTGAGGATACCGTCGTTAATACTCTTTAAAAAAAAATAAAAAAATTGAAGACCTTAAGGGAGGAGGAGTCTCAAGAAGCCAAAAACTCAATGTATTTAGAGTCCTAGGAGGATCCGAAATATTGACTGAACCACGTCATGTCCGAATTTGAGTTTTAATAGTCGAATTACATGGAGAAGGATAATCGTTTTTTCGCGTTAGTTTGAATTCTGCTGATTTTTCTTTTCGAAACCTAAACAAAGAAGGAGAAGAACTGCATGCGCCTAACATTTAGTGTACTAATAACATGTTTTACTTGGAATGAAATGAAATAGTTATAAAGTTAATCAAATTCCCGTTTTCTAACACATAAGGATATTGAAATGATTATTGATCAAAGTATTCATGCGTTTACTAAAACGTAAAGAAATCAGAATTGTCATATGTCCTACCTTATTTGAATCGATTCTTGACCATTCTACTTGTGCCTATTTCATGAATTTCATGATTATTTTCTATTTGAAGTAAGTAAAAGTATCGTTATCTTTCAATTGTATGATTTGATAATCACATCCTAACAATATTCTGGATTACTGTTGGGCTGAGGGCTTTATCAAAAACTATTTGGGCCTTATCTTCCAATGCACACGTCGTCACTCGTCACACCAGAGTGACCAGACTCGTTGGTAGCAGTACGAATTCTGAGATGATCGAAAAGGAAGCAGACTCTACTGCAAATTTGAAAACAAAACTATCAGCACAAGCATACTGAATGAATGATCTGAAAGCTTCAAATAGAAGAAATGGGTGACGCTTTGTTTGAGCTGGAGAACAATCTCAGGTCCAAACAGGTAGAACCCTCAACTCATATTTCAACAAAGTTTTGATCTTTCACCAAAATCCCTTAAACCCAATTCACATTTTGCCCAATTGGTGTCAGAAATCTCATGTTTTTGTGGGTTTGTGATATTCACAGGCGAAGTTGACGCTTGATGAAACAAGGGTTCTTTCAGCTTGCAAGTCCAAGGCTATGAGAGAGTTCACATTCGGAGGTCTTGCCGCTGGTCTTGTAGCTTGGACAGGTGGTCTTTTGTCTTTTTTTACTGTGAATTTGTTGATATGAACACTTTTGGTATGAACATTTTCTATTACAAGCTTGCAAACCCCAATTTTGATTGTCAAAGGAAAACAGAAGTTAGAAACTCTCTTTAGTTTGGGTCATGTTCAAGTACTTTCAACAATATGCTTCTGTTTTTCATAGAGAAAGATTGGTTCTAAAGTATTTGACTAGTGATCTTCTCTCGGTTTAAAGCAGTTATAAGGAAATCTTTATAGCTGACAACAATAGACAGAATCATATCATGCATCCCATCTATCGAATCATGTACTATGATAGTTGATGTACAAATCACTCGACTAATGTTAATACACATTCTTTTTCTGTTTTGGGCTTTACTCTGACAAGTTTAAGTAGAATACTGGTAGTTCTGCATTTCAATTTACATGGTTTTAATTGCTTGCACATTTCCTGGTTTAAAAGAACTCAACTACTTTCTGGATATTAGTTTCGTAGAGATTCCTTTTTCACTCCATTGAGCAAGCAAGCTGCTTAATTATATGTTAGAATATGTTTGCGCGAAAGTTTCTGGTACTCATTTTTGTATCCATTCCTTTCTCTAAATCTTAATTCCATTGTGGCAGCATCATCAAAGCTGAGTAAGATGATCCGACTTAACATTTCAGGAGGTAAAGTAAACTCTCATCATGCCCCACCCCGTAATTCTATCAAGCTACAATTTTTGTGTATTCAGATCAATTGTGTTGTGCATATCTGGCCCCCATCCTTATATTGTTCTATTGTATGGGATTTTATCCCGGGTCTCTAATAGGATAGGGCAAGCACTGCTTCTTTCTTTGTCTTGATCGTAGCTATGTCCACATTTGCATGAAGTTTGACCCATATGTAGGAGCTGCTGCTATTTTTGGACTGTGGAGATTTTCTAGAGCCTTAGATTCATGTGTTGAACATATTCTTGCACTGCATGGGAGTCGGATGCAGGCAGAGTTGGCAACTATGTATGTCACTTACTACTTTCTATAATCTGTGACGAATCTTCACTTTGAGCATTATTCTGAAATAAACTGATTATTCTCTAGAAACTATGAATAGTCATTCTGCTGACATTAGCCAAGGATCCAATAGTTGTAATTGGGAGGAGATATTAATTTAGATAATGTAAACTTTCAGTTGTTTCAATTACTTATTACATCAAAGTAAATATCAGGCCTATGTCTAAAAGGAAGTAACACTTGAGTTGGAGTTGCAACAATCTAAAGTGTTAAAAAAGAAGAAGATGTTGATAGTCGATGAGTGTAAAGAGGGAAGTGAAGCAGAAATAGCCTGTTAGCATGGTTGGTAGGAGTAGTTGCTTTTACTAGAATAAAAAATCACCCTAGCTCACAACCGATTATAATCTAGCAGTTGCAGTTCAGTTTGTTAAGTAGTGTAAATGGGAATTGTAATCTTAGATTCTAAATAATTATCTTCTGTCAACTTTGAGACGTCGAACTACATTGTTACTAACCAGCGCTCTGCCCTCATTTATGAAATTAGTAAGTAGCAGAAAAATGCCTGATACAGAAATAAACTCAATTTTCTATACAACATTGCTTCTATTACCTGACAACATCACCTTTTCCCATATATTCCTTAAGTTGTAAAGCAATACAGTTTAACACTTGAAAATTTCTACTGCTTCAATAGCTTGGTCATCGTTTTTATATCTCTCCAAGCATGAAGAAGTGTATTTCTTTTAAATAACCAATGTTGCTCCCTCCCCTTGCTCCATTTAAATTATTTGACTGATTGTGATTCAAATCACAGAATGGTGACAAAATATCAGAATGATCGTCAGAGGATGCTGCTTGTCTCTAAGCAGTTCTATTGTGAGGAGGTTTTTGATGATTCAACATCAGAACACCCGAAAATAAGGTGGCGTTATCGTAATTACTTCAGTGATAATATTGCCCTTGCTCAAAGAACACATGATAGGGACTCCTACAGCAACTCTCCAGATGATTCGGACAGTGTCTCCCATGGTGACTATCAAGATTCCTTTGATGGTGATTCCGGAGACACCCAAAGTGGCATCCAGACCGTCTCTAACAAAAGACGCATCAATTTTGACCCTAGACGAGTTCCTGTAAGTCTTCTTCTCTGTCATGTATTTTTTTAATGGATTTGCTCGACTTTTATTCCTGGATCAGAGTACATTGAGCTTAAACTACTTTTGATGAAATTAATTATTATAGATTTCGTAATAGGAGCAAAGAAGAAGGATTCTAGTTTTGCAGAAATTTGTGTTTCATTTCAAGTCATTATCAAGAAATTACGTTTACTTAAAAAACAGTCGTAATAGGAGCAAAGAAGAAGGCTTCTAATTTTGCAGAAATTTGTGTTTCATTTCATGTCATTATCAAGAAATTACGTTTACTTAAAAAACAGTATGTGCAGATTAGTATTCATATGGTAGAACATTTGGTTTACTAAACAATTTGAAATTCCATAAATAATGAGCTGAAATCAGCTGTCAATAGTATTATAATAGGGGGGGTCATTTTACTTGCACATTTGGAAAGACTTCTTTGTATAGATATCTGAATAATAATGAGGAAGTGGCTTCTACTTTTTATTGCTTATGATGATAAAGTCCTCACTCTGCTTGTTCTTATTATAGATGAACTCCAATGTTGGTGCACCCGCAGACCCTTTTGAAGATATATTTGGTTATCAATCACCAAAGGAGGAGATTCAGCTTCCAGACACCTCTAGTATTTCCCCAAAAGCACAGGCTCGTAACCATAGACGATCTCACCGCAAGCGTCGTGCTCATCATCAGGAAGACTTATCAAACCTGCAACATGTGTAGCTGTGAGTTGAATTTGATAGACCTTTGGAGAATTCTGATTTACTTTATCCAATGTTTTATGAGCTTGAAAGCCTTTAATAAAGGGTATCTGCTTGAAATACAATAGTATGAGGCAAGCCATTGTCAGTTTTATGTTGCTGTGAAATTATTGATGTATCATTGGTTGATTTACATTCACCTCTTCAGACACTTATGACATGTGCTTCAATAAGATTACTGGAAAGCTAGTATTGTGATTATATTGCAGCTATCTATCTCATGGTCACCATAGTCCCCATAGGACACTAAGCCTTTAATTTCTGTGTTAAAATCATTTCTTCTTCTTTTTATTTTTGTCTTTTTATTTGAAGGAAACAAAAAGGAACAAATGTAAACGTGTTCAGTGGTGTATAATTGTGTTGGTTTGTCTTGTCACACACCACCAAGCATTTGCAATGAAAGGAGCAGCAACCAGTGTCTGGCAACGATGTAACCCCCCCCCCCCCCCCCCCTTCCCAGAAGAGTCACGGAACCTTCATCTTCTGTCTTCTTATGTAGCTGTATAGAACATATACGTGCCTGACAAAAGTATACAATATCCATACGAAATTAGACACGGCCGGTTAAAATCTAGAGGCCAGGGGTGTTGTCGGTGAAATTAAAACAGTAACATGATCTCGAACCTAAAGTTAGACTGGGCAAACTGAAAATAATCTAATACTCATAACAAAAGTATGCAATACCAATACATTCTAATAAGAATTGAAATTTGGTTAGTCCTTCTGGTTTGAAGTCGACATATGTGTAGTCCTTTTGGTTTTATTTTAATCTGAATAGTCCTTAAAATCATGATTTTTCATCCAAATAGTCATTTATGACAATTTTCTCAGTTAAAGGCCATAAGGATTATTTAGATAAAAAATCATGACTTTAAAGACTATTCAGATTAAAATAAAACCATAAGGACTATTTGAATGAAAAATCGTGACTTTAAGGACTATTCATATTAAAATAAAATCATAAGGACTAAACAGATATCGACTTCATACCATAAGGACTATACAATATTTTACCCTTCTAATAAAGACCACTAAGTTGAAGACTTATTCGTTTCACCCATTTTTCGATCTCATATTCATATCTCGACCGTCTAGTTTGTAGATATATATGAGTAGATCATCTCTACAAATTTTCCCAGAAGAGTCACGGAACCTTCATCTTCTGTCTTCTTATGTAGCTGTATAGAACATATACGTGCCTAACAAAAGTATACAATATCCATACGAAATTAGACACGGCCGGTTAAAATCTAGAGGCCAGGGGTGTTGTCGGTGAAATTAAAACAGTAACATGATCTCGAACCTAAAGTTAGACTGGGTAAACTGAAAATAATCTAATACTCATAACAAAAGTATGCAATACCAATACATTCTAATAAGAATTGAAATTTGGTTAGTCCTTCTGGTTTGAAATCGACATCTGTTTAGTCCTTTTGGTTTTATTTTAATCTGAATAGTCCTTAAAATCATGATTTTTCATCCAAATAGTCATTTATGACAATTTTCTCAGTTAAAGGCCATAAGGATTATTTAGATAAAAAATCATGACTTTAAAGACTATTCAGATTAAAATAAAACCATAAGGACTATTTGAATGAAAAATCGTGACTTTAAGGACTATTCAGATTAAAATAAAATCATAAGGACTAAACAGATATCGACTTCATACCATAAGGACTATACAATATTTTACCCTTCTAATAAAGACCACTAAGTTGAAGACTTATTCGTTTCACCCATTTTTCGATCTCATATTCACATCTCGACCGTCTAGTTTGTAGATATATATGAGTAGATCATCTCTACAAATTTTCATCCAAACGGAAAATCTTTAAGTCATTTATAAATGTGATTCACCAATTATAAACTTGAACGGCTCTTGTTTAACAGATTTAGATCGTCTATTGATTTGATTTAGTTCGATCCTTTAACGATTATCAATTTGGCTGAAAATGTGTAGAATTGATCTACTAATATAGACCTAAAATTTGAACGATTGAGATGGAAAAAATGTAATTGAAAAGTGTGTGCAATTAAACGATTAATGAGAAAGTCTGCAACTAGTCCTCAACTAATCCCTGGATATTTTATCTATGTTGCCTTGTTGTTTAAATTGATACTTATGTCTTTTCCTTTCGTTAAATGTAAATATCCGTAGCGCAAGAGGGAAGAGGGAACCCTTTGGACATTTTTTTTGGCCGATTCAAGCTATAGATATAGCTTATTTCACAATATTAAGTATGAAAGGCTTTAGATGTCCACAACTTTCTTACTTACGAGCATATCTAACCGATTAGTTAATTGGTAGCTCAAATCTTAAATCAAAAGCTTTGGTTTCGAAGTTGGTAATACATATAACCAATTCAAACCAATCAAGTGACAGCTCTACTTTTGAGGGAAAAGACAATGATTGGGCTGCGGTTAGGCCTAGGCTGGCTTCCTTTAGGATTTTAGACTACTGCTAATTTAGTTGTTTCATTTCTAGTAAATCCCTACAATTTCATAGAGATATGCACTTTTGTGCCACTTTTATGTGCATGTATTATTTGCGTGGTTTAGCTTTAATGAGCGTCAATGAGTTTTAGAAGTTAAAAGTGTGGTGTAATTATATATATATATATATATATATATATAGTGTGGTGTAATTATATATATATATATATATATATTATTTGTCTATAGGACAATTAAACGTAAAGCGGCTATTGCGACCTTTAAATTTGCTCAATATACATCTTGTTTTGGCCACGATCCTCTGCGTGCGGAGCGGAGGTGAACAGCGAACAAAAAAAAAGGGGGAGTGTTGCGGGCGTGCCACCTCGCGGACGAGGAAAAGATTGATTGCGTGCGCTTGACTTCTTGATCAGGAAAAAAGAGTTCTAGGTGCCACCTCAGATGAGGAATTTACGAGCACAAGGCGGTCGATACTCACGGCGGCGTGAGCAGAGCAACTATAGGGAAGATTCCAAGGAATCGGGATGAGTCCGGAGGGCTCTGAAGAATTCTAGGCGGCGGTGCGCTTAGAATCGGGGTGTTGAGAGTGTTCGCTTCAACGGGGAAGCGGAAACAAAGCTCCTGAGAGCGTTGGAGATTCGACTGGGTCGACGGTTTCAACAAGGTTGAAAGGTTTTGTTCTGTATTTTGTTTGAATGAGTTGTGTGAGTGTTTTTTTTTGAGAGAGAGAGAGTCTCTTCTGTAAGCTTTCGTGTTCTTTATATAGTGGGAGCTATCCTTGCCGCGAACGAAAGACAATTAGAATCCCTATTAGACTCTGCAACGTGAAGCATAAGAACACTATTCCTCTCATGCAGACCAATCTGTATGTGACACATATCCAATTCACACAATCCGCATAGGATAAGGTCTGGACTCCCATGCGAAGCGGAATTAAAAGTAATCTTTATCCCGCGGGATATCACAATCCATGTAGAAAACTAACTCATGAGAACCGCGAACTCTATAGCTCATTTTCACCTCGCGGGCTATTGCAGCTCGCGGGCCAACATAAGACTTTTTAATTAATAAGGGCCACAGAGATTGGCCCAAAGTGTGTCAAAGACTGTAAAAAGTCATAAACGATTACAAGCATTCGTGCGGACTCCGCGTATGTCTACCTCGTGAACTAGCGAATCAGTTCGCCAGCGTGTCTAGATGCATTCCACCTCGCCTAAGCGAAGTCAACAAGTAATTCACCCCGCGCGAAGGCATTCCGCGCGAAGCGCGCAAGATCCTCACTTCGCGCGAAGTCATTTCGCGCGCGAGCTCTGTTTTTGTCTAAAAGCGCGCGAGATTTGTTAGTCCGCGCGGAGTCATTCCGCGCGCGGACTTTGCAATCCATCTCGCGTGGTCTTGCTGGCGGGCCATTATTTGTAAACTTTAAAGGAACTTGGGCTCGCCGGCCAACATAGACCAAGAACTTAATTAATATTTACATAGCTAGTTATTGTCCAGTAAAATATTAATTTGAGCGTAAACATACATCTCATTCTCTCTATACCTCTATTTTACTTTTAAATACAAGCATTTTCTTATTAGATCTCCTTTCAAATTCCTAAAATAACCTTATTTATGTAATTCACATATATATTAATATATTACTTATTACATCTCTTATTTACTCACTATACCTTCAATTCTTTTTTTCTTTTTTTTTTCTTTTTGCATGTGAACATCCATTCCTAACTTCCAAACTTTAATTTTTTTTCCTTTTTCTTTTTAACGCAAACCTCCATTCCCAACCTTGATTTCTTAATTTTCCTTATTTTTTGTATTTTTTTTATTTTGCATAAAATGTCACTAGACATTCATTTTTTGATCAAATTGTAAGAAATAATTTTCAATGACATCAATTTTTGAGAAAAGTTCATTCAAATCATGAAGAATACCTATTCTCTTAAATATTAAAAAAAAGGATTGTGTCTCAAATTTTATTTATCGATCATTTAACGAATGTTCTTGCATGAACTATTTTATATTTTTGTTACTTTTGTATTTCTATTTTACATATACTATTTTTGTTGTAAGTTTATATTTTTTGTTTTTATACTCATGATGATAAATTATTTTAATAATTGATAGATCATAATTTGTAAAAATATTATTATATTTTTCTCTTTTTTTATAATAATTGATAGATCATAATTTTTGTAAAAAAATTTCATTTTGTAAATGCATGTGACATGTATGATAATATAAATATATAAATACTTTAATAAGTATTTGGTAAAACTAGAAAATAAAAATCAATAAGGAAAATAATAAAATGCAATCTATTATGGCATTATTATTGAATTTGAAAGTTTAAAAAGAATAAATGTAATATTACTTTTTGTTTAATCAGTGTCCTTAATAGTCATTATGTAAAATAATAAATATGTCATTTAATAATTCATAATAGAGTGAGACCAAATAGGCAAATTTGGAGATCTCAATAACCGCACTCTTAAACGTATGCAACTCCCAAAGTCTAAAGACCATGGTCTAAACATCACCCGTTCGGTAGCATTCTCTACACAACGCAAGGTTTACATTGATTGTATAGAATTGTTAACAAGTGATATTTTTATTATTAGGCTACGTATTCTGAGTTAATTAATTAAGAAAAATATGCACTTGTTATGTACATATCATTTAGCCTAACTCTGTATGATGCGGTACAATTCTCTTTGCAAAGCCAGTTTCAGAATTTGCCAATTTAGTAATATTATACATCGATTGTCATATCTACCGATCCCATAAACAAAGCACCAACACGTATTCTTTTCTCTTTTTGCTGCTTCGCTGGGAAAAGCCGGAAGATCATCTAATCTCCTGGTCATGCATTTGTTTCAGTAGGAAAATGTTTAGAAGTAGTTAAATCATAGTTCCTGATTAAGGATGTGGGAGCTCGATCGTATTTACGTATCGGCTGGTTGAATATTAGAGACAATGATGGGAGATTGGTATTCTATTCATCTATTGTATATTTTGACTTGTTTCAAATCTAAAGACCATCACGACCATAATGAATCATTTGTGTTTCAAGGTGAATATATGCATTTTGCAGAATAATGTGAGGTACGCAGTGATAATAAACAAGTGAGCTCGCACTTTTCTTTCCGAGAAACCTCCGCCGCCATCACAACATCCAACCTCGATTACGACCCCAGATCATACGCCCGAGCCGAAACAAATCCACTGCCTACCACCGCTTCCACGCAAACCGGAAGTCCTCCGCCAGACAAGGCAAGAACACGTACCATATGAAAAATGAAGAAGGAAGGAAGAAATGAGGTGCCTCCACCGGCTAAAAGTGCCAAGCCGCCGTCAAAAGAATCTAGAGCGACTCGCATCCTCATTCAAAGAAACGTATGTTTGGATAGTTGAAATATAACTACCATGTGTTTGTTTTTGCATATGGTTGATTTATTACAGTTCAGAAACTAATAAAACTTACATAAAAAAAATCCGAGAAAACAAGATAACCAATCTAAACAACAACCAAGATCATAGTACACTAAATGAAGAGATATATATTACATACTGGAGACAGCATCCACTGTTTATAGAATTAAGAATTGAAATTTGTTTAGTCCTTATGGTTTGAAGTTGATATATGTTCAGTCCTTGTACTTTTATTTTAATCTGAATGGTCCTTAAAGTTACGATTTTTCATACAAATGACCATTCCGTCAATTTTCTCAATTAAATTGCTGACATAGCTGTTAAAACTTACAATGTCTTTAATGGCCACGTCAGTATTCTAACAGAAAAAATTTACTGAATGACCATTTGGATTAAAAATCGTGACTGAATGACCATTTGGATTAAAAATCGTGATTTTAAGGACTATTTAGATGAAAAATCGTAACTTTAAGGACCATTTAGATTAAAATAAAAGCACAATGATTGAACAGATGTCGACTTCAAACCATAAGAACTATACAATATTTTATCCTAGAATTAAATAACAAAGCATTTGAAACTTCACTTGGATACCTATTTTCTCATGAGCATCCACACTGGCCTCGTTTGGTTCGCGGAAAGTAATTATCAGGAAAAGAAAGTTGTTCCTTTCCTGCGTCCTACATTTGAGAACGCTGAAATAAAATAAATATTTTCCTAAAAGTTGGAAAAATGCAAGGAAAATTGGATCCTTTTAAAATCCATATGAACAATTTTCCCATCTCATTTTTTTACATTTATTACTCATAATTTATTATTTTATTATTTCAACTAACAACTTTTTAGATGATTTTCCTTGTGTTAATGTGTTAACGGAAAGTCATTAAGAAATTTCATTTCTCTTTTCTTTCCATTCCCATAAGAAACACAAAAGAATTACTTTCATTTCCGCAAACTAAACAAATCTTCAAAAAAGTGCTCTAAAGTTGCTAGTCTATTGGTCATAAAATTAGTTTATCTAAAGACATGTTTGAAAGAGACAAACTGAAAGCAGCCATGTCCAACCGGTTAAGAAACAATCCATGACAAGAAGAACAGCGGTAGAAGTCAGAAACAAGCCCTCGATGCTCAAGAAACGCCCATGATCAAACAAAACACCGATACGTTGCCGAAGGACCCTAAAATCATGGGTGACAATCCTAACTCTACATAACCTTGAGTCCTTTTTGAGTCCTTGAAATGGCTCAAAATCATAAAATGGCTAGAATTGCAATATTTGGATAAAACAAGGGTGCATTCTTATAATATATATGTGCAGAGACATATGGGCTTCTGTAGCCACTGAAATTACCAGAAAAGGAGATTTCATAAAAACCAGCTCTGCCTTCCTCTCTCACCAACGTCAATCGCCCCCAAATCTCTAACATTAAAAACAAATTCTTTTCCTTTCTCTGCGGATCAATTCCTCTCAGCAAGCAAGAAAGAATTCCCCCTTCAATTTTCTAGGTTTCCCAATCCAAACCAAACCCAAAAATCCCCCAATCTTCTTTCCCACCACCAATCCTTTATGATTCTCCCTTCCAATAAAAACAACAACCCAATCACGATTTTGATTCCCACCCAACTTTTCACAGCATCTTTGCTATTACCATTAATCTTGACCCTATCTATTTCTCTATCTCTCTTCCCCATCTTCTCCATTGAAGCCAAAGCCATGAAGGTCCATCCCATCCCCAAGAGACGCAACATCTCCATCCAATACCATTCGAGAAACCCACTTTCCGAAGCTCAGGCCCTTCTGGGTCTCACCCACAACCACAAGAAGCTCCGCCGTCTCCCCCACGTCTTCAGCCGCGTCCTCGAGCTCCCCTTCCGCTCCGACGCCGACGTCATCATCGAGGAGAATCCTGACTGCTTCCGCTTCGTCGCCGAAACGGAGAGTGTCTTCGGCGACGATGTGAGGGCCCACACGGTGGAAATTCACCCCGGTGTGACGAAGATTGTGGTCAGGGAGAGTGGGGATGAGGCGGAGCTGACGTTGGATGAGCTGGAGCTTGATATGTGGAGGTTCCGGCTGCCGGAGTCGACTCGGCCGGAGCAGGCGAGAGCGGTTTTTGTGGATGGGGAGCTGATTGTGACGGTGCCGAAGATTGAAGGGGTGGAGAATGAAGGGGGAGAGGGTTTCAGAGGAGGTATGGGAAATCGGCTTGTGCTTGTACAGTGATGATAAGTTTAATTTATGCTGTTTTTTTTTTTGTTTTTTTAAATTTCGGGTAATAAGTGTTAGTTGTTCTGATGGAGCTGGATCTAGTACTCGATTTAGATTTCGAGGGCTCTTTGGAACTAGTTGTTGTATGCTGCTTTTGTTCAATGAAGGAATGTTGGCTTTTAATCATGGTGCAATGGCCTTGTTTCGATTTAGCTGATTTTGTGCTGCTTTTTTGCATGTGGTGATAATGTTCATACTCGGTTTTAGGATGGCTTTGAGTTTCGATGGCAGGGTTAGCTCAATACTAAGGCGTGAGATCAGATGAGTGTAGTTTGTTTGCATCTTGTTTTAGGCAATGTAGTGCTTTGTGGTTGGGAATTATTTGCTCCTTATGTGAATGCTGTGTGCAATATGGCTCAAAAGACAACCTTTAGAGGTTATTCATTCACCTACTTTTAGACCTTACAGGTTCCTTCATAATTCATCATATACTCGGTTCTTTTCAGTCTAAATATATAGTCGAGAAATTTACTATTTATCACCATATTCCAAGTAATCATTCTGGCATTGGCTGAGTTCTTAATATGTAGTCTTTTTGCAGCAGTTTAGTTATTTTATCCAGTGATTGATATTCTGCTCTTCAGTTGACTCTATGTTGTGCCTTCAACCCCTAATCAAAACCAAGTTCAGTATGTTTGGTGAAGTAAATATCTTCTGAGCTGGTTCCAACACCAAGAATCAATTCCTTTAAGTGGTTACGGAAATAAGATATTTGATGGCTAAGTTCCACAGGGGCATATGGATGATACAATTAGTGGGTCTCGATATGGTTTTCTTTTCAACCTTGTTATCCATATACGTACAATTTCATAGGGCAGTGGCTCTTTTTTCCTTTCAATTTCAGCAAGAAAATGGCCAGCTCTTAGCACTTCAAAATCCAGTAATATGTAACAATACAGCTCTACACTCTATCCTGTGTGATCATTCTTGTGTTAGGATCTCTCTTTATCCTTCCCTGTGATGTATATGTAGGAGACTGATACTGTTAATTTCCTTGCTGATCATTCTTGTTGCATCTGATTTCCTGCTTCAGTTTACTTCCCTTTCTTCCTCGCCATATTTTTGCATCCTTCTTGAACATTGCACTTGCTCAGAAGAAAATCGTTAAGAAGATGTGCTACTCTCTGCAATACATATCTGCACATTCATAAGTTTCCATAGAGGGACAGATTGCTGCCAGACTAACTGGGGCATAGGAGTTCGAAACTGAATTTGAGATAAAAAGCTCAGATCATCCTGAAAATTGGTTCATGCAGGTTTACATGTCTATCAAAAGGATTTTGATCTTTGCTTGGTCTAGCCAAATTTTCTGTTTTCTGTAATAAATGCACAACTGGTTAGGCCCCGATAGTAGAAATAATTCCACATTCGCTCATCACTTTCCAACTTTCCAACTTTCCAACTTCCCATCTCAGACAAGAATGACTACACTGGTGCAGCTGAAAATCAAATTAGAGCCGAAGTGAATTGCATCCATCCAATCTTGCATGCCTTTTAAGACAGACTAGTTGTATATCACAAATATGGGAAGCCATTTTTTGGAAAAATATTATTTTGAAACCTTAACAGAAAAGGCTGAAAGAGACTTGGGTTCGTTGCCTATGTGCATCGGACTATACCGGAGGGCAGACATGAAATCGGAAAGCTGAGTATCATCAAGACCCTCAGGAAACTGAGATTCAAATAGTTATAGACTTCCTTTCCCTCCCTGATTGTCAATTACCAGCTTTGTTCCACGAGTTTATAAATTCTGGTAACTTAGAGATGATTGACTTGTCTATGTATTGTGCATCCTGATGGCAGCAAATTTATTAGTGAAGACATTCACCATCTTGTTCAGCTCTTCACCATCTTGTTCAGCAGTTCCAACCTGTCTTCTTGAAACAAGTTTGGCGAAAGGCAAATTTCTTAGCTCATTGTTTTGCGAATTTCTTTAGGTCATTCAATTCCTGATTTAGCTGTTTGGAGGAGGGTGTTCTAGAGGATTTTCTTTGTAATTTTGTTTTTCTTAATCAAAAAAAAAAAAATCCGGATGGCAGCAATGCAACTATGTAAGGTCTAAACCAACATTTTGACAAGTTATCATCACGTTCATAACAATTTGCAAGTCATGTTAAACGAACAAAATAAATAAACAGTAAAATTACTGGACAAGCTAAAAACTAATGCATTTCTATCTCAAGGAACTGTTCCTGAATTTTTGTATATATGTACAGGAAACATACATGTATCTACCTTCTAATCAAATTAAGGAACTAACTAATTCCGCAAGTCCAGCCAGATACAATTGGAGAGTACAACTTCCTGTTCCAGACTTCGCTATAATTGACAAAATTTCTAACTTCCCAGTCAGGCAGCAACTCACCTAGATCAACAAAACAGACAAGAAACAAAGAACAAAGAACAAAGAAAGCACACTTTTCTTTCAATTACACTACTGCTCAAAAAAATGGGAAATTGCATACAAGAACACAGCTGCCAGATGCTTTGAACAGAGAAGCATTTACGAGATGATGTTTGATGCATACTTTCCTTGGAAACCCAATGATGGCTGATGCAAGAAACCACGAAATTCTTACACACTCCTTGAATGCATTCAGTTAGTCTCCTCAATCCCTCGGTCTATTCTCTCGCAGTTCTTGAGTTGACAACTAAGGATACAAACCACTAAGGAGCTCACAATCTACAAACCATTTCTTCAACAGGAACATCATTCTTTCTCTTGCCTGCTGGGCATGAAATTCCATCACCATGCAGCGGCTCATTCTACCAAACACGGTTACGCATATAAACCTTGGATAAGAGTGCCAGTACAATTACAAGAAAATTATAAAGGGCTGAAAATTGAAGTTTCATAACCGGGACAAGCATTCACTTCATTCCTCAACTTCAAAATTGAAGTGCTTTTTCAGGGTAGCTCTGGAAGTCTTTCCAAATCCAGAGGCTATCTGCTCCATCTCCTTGAGATTTGTGATTTCCCTTTTAATCTGCTTCACCCTGCTCAATACAATATCGAGTAAAGCATCAGGGTCGGTTGATGTGCGACGTGCCAGATCAGACTTCTCTTTCTCAAGCTGCTGATACAGATTACAAATATAGTTCTTCTGTGCAAGAAGTTTTTCCTCAACCACCTTATATTCAGACTCTTGCGAGCTCTTTAGTGCATGCAGAACCTGATCAACGTCTTCTGCGAGTTTTTGAGATTCAGAGCGATAATCAAAAGATGCAGACAGCAAATCTGAGCTTGGTTTACTGTTCAAGGGCTCCTGGTTTGTTGTCACTTCCATAGCAGTACTTTCATGATGAGAGCCATCTGTATTATAAATGAAAGCAGTCAATGAAGAGGGGAATAAAATGGTCACAGAGAGAGAGACAGAGAGAGAGAGTATACTGTACGATTAAAATAGATCCTTAGTGACAGTTCCTAACAGTACTAGTTCTCATCAAAACATATAATTATTTCATTTTATGGGGTGGAGTGGTGGTTACCGGTGGAAATAGCCGAGAAATTACCTTCCTGCTTCCAAATATCTTCAAGAGAAGTCCCATATTTGAGCTGGTAAATGTAGGAAATGGTTATACTACTGGTCTGTAACTACAAATGTGGACAATGATAAACAACTTAAAAGTATTTATTTTACCTTTGCAATAGCCACTTCAATACGTTTGAGCAACTCCTTAGCAATGGTTTTCCCGGAACTGCGCAAGATGCAGATACCAATATTTAAGATCTTCTCAATGTTGTCCCGAGAATCAAGGGATTCACATGTGTGTAAAAGCCTCATCACATGTGGAACCAGATCTGTCCTTGCATCACAGCGCCGGCAATAGTACTCAGAATCCAATGCAATGCTTCCTCCTACAGTGCCAGCCATGTAGCATCGGAGAGCACAATCAATGTGGGCAGCATGCCCACATATAACAGCCTCGCCCGTCAGTGCTTCACATCTGATGTAATCATAGCCTCCATGGGAGAAATTTATAGTTTTCGAACAAAGAATGCAGCAGCAATCTCGACAGAACTTAGCCTCAGTGCAGCAAATATCACACTCCATGAATGCTAAGGGTGGGTTTTCTGATTTTTCCAACAAACTGATGCACAACTTATTTCGGGCCTTACAGCATAAGCCATCAGACTGAGAATCAGACTCTTCAATTTCCACACAAGGTGGAATAGGTGGAACAGCTGGAACATGCTTCAGCTTTACAGCACCTGTATATACCCCGCAGAAACAAAGGACATAGTTAGATGACTATAACCATTTCCAATGCCAAACCATTATGTGAGGCTGTTTTAGATATCAAGTTGGTGGTTGATTCTTAAAAGAACTGAGAAATCTTATAATCATCATGACACATAGAACCATCTATCAGTAAACTTATTTTTAAAAAGAAAAAAGAGCATTTCAGATTAACATTTCATTATGACAGTTGAAAGTTGCTGCTCATAAGCATCATATGAGATTCTATGCATAAAAATACCAAGGATCACATTTTTGGAATTAGGAAGAACCTGAGTACCTATACATAGACCATTAGTTTTTCCAAAACTGACAACAACAGATAAAACCACATACTACAGGAATGTAACACACTGAATAAAACAAAAATAGTCACACACACACACACGTGTCTTGTATATATAATGTAACAAGTACCAGCATTGTGCTCCATCTTGTTAAGAACATAGGATAAGTGTCTTGGTTCAAGAAGACACCAGCAAAAAAAAACAAAAAGAAAGAAAAGGATAGCAACGGTAACAATTAATAATCATTTCAAAGACAAACAAGGAGGTGTGACTGCTTATCTATACAAAAATGCCAAAGAAATATGAATAAGAACTAAAGATGTAAAAACAAATAACATGAGAAAGAAAAGACATGGCTGACCATTTGCTAACAGTGACATTTCCGCTGGAATCTTCCACGAGAATGATGCAAAAAATTCTTTGAGGTCTGTACCAGGAAATGATGCTTGGATATATCGTTCAACTGCAAGCTTACTTGCAAAACTATTTCTCCTACCCGTAGTATTCCCGGCCCCATCATGGCAAAGTCTCCTTGGAAGATAAAGGTACCTATCCAGAAAGTGTCCAGATCCAGAAACTCGCTTTCCCACTTTCCACCGCCAAGTATCACCGGGATTAGGCCAATTAACAGGAGCATAAGGCAAACCTTCACCAGACTCATCAGGTGCAACTCGCCTATTAGACAGGTCATTTTCATTTGCCCTAGGTGTGCTTCCATCGCTTTCCTCATGAATGTCAATCTCCATCATTGATTTTTCAGCAAATGATTGGATGCGGGTAGTTCAAATTGTACCTACAACAAAATGATTCATTCTGATTTCAATGTAACTTTACAATGGAAGTACAGTGATAATATACACCAATCATTCATTCTATTCTGAAAGTTGATCTACTTGATATTGGAAAAGTACATAATGGCATCTATCTTGAACCCAATTATTATTGTAGCAACATGGATGAGCCGAAGTTTAGAGCACAGCATGAATATAAGTATAAGAGATGATAGCTAGGAAAATCTTTCACTCAATTTATTAACAGATGGAGAATAACTCTACGGGGAAACAAAGTTCTGGAATTTGCAGTTCAGAGAACTGGAGGAAAAATTATAGGAAAAAATTTGTAAATTGTTTAGTCAAGGCTTCAAATGAACATAAAGACTAACTTCTGACATTTTTGACTGAAAATTGAAAATAGAAAATAAAGATTCGTGATGCTCCAAATTCCACATCTCTTATGCATTAGGGTGACAAAGGGAATAACGTAAGGCAAAAGAATCAAAAAGCCAACTTCAGCTCGCCTTTGATTGTTAGACATGGTATCCGGGTCCAACCAAAGCCCATATAGTTCAAGGAGCCATGGTATGGTGATCCCTCCATGTCTGTGTGGGAGAGTGCACGGGTCCTGTGCTACAAGGTAAGGTGTATTTATAGGCAGGTAAATCGGTGCCCCCCCCACATCAGTATGTCTCATCCATTGGTATAACAATGATATACATGATTCCTCCCTTGGCGACGACACCAAGGTGCAGAAGAGGGAGATTTTACCAAGCAAAAAAACAAACCTCAGTAATGCATTCAGGAAGTTCTAAAGCAGATCACAACAATCATGGTCACAACATTGCTAAAAATCTGTTTAAAAAATATATTAAAAAACTCGGAACTCAGTTCAAGTATACAACACATTTTCCCATCTCATATCAGACCAATTCTGAATTGAAATAATATCTCACATTGTTCAACTGATTCATCAACTACTTTTTACATTAATTTCATTTTTGCTTCTCCAAGCATCCTCATTAATGTGCAATAATCAATAACTCAGCTCAAAGAATACAGGATTATCAATTATATCATAGTAATCTCTGAAAATCATGAATTCTTTACAATGTCAGGTTTCAAATTTTCTCAAGTTTTCAAAATTTTCAGGTTTTATTTACAATCACAATTAGCTTCAAAAGGATCAATATCCTTTATTAAAGATCATTCATGTCCTCCATTTCAAATTACAATTCGCCCAAAAAAACAAATATATACATATATGAATTCACAAGAAAAACACCAGGAACAGAACATATACCTCAGAAGAACATTTGCATTGACATCTCAGAGAGAGATTAGGGTTTCTGATTCCGGCAAAAGACCTGTGAGAGAGACTCAAATTCATAGAGGATCAGTTTCGTTTTTTTTTGGGAAAGAAAAGATTAAAATTCAGAACCAGACAATGTGTTTCACTAAAACAAAAACTCAACAAAGAAAAAAAAAAGAAGAAAAATATCAAAACCCTAAGGAAAACCCTCGGAAGAGAGAAAGAGGGTGACTGTGGGAGTACTGGATCGGAAGTCGTTACCGTTAAAAGGCGACGGGGGTCAACGGTGAGAGGCGGAGAGAAGAAGGGAAACGGCAATATCAGGAAGTTTGGTGGTGTCTGGGGTGAAAAAAAAAGGTGAGGTGGGCAAGTTGAGGAAAAGCCTTTGGGTGGTTCAAGGACATGGGGGGGGGGGGGGGGGGGGGGGGGGGGGGGGGGTTGGGGTATACACCTGTATAATGGACCGGGCCGGGCCGGGCTGAACCGACACGAGTAAAGTAGGGTCTGATGCATAGAGGCGGGTCGTCATAAACGACACGAGAGCCTGTTTAAGATGAGTCAGAATATACAATTAAGGTAAAAAGTTTGGAGTTTCTGTGACTGATAATTATCTGTTCTTAACTGTACGATGCTTGTTCTGAAGTTCTTTTCCATGAAATTTGTTTGATTGATGAAAGGATGTGACTCGTTAGCGAGATATGATAAACCACAGAGGCAATCTTGTAAGGAACTTCGGACACCATAAGTGTCTTCGCTTGACCCATGCATGGTTACTTGACATGCGTATCAAGCACTATTTGGAGGGAAAAAAGCTATACTGAAGATTATCTTTTACGCTTTTGGTAATAATATGCTTAGCGCGGGAAATCTATGTGCAGTTGCACGGCAACGTAACGAATTTAATGAACTGTGTTTCTCGTTTATAGTAACACGTATTAATAAAAATACAGACTATTGACATGCAACATAACGGTAAAATCAGATAAGTGGTCATCTTTTCCATATTTGGTATCAAAGGATCATCATCATTGTTGAGAATAAAGGGATCATCATTGTCATTTGTGGTATACCAATAGGTACCAAGTGGCCAAATGGTGGTTCAACAGTTGAGATGAAATTAGACCAAAATTTCACGTTTGAATGAAAAGTTTTACAGTGTGATCTATTGTTATATGAACTTCATCGTATAGTTAATCACATACAACTTTGTAGACAATACAAAGAACTTCACTGTAAGGTCTGAGAAGGAATTAAAAACTAATGAATGGAAATTTATGCTAAGCGGTACCGCCTGCTATACAGCAAGTCGTGAACCATCGAATTGTCTTGATTTTTAAATTGTTGAACGATTCGACGGTTCACGGCATGCTACATTGCATGCGGTACTGATTTATTAATTGGTAACGATGCTTTTATACACCTGTATAATGGGCCGGGCCGGGCCAAGCCGAACCGACACGAGTAAAGTAGGGTCTGATGCCCAGAGGCAGGTTGTCACGAATGACATGAGAGCCTATTTAAGATGGGTAGAATATACAGTTAAGGTAAAAAGTTTAGAGTTTTTGTGACTGATAATTATCTGTTTTAACTGTACGATGTTTGTTCTGAAGTTCTTTTCCATGAAATTCGTTTGATTGGTTATAGGATGTGACTGGTTAGCGAGATATGGTAAACCACAGAGGCAATCTTGTAAGGAACTTCGAACACCATAAGTGTCTCCGCTTGACCCATGCACAGTTACTTGACGTGTGTATCAAGCAATGTTTGGAGGGAAAAAAAATCTATACCGGAGATTATCTTTTACGCTTTTGGTAATAATATGCATAGGGTGGAAAATCTATACGCGGTTGCGCGGCAACGTAACGAATTTAACGAATTGTGTATCTCGTTTATAGTAACACGTATTAATAAAGATACAGACTATTGACACGCAATATAACGGTAAATCCAGATAAGTGATCGTCTTTTTCGTATTTGGTATCAAAGGATCATCATCATTGTCGAGAATAAAGGGATCATCATTGTCGTTTTGGTATACCAATAGGTACCAAGTGGCCAAATGGTGGTTCAACGTTTGAGATGAAATTAGACCAAAATTTCACATTTGAATGAAAAGTTTTATAGTGTGATCTATTGTTATATGAAATTCATCGTATAGTTAATCACATACAACCTTGTAGACAATACACAGAACTTCACTGTAAGGCCTAAGAAGGAATTAAAAACTAATGAATGAAAATTTCTGTTAAGCGGTACCGCCTGCTATGCAGCAAGTCGTGAACCATCAAATTGTCTTGATTTTTAAATTGTTGAACGATTCGATGGTTTACGGCCTGCTACATTACATGCGGTACTGTATAACAGCTAGACTCCTAATGAATAGGGATCTAAATTTGAGAAGATTACCTAAACCATGTCACCTAGCTAGACTTGATATTAGATAAAAACATGTGGCTATTACAAGATCCCTCGATTTGTAATAAATTTAAGGGCCAATGATAAAATGGTACATTTAGAAGTAATAAATGATAAAAATGTTAACAAATGTTCCGTTATGATAAAACAATACACCAATTTAAATTCTTTAAACCGTTACCCATAAATTTTTTTAAAATTACATACCATGCCACTGACCAAAATATCAACACGTTCTCTCACTCCCAAAAATACACAGTCCAAACCGACCTTGTCAAGACGTCGACGTTTTGCAGCGGGGTGGAGCTGCGAATTGCTCCTCCGTCGTTCGGCCACCTCCCGGCGCAAGGCTGGTGTTCACGTCTTCCTCTCGCCGTCCCCGACATCTATGTTGTATCAGATTTCATGAAGGAGCGATGCTGAAAGAGAATCAGAGGAGATAAGTGTTTTCTGGGTTCGTCGGCAAGTTTACGAATCTGGACATGGCGGCGGACATGAATGGTGGTGGTAGCTTCTCCTCAATCTGGAGAACGTCTCTGTAACCTTATTTTTTTAAGAGAAGCTCAGAGGAGGGAGAATCGAAGAGAAGAAGTTTTGGGATTTTCCAGGTAGAAATTGACAGATTCTGGTAGCGGAGTTGATCTAGCAAGCGGAGTCAAGAAATGGACTTCGCATAGAAGTGGAATCCTAAAACATAAAGGCGAGGCGAGATGGCTTCGCGTAGAAATGGAGTCCTAAAACATGAAGGCGAGGCGAGATGGCCTTGGGTAATTACATGGATAGTTACTTAGTTACATGCATAGTTACATAAGTGTAACATGTATGTAACTATCCATGTAACTATCAAACTGTAGTTACATAGATAGTTACATGCACTCGCATGCGAAACGGACTTCGCGTAGAAGTACATAAAGGTGAGGCGAGATGGACTTCACGTACAAGTACATGAAATCGAGGCAAGATAGCTTTGGGTAGTTACATGCATAGTTACATGTAACTGTCCATGTAACTACCCATGTAACTATCAAACTATAGTTACATGAACATGAAGGCAAGGCGAGATGGCTTCAGGTAGTTTCATTGATAGTTACATGGATAGTTACATGCATTCGCATGCGAAATGGACTTCGCGTATAAGTACATGAAGGCGAGGCAAGATGGCTTTGTGTAGAAGTATATGAAGGTGAAGCTAGATGGACTTCGCGTACAAGTACATGAAGGCGAGGCGAGATGGATAGTTACATGCATAGTTACATGTAACTATCCATGAAACTACTTATGTAACTATCAAACTGTAGTTACATGAAGATGAAGGCAAGGTGAAATGGCTTCGGATAGTTACATAAATAATTACATATGCATAGTTACACAAGTGTATGATGTATGTAACTACCCATGTAACTATCATACTGTAGTTACATGTATAGTTACATAGATAGTTACATATGCATAGTTACACAAGTGTAGCATGTATGTAAATACCCATGTAACTATCATACTGTAGTTACATGCATAGTTACATGTATAGTTACATGCTTCGCGTACAAGTGGAATCCTAAAACATGAAGGTAAGGCGAGATGGCTTCAGGTAGTAACTACCCATGTAACATGCGAAATGAACTTTGCGTAGAAGTACATGAAGGTGAGACGAGATGGCTTCGTGTACAAGTACATGAAGACGAGGCAAGATGGCTTCGGGTAGTTACATGGATAGTTACACAAGTGTAGCATGTATGTAACTTCCCATGTAACTACCATGTAACATTATGAAAATCAAAGTAACATAACTCCACTTTCCACAGATTAATACAAACCAACTCCTCGTCATCAGATCTGGACACTAAAATCAATTTTTGAGGGCTCTGATACCTATGATTTCAAGGGTGTAGACAACGGCGTCGATCGAGCGGCAGAGTCGATCGGCGAGGTCAATCTAGCAGGCGGCGGAGTCGATCGAGCGGCGAAGTCGATCATCGAGCGAAGTCGATCTAGCAGGCGGAGTTGATCGGCGAGCGGCATCAATCTAGCAGGTGACGAAGTCAATCTTGCAGGTGGAGTCGATCTAGCAGGCAGAGTCGATCTAACAGCGGCATCGATCTAGCAAGTGACCTCACGTCTGGTCTGGATGCAGGAGAGAGAGAGAGAGATAGATGGTCTGGATGCAAGAGAGAGAGATAGAGAGAGAGAGAGAAGAGAGGACGAAACTGTAATAAAAAAACATGTGATATTAGAGGAAATGGTATAATGGTCATGTAAAAAGTGTGAAAATAGATATTTTTATCATTTAAGATGGTATGAGGGGACCATTTTATCATATAACATGTTTTAATGGTGACATTTTTATCAAGTGAAACATTTGAAAACTATTTTATCATTTGTACTTTCAAATGGTAGTTTTGTGTTATATCCCTTAAATTTAACATTTAAATTGATTCCTTGAATATTTATATTTTCTTTAAACTCTCTTCGACTATTCTAATTCAAGACCAATACTTAGAATCTCGCATTTTATATATTAGGATTTCTAAATTCAATAAAAATATATTTAGGGAGAGAAGTGCATGCCACGCTCCTACCATTCTACATCCTTAAATAATCAATTTTAAACAATATTTTCTAGATGAATTCTAAAATTTGCAACAAAATATTGTTTTTTCTTTCATTTTATTACTTTTCAAGTTTTCATTCTCTTATGTAGAAAGCATGTTTTGGTAATTAATAAAAATGTATATGTATGAAAAAGGAGAAGCGTTTAATGCAATGCAACATGATATTAATTAATTTACAAGTGTTACTTTAATACTTTAAATAGGTAGAAGACAACCTATATCACATTCAATTTCCCCAAAGAAAAAAGAGAGAGGCAGAGTCTCGGCGCTAGGGTTTGGAGAGAACTCGTCACCATCTTTGAAGAGATCTCGTCCGGCCGCGAGGTGGCGTTGGTGCAGGGCTTTGGCCTCGCCGGTGTGCGTCTTATGCGGTCAAGCAGGAAGTGTGCTCAAGGATTTGGTCTCGTGATCGGAGGGAAAGGCAGAATGAAGCCATGGTTTTTTATCTCAGTTTTGGGCAATGACTGTAGAAGGATGGGGTGCGCCTTGGAAGAGGTTTGGTTGTGTGGTGTCGCTCGTGATTCCAGATCTTGGGGTGGATGATGTTGAGTCTAGGCAGCACGACAGTAGGTTCCCTAATTCTGGTGTCTCTCCTCATCAGGTGTTTGGGCCCTCGTGTGTTGTGGTGGTGATGGAGGATGGATGGATGTATCAAGGTCTCTGTCTGCGGTGTCTGTTCGACGGCGAGTGGGATCAATGAGCGGTAGTGGAGTGGGGAGATTGGAAGGTTGCGGCGGTAGGGTAGCAGCTATCTTGGCCATTTATTCCCTAATTCGAATATGGGCCTGTCCTTGGAAAAGTGGTAACTAGACCTGGGGTCCTATTTCAGGTTCATTAAGGTCTAGTTATTTCTTTAGTGTCAGATTTTATTTATGTTTTTTAGTTTGTTCTCGTCTTTTGCGAATAATAATTCTCTACACTAGCTGGGTACAGCGAGTTAGGCTTTATTCCTATATGTACACTCCAAGTGCCTTGTCTGCCCTAGGTATGCAGCGAGTTTCTTGTTTTGTCAAATGGTTGATGCCGCCTAGTGGGAGGGTGAAGCTACGTGTCGTCTGATTTATCCTCCGGCAGCAACATAGTAGGAAAGCTGTTCTTGTGGTAATTATGCTTCGCAATAGTCGAGTTAACTTTTCGTTATGTCACCACTATGTTAAAGCAAATAGAGTAGCCAATAGAGCACTATTTGCTTTGCTAGTCGGTGCCTCGTTGAGTACATGTTTGTAGAGATTGCTGATATTAGTTCAGGTCTTTCTAATCAGGGGTTTAGGCTCAATGTCCTCCCCCCCCCCCCCCCTTGTATTCAACAGTTCATTAATCAAAACTTGAGGGTAGCCGCACCAGCCCTTTATTCAAAAAAAAAAAAAAAGGTAGAAGACTTCTTTACGATGAATCAAAATCCAATGAATGGGATGGACTAATTCATGTCATGGGCCGTCTATCTCCATTAGTAAGTTTAAAATTTGTTGGTTTAAAGTTCAAATTTTAAACCACAAGTTTCAAAACCCATATATCTTTTAATAGGAGATTGGGTCTATTAACAAAATCAGTTTTTTAAGGGTTCAATATGAGCAAGTTAACTGGTTTTATGGAAACTTGTTTCCACCTAAAATAGATACAGTAATGGGTTAATTACATGGATTAGATCATCATATGGGCTAAAAACATCATCCACAAGCACAAAATTGGTCTGAGTTAGAGCTGGGTAGGATTTACCAATGTTTTAGTCCATACTGATTTTGCTACGGGGTCCACAATCATCTTCCTTAATTATAGAAAACAACTTACACATGAGTCCCGAATGAGTATTTATTAAAATATTTCAACAGGCCTTTAATATGAGTCATTCAGATCAAGATCTCATGGACCTTATTTATAAAGAACAATTAATTAGTAATTCTAGTTTAATTTATTTAGTTTGTATTACATGAGCATTTTGTGTATGAATAAATAATTATTGAAGTCAATAATAAAGTGAAAGACAATAATTATTTATCATTTATAAAAAAACATGTTTTTATAAATTATGAATAGTAATTGGTCCTCGATTTAATCTCATTGTTGTATTGTTGAACTAAGGATAAATTGTTGATTTGAATGAATAATGTATTAATCCGGGTTGAAAATTGGTCCAACCCATCCAAAATGGGTGCATTTTCTCTTAGGATGGGTTACACCTTAGCAGCCAAGTCCACAATATAAGTTCCACCCGTTTTGAAAAGACTAGTACGTTGTTACAATGCTTCAGCCGATTTATGGGCTGTTTATTTAATTAAATATTTGGATGTTAATATTTACTCCAAACAAATTAATAAAATATTCACTGGGCAATGTCTTGACTCAGTGACCTATTGAATGAAGAATGTCTTGACACAGTAACTCAAACTAAAAACGGGGTAAGCAGATGTTAGTGGAAATGAACAGTGTTTTGACCCAATGACTCACCGGGTGAACTTATTTTTTTTTATCGAGATCACACGATTTGCTTAAAGGATTTCTAAACCCAGAGACTAATTGCTATTGGTAGATCATGTCAAAACGTTTCCTCTTCCCTCGCTATAAAAAATAAATTGAGATTTAACTCCAATCAACGTCTGCAAGTTTCGAACTTGGGTATGAAGATTCCACATCTAGGCTATTACCAACTTAACCACCTGTGGTGGTTCCCACTAGGTGAACTTACTTAAAAACATCTCCAACCAATTTCATAACCCAAACCCATTTTGAATTTAATAATTTTATATAATTTTTTTAGGATAGAAATACTGGAGCCATCATTAACTGGAATTAAAATACATTTCTTCATAAAAATGTCTTGAATGAAGGTTGGTGAGATAGATCGAGTCTTATTTTCCATCAGTTGGTGTCTCATATGCAAAGCTCGTAAGCCAATGTGCTATGTTGTTACAAATTTTAGAAGCAAAAGATAAATTAATATCCGACTGAACATGCCGCGTTGCTATGATGTCATGGACCAAGTTAATCATTTTTTATAATTATTTAACACCAATATGAATTTATAAATTGTAAGTGATAATCTTATATAACATATATCATCAAATTTGAAAGTAAATAAATCATTTTTTGTTTTGAAAAAAAACAGTAAAATGCTCTCTTGAAAAACGAAAATGACCTCGAAAGGCCAAAAAACCTTCCATGTCATGTCGTGACTTGTGACAAAGTGATGACTTTGATTTGAATAGTCATTTCCAAGTTAAAAATGTGTAATATCTACAACTCTAACACCAAAATTTTGTATGCCGTGCAATTGCCATGTGTCAAATGGTCATAGGATGATGAAATTGTGGCTTACATTTCTATCCACCACCACGTGTCATTACTTGTCTTCACAATAATTATATATCATATAAGATTTTCTAGTTAAAATTTATTAAAGGCTTTAGCATCATGTGTCGTTGCGTTAGAGGCTGATAAAATAATATTTTATATTTTTATCTACCACGTGTGATATCCTATCTTCAATTTCGTTTCGTAGGTTCGTCCATAAATATGGTGTCCTTCACTCTATCACACCTCATAATTCACAATCAATCCTCTCTCATATCAGAATCCTAAAAGTTCTTAACTTCATTTTTGGTTGACTACTTGATTTTGTTCATTGTTACGATGAATATGTTGTATAAAATGTTGAAGAAAGTGGGAGAAGCACTCTGTTTTTTCCTTCTTTTGTTTATAAGAAGAGCATTACATGTCTCATCATTAAAAAAAAAAAGGTCTTGGAAAGAAAATAGATTCAAAAGGAGTCTTAAACAGGTTGGGGTCCTTGTCACAGCGGGCAAAGACCTTACTTGCCTCTCTTGTAGGTCAACTGTTGTCATTCGATGGTTTATCTAATATTTCTTCCCCTCTTCAATGGGAGTTGTCTGAGTCAGAGTATTCTTGTGCAGGAAAAGGGAATCCAAACTTTTCAGAGGTCACTACCTAATGGCAAGGTTAGGCAGGTCTTTTTCTTTGATCCAGATGGTAAGCTTCTCTAATCCCAATTCTTCTATTATGTGTTGGTTTGAATCTTGACACTAGTATGACATAGACATAATTTAAAGTTTACTGTTTATTCTAGGCGTTTTAGGATCTGTATGTGTGCTGTGATTGCAATCTATACGTATAATGCCAACATGATCTGTTGCGAAAGTAATTGAGAAGTAGACACATTGCTGGGTTCCATATCTGATTCTTAAGAAGAATAGTCCTTCAATAAATTAATTTTGGAATGTAAACTCATTAGCTTGAAGGTGTGTTGTAGGAACAACAAGCTAACTTCCTACACATTCATAATTGAAGGAAGTCGATGTATATAAGGAGTTGCATAAAAGTTGTCGGCATTGAAAATGATAAGTTTTTCATTAAAAAAGTAGTTCTCCTTTCGTTTACTTTCAGCCTCCATTTCTTCCTTCATTCTTTAAAAAAGTAGTCCTCCTTTCGTTTACTTTCAGCCTTCATTAAAAAAGTAGTCCTCCAATCCAATTTGTGCATCAAACTTGCCGTTACAATCTACAGATAATGGACTTTGTTAGTGTCTCCCTCATAACACATCCATACTATTATTAAGGGAATTCCTTGTTTATTTGCATATGGGGGAAGAGAACAAATTCTTTGTTATTGAAAATATTTTAATATGCAGGCAACGGTTTGGAGGTTGCAGGACAGTAAGCTCCATGGCAGCTCAGAGGGTTGCTTGAAATGGTAAAGGAGATTGATTAGTCGGTACACCCTTACATCGACAATAAGTTGCAATCCTTGCTCTATGAAGTTGTAGTGATTCATATGTCATTGTAACTATGATGTATATCTATGCTTTTCTAATCAGTTGATAGTCATCAACTCAACATATATAGACATAAATTATAGAAGAGATAACTGTGTTTCACTAGTGTGTTGTATTAAAACTTAATTGGTCGAATGCATTCTTATGCCATCTGCTTGCTTGATTGACTTAACTTTGAGCATCACATGATTAATCAATAAGAGGTAAACTGATCTAACTGTATTGGCTATAAATCTAGTAACTTTCTACCCAGCAGGTTGTCAACTCTTGAGAATTTGAGGTTGGAACTTGTTACCAGTAGAGCCCTGGTATACAAGTATGACTGTATGAGGCTATGAGCCTAATTTACTTACTAAGGACCACGTTTCTCTAATCGATTTTCACTTTCTCATGTAAGTAGCACTTACAGAGCTAGTCACAGGTATCAAAGCACTTGCACAAAGCTTTTGATTCTGAAACACTGATACAAAAATGAGTCGAGAACAGCCAAGGAGGCCTTGGGAGGACCATGACCCCCTCAACTCCTCAATTACCTGGCATCCAAGACGGTGGCGCTACAAAATGGCGTAGATCATGTTAATGGTGCCAGTGTATTTGTTCTTCTCTCCGTCATTCTTCCACTTCTTTCTGAATTGTAAGAGTGTTTTTGTTATTCATTTTTTCGAATCTTTGTTGTTCAATGATTTATTGACTCTTCACCCTTATGTTGATTGTCAAAGCATATAATCCACACCAAGATTGGAGACTAAAAAAGGGATTGAAATTTGCATTCTTTTTTTATTTTTATAATCCACACCTTTTTTTTCCTCTTATAGTAACTTTAATTTTATCTTTACTAACATATGTTTTGTCTTTTTTTTAAAAAACAAAAAAATAAAATACGGAGTGTAGATTGTAAAATAGAGAGTGCAAATTTCACTATCTTAAAAAAACAAATTAGAAGTTGGAAAAATTGGATTAAGAAAGAGTGTGGAAGGAAAGGAAAATATAGACTGCTAAGTGGTGGTTTAATCAACCTCTCAATAATTAAACAAAGGGAAAATGCTCAGTTGCACAAAAACAAAATAATATATATGATGCGGCACGTTTTCATAATTAAACCATCTGATTCATTAACTAAACAGCTAATCTCTTCACATGCAATCTGCGTGCCATTTAATTTTCTCGATTTCTCTTAATAGTCTTTTTAAATTTTAATACAGAAATTCTCCTTTTGCGCTCAAAATAATTAAGTAGCCTCAAAGTGAGGTTTGATTTGATTTTGCTGAAATAATTTTAAAGAAATTGTTCCCGTTGAGTGTTAGGTTTTGAACCGATAACGCTGCCTGGAGACTTTTAAGGTTTCCTAGCATGGAAGAGAGACTGTTAGCTAGCTTTGATTCCCCGAATCACAAAGCAAATTGTTTTTTCATATTTTTTGCTTCCCAGAATATATATATAAGCTTTCACATCACGAAATCAACGGAATATCTGAATATCAAATTAAAAAGCCAAGATCAATCCCTCCATATAGTTTAAAAACTAAGTCGACGCTGCCTCCTTCGGCAAGTAGCAAAGGAAATAGCAGAAATGGCGGCATTAGCACAAGGAGTGATTGTGGATCACATTGCCAGACAGTCCAAGGACATTAGGCCCCTCGCCGATTTCTACATTGAGGTTCTTCTTCGAGCTTCAAGCTTCAAAATTCTTATTTCATTGTAAGCTAATGTGTTCATCAAATCAAACTGAACTAAAATTCTATTTGATAGACATTTGGATTCGAGGAGGTAGAGAGTCCAAAGGTCGGGCCACTCAAGGTGATATGGCTGGTTAAACCCTCAGCTTTTACCATGCACCTTATCGAATTCAACCCAAGTTACCCGCCAAACGAGAGTAATGACACGGCAGTGGTAGCTGACCCTGCCGATATTCCCAGAGGCCACCATATCTGCTTCTCTGTCTCCAACTTCGAATCCTTTGTGCAGAAACTCAAGGTATATATTGATTTTGCTTTCAGATTAATTACCCTTTTGGATTCTGTAAGGTTTAATTTGAGTTCATTCTTTAATTATCTTAACCTTTCTTAACCAGATGAGCAAATGGTATATTGTTAGACCTCATGCATCACCTAAACCTAATAGCTAGAAAATCAACTTTTAATGTCTCCCTTTCAAGAATGTGTACGCACGGTGGAAACATTTCATTCCTTTTTCGTCTAGGAAATTAGGAACCTCGCAGCTATATCTCTGAGAACTTTGGTCTCTCCAATTTTCCAATCACTACTAACTAGTTTTGATTATGAAGCTCGATTTCTATATCAGTTGAAGGGAAAAAAGACTATACTTGCCTCTCCTCTATGTTCCTCTTTTGTATGGGGGAGTCATCTGACTCGGAATATGATTGTGCAGGAAAAGGGAATTGAGACGGCTCATAGGCCAGTTGAATATAATCCAACTGGCAGTAAGAAAATCGACCAGGTCTTTTTCTTTGATCCGGATGGTAAGCTTTTCTAGATCTAATCCCAGATATTCTATCATATATGTTGTCATCAGCGCTGAAACGTAGTAGATGCCACAGCCATAATTTAATAAAACTTACTCCTCTATTCGAGGGGTGTTAGGTATTGCAATCGGGTTTGGCTTATATACATATATATATATATATATATATATATATATGGACAGGATCAGAAGAGGATGTCCGCAAACCCGTAAAAGTGAGGATGTCCCTACTTTTGCAGCGATCAAGTGCCAACGACGTCCCTTCTCTTGCCGGACGGACACCAGACCTCGATCGCGAGCTTCCTCTTGCCGACGGACTCGCCGAATACCAGTTTGCAGCCGAGATTGATCTTGTCTGAAGTTTTGGGTGAAGGTTGCTGCCCAGACCTTCAACTCCGATCTCCATGGCCTTCATCTTTATTATAAAGTCGTCTGGGATGTCTCTGGTGTTCATCCGACAAGAGAAGGGATGTTATCGACGCTTGATCTCTGCAAAAGTAAGGACGTCCGCACTTTTACGGGTTTGCGGACGTCCGTCTATGATCTCGACTGTATATATAGATATATATATATATATATATATATGTATAACATATCAAGCCGTGAATCGTCCGATCGTTTAGTAATTCAAAATTCAAGACGATCGGACTATTCACGGCTTGATGTATGTTATACATATATGTATAATAGAAAAGTCCACTGCAATCTAGATATTAAAGTTGTGAATCATATGGATATATAGATAATGTATTGGGAAAAATAATATAATGAAAGTAACAACTCAAACCACACAAAAAGATAAATATGCAAAGATGTAAAAGAGTAGAGGAATGGGAACACTGAATACAACGTGGTGATTCGGCGATGTGCCTACGTCCACGGGGAAACAGCAACAACAAAAACTTTCACTATAAGAATAATGGGTACATAAGAGATACACAACTTCAAGAAGAACACTTGAAGGAAATTTTCTCTCCCACTTGTTTTGCTACCAACTACTCTATACTCACAACTTGGAGTGGACACTCTTCTCCACTTGGAAGATGGATAAGATGCCTGGAATAAGCAAATGACCTCTCCTTTTATAGACTATGGAGGAACCATCTAGACCTCTTATTGGTGCTCTTCTAATAACTTTTATAGATTAAAGAAAAACCATCTAGACCGCTCTCATTAGTGCTCTCCTAATAAATAGTGCTTCATAAATCTTTTTATAACTCATGTCTTGACCATAACTCCAAAACCATTCACCTTCTTTATGTAACTCAAATGTCACTAACTTCAACCTTGTGTAACTCATGAAACTTGTATAACTCATGAAACTTTTTATGCTATTTTTATTACTATTTTATTTGTTTTGGTCCGGATATTATAACATAATGGACTTTATTGTTAGTGTTTCCGTCATCACACAACAAACCTATTATTAATAAGAGTCTTTGTTTTTTGTGTTTTGTGTTTTGTTTTTTTATGAAATGGAGACAGTCTGATCTGTTTTTACATGGGGAATTAATAAGAGTCTTATTAGCTAGTTTCTTACAAATACTTCATATTGTTCAGGCAACGGTTTGGAGGTTTCGGATTCCACCGCAGCAAAGTGGGTTGCTCCAAATCGTAATGCAGATTGACGTGAAGCAGACAGTCAGTACATTTTCATAACAATAAGCTGCATATATATATATATATTTGACGTGAAGCAGACAGTCAGTACATTTTCATAACAATAAGCTGCATATATATATATATATATATATATATATATATATATATTGACTTGAAGCAGACAGTCAGTACATTTTCATAACAATAAGCTGCATATATATATATATATATATATATATATATCCGTTTATACAATTGTAGTAACTCGATCGGATATCGTTTTATGTATGCATGTACATTTGTGCCTGCTTTGGTATTCATTAATTACAGACATAAGATGTAATTTAATTAGTTCTTATATATGTTGAACTCCGTTACTCATGTGTCTCTCGTTTAAAATTATGGCTACGACATTGTTTCTAATTATTAACCCCAGCTAATAATACTTATGGTAGAGAAGAGACTAAAGTCTTTCTCTACTGTGTTGTACTACAAAGTTTTAATGCTTGAATGTATTAGGTTATGCTAAATGTGTTTTTGTTATTCATTTTTTCGAATCTTTGTTGTTCAATGATTTATTGACTCTTCACCCTTATGTTGATTGTCAAAGCATATAATCCACACCAAGATTGGAGATTAAAAAAGGGATTGAAATTTGCATTCTTTTTTTTATTTTTATAATCCACACCTTTTTTTTCCTCTTATAGTAACTTTAATTTTATCTTTACTAACATATGTTTTGTCTTTATTTTAAAAACAAAAAAATAAAATATGGAGTGTAGATTGTAAAATAGAGAGTGCAAATTTCACTCTCTTAAAAAAACAAATTTTTTTTTTTTGAATCTAAGGGCTAGAAAGGCAGCCCTCACGCCGTAACTATTACTGAAATCGCAGAATACAAGGGGGGGACATAAAGCCTAAACCCCATAATGCAAGAACACTTAAAAACAATATTAGGAGACCTTACACAACATATGCATTCAAGCAATAACAAATTAGCAAAGAGCGTATCAATGACGACTCTATTTGCTTTGCATAAAACATGGCGACATAACAGAAAGCTAAAACTCATATGGAGCCATAAAAGACTATGTATATCTGCTTTCCCGTTATGCGAAGATTTCACTCTGTCAAAAAGAGGCTGCGACCATTTGACTAAGCAAAGAACTCGTTGCCTCAATGACGCAATCACGACACTCTGCGTGCGCTTATCAGGTCATAGCCCACATTGCCCTTTAGTAAAAGAGCTTATTGACGGCATAGAGCCACACCTCATTAACCAACTAGACATTACTGAATGAAAAACAAAACAAAACATAGTTAAAACAGTCCAGGCCCAAGCCCAAACAACAAACCTAGGGAAAAGAGGATCCCTTGTAGTCAGCCACCATCGACCTAGTCTTACTGCTACCACCGTCGTCGCCGTCCATACCCTGTAACCACCACCCTCCCTCAGCCGGACCACCGCTCTCCAGAGCCCGATCACCACATCGCTCCTCGAGGAGGCCACGATATAGACCGGTCTCATGCCTAGATCCGACGAAACGGAACCAATTCGGATCGAAAACTTATTCGATCCCCGCCGCCAAGCCGTCGAGATCTCATCTGCGTCCGTCTGCTGCCAGATCTGCGGTTGCCTATCCTCTCGCCGACCAACCCTGCACGTAGTAGGCAAATGCATACCGGCCCCAATGAACGCCATCCCTAACACCGTACCTGTACTCGCCTCAGCCTCACCAAACAGGTCGCCGAGGGAGCTCGGTAGCACACCAGTCCCTAAAAAAACAAATTAGAAGTTGGAAAAATTGGATTAAGAAAGAGTGTGGAAGGAAAGGAAAATATAGACTAAGTGGTGGTTTAATCAACCTCTCAATAATTAAACAAAGGGAAAATGGTCAGTTGCACAAAAAAAAAATTAATATATATGATGCGGCACGTTTTCATAATTAAACCATCTGATTCATTAACTAAACAGCTAATCTCTTCACATGCAATCTGCGTGCCATTTAATTTTCTCGATTTCTCTTAACAGTCTATTTAAATTTTAATAAAGAAATTCTCCTTTTGCGCTCAAAATAATTAAGTAGCCTCAAAGTGAGGTTTGATTTGATTTTACTGAAATAATTTTAAAGAAATTGTTCCCGTTGAGTGTTAGGTTTTGAACCGATAACGCTGCCTGGAGACTTGTAAGGTTTCCTAGCATGGAAGAGAGACTGTTAGCTAGCTTTGATTCCCCGAATCACAAAGCAAATTGTTTTTTCATATTTTTTGCTTCCCAGAATATATATATATATATATATATATATATATATATATATATATATATATATATATATATATATAAGTTTTCACATCACGAAATCAACGGAATATCTGAATATCAAATTAAAAAGCCAAGATCAATCCCTCCATATACTTTAAAAACTAAGTCGACGCTGCTTCCTTCGGCAAGTAGCAAAGGAAATAGCAGAAATGGCGGCATTAGCACAAGGAGTGATTGTGGATCACATTGCCAGACAGTCCAAGGACATTAGGCCCCTCGCCGATTTCTACATTGAGGTTCTTCTTCGAGCTTCAAGCTTCAAAATTCTTATTTCATTGTAAGCTAATGTGTTCATCAAATCAAACTGAACTGAAATTCTATTTGATAAACATTTGGATTCGAGGAGGTAGAGAGTCCAAAGGTCGGGCCACTCATGGATGAGATGCTTGGAATGAGCAAATGACTCTCCTTTTATAGTCTAAAGAGGAACCATCTAGACCTCTCATTAGGCTCTCCCAATAAATGGTACTTCATAAATATTTTTGTAACTCATGTCTTAACTATAACTCCAAAACCATCCATGTAACCTTGTGTAACTCATGTAACGTTTGTGTAACTCATGTAACGTTTGTGAAACCTTTCATATTATTTTCATTACTATTTTATTTATTTTGGTCTGGATATTATAACAATCTCCCCCTCCAGATCAACTCGGGGAAAAACGCGACAAGACTTCTACTTGAAGTCCATCCCAGCAGACTTGTTGCAATACTCCAACTTCTGTTGTGGCACAACCTTAGTCAACATATCTGAAGTATTCTTGTTGGTGTGAATTTTCTTCAACTGAAAAAACTTCTTTGACACTATATCTCATATCCAATGATAACGTAGATCAATGTGCTTAGTGCGAGGGTGATAAACTGAATTTTTACTCAAGTGAATTGCACTCTGACAATCACAATGCACCATATACCTTTTTTGCTTCACACCCAACTCCTGAATGAACCTTTGCAGCCATATCATTTTCTTGCCTGCTTCGTTTGCCGCTATGTACTGGGACTCAGTGGTGGATAAGGCAACACACTTCTATAACTTAGACTGCCATGATACAGCTCCCCCACAAAATGTAAATAAGTACCCAGAAGTGGACTTTCTGTTATCAAGGTCCCCAGCTAAATCTGCATCTGTGAAACCCTCCAAAACGGGTTCGGATCCACCAAAAGACAAGCACAACTTTGAGGTGCCCCTCAAATATTTGAGTATCCACTTAACAGCTTCCCAATGCTCTTTACCAGGGTTTGATAAATATCTACTAACAACTCCAACTGTATGAGCAATATCTGGACGAGTGCATACCATAGCATACATAAAACTACCAACAGCTGATGAGTATAGGATACATGTCATCTTGTCTTTATCCTCTTGTGTAGTTGGGCATAATAATCTGCTTAACTTGAAGTGATTACCTAGAGGTGAGCTCACTGAATTAACTTCTTTCATGTTGAACCTTTCAAGCACCCGTTCAACATACCTCTCCTGTGACAACCATAATTTATTTGCCTTCCTGTCACGGGTAATCTCCATGCCCAAAATCTGCTTAGCAGGACCTAAGTCTTTCATATCAAAAGACTTTGATAAATCTGCCTTCAACTTGCGGATCATAGAAACGTCTTGCCCCACTATCAACATATCATCAACATAAAGCAACAAAATTATAAATTTACCTCTAGTGAACCGTTGAATGTACACACATGGGTCTGCATCAATTCCTTTGTATCCATGACCCACCATGAATGAGTCAAACTTCTTGTACCATTGTCTTGGCGCTTGCTTCAGTCCACACAAACTTTTCTTTAGCTTGCAAACCATGTGCTTCTTGCCCTCGACCTCAAAACCTTCCGGTTGCTCCATGTATATTTCTTCCTCCAAATCACCATGTAAAAATGCCGTTTTTACATCTAACTGCTCCACCTCAAGATCCATGCTAGCTGCCATGCCCAAAATAACTTTGATAGATGTCATTTTGACAACTGGTGAGAAGATCTCATCAAAATCTACTTCTTCCTTCTGCCCGAAACCTTTGACAACCAAGCGAGCCTTGAACTTTGTCAACTGTTCATTCTCGTCCCTCTTCAACTTGAACACCCATTTATTTTTTAGTGCTTTTCTGCCTTTAGGAAGCTCCACCAACTTGTAGGTGCCATTTTTCAACAAGGTCTTCATCTCAGACTTCATAGCTAATATCCACTTGTCGCCGTCTGCATGAGTCTTCGCCTCTTCAAAGCATTCAGGCTCTCCATCACCAGTCAACAGAATGTATTTGGAATATGTATTATCTCCATCACTGGTGAGCAAAATATATTGAGAAGAAGGATACTTGGTACTTGGCTTCAGCACTCTATGAGATCTTCGAATTGGTGCTTGGGCATTTTCTTGTTGCTGCTCTTGATTAGGCTCTTCCTGATTAGGCTCCCCCTGATCATGATCACCCTGAACCTGATTCTCTAGGTCATCATTTGCAGCACCTACAGCTTCTGGTTCTGTCGTATCAGGAACGTCTTCATTAACCATTTCTTGAGGTTTGTTAGACTCTTCTTGGAGCGGAGACTAGTCATAAGTGAGACGCTCTGCATTTTCTAGTATGTTCTTGTCAAAATTTGCAACAGTCTAATCCTCATGGAACACCACATCTCTGCTTCTGAATAACTTCTTGGTTATTAGATTCCATAACCGGTAGCCCATCTCTCTTCATTAGCATACCCAAGAAAGATGCACGGCACGGCCTTGTCATCTAGTTTTGATCTTTTCTCCTTTGAAACATGTGCAAATGCTTTGCACCCAAATACCTTCAAGTGAGAATATGAAGCGCTTCTACCGGTCCACACACTCTCTAGAGTCTCCAAGCCCAACGGTACACATGGTGTTCGGTTGATGAGGTATATAACATGCGGTTGTCACTGCTGCGTCCCAAAACTCTTTTGCCAGGTTAGCTGTTTTTAGCATGCTTCTCACTTTCTCCAAGATGGTACCAGGAACTGTCTTTATGTGTCTAATGTCATGCTTCGAACAATAACCGTTAAACTCTTTCGAAGTGTACTCTCCACCATTATCACTGCGGAGACACTTGAGGGTTCGTCCCGTCTCCCTCTCAACCATGCCATGGAACTCCTTGAAGGTTTGGATCACTTGGTCTTTTGATTTCAACAAATACATCCAAACCTTTCGTGAAACATCATCAATAAAAGTGACAAAATATTTGCTATGACCTAGTGAATCAACTTCTATAGGACCACATACATCCGAGTGTACTAGGTCTAAAACATTCTCTTTCTTTGTAAATGTATTAGCAAAACTAACCTTATGTTGCTTACCAAATAAACAATGATCACAAGATTCAAGTGAGGTACCTTTGGAAAAGGGAATAAGAGACTTTTTTTCCAGAACTTGCAATCCCTTCCACTTACGTGGCCAAACCGCTTGTGTCATATACTTGGAGAAGAGTCATCCGTGGCATTCAACTCTCCTTTGCATATCTTGCCATATGTCATGTAGAGGGTGCAACACAACTTCCCTCTAGCCACCACTAGTGATCCTCTGGTAAGCCTCCACTTTTGATCTCCTCCGTGATGATGAAAACCTTCTCGATCAAGCACGCCGGTTGACATCAAATTGAGACGTAAGCCGGGAACATGTCGAACATCTTTCAACATAAGCTTGTTCCCCAAATCAGTCTCAAGGCAAACATCTCCAACTCCTGCAATCTTGGAGTAGCCTTCGTTGCCCATCTTTACAATCTCAAATTCTCCACCTCTATATGTAGAGAAGAACTCCTTATTTGGAGTGGCATGGAAAGAGGCTCCGGAATCAACGACCCATGGAACACTAGGAGTATCGTCATGAACATGTAGGCATTCTCCTTCAAGGCAAAGGAACTCATACACATCATTGTACATGGCAGCGGTTGTGTTCCTTGTGTCATCCTTTGATTGAGAACTGCCTTCTCGCACCTCCCTTGGATCCTTTTTCAACTTGTGACAATTTTTCTTCATGTACCCAAAAATGCCACAATGATGGCACTTTCCGTTGAACCTCGTTCTAGATCGGCTTACACTCCGTCCATGACCTTTGAGTCCTCTACTCTTGCTCATTCCTCTGTTTTCCGCCACAAAGACTTGGCTACTGTCGGAGCTTGAGGCTTTTCTCCTTGTCTCTTCATTCAACAAGTTACTTTTGACATTATCCTTAGTCAATTTACCATCAGGAGCAGAGTTACTTACAGTGATGACAAAAGTCTCCCAATTGTCTGGCAACGACCCCAACAACAACAATGCTTGTAATTCATCATCGATCGTCATCCACATGGTCGTCAATTGATTGATTGTACTTTGGAAGTTGTTTAGATGCTCGGTGACTCTCACGCCTTCACGATACTTGATGTTAACAAGCTTTTTAATTAGAAAAGTTTTCTTAGTGGCAGTCTTCTTCTCGAATAACGACTCCAACTTTGTCCACAACTCATGCACATTAGTTTCATTTGCCACATGGTGGAATACACTATCATCCATCCACTCTCGGATATGGCCAATTGCCTTACGATTCATCTTCGTCCAATTAGCATCTGAAGTCACTTCCGGCTTAGCCTCAACTCTTTCGATGGGCTCATGCAAATCTTTGCAATAGAGTATGTCCTCCATTCGTGGCTTCCATGTAATCCAATTTGAGTGGTTGAGTCAAACCATTGTACTCCTTGAACCTTCCATTTTAACGCCCACGCCCTACGAACTAAGGGCTCTGATACCACTGTTAGGAAAATAATATAATGGAAGTAACAACTCAAAACCACACAAAGTATAAATATGCAAAGATGTAAAAGATAGAGGAAAGAGAACACCGGATATAACGTGGTTCGGCAATGTGCTTACGTCCACAGGGCAGCAATAACAAGAACTTTCACTATGAAATAATGGGTACACGAGATACACAACTTCAAGAACAGTACTTGAAGGAAACCCACTCTCACACTTGTTTTGCTATCAACTATTCTACACTCTCAACTTGGAGTGGACACTCTTCTCTACTTGGAAGATTGATGTTTCTCTCTTGAAGAAATGCTTGAGATGGATGAGATGCTTGGAATGAGCAAATGACTCTCCTTTTATAGGCTAAGGAGGATCTATCTAGACCTCTCATTAGGCTCTCCCAATAAATGGTACTTTATAAATCTTCCTGTAACTCATGTCTTGACTATAACTCCAAAATCATCCATGTAACCTTGTGTAACTCATGTAACGTTTGTGTAACTCATGTAATGTTTGTGAAACTTTTCATATTATTTTCATTAATACTATTTTATTTATTTTGGTCTGGATATTATAACATACATGACTTTTATTTTGATCATGATGATCAAGAGTTTTCATTTTCCCTTTTAAGGCAAGATCAATAGGTTTCAGATATGCTCCTATTGCACAGATATCCGGAGCCTCGGAAGCCCTGCCATGAAAGCCAACAATCATATTCCCAGGTGCTTCGATTGAAAAATACTGTCCTGCGCCTATATCTCCAAAGGTCCGTAACTTTTCTTCTTGCTCTTAAATGTAAGGGAGCAAATATGGGTTAGGAAGCACCAAAACTATACATATTCTCCATGAACTGAAATCAAATATTCGTACGTATAATGCAACTTGATCTACAGTCGATAAAAAGGAAAACATATCAATTTGATTACATATATATTTATAAAGCTGGCTGGGGATTACAACATGCAGGACTAACTTACCTTGTCAACATAGGTATCTCCGACTACTCGAGCACCAACGAGTCCATGCTCGTCTGACCAAACGGAGCTCCCGTTGTCATCATATTCAACCTGCAGGATGGAGCAAATGCTCGATGATGTATAAGATATCACCAACTCCTTGATTGTAGAGTGAGCTCCATCATCAAAACTGTCCCCAATGTATCCTGATCCTAAGGGCCCAAGCTTGAAGACATTTTTCTCACCAGAATCCTTCAAACTCTGTGACATGTATGCATGGACTATCAACAATAGTATACAATTTATATGTTATAGCTCGGAACTGAGTTATAATGAAAGAACAAAAGAACTTGTTTATAAATAGAGAGAAACAAATCGATCATGAACTACATGCAGATCTAAACGAAATACGTAAAAGAAACTAATTAAGACAATTTCGACACACGCAGCCCTTGAATCAATAATTATGTATAGGCACTTACCATGTTCGAAATAAACGAGATAGGAGGAAGCAAGCTAGTGATGAGGAGAGAGTGAGTTTAAGGATGTCCATGAAACTGAATCATGCACTTGGATAAATATATATATATATGTTCTTGGATTTAGAACTTTAATCTGAAATCGGTAATATGTATATATGTGGTCTTGTTAGTCTAAAGAATCTAAATATTCTTTTCCAATTAATATAAAAAATTGCAGTCATTCAAATGGGATCTAATTCAAAGTAGAATGACCGAGCCTAATATTTATGGATTAAGTCAATAAGATTTAAGACAGTAATACTTTGATAGTAGCTTGGAACTGTAGATTATTCTGTTTGCCAACATACATATGGATTGTGCGAAAGGTTCCGGTTCAAAGAAGAAAAATTCGATATTCTCCAAAAAATTAGTCTTATCGATAGCTAGCTAGCATTAAGTGACAACACATTGTAAAGCAAGTTTCTTGTCTCCACTGATCGAATTCATAGATTCTAAAGATAGCTAGTAATGAGGATTTTGATTCTACAAGAAAAACAAAATGGTCTCATTTCATATAGTACTGATATACATTAGGAACTCATCAAGCATGTAGCATCCTTTAAAATATATATATATATATATATATATATATATATAAACACACACCTCGTATCACTCAATGCAATGCATAAGTAAGACGCTAAAGAAAAAAACACTATATCTCTGCTATTAGAAAGCCAAGTATGATTTTGGTGTCTTTTGTGAAACCTTTTTTTCAACTACCTATAAAATTAAGGTAGATATAAAAAATAATAGTTAATATAGGCTTAACTATAAAACACCACTGAAATTCTAAGGAGAAAAAAAAATGTGAAAGTTTCATCCCATTTTAAGCAGAGCAGTTAAAGTGAAATTTCTTCCATTTTTTGATTCTCGTGCATGTGCACGAGTAAAAGCCTAGTAATATTAAAGAGAAAGAAAATTACTAAGCATTGCAAGTGTTCTTTTTTTTTTTCATATACCAGATTCATTAATTTTTCAACGAAAATTCTTCTATGCACTAAGGTGCAAGTGAACCGAGTAACTAATATACAATATTTTGATCCGGCCATCTACGTCGCACTATATGCATATATACTAATACCATTAACAAAATTGAAACCCAACAAAATAATCTCAAGTGTTTCCAATTAAAGAAGTGAGAACACTAGGTCGAAGAATACGTACATTAATTATGGACGTTTAATTTAATCGGATCAAAAATAAAAATGAAAGGAAGGAATTTAGGGTCTCTAGTATTCAGTTGATCTTCTCATACGACGAAAAAAAAAATCTCAAGTGTTTCCAACTAAAGAGATTAGAACACTAAGTCGAAGAAGACGTACTCTTATTATGGGCGTTTAATTTGATCGGATCAAAAATAACAATGAAATGAAAGAATTTAGGGTCTCTAGTATTCAGTTGATCTTCTCATCTCTCTCTTTCATTCCTCTACCCGTACAAGTGCTCAAAGCTAACTTAAGCATCGGAGAGTCGAAGACTAAGCCACCCTAGTCCCGACCCCGTGACGCTGTCATTTGTGCAGGTACCGAGTGAAAGACCCCAAGAATTCTACTTCGCTCCGCCCCGCGACCTCATCCCGACTCGGGACGAAGCAGGTAGAAACAATTGGCGCTAGAAGGAGGGGCCCTATCTTGTGGAACTCCCACTTGCCTCAGCACTCGGCACCATGGTGATCATTGATGACCCCGTGGACCCTGACACTCAAATGGAACCTCAACCCGGCGACACATCCCTTCCCCAAACCAGCAGCCCAGCCCCCATTAACCATTCCGACCCCGCCACAGCCCTTGAAATCCTCAAGCGGGACTTCCATGCATTCCGCGAGCAAACGACAAAAGAAAGGGCAGAAGCGGAAGCGTACCGGGTACGTATCGCTGAATTGGAGAAAGAGCAATTCTTGCTCCGCGCCACGTTAAAACATCGTACCGTGTACAACGATAGCTTGGACCGCGCGGCGCGAATTGCCGGGACCCCGGATTCTCTTCAAGGCCAGACTGGTTCCATGCTCCCGGGAGGGCCTAGCCAGATCGTATACATATCACATCCCCTAACCCACCCCTTATTTCCACTCCCAGCCCCCCAACCATCTCCAATCCTCAATGACTCCCCTCTGCCACATCAACCTAATCCATCCGCCCAACCTATCTCCACTTCCACCACTGCCAACTCTCCCAACCCACCTCTTGACATGCCAACCCGCCTACTGCTCCAGCTTAGCCAAACTGTCACGTAGTTAGTCTCACGGGTTGAAGGCGTCGAGAGTCGCGAGGCTCAGTGACCCTTGTTCTCTGGTTATGGACATCGCCCAAGCTCATTCACACCCCGAGTGCAGATGGAGAAGCGGCCTCCGGGAGCCAAGCCATTTAAGATGGATAAGTATAAAGGCACAGGAGACCCTCATCTCCACCTTGAGACATTCTTCTTGCTCTGTAGCTCCTCTGGCTACAACGACGCCATAGCTTGCCACGCCTTCCAAGAGACCCTCTCGGAAGAGGCACTCAGTTGGTTCCTCAGCCTGCCACCCAACTCCGTAGACAACTTCGACCAACTCTCGGAACGTTTCCTCAACCGTTTCATACTGCACACCAGCATCTACAGCACTGTAGACGCCCTGTTCCACATCAAGCAGAAAGAGGGCGAAGGCCTCCATGAACTGCTGTCCCAGTGGCAATCTGCCACAGCGAGATGCCACAACTTGGAACCTCGCTTGGCGGAGCAGGCTTTCCGTCAGGCCCTACTGATGGAGATCAATAAGAACCCTCCAGGATCCTACGAAGCCTTGATGGACCTGGCGGTGTGGTGGGCCCGTGCTGAGTTTGCCACTTTCGGACATCCCCCCATGCAACGCTAGCTCTTACTACCCCGGCACCAGATGAGCACTTTGGCCGCGGGGCGCGGCTCCGACCGTCGCCACGGGGGACAGAGAAACCGCGACCACCATTACAAGTCGAGGGACCAGAGCCCTCCACAACAACAGTGTCGTTCCTCCCCGCCACCTAAGTATGAAGTCCACACTACTCTGACTACTACATATGAGGACATATGGGTCAGGCACAAAGATCTCATCCCCCTACCTCCTAAAAGTAAGTATCCAAAAAAGCCCCGGCGAGCCACCGGCAACAGGTATTGTGCTTACCATGACAATAATGGCCACACAACAGAGCAGTGCAATGGCCTCCGCAATGCAATCGAGCATCTGATCCAGAAGGGGCAACTCCATCAATACTGTGCTCCCACCACAGGAGCCAACGCCATTGAAGAGCATGGCCAGATCCTAACCTTGCATGGTGGAGCCCCACGGTTCCCCCCACGTCAGCCTTCTGTAAAAAGGCAATGCACGGCACCCTCAGAAATCCTAGACATCCAACGCGGTGTCACGATCACCCCATCAGCGTGGGATCAGGTGACATTTCGCAACGATGAGGATACCCTGCATTGCCACCACAGCGAGCCATTCATCATCAATGTGCAGGTGGACCATTACAGATGCCACAGAGCTCTAGTGGACACAGGTGCCGCCGTAAGCGTCATGTTTTCTGACTGCTACCAAGGACTCCGACGGGACCGCACTAAGCTGTACAATAACCACGACCCACTTGTCAGCTTCTCTGGCGAGACAATACAGCCGTTAGGCTCAGACCGCCTAACCGTGTCAGTGGAAATAGCTCCTTGCCGCTCTTCCATCACGGCCCGCTTCCTCATTGTCGACTGCCCTTCATCATACAATCTCATCTTAGGGCGGGATATCCTCTGGGGGTTGCAGTGCTTCATAGTTGGCCACATGCTTCTCATGAAGGTTCCTACCCCTGGTGGCACCCTGACAATTAAAGGGGATCGAGCAGCCATTGAGCATGGCCATCTTAACGCCATCCAACAGAGGCGAGGAGCCCATGAGATGCTGCCTCTCAACCCCCCGGAACCCATAGATGATCCCCGGGACGACACAAAGGGGTGCAGGACAGAGAGCTCCGCGACCTAGTCCTACAAACGCTCGCCACCACCTACCTTAGACCAATTTTAACCTTGGCTTCGAAAGCCGTTACTTCATTGTTACTAGTGTATATACAATAGCCCAGTAGCGGCTTCACCTATGTATAGATTGCCCGCTAGCGGCTACATCTAAGTACAACGAAGTGTTTTGTCATTCTCACATGCTATACTTAGCGCCCGCAACGTAGGGCCACAAAACATACAAAAGTATACAGCAAGACAAACACAAAGGCTACACATAACGCCAAAATATCAACCTGGACTCCCAGGCAAATTAGTATAAATTAATTACAATGGCTAACCACGCCACTCACATTGTTCCAAAACAAAGTCCTACAAGCTATCAAAATGTACAGACACATCTCACTCCCTCCCAGCGGATGAGTCGCCAGACTTGTTCACACTCCCCTTCGACCCGCCACTGCGGCCACGAACCTGGCTCACAGTCCCTGCTACCCTCTGCCTAGTCGGCTGCTTCAACGGGTCCCGGGACAAAAAGGAAGGCCTCACAGCTACGGCAGAGCGGATAAGTGAACTACCAGGAGCCACCTCAGGGCCAGGGCGTCCCTTCACGGGAGCCTTCTGAACTTCAAGGCCCGCGCGCGCCACCAACCCCGGAGACCGAGGATCGCGAGCCGCAATGGCAGAAGAAGCCACTTGCGACACTGCTACTTGAGCATATATGGACCCCTCGGGGCCAGTGGCTCTCACAGATGATGCAGCTGCAATGGCAGGAGGTCGCGGGTCACCCACAACTGACGTCCCCTTCTGTCCAGCAGACGTTGCGGGCCACGCCTCATGTTGCTTCGCCAGAGACCGCGAGATCTCGGCTTGCTTCTTCTGCTTGGGCGTCATTTGTTCCCACGCCACCTTTGCAGCATTTTTCTCTGCGTACCATTTGCGCATGGCAGCCTCGTTAATCCATCCCGCCTGGCAGCCCAGCCGGCTCAACTCATCCTGCCCTTTGTTATAGGCACCCTTCAATTGCTATTTATATATATCACCCTCCCGGAACAACCTTTGCCCCGCCATGGCAGCTCGCTCGCACTTGGCCTTCCAGGACACCTCCAGATCCGCAAGTCCCTGCGTCAACTTGGCAACCTCAGCTTCCAAGGACGCTGCCTTAGCAGCCGCCACTTCCAAAGCCTCCACTTGTTCATCCTTCTTCCTCACAACTTCCTTCAGCTCCGCCACCTGAGCCTGGAAGACAACAGTGTTCTGATCCGCTTGAGCTAGCTGCTCTGCAAGGTTCTGCTCCGCTTGAGCTAGCTGCTCTGCAAGGCCACGGTTACGTTCTTCAGCCTCCCTCAACTGCTGGCTCTTCGCCTCAGCATCATCCTGCCAGTGGGAGGCGGCCCGTTCACTCGCGGCGTACATCAGCAATGTCGCCTACAATCACATAGCAACGCATAAACCCGAAGCTCAAACCAGTGGAACACAAGCATATAAACACTTACCCAAGTCAGTTTCTCCTTAGCGATAGCCATTCCCGCCGGCGGATCCACATCCTCCAGTACATGCATGTCACGAGCACGGTGACGCATGTCATAGGCCATTTGAGCCAAGTATGGCTGAGCCTCCCCTGTCCCCTCCAAGGCTTGGGCAACCTCAGCTAGACTTGCAGATCCCCCAGACCGGCTGTCCCTCTGCGACCTCTTTGATGGGCCCTCGCGAGCCGGGTCAACCCTCTCCTTCCTCTTTTGAGTCCGGGCCGCGCCTATCTCTTCCTCGCGGTCCGCAACCTCCTCCACAACAGGCTCCTCCTGCGCTTGGTCGGGTTCGCCCTCGCGATCACCCTCTACCGGCACCTTCTCCCCCTCCAACTCCACATCCTGGAAGCCTAGGCCCATCGCTTCCGCCACCAATGGAGACACATAGGCGTAATTCTCATCCGCCAGGTTCAGCCTCAGAAAATCTTCACAGTCCCCCAGCTCCACCTCCCTTCCCTCCCCCGTCTCCAAGTCGATGTCGTACTGCTTGGCGTGATCAGCCTCAGCCAGCAGCCCATCTAACACGTCCTCATCCGACACTTTGTCGTAAGGACCTTCCTTCTTCCGCGAGCCCCCGTCGCGTGGCATCGTCACTGCAACAAACAAACTAGTCAGACAACAACTCGCATGCCTACAACAGGTAATGCAACTACTAAAATACAGATCCGGAACCCGGGCGTAGCCGAAGTGGCTGTATATGCCAAGGCGGCATATCCGATATGAGCTCCTACATTCGAAGGCCCATATCACCCGGCGAATCTGCCGCTCCATCAGCTCAGTCAAATTGTACTCTTACGGCACTGCACATGGCTAGTTGTCAGCAGTGACAGTAGACAAACAAAACAAAACAACACAAGGCAAGAGCACGGTACATATTCTCTGGAAGCTCCCCGGGACCCGGAAGGGATGCCCGTGCCACTCTTGCCACTGTTCCCCAACAAGGAAGCACTTGCGCCTCCAGGTTTCACTTGTTGAGGTGGGCAAGTCTTCCACCAACACTTTGAACTTCCCCCATGACTTCATCGTCACGCAGCCCCGGCTGCCGTTCTTTGTGCACCACCCCATATGCCAGCACGCATTGAACTCGTCACAGTTCGGGAACTCCTGCTTCAGCAGGCGAAATAACACGCCCGTTCCCAGTATTTGCTTCAGCATATTGGGGGTAACCTGCCCCGGGGCGACATGCAGACACGCTAAGGTGTACTGCACAAACGGGGGCAGCGGGAACATCAACACGCACTTTAGTTGGTACTCGTATACCAACGTAAAGTTGCCCGGGGGATCCTAAAACTTCATCCCCCGGCCTAGCGGCCGCAACAAAACCTCCTCCGGAATGCTCCAATTTTGGCGAAGCATTTCAAGCTCCGACAAAGTCAAACTCTCGCCAGGGGGTTCCCAAAATGAATCATCCTCCTCACGAGATGTCGCCATGATCAACTCCTCTACCTCCTGCAATAGAGGGTCACACGAGGACACATGAGACCCGACATCCATCATAGGAATGTCTTCCCCCAAGTCAAGGGCAATCTCTGCCATAAGGTTAGCCAATCCCTCCTCCATCAGGTGTAAAGTATTCGAATCAGCACTAAGCGAACTAGAGACCTCCACGATCTCTTCGCTGGACACCCACACCAGATCTGCCATACCCCGCTACCTTAACCCTAACCAGCCCGATAACAAATCTCTCACCCTAGAATTCCTACCAACACCACAAACATGTGAATAATCCCACACCCCAAATAACCCGAAACAACACCTCCACCACATACAAAATCAAAGACAGAGGAAGCGACGAATTCATACCTGGAAACAGCGGGTTTGCATAGTGGCAGTGAAGCTGATTACAATCGGCTGAGCGCTCGCACCCAATCGATTGACGATGAAATTGAACGTTTCCCAGTCTGAAACTTGTAGAATAGCCGAAACCCTAAAACACAAATCGCGCCTCCACAGTTTCCAGTTTCAAAACACGAACTCCCCCCTTCAGTTCTCTCTAACCCTATTTATAGGCATTCCCCTGGACCCCACAAAACTGAACGGTCAGGGTAAAGCCACGTCACCTTCGGCCACTTTAAAAAAAAAAAAGAGACAGTCCCCAACCAAGCGCGGACTGACTGGCCACCTCGCGACAGTCCCCAACGAAGCGCGGACTGACTCGCCACATAGCCACAGTCCCCAATCAAGTGCGGACTAACTGGCCACCTTGCGACAGTCCCCAACCAAGTGCGGACTGACTCGCCACATAGCCGCAGTCCCCAACCAAGCGCGGACTAACTCGCCACATAGCCGCAGTCCCCAACCAAGCGCGGACTGACTGGCCGCCTCGCGACAGTCCCCAACCAAGCGCGGACTGACTCGTCACATAGCAACAGGTCCCAACCAAGCGCGAACTGACTTGCTACATCGCTACAGTCCCCAATCAAGCGCGGACTGACTCGCCACATAGCAACAGTCCCCAACCAAGCGCGGACTGACTTGCTACATCGCGACAGTCCCCAACCAAGCGTGGACTGACTCGCCACATAGCAACAGTCCCCAACCAACCGCGGACTGACTTGCTACATCGCGACAGTCCCCAACCAAGCGCGGACTGACTCGCCACATAGCCACAGTCCCCAACCAAGCGCGGACTGACTGGCCACTTCGCGACAGTCCCCAACCAAGCGCGGATTGACTCGCCACATAGCAACAGTCCCCAACCAAGCGCGGACTGACTGGCCACTTCGCGACAGTCCCCAACCAAGCGCGGATTGACTCGCCACATAGCAACAGTCCCCAACCAAGCGCGGACTGCCTTGCCACATAGCGACAGTCCCCAACCAAGCGCGGACTGACTCGCCAAGGCAACGGCCCGCAACGCTCAGTAGCGAGTCTCCCCAATCAAGCGCGGAATGACTCGCTACGCAGCGGCCGCACCGCCACATAGCGACAGTCCCCAACCAAGCGCGGATTGACTCACCAGAGCAGCATCAAACGTTTCTTCTCGCCAACCTGTTTTCGGAACACCACCCCCGTCACCTCGCGACTCTCGCGTGGGGACTTGGGGACTCGGCACCATGCCTCCCGCACCCGGGTAAAACCTATTCTCGGCATCTCTAGAATAACTCCCCACCCAAGAACTCTCTCGGACTGGGGACTTGGGGACTTGTTAGTACATAGCCAAAATACTTGGCTAAGCAGAGAATAAGGTACAAATACCCGGTCGAGATAGCCCTGGTGAGCCCTTCACAGGCATCCACAGAATGAAGGGCCGGTAACAAACCGCTTGTTAAAGTCACTCTAGCGGCAAAACACCCCCAAAAGAGGAGATACTCCAAAGGATGGCAAGAAGTCCCACATTGGAGACTAAGGCAAAGGTACCTAAACTTGACCTATAAAACAAGCTCAACCTATCATAAAAGGTACACACATACACACTCACATATACTCTCTCTCTCTTTCATTCCTCTACCCGTACAAGTGCTCAAAGCTAACTTAAGCATCGTAGAGTCGAAGACTGGACCACCCCAGTCCCGACCCCGTGACGCTGTCATTTGTACAGGTACCGAGTGAAAGACCCCAAGAATTCTACTTCGCTCCGCCCCGCGACCTCTTCCCGACTCGGGACGAAGCATGTAGAAACACATATTAATGGTGCAAGTACACCTCGATGAGTAGAATCTACTTGCAACTCTATAAGTATGACTAATTGTCTAATACAAAAGCGCACCTTGCAATTGATCACCCCATGTTTACCAATTAATTGATCCCAATAAAACGCAAAACGTGCACCCAAGCGATCGACTTCTCCTATTTTGTCTATCAATCTTCATTCTTCGTTAAGCAGTTAATGTACGTCGAGGCTCTTGTTAGCAGCAACAGTGATTCACGTCAAATTGGTATTTCATCACGCAACTTGATATCTCTTGGTCCACGTTCGTTCGTAACTATTATCATTTTCAAAGGAAGTTGATCTTTCTTCACATATAAAACGTACGGATCGACTTTGGCTTTTGTGAAGTATCAAAGAAACTTAATTAGGAGGATAAGGTATGGCTTTTGGTCATGCATATGTCGTAGAACTGTAGAAGCAGTATGAAGTATCAAATAAATAAGAGACTTGAACCGAGAATCGTAGCTTCGGTACAACAGTACTCGAACCGATCAATTAAATAGAGCTCCAAACCACATCGAATCTTCTTTCTTCCAGTTCTGTTCACGACCAATTCCACAGTCCTTCGAGTTGAATCACCCAGTTCCATAATGAATGTGAGTCACTACTCAGTACTCACCAGCGACCCAATAATGTGATTAGTTTCCGATAGAATCGAAGACCGGCTTTAACGAAAACTTGAGGGAAAGTGAATGTCTCAATATGCTCCTAATTAAACATTAACTCCCTAATACTATGGTTAGTGATCATCAGTCCCTGCAGTGATTAGTACGTAGTCGATATATAAACATCCATTCCAAGAATCCAAGCAACTGAAGCAAGGACAATGATATACCTGGATGAGGGGACCTATATATGGCGCGGTTATAATTCCATGAGTAAGGAAGAGTCCAAAAGGTAAAAGGTGAGTTTGGAACCTGCTGGTTTTCCTGAAGAGGAAGACGATCGATATGCAGCTTACCTAATTCTTGTGAGCCACAAGAACTCAAGGACACGGTTCATGCATGTCATGAGTTGCAGGCATGCAGCAGGTGATCGATGCTAGCTAGCTAGTTAGCAATAGCAGTTAACCTGAAACGCTCAAGTGCTCAACTGACGGACTAACTAAAGTGGGCATGCAGCTTTGTTTGCCAACATGTGCAGGAATGACGTGTTGGATGTCAAATGTAGCTAGAGCTAGATGCCTTGCTGGTTCATTGGCAAATCATTCGAATTATTAAGCGAAATGTTATCAAGCATGTCTAAGATGCGTTTCAGTCAATTATTTGGTTTAAACAGTACGTGGTGTTTATATAGCACATACAAAAAAGAAAAGAAAAGGAAACAAATATAGTTATATACCTACTATAAGATGTGAATTAGTCGACATGGGGCACTGCAATTAGTGTACGGAATATGTGGTGTTGAAGACTTATGCTGTTCAACCATCGTAAGCCTATTAGCTCCATGTATTTTGTTCTTCCATTAACGACATTAAAGACATGCAAGATCTCTATCAGAGAGACGTACAGAAAAATATTTGACTAACAATATATATATATATATATATATATATAGCAAGGATCCAAGGAGGACGTCCGTGAGTTTGCAAATGTGTGGATGTGTTGATCTCAGCCGTTCGCTGCTTTAAATTAAAAGGAATACTCATGATTTGTCTATTCCAGAAACAAACGCGGGTCGAGTAAAAACCCGACTCGTCAGTTTTAGAATCAAGCGGGTTAATGTTCGCTATCTCAAACCCGACTCTTCAGTCTCCAAGCAGTCCAATGATGATGAAAAATCTGATTTTTGTCTCTTCATCTGAAGTACTCCTCCCAAAATCTGTGTCTTCCACAATTGATGCTTGAGCTCATCTCATTTTTTGTACGATTTTCACCTCGAACCCAACTTTTCACCTCAAGCCCGATTCCTCAGTCCTTAGCTCAATCTCAATTGTGAGTGACACAACCAAAACCCCACAATCGTCATCTCTAATAATTCACAAATCACAGTAGTCATCTCCAAACCTGACTCCTCCTGTTGGTTTCTCAACCAAAATTTTCTTCTTTTCCTCTCTTTTTGGATCCCCACTGTGTGTAGAAGCGTAGGCAATCACTAGATCATGCTGCATCACTACCCCGCCTAGACCTCGTCTAGAAGCATCACAATAAACCACATACTCCCCACTATCATCACGAAGTGCCAAAACATGAGCACTAGTCAAGCGATTCTTTAATTCTGAAAAACTTGGTCACACTGATCTGACCATTCGAATTTAACTCCTTTCTTGGTCAATCTTGTTAGTGGAGCAGCGATCTTTGAAAAGTCTTACTCAAATCGCCGATAATAACCTGCTAACCCCAAGAAACTACGAATCTCCGTCACAGTGGTGGGTCTTCTCCAACTTGACACTGCTTCCACCTTTTGCGCATCCACACTAACACCTTTTGCTGAAACTACATGACCTAAGAACCCAACTTTATTCAGCCAAAACTCACACTTGCTGAACTTGGCATACAACTGAGCATTTCTCAAAGTCCGCAATATCAATCTTAGATGTTTAGCATGCTCCTTCTCACTTTTTGAGTACACCAAAATATCATTTATGAACACGATCACGAAGCGGTCAAGATATGGACTAAACACCATATTCATGAGATCCATGAACGTAACGAGTGCATTAGTAAGTCCAAAAGGCATCACCACAAACTCATAATGACCATAGCGTGATCAAAAAATGGTCTTGGCTATGTCACTCTCCCGGATCCACAACTGATGATAACCAGATCTCAAATCAATCTTTGAGAAAACAGAAGCACCCCTCAACTGATTAAATAAATCATCAATACGAAGCAACGGATATTTATTTTTCACTGTGACTTGATTTAGTTTCCTATAATCAATGTATAGTCTCATGGTGCCATCTTTCTTTTTAACAAACAACACCGGGGTACCCCATGGAGACATGCTAGGCCGAATGAAAAGTCTATCTTCCTTATAGGAGGCAAACTAGGCAATTCCTCGGGGAACACATCCAGAAACTCTCTTACTATAGGAATATTCTCTACTTATAACACTCCTACACTTGTATCCACAACGTGAGCTAAGTATGTCTGACAGCCTTTATTCAACAATTTTTTGGCGGCAACAGCTGATATTGGACAACTCGAAATAACATCTATTTCCCCTTGAAAACAACCTCAAATCCATCTAGACTTCGAAGCACCACTTCTTTTTGTAAACAATCTACCATAGCTTTATAAGTCTCTAAAAAGTCCATCCCCAAGATCACATCAAACTCCACTATATTTAAAAGAATTAAATCGGTCTTGAAATTAAATCCCTCTACTAGCACTTCACAACCATTAAACACCCAATCTATTCTCATCATCTCACCGGAGGTACATGCCACTCGCCTGGAAGAGACGATGATGACACATTGGCGTGGAGGGTGAATCTACTAGACATGAATGAATGCGTGGCTTCAGGATTAATTAAAGTAAAAGATGGCTGACCAAAAACAAATAACGTACCAATGATGACATCTGGAGAAGTACGACCCTCATGCTGGGTCATAGTATGACGTTTAGCGCCAGTCATGGGACGTCCATGCTGACCACTACCCTGCTGAGAGCCACCCCTGGCTGCTGAACGGCCCTGAAAACCACCATTGGAGCCTCTGGCTGAAGATTGACCGACTGGCTGAGTAGGGGTAGACGTGGTCCTCTGAGCCTATAAGGGACACTCTCTCCCAAAATGAGACTGGTCATCGCACTCAAAGCACCTAGAATACTACTGCTGACCAAAAGAAAAAGTCTAACCACCAGATGATCCACCCTGGGAACTGCCACCAGCACCAAACTAACCAGTCTACTGCCTACCCAACTGACTCCTGAGAGGTCTCCTGTTACGCCCCCTAGCTATGAACGGAGAACTAGAACCCGATCCCCCACTACTGTCACTACCCGCTGAAGATCCAGAAGAGGATGATGAAGCAGCCTTCTTAGATGGGCCCTTACTGAGACCATTGAAATCTCGAGGCTGAGCACTATAAGTCTCCCTGGTCTCAATGGCCATGGCTGCATCAACTGCATCAAGAAAGGTCGGGTAGATAACACCTATCATCTTGTTTGTACACTCCACCAAGTGCCCCAATAAACATATCAATCCTGGTCCTTTCATCAGGAACCAGATATGGTACATGATAGCTTAAAGTAGTGAACCTCTGCTCAAACTCGATGACACCCTCATCGTCTCTCTTCTTCATGTTCAGAAAATCTGACTGAATCCTACTACGATGAGCGTGATTGAAATATTGACCCAAGAAGAGCGTCTTAAACTGCTCCCAAGTCATATTCTGAGCACCACCATTACTCCTGCTGGCGAGAGTCCACCAATGATGAGCGGAATCATCTAGAAAGGACACTGTCATCTTCACATTCTTTTCTTTTGGCAATTCAGTGCTCTCAAAAGCCTTTTCCATCTTGTCCACCTAAGAGTATGCATCAAAAGATCTCTTGGCACCCTTGAACTCAACTGCCCCTACATCGGATATATCCTTCTTCTTCACAGACCGAGGGTGCTGAACCCTATCTAAAACACCTCTCCGCATGTTCCCAATAGAATAAGCTAATCCTCTCACTTCATCACCCTCATTGGCGTTGGTCGAGGTAGGCACACGGGGTCGGTGTCTAGGAGGCATAGCACCTAAGAAGGAAGACATTTAATAGTCTATAAACAAGACTAACAGAACAATCACACATACTCAATAACATATAGCATCCCAAGCATAAACTGCTGATGAATCTGCCGCGGTCGGATCATCACTCTATAGACACTACGTGCTACTTAGGCAAATATGATAGTGATAAGGAGGCAGAAAACGAAACCTAGAGCTTTGATACCAACTGTCAAGACTACCCCGAATTTCACCCTGAAATCCGAAGTAAGTCTTGCGGGGACCACCTCCAAGGAAAATTTACCGAAGAACTCAGCAAACCTCCTTTGAAAATGGACAACTCTAACCCAGAAAAATGACATAACTACCCTCTTAACAATTATTTTTCTCCAAATCAACTCATAATTATCTAGATTATAGACCATCGGTCTTAGCATACCACCGAAAAATATCAGACAATAATCACGTCACGCCTTAATGCGGTGCTACACCACGTCATTAAGGTGGACATACATGTGTATAAATATGTGCCCATACCCCCTGTCACACCCCAGTCCTTACGTTATTTTACGGTTATTTACTTCGGTATTATTTTGGTCTTTTACCGTATTAATTAACTGTTTACTGTTAAGGACCTTAAAGTTGACTTTTTATTCCATTTGGAATTTGGGAAAACTTTCTTCATGAAAGTTGTAGAGGACGTCGTTACGAGTTCGTAGACATGCTATGCGTTAAAATCAGAGTTAGCATGGAAAAGTTATCCACTAAGAGGGAAATTTTTGTGTTGGTAAAAAGGGGTAAAATTTTTAGTGGATTATTTTTGGGTTGGAGTTTTAAGTGGATCGGGCAGGGGGCGAGCCCGAGCCCATTTCTTTTCTTCTCTTTTCTTTTATTTCTCTTCTCTCTTTCTTCCCCGAGCTCCCGAGCTCCTCCCGTCGGAAAACTTCACCACCATCGCCTGCCGCCGTCCGGCCACCCGAGACAACCGGACCGGTCCCGTTTGGACCCCCGCCGCTCCCTCTCTCTTCCTGGGCCGGTGACTGGGCGTGAAACGCCGCCGAGCGGGAGGAGACCGCTCCTAGCAATCCGACTGTCATCTCGCCGGAGCTCCGTTCTCCGGCCACCATAGACCTAGATTTTTGGCTCATCTTGTAGCCCTTGTCAAGGTGAGTAATCTCTCAAAAGAAATCGGTCTAATTCGATCTCGTTAGGGTGGTTTGTATAATTGAAAGTTTTAGAGATTTATGAATGTTTTGATTCGATTACCCTAGTTAGCTTTAGAATTGGACGAAGTGCTAGTTTTGGAAGTTGTTGGGTATGATGAGAGGATTATTCTGTTAAAATTTGAGAAGCATTGAAGGTCTCCGAAAAACGGCTACCGGCAGAGCCGCCGCCGGGAAAAATGTTTTTGTAATGAATTTTATGAGGAGTATTATGGAATGAGTTTTATAATTTTTGGAGGAGTTTTGATAAGGTTGGAGATTTTCTATGGTTAAAGAATTTGGCGGAGTTTAAATTATAGTATCGGTAGTTGAGTTAGCCGGATTTAAAATTCTTTTAAGGTTAATTTTTGGCCATCGAAGATGGTGATGAATTTTGAGTCTTAAAGGATTAAGGATGGAAATTGGGCAAGGAAGAAGATAAATTTAAGCCCTTATTTTTTTATGGGTTATTTATTGAAGTTTTATTTTAGTGCGAGAATTAATATTATTTGTTGTCCAGGCCATGAGGAGGATCATTTGGAGGAAGCCTCGGGTCGTCGTCAGGCTTAGCCGAGCACAGTGAATAGACCTTTGATTTAAATGCCATGCATGAAATAAAGTTTATTTAATTTTCAAATGCATATTGGAGTAAAGAGTTCCATTAAATTTTGGGAACTCTCTTGAGCATTTTATTTGACATGTGAGACATGTCAAGTGATTTTACATTTATTTTCGGGGAAGTGACTTTCCGGATAATTGTTATTTTCATTTCATCATAAAGGGTTGATATATAATCTTTATTGCTACCTAGCCATTATTAGCGGCTACTCACTATAAGTGAGTAGTGCGCCTAGCGTGGGACGCTATTATAGCCTGGGAGGCAATCAATCATTATTTATATATATATGTTAGCTAGCCATTATTAGAGGCTACTCACTATAAGTGAGTAGTGCGCCTAGCGTGGGACGTTATTATAGCCTGAGAGGCTCAGACCCTAGCCTGGGAGGCTCATCGTTATGGTGAAACTTTTTCCCTAAATTTTTATTAATTAATGAGAACCAATGAGATTGGTTCATCATTTTTTATTTATAAGTATTTATGGGGAATTCTCATGATTGACATGCAAAATATTTTTTTCTAAAAGGAAATGTTGGGAGAGCATAGATTTGATTTTCATTGCTCCATATTTTGTTATTTATTTTTTGTCCACTCACTCTAACGTTTTTAAATGCTTCTCCCCTGGGCCTTTCATTTTAAATGCCCAGTCTGCAGAGTTCGGTTCGGCGAGGATAGGAGGCTTGTCATAAATCCCTACTTCATCCAGTTTTCCCATATAGGTTACGAGTTTAACCTATGATGTTGTTTCTCTCATTTTTCCTAGTAGATGCTCTGAATATTATGGGATGGTTTAAGTGTGTTAAGAGCTGTTGAAAAAGATTCATTTGTTTATTTGAGAGATTATATTTATGGATATTATTGGTAACGATTTTTGAGTTGGGTGTGATGATTCTTCCTTTAGTTAGGGTTACCTATTATCAAGAAAGGTTTAGCCAATGTTTTTGGTAGAATTTTCTTTGAGGTGGGTCCCGCAGGATTTATTCCGGGTTTCAAAGGGGAAATTCGGGGTAGGTCCTGACACCCCCTATATGAATTAAACACTCATATAGGGCTACTACGCTTACGTCCAACGCTCACGTCACACCATAATGCAGTTATATATATATATATATATATATATATATATATATATCATTAAGGTGGACGGACACATATGACTAGCTAGTATTTATATACATACTCTCCTCATAAAATATTTATAATTTACCGAAAATCCCATTTTCGGTAACTCTCCACAATAAATGAAAAATTCAAATAAAAATGACGTCAAAGGCTACAACAAAATAAATTACACAACAGTAAACAATTGCATGCATTTTAATTTAAAATCAAACGTCCACTCACAAATTAGGCCTAAGCCTGATGTCGGTCAGATGTCTCTTCTGCTCGAGTCTCCTCACATCCTGTTCCAAAAACATAATTAAATTCTCAATTAAAATACCGACGCTTATACAAAAATAGCCAGACTTAAATGTGAGATTCACGCGCTCAATCATGCCTATCGCCCAAAACTTAAATTCGTTGCCAACTATATTTCTCCATAATTACCGACATCTTTAAAATCACGTTCAACCGTCCTAACCATAATTAACCGACGACTGCATTTTTACTTATTAACTACCATAATTCACAAATCCTAGGAAAATAAACCCTAGAATTTCAATCACGGATTTCTCCTTACCTAGCTCAAGAGGGGGCAAAACCTCTTAAGGGTTTTCTGCATGGGATGAGGGGTTTCCAATGAGCCAAGGATCGCTAACTATAGCGACCGAAGGAGGGAGTACCGGCGACGGGGCTCTCCGAACAATCGGGCCTTCCGAGCTCGATTTCTCCTTCACGGTGATGTTAGGGAGGCTGCCACTGGTCCAAGAAGGAAGAGGAGGAGATGGCCGACCGATTGGGACCGGTGCGGCGACCTACGGTGGCTGGACGGCAGCGGTCGGGCTCGGGGGAGCTTTCCGGGCAGAGGGAGAGGGAGAGAGAATCGGGAGGGAAGAGAGAGAAAAGAGAGAAGGAGAAATAAAATCTGGGCTTGGCCCAACCGGTCCAACCCACACATATAACCAACTCCAAAATTTAACACCCCAAAAATAATACCCTAATAAAAATTACCTTTTACTTGCTAAAATTTACCATTTTTACTGTCGTCACATTTTTCTCCTACGAATAATTCCTTCGAAATAATTGTCCCCCAAAACCTCTCTTGGGAGCATTTAAACTATAAACTCAAGGACGAAGACGGTAAAACTCTTATTAACATCATGCTAGTAAATATGGTAAAATTTACACTACCAGGAAAAGCACTTTAGCCGACGAAAAGTTTTCGTCGGCCTGTTATCTTAATTCGTCGGCTAAGATCTTAGCCGACGAAGGCTCGTCGACTATAGTGTCGTCGGGAAAAGGACCTCGGTGATGACTATAGCCGATGAAATTTTTTTTTTCGTCGGCTATAGTCCCACAGTTAGCCGACGAAAAACATGTTGTCGGTTTTTTTCCCAGACTTTAGCCGACGAAACAATTAAGATATTCGTCGGCTAAAGTGTGTAATAAATAATTAAAAAAATAACTATAGCCGACGAAATTTATTATATTTCGTCGGCTAAACCTTATAAAAAATTTAAAAAAATAACTATAGCCGACGAAATATACTGCTAAACCTTATAAAAAAATTTTTTTAAAAATTACTATAGTCGACAAAATTTACTATACTTCGTCGGCTAAACCTTATAAAAAATTTAAAAAATAACTATAGCCGACGAAACATGCCATAATTCGTCGGCTAAACCTTATAAAAAAATTAAAAATACTATAGCCGACGAATATAATATTTAAATATCGTCGGCTAAAGGTGCTGGGTTTTGAAAAAAAAACTGCAAAACCTTTCGGCCACCTCCAATCACGACCAAAATTTGACAGAATCTTTCTCTCAACATTTCGAACAACTTTCTAGAAGAAATCGAAGCTCAATTCTAAGCCTAAACAGGTCAATCGACTCAAAATATAAAAATCCCCAATTTTAAACCCTAAAAACTTCAAATCTTCGATTCTCTTCACACACACCGAATCGAGCTACCAAATTCTAGGGGAATGTAGTACTATTCAAACTCAACTTATCCATATATAGAACTCACCAAATGGTGGCCTAAGGAAGGAAAAATTTGATCGACACCGAATCCGAACCGGCGGAGTTTTGGAGCTCGATTTATCCCTCACGGCGGCGCCACTCGATGCACCACCTATCCAGCAATGAAGTAGAGATGACGGCGAAACTTTTGGGACAAGTGTGACGGTCTCCGGTGGCTTGACGGCGGAGCTAGGCCGAGAAGAAAATCTGACAAATAATAGACTTCTTACCATCCATCTTCGCCTATATAAAGAACTTTAGCCGACAAAATTCTTTATTTTCGTCGGCTAAACTCTTTTGAAAATTTTGGATGACCGCCAAAAAATTTTGGTTGAAAATTTTGAAAATTTTTCGACTTTAGCCGACGACTTTTCATATATTTTCGTCGGCTAAAGTCCTTTGAAAATTTTCCTCCAACTTTGGTTTACCGCCTAAGAAATTTTGAAATTTTTGCCCTTAGCCGATGACTTTTCATATATGTTCGTCGGCTAAAGTCTATAAATTCACGAAAACACTCATATCTCCCCCTATATTACGTAGTTTGGTCAAATCTTCCACACGAAAAACTCTCACGTAGATGAGACGCAACCACCTATATAAAAATTTTGAGACATTTACCTTTTGACGATAGGGCTCCCCATAAGAAATAATAACGGTAAATAGGGTTGACCGCTACTATCGGCTCCGAAACTTTACCCGATTTACGTGATTTTTGAACCATAGCCGTATTTCACCATTCTGAACACATCTTATTTCACGAGATTTTTAATAATTTTGCTTCCTATGTAGAGTTGGTTCACAAAGTTGTATAACCTACTAAACAAGTTATACAACATTAGTAGACACGTTGTGATTCCGATGACTAAAATTCACAAACCAAAATTCGACCGTCAGATATGATCATTATGACGAAATATGTCTATGGTAAAAAATTCAACTGGATCCGACAACGTTAAGGGCTCGATCGAAACGGTCAACCATAATCCATCGTCACTTATCACACGAAAACACTCATATCTCCCTCTATATTACGTAGTTTGGTCAAACCTTCCACACAAAAAACTCTCACGTAGATGAGACGCAACTGCCCATATAAAAATTTTGAGACATTTACCTTCCGACGATAGGGCTCCCCATAAACCCGAATAACGGTAAATAGTGGACACGTTGTGATTCCGATGACTAAAATTCACAAACCAAAATTCGACTGTTAGATATGATCATTATGATGAAAGATGTCTATGATAAAAAATTCAACTGGATTCGACAAAGTTAAGGGCTTGATCGAAACAGTCAACTCTAATCAAAAATAAGAAAACTGCATTTTGAAGCCCTAAACAGACTCGGATGGCCAAAAAAGCCTATACATCATGGCATAAGCCATGAGTTTGACTCGTAGCGCCATTACGTTTCCAGAAAGGTATCACAATAGTCAATCAGACATCAAACGCCAAATCTGCAGCATAGTGAATAATAAGGGTAAGTCCACTATCGATACCGACACTTTACCGGAATACTGTGATTTTTCAACCGTAGACGTATTTCACCATTCTGGTCATATCTTATTTCACGACTTTTTTGCGTTTGAAGGTTCTACGTATAGTTTTTTTTTTTCTCAGATGAGTTGTTGTCTAGATCTGCAAATATAAGGCACTTTAGCCGACGAAATTATATTTTTTCGTCGGCTAAACTTTTAAAAATTTCATCGGTTAAAGTTTAAAAAGTTCGTCGGCTAAACTTTTAAAAATTTCGTCGGCTAAAGTTCACAGACTATAGCAGACGAAAAAAATTATTCAGCCGACAAAATATTAATTTCGTCGGCTAAAGTTGACCATAGCCGATGAAAATTTTAAATAAGCCGACGAAAACAAATTCGTCGGCTAAAGTCCACTTTAGCCGACGAAAAAAAAATTCGTCGGCCTGGTTTTTTTATTTTCGTCGGGTAAAGCCTTTCTTCTGGTAATGTTAAGAGTGTGGGCATGACACAAACAGTTCGATTTCTTTGGTGTTCAAGCAGGTGGGATTGAAAATATTGGTTGTATCCAACGTGATCTCTATAGTTATGGAAGAGTTTGTCGTTAACAGAAGAAAGAGTATGACGGGGATCTATTGTACATGCATTTTCTGAATGAGAAAGAAAAAGATTCTTCTTTTGTTTATACAATAGAATCAGATGAGGAAGATAGAGTAAAATGATACTTTTGGCCCGACTCAATTTCAAGACGAGCTTACAGCTTTTATGGAGATGTAGTTATTTTTGATACTAGATACAATACAAATCGGTATGGGATGATTTTTGCACCATTTATTGGTGTTAACAATCATGGGCAGTCAGTCATATTTGGTTGTGCATTCTTAAACGATGAGACTGTTGATTCCTTTGTTTGGTTATTCATGGAATTTTTTAATGTTATGCCAAAAAACGCCCCCATGATGATTATTACTGATCAAGATCCTACCATAAAGCCATTTCAGAAGCATTCCCACAAACATTTCATAGGTATTGCAATTGGCACATTCTAAACAAGTTTTCAGAAAAGCTAGATGCGATAAAATATCAGGACTACTACCAAGACTTTCATAGCTGCATATGGAATTCAAGTAGTAAAGAAGAGTTTGATTCAAGATGGATTGAAATTACTGAGAAGAGTGGGTTGAGTGATAACAAATGGCTGCAGTCAATATATGAAATTCGCTCATCATAGACACCATCACATGTCAATCATGTTTTCTCAGCTGTAATGTCAAGTAGTCAAAGAGCAGAAAGTCAACATTTTTTCTTCAAGAGTTATGTTTCTGAGTGAAATTCATTAGTTGAATTTATGGTTCAGTTCAAGAGGTGACTTATACACCAACGTCATAATGAGTTAGAGGAAGATCATATGAATATTGATGAGAAGGCAAAAACAGTCATGTCCCTTGATGTAGAAGAACATATGGCCAAGGTTTACATACGCAAGAAATTTTATGAAGTTCAAGAACAATTGAGAGAGAGCTTCAAATATAAGTTGGAACTTCTAAGAGAAAATGTTACTCATTGTGTATTTAAGGTTATAACAAAGAACATTGATACTTGTAAGTTTCTTGAAGTCACTTATGAAAAACATTCTAATTTTGCATCATGCAGCTGCAGAAAGTTTGAAAGTGAATGGCTCCCACGTCGGCATGTTTTGTCATATTTGATAAAAAATCCAAGATATAGATGAAGTGCTTGTTCAGTACATCTTAAAGAGATGGACTAAATCTGCAAGGCATGGTACCGTGTTCGATACTCATGGCACAGAGATACATGATAATAAAACTTTACTTGAAAGGAGGACTAAGCTATTACAACATGCTACAGATGCAATTGATAAGGCAATGGTGAGTGATATGGCTAGTTAGCTCTTCATGGAATCCATTGATAATTTTTTAGAGAATATTAAAACATTGGCTGGCAATGAAAGTGGACAAAGTGCGATAGTTTTGGAGACCAAGTCTGGTAGTATTCAACATACTTTTAATGAACCAAATCAAGTGAGGGCAAAAGGGTGTGGGAGAAGGTTGAAGAAAGGTAAAGAGAAGAAAAAAGTTAAGGTAAAGGACAACCAAGGCAGGCAATGTCATGGATGTGGACTGTTTGGTCAGTCACATGACAAAAGGAATTGTCCAACACTTCATGGAAAGTAAGAATCTATTGTTTATTGTGTTTGAGATTGTTGTTTATATCTGAAAAGTTTATTAACTGAAACTTATGACTTTTTTTCTTATCTTTGTAGACCTGTTGTTAACAAAGATGGAGATTTAAGTTCCACTAATACGCAGGATGAAGATGGTTGTTCATCACTACGTAAATTCATATGCACAAAATAATTGTTTTATTGGTTGTGTTATTATTATAGCTGAGCAATTTCACATTAATTTATCTTTGGTTTGAGATTAAGATAGTATTAGTGTATAATTTATAAAGACAAGGTGTTTGATTTTAGCTGAGCACAAACGAAAATGCTTTTAAGTTAAATTATCATTGATTGAATTAAGCTAGACTAGAAAGACTTGACTGGTCTTTGCTTTAAAACTGAAGCTTACTGGAATAAAAAGAAAAGAACTTTAAATTCTTTTGATACAACAACCTTAGTGAATGTTATTGTTAAACTAACCAATTTGTTAATGCTATGTTTTCCTGGATTTCATTTAGATTACTATGATCCTATGGTTAGTCAAGGTGATGGAATTCATTTGGAATAGTGTTATAACTGATCAATTTGTTGATATCTGCATGATAGGAAAATTTCTGCATCAAACCAGTCAACTATCAACAAACTCTCTATGTGAATGAGCTTCAATTTATGCAAAGTAGAGTATCTTTTTATTGAGAAGAAATCTCTCTCTTATTTTGTGATACCAGCACACAATTTTGTTGATCTTATTTATAGGTCTGTAATCCATTCTTTTGGAAGGTTCATTTTGGAGAAAGGCTTCTTTTGCTTTGGACTTTATGAAATCCCTATAAGAAAGTTAAATTATATATCCAGCAAGAATTCTATAATGAAACAAGGTTGTTATAAGACCTCAATTAAACTTGCAAAATGCTTTCTTTTGAACTTTTGATCACCTATCAAATCATTCTTACATAAATTGTGCACATTCTGATTTCAAAAAAAAAAATTTGTACACATTCTTAAATAAACTTGCACATTTGACAAACAAACAATTCATGCTTATGTATCGACATCAAGACCAAGACTTTAACTGCACATCTTGGTGAGCTTGAATCAAATATCCTCAATGACACCCGCAACATCCTCATGAGACCTACACTATGATTCAGATGAAGAGGAAAACAGAAAGAAGAATGTAATTGAGTAGTAAAGGACTTAACTATATGTCTATTAAGAAGAGGCAATGTTGCATATCCAGCAGACCTGCATACAACAATAGATGTCATATTAAATTTAAGGTCATGTCACACCCTTTCTATCAACTAGTGAAACAAAAAGACCAAATCTGTAAACCAAATTACTCAACATTTTAGAAGTTAAATAAGTAAACCAAATATCCAATCTGAAATCATCATGTAAGGCACATGCATTCAAAACCTAAAGAATCACACACAGAATAGAGTATTGGATGCATCAACAATAAAAAAATATAAAAAATCAACAACGGAAATCAAAAGAGTAAAAACAAAAACGGCTCGAATGGGAATTGGGTTTCCGTTAAGGGGTATTATCCCCGAACGCCCAAAACCCTTTTAAAAAAAAAAGAGTAAAAACAAAAAGAAGAAAAATTACCAAATAAGAAAAAACCCAAAACTTTGTAATTGGAAATCAAACCTACAAGAAACAGAGAACTTGTCACGCCCCGACCCATAATTTTTACCTTTATTACTGGTATAGTGGTAATAATTTTACCGTGTTCGTCATTAAGTGTAAAAAATAATTGATCCTCAGTGAGGTGTACGGGACGATTATTTTGTGGTATTATTCTAAGGAAAAAATTTTGATGACAGTAAAAAATGGTAATTTTTGCTAGTAAAAGCTAATTTTATTGGGGTATTATTTTTTTGGGTGTTAAATTTTAGTTTGGGTTTATTAGATGACTTGGATCCAGATCGGGCCAAGCCCAATTTTCTTTTTTTTTCTTCTTATCTCTCCGCCCGCGCGCTCTCCCTCTCTCCCCGACCCATTTCTGCCCGGATTTTGCCCGAGCCCGACCGCCGTCTAGGGGTGGCATTCGGCCAATTCGGTTCGGTTATGGGCCAAAATTGAAAACTGAACCGAAAAAAAATTCGGTTCGGTTCGGTTCGGTTCTCGGTTTTCAGAAAATCCAAACTGAAAACCGAACCGAACGGTTCGGTTCGGTTTTTTTCGGTTTTTTTTTTTTCAGTTCGGTTTAAAAAAAAAAAAAAAAAAAAAAAAAAAAAAAAAAACCCTTATAAGTGTACACAAAATCACAAACTATATGAACTTTGCTACTGCAAATTTGGAACATAGATGTTGAACAATATGGAGGTGTATCAAGAAGTTCTGAAATGGCAGAGATCCTAGAATTGGGTGAACCAAGTCAAACAATAGATATGCCAGATGTAGCAGCAGATGCCAAGTTCATCATAGTGGTAAATAAAAATCCAGTACCAAACAATAATATAGCCTTAAAAAAAGCATGCATGCAAATATAAGAGATTCTAGATGTGTGCCATATTAAACTAGACTTAAGTAGCTGTCACTTTGAACCAGGCATATAAATAGGCAAGGACCAATTGCTCTTGAAGTGTTTGATGTCAACATGTCAACATGTCGTTCCAAACATTACCCGCCCGTCCCGCCGCCGCATTTGAACAAGACTCCTTTTGTAGTTCTACATACATTAATAAGAGAAACATCACATATTAAAAAAACTATACATTTATAAACAACTTAAAGAACATCAAAGTGATCAAATGTTACCTTCAACAACTTCATGACATATTTCAATCTCCTCCGAAGTGAGCTCATGATTTATGGCAACATTGTCATTTCTAATCCAATTTTGAACACATATCAACGCCTCCACCATTTTAGGACTCAATGAAGCACGGTATGGATCAATCACCCTCCCACTAGTGCTAAAACAAGACTCCGAAGCTATAGTGGACACGGGAATAGCTAGTACATCTCTAACAATGCGTGCCAATATTGGGTACTTGTGAACTCCATTTATCTTCCACCATTCCAATAAATGAAAATTCTCATGATCATTCTCCATAGGATCTCCAAGATACCTATCTACATCATTATGAATGACTTCGGTTCTCCTTGCTCTTCTCCTCTCTTCTTTCTCCTTCAACTTCTTATCAAACTCCGTTAAACCCTCCATTGAAGTTGAACTCACTACATTCGCTTCATTAGACATTTGTGAACCGCCAACACTAAATCCTCCCTCAATTTCATAAACCTTATAAATGTCATAAAAGAGATCCTTCACCATCTTTGAGTTCACTTCCACCCTCTCATCCATTTCCCCAAATAAAATCTCAAGATAATCAAGCACTTTCTCAAGCTTATAGCGAGGATCAAGCACAATAGCAATGAATATATATTGATTCAACTTATCCAAATCACCCCAATACTTATTATACTTCTCTATCATAGGTTCTCTTATCCCAATCAAATTTGGATTAACTTGAGCTTCTAAAAGACACTTAATTCGAAGCAAATCACCAAATGTATCATGAATTGAAGGATAATAAGAACAACATACCTTCAAGGTGACATCATAAAACGGCTTCAAAAAATCCATAAAGCCTTGTGCTTCTTCCCAATCAAACATACTTGGAAGTGATGGAGTGGCGCCGTCAAAAAATAATATGGCATTAGGATCATCACAAAACATCCTATCAAGAACTTTGTGGAACTTATAGGAGGATCTCAACATTAAGTAAGTCGAATTCCATCTAGTCGGCACATCCATAATCACACCCCCTTTGCCTTCAATTTTCATCTTCTCTTTCCACATATTGAACTTCTCAAGTCTTTGTGGGGAAGACCTAACATATCTCACCGCCGAACGAATAAGCTTAATACATTCATTCATCACACTCAACCCATCATTGACAATTAAGTTGAGAATATGAGCCACACACCTCATTTGCAAATTCCGGCCTCCATGCATAATGACATTTGGATTTTCCCAAGAAGTCACCCTTCTAATGAGATCTCTAATTGCCACATCATTTGCACTAGCATTATCCACCGTGATAGTGAGAAGCTTGTCTATACCCCACTCTTGCAAACAACTCTCCAACACCGCCGCAATAGTCTCTCCCTTATGATTGTGAATGGCACTAAAGTTGATGATCTTCTTGTGCAACACCCAATTGTCATCAATGAAATGTGCCGTGATCACCATATAGCAAATGTTTTGAACCGAAGTCCACGTATCCGTGGTCAAACACACTCTATATCTACTCAACATCTTCTTCAAGTCCTCCTTTTCCTTCAAGTACCTCTTGAATACCAACTTTGCAATTGTCTTACGAGAAGGAGGAACCCAACCGGGATTGAGCCTAGACACAAAATACTTGAACCCATCTCCTTCTAGATGCCTAAATGATAACTCATCCACCACAACGTAATACACACATGCATCGGTAATCTCCTCTTGATTAAAGTTCCCAATAGCCAACTCCTTACCCTTTGGTTTCCAATGCAAAACACTTTGCCCGGAAGCCTTCATCTTCTCCATATTAGGAGGGTACTTGCGGCATTTGTCTATGTGACTGTGCAAGCTAGAAGTGCCATTGCCGGTAGGATCGGCAAAATACTCTTTTCCACAATAATTACAAGCTCCCTTCACCCTCTTATCGACCATTTTCTTCTCAAAATGTTCCCAAATCGGAGCTCTTTCTTTTTTCTTCAACCGTGCCAAGTGTGATTCTTCACTTTCTTCTTCCTCTTCTAAATCAACCACCGGGTCCAGGTTACCAACACTACTAGCTTGACTAGGTATAGGAGTAGGAGCGGTAGATGCACTTCCACTTGCATTATTTGCTTTTTTTGAAGCGGTAGCACGGCCGGTACTATTGTTTTTAGGGGCTGCAACTCCTTTCCTCTTCATTATAAAAACTTAAGTTTCTCCTGCAATCAAGCAATGAAACAAGTTTTCGTTTTCATTACCTTTTCATCAGTTACATACACTGCAAATTAGAACAATGCAGAGGAAGAGAATAAGAAGAGAACAATGCAAATTGTCATGTTTTTGAACTTCCTTGAGCACCACTGTCTACTAAGCTTATCTTCATAAAAAGTTCAAAATCATTGCAAAAGAACAAATACAGAATCTGATACATGAACATGAACAGATCAATACCATGCAAGTTGATGATTCGAACAAACCAAACAAAACGGAAGAAGATCAGCATATCCAAAACTTGAACAGCACAAATGCAACGAGTGAATCGGTGGCAATTCTCGATTATAATTTGTTTAGTCTAGCTTTCAGTGTTTTGGAGAAATACGCTAGCAAAATCAGGGGACAAACACTTTTAGCGAATATGGAGCTTGCGCAATTCTAATATTTGGAAAGAGAAGGAACCTGAATCAGATTGTACTGGGTTTCCGGCGATGGCTACCAGTGATTGGATACGACTCTGATCTCCCCGCGATGAGATTCGTTGCTAAACTCTCTGGATTTTCGATTAAGTCTCCGGACTGTATCTTCAAATCCTTAAGAAATGATTCGACTCTTCTCTCTCGGCAACGAGCTGCGTATGCAATTTGGGGAGGATGAAGGTCTGTTATCAAATCCATCCAACTAGTAGGAGGACGAAGGTTTAGAGACGCATTTTGGGGATCGATGACGGCCAAAATCTCGGTTCTGCCCTTTCGTCTTGCAGTAAAATCAAGCAGTTACCGTGACGTCCTGAAATTACATAACTACCCCTCTGTGAACGTCTCTGTCTGGAGTATGGTATTCCCCTCTGCGACGTCGTTTCACCAAAAATTCGGTTCGGTTCGGCCGGTTCGGTTCGGTCCGGACCGTGAACCGAAACCGAACCGAATTTTTTTCGGTTTTCGGTTTTTTTTTTTTTCGGTTCGGTTTTTCTTTCGGCTCGGTTTTTTTCGGTTTCGGCCCGGTTATTTCGGCTCGGTTTTCGGTTATTAGGTTCGGAAGTGCCACCCCTACCGCCGTCGTCTGGCCGCCCCAGACCGTCGCGCCGGTCTCGGTCGATCGGTCTCCGTCCCAGCTTCAATTCTAGACCGGTGGCAGCCTCCCTAGCGCCGCCGTGAAGAGGAATCAACGCCGACTGCCGGAAGTTAGTTTTCACCGGAACTCCTTTCTCCGGCCGCCATAGCCAGCGAACGGTAGCTCAAAAGAAAGCCCTCCTCCCGTGCTTCAATCCCTCCAAAGGACTTGCTCCATCTCGAGCTAGGTAAGGGGAAAACGGTAATGGAAATTTTAGGGGTTTTTTTGTGTGTTTGTGTTCGATTGGCTTGGTTAGGCTTAGAATTGGAGTTTGTGGTAGTTAGGAATGTTGCAGAAGAGATTGAGAGGAAAATGCTGCCAAATTTTGGTGAATATTGGAGGTCGCCGGCCGCCGCCGAGAAAATGTTTTTGGTGGGGAAAAATGTGAGGAGTTTAATGGAATAAGTTTTAGAATTTTTAGAGGAGTTTTGGATAGGTTTGAGAATTGTTGAAGTTTGGTATTTTTAGCGGATTATTAAGTTAGAATCCGGCCATTGGATTTTATTTGGTGGAAGGTGATTTTGAGGATGTCGGTAATTTTTGTGGAGTTTTGAGGTTGGCAATGGATTCAAAATTTTGGAGTGTTAGGCTTGGTTGAGCGCGCGAAACATATTTAATTATGCATGTTTTGCGTTAAGCGTCGGTGTTTTATTTAAGGTTTTATTTATTTGGAACAAGACGTGAGGAGCTCGAGCGCAAGAGACCTCCGACTGACATCAGGCTTAGGCCTAACCTGTGAGTGGACCTTTGTTTTAATTAATGTGTTCGAAATGCTTTATCGTTTTGAATGATTTTCTGTTGTTGGATATTTTCCGAAATTGAGAATTTCGGTAATTATACTCTTATATGAGAATAGTATATATATGATTAAATGCTAGCTAGCTATACGTGATTTCCCCCATACCGAGGTACAATTCTGGTATGGGTGACGTGAGCGTTGGACGGGAGCGTCGTAGCCCTGTGCGACTTTCTAATTTCGTATTCATTCATTCATAGATTTCGTACAAGGAGTAAGCACGTATGTATTACCACTCGGCCGCTTTCCCCCAGCCTAAGGTACAATTCCAGTGTGGGGTGACGTGAGGGTTAGACATAAGCGTAGTAGCTTTGTATGATATCTACTTTATTCAAGTTGTTCATAGATATCGTACAAAGGGTTAGGCGAGTGTGCATACATACTATATATATAATATCATGGCCTGAGATGCAATTTCTTAAAGTTTGGGAGTCTAGCCAGGCTGGACCCCAGTTCAGAATCTTTCCAGTGGAGCTCTTGTTTTTGCCGCTGATGAAGCGTTTTATTGGAAAACATTTTTTGGGGAAATATTTATTTGTTGTCAGAATAGTTTTGTCCACTCATTCTGAAGTGTTGAATATTTTCCCCTGGGCTCTTCGTTTTTAAAAATGCCCAGTCTGCAGAGTTCGCGTGAGATGTCTAGGCATAGTCACCCATTTATCCGCTACATTTCTCCAGTAGGTTACATGTTTAATCTACTTGGAGTTTGTTAGCTTTCGCTGTGTATTATTTTATTTTTTTAGTAGTTCTGAATACTTTTGGAATTCTTCTGTGTAATTTATTATTCTGGCTACTTTTGGGTTGTAGCGGAAGATTTATGTTGGAGTAAAAAGGTGATTCTTAAATTCTTATAAGTTAGACTTATCCATTTTCGAGAGAGGTTTGCCGAGTCTTCGGAAAATTTTCATTGGAGGTGGTCGCATGACTCCTCTCGGGTTTCGGGGTGAAATTCGGGGCAGGACTTGACAGAACCCATACTCGAGAAAAGTTGTAGATGAGTATAAGTGCTTCAAAGTCTCTCAGCTTTTGGCCATCACTTTCTAATACACACACACACAATGGGGATCCAGAGAGGAAAAAAAGAAAATTTTGGTTGAGAAACCAATGGGAGGAGTCAGGTTTGGAGATGACGACTGTGATTTTTGGATTATTAGAGATAACGACTGTGGGGTTTTGGTTGTGTCACTCACAATTGAGATTGAGCTAAGGACTGAGGAATCGGGCTTGAGGTGAAAAGTCGGGTTTGAGGTGAAAATCGTACAAAGTGAGATGAGCTCAAGGATCAATTGTGGAAGACATGGATTTTAGGAGGAGTACTTCAGATGAAGAGACCAAAATCAGATTTTTCATCGACATTGGACTGCTTGGAGACTGAAGAGTTAGGTTTGAGGTAGCGAACATTAACCCGCTTTATTCTAAAACTGACGAGTCGGGTTTTTACTCCACCCGCTCATGATCTTGTGTCTGGAATAGACAAATCATGAGCGTTCCTTTTAATTTAAAACAGCGAATGACTGAGATCAACACATTCGCACATTTGCAAACTCACGAACGTCCTCCTTGGATTATATATATATATATATATATATATATATATATATATATATAGCTCTAGCGGTGTCCCGCTTTGAAATTAAAGTGTAGACCACCTTATTTCGCTCACTTTCAAATCGCATTTCCATAACTTCACATTTCAGTGTCTAAAACATAGTGTGTAGATCATTTCTATAAAGTTTCATCCAATTTGAAGATCATTTGAGCGTCCATAATCGGGATTTACACGAACGGTTTTGTTTGGACAACTTTTGTTCTTTTGATTTGTTTAATCTAATTCAGCACTCAAATGATCTCCAAATTAGATGAAACTGTGCATGAATGATACACACACAATGTTCTAGACATTGTACTGTTGAGATGTGAAAATGCAACTTGAAAGTGAGCTAAATAAGGAGGTCCACACTTTAATTTCCAAGTGGGACATCGCTTTGGAAGGGAACTATATATATATGTACTCTTTCTCTACTAAAGATGTCCTTATTTATTCTTATAGTGCAGATTTCCACTTCAGACTCACATTTCAATTAAATTTTTACATCTCCACCGTCTAGTATTTAGGTACTAACGTGAAGATTATCTCTGCAAATTTTCAGCCAATTTGATAATCGTTAAGGCACTCAAACTCGATTAAACCAGTGGACGAACTGAATTTTGTCGAACTTGAACTGTTCATTATTATAACAGAAAAATGTAATTTTAAGGTCCTTAATGATTATTAAATTGGCTGAAAATTTATAGAGATGATCTACATATTAGTATCTAAAGACTAGATGGTGGAGATGTGAAAATTCGATTGAAAAATGAGTCTGAAGTGAAAATCTGCACCATAAGAATAAATAATTAAGGACATCCTTAGCAGAGAATGAATATATATATATATATATATATATATATATATATAACAGGAATCACAAGAGACGGTGGAATCGGGGAAAAAACATTATAAAATTCTTAAAATTAAGAATAGTGTACATTGACCCAACATTATATTTACTTTTCTAGGGCAAAAAAACTAATAATCTTTAAGTTCACTTCAAAATACAACATCACTTCAAAACACTATAATAATGACCACAAGAGCAAAAAAAAATCCGGCGACGCTTAATTTTATCCTGTCACTAAGAAATTACAACTATTTAACCAAGTAAAAAACACGTACGCCGCCTACCTACTATCTAGTACTAATAAGGCACAAAAGGTGAAAGACCGGCACACAAAGCCTTTTGCGCCTTACCTTACCTTATAGTGATAGAACATTATTGGCGACATAAAGCCGTATAATACCAAAATTAAAATATAGCAAGCATAAAATAGATTAAAAATGTAAAAGGAAATAAAATAAAAATAGTTTTGGAGTAGAAACCTTGTCCCAAGCTCAGGCCCTAGCCCAAACCATTCCAACCCACACTGAAACCAAAGACTACAGTCTCTCGCAGCCAACTAGGAAGCTTTGCCCTTGACACCGCATGCGGCATACCTGTCGATGCAAGCAAACCCACGTCGTCCTTCTCAACCTCCGACATCCCAACCCCACCAGCTAGCACCACCGCCAATCCCCACCGCCGCTCTACACAAGGATCTACCAAACCCAAAACAGATCGATACTAATACGGTCTGAGGCCTGTAAATCCTAGCCTGACAAACACCCACATGTCACCACCACCATCCTCTCTAGGAAGAACGAATCCAAGCTTACCCGCCCGCCTCCTAACCCGCGCCTTCCTTCCCTAACGGAAACAACAAAATTAACCATCGCACATCCTCCGCTCCAGCAGGGCTTTCTATACTAGGACTCTCAATCCCCTCTGGCCCTTCTGCCACCGCCGCCACCGCCGCCGCAAAGGCATGTTGTTGGACCGAACATAAACGCTCTGTGACAAGAGCTAGGGTTTAGGCTTTGCGGCTTTCTCTTAATGTGTTATAAATTTAAGTAGTTTTGAAGTTTGTTTCAATATATGTTATTGGTAATTTTTTTATTTTATTATAAACTCACGCATCCATAACTTTAACATTGTTGGTTAGCTTAACTAAGCAACCAAGTCACAACTCACCCACACATATATTATTTGTAATTTACTTATCTACACACCTATATAGAACAAGAATGAATATACATATCCAAAAAAAAAAAAACAAACAAACAATAAAATTAAAAGTAAAAAAAAACATAACCACTTTTTTGTTCCAAATAAAAGCCTACTTCTCCCCCTTTCTTTCTCTCACTCTCCTACCTCTCACCATAAACAACAACATCCTCCTCCCTCTCCATCCATTTCTTCCAAGCAGTACTCGTACTAAAAGATGTCCAAACTCCCATGGAAGAAGAATCTTCACCTCTGCCTCCCCAATTTCAAATGCCTACCCTTAATCACCCAAAACCCACCTCAACCCTCCGACCATGACCACCCTCACCCAAACCCACCACTCATGATCACCAACAACATCAACAACCTCTATCATCACGACTCCAACTCCTCAGATCAATCCACCTCCAAATCCCTCACCGCCTCCTCTGACTTCTTCTACTCTTCCTCCTCCGACTCTGAAGCCGCCACTGATTCCCCGCCTGACTTTGCCACCGTCTTCGCCTCCCAACGCTTCTTCTTCTCCTCCCCCGGTCGCTCCAACTCCATCGTCGAGTCACTGGACACCAAAGCCAACTGCAACGATTCCTTGGTCACCAGAGGCGTTACTATTGCCAAGTACTCCTCGAATCCTTACTTGGATTTCCGAAAATCCATGGAGGAGATGCTCGAAGCTAGAGATAGAGATCATATAGACAACAAAGATAGAAATCACAATGTGGTGGATGTGTTGAAAAGCAACTTGGATTATCTACACGAGCTGCTCTTGTGCTACCTTCAGTTAAATCCCGGAGACGCCCACAAGGACATTATCAGTGCCTTCACAGACCTTGTCATTTGCATATTGTCAGCTAATCCGGCAGCTTCAACATCATCGTCGGCCGATGACGATCACACAATAGAAGAGGAGGAGATTCAGCGGCAATGCGCGTCGTAACTGTTCTTTTTTTGAGGCAGTTAATTAGTGTAACGGTCGTGCTGAGGAAAGGAGAAGAGTGAAGACAAAGAGAGAAACTAATTTGGATTTTTAATATTTTTTGTTAGTTTGTCTTTGGCTTTGATTTGTGGGTTTCATTGGAAGAGGGAGAGAAGTTTCATCCATGAAGACAAGGAAAAATGTACTTTGATGCATCACAAAACCAAGGAAAGCATGGGAAATGTTGAGGTCTCGATGCATGTTTATATTGGTTAATAGTTTGTGTAATGTAGTGTTTTTTGTTGGTCAAGAAAATGTAATACTTTTTGTACGTTGTTAATGGTTAATTGGCAACAGTAATTTGTGACAGGCTGATTAGTATATTTGGTTTCAACAATTATTGGACCTATGTGGTCCGGGGAGTATTGCACAATTAACAACGACGAGACTTGGTTAGTATGTTAAAATATCGGATTAGACAATGGTTCCCTAAGATACTTAAAAGAGTTATCATACATATACTAATATTGTTATGAGAATGAATGAGAAAGACATCATATCCTAAAATTTGGAAGTTTGTTTCATTATAAGTTAGCTAGCAATGCATAAAATATGAATGAGTTGAATGACATGAATTGGATCATTGTCGAAGGAGAATTATAACCTGTCAATATTTTTGTTTTGCGTCTGAAAGAATCATTATACAGTGACTAGCCTTAAGCAAGAGTATAGTATATTAAGTATGAGAGCTAGCCTTTCTCTCTCACCCAACCCTAAGTGACAAATGCTTGGATCTCATAGTCGACTATATATGGTCGACGACTCCATCTATATATAGATGGTGACACCAAGTATGCTTTTGGAGCAAGGTTGAGCTAGCCATCGATGGCTTCATCCATCCACTGAAAATTCATTACGGATCCTCCAAAGGCTTGGATCTACACGGTTGCTTTAGTAGTATCAAGATATAATGACTAAAAACAGATAATAGATAGATATGTTTATATCGGTCAATGTTATTCTCGTCTCTGTTTTTACACTGTAAATGACGGCAAAAATCAGTTGGTGATATTAGATTTCAAGGTGATAGTGATGCACTGATTATAAATGATTCTTTAAATAGTCAACGGTATCATAATGCTATTACATCTCATGACGGTAATGACATACATATTATGAAAGACGAAATAAATCAACCATTATTTATGACCTAGAACTATGATTTAAGTAATGCTGAGTGATCGATATTTTAAGATACTACATTCATCTCAATCAGATATAAACTTCCTGAAATTGACTACTTGACTAGAGATTTTGTCTTTTGAAGGCTGATTTTGAATAATGAATGTAGGTACTACTCTGAAATGGCACTGGTTTTTTCTGGCCTACTTCTTTAACTGATTTAAAGCATAAATATAAAAATCTAATTTGAGTTGAGTATTAATTTCAACATCATCGTCAATAGATAATCATCCCAACAAATTTTATCTTTCCGCTTGAATGAAAAAGTCTCTAATTTCAGAACTGTCTGCAAGAGTTTCTTGTCCCATGGGATTCTTTTTGTGATCATGCAAATTAGGGTTTAATTGATCAATCTTTTGTAATTATTAAAAACTAAGTCAAATCCAACTTAATTTGTTATAAGTTTTATAATGTTTGACCTATATTTGACATGAATCTAGTTCCCACAACACACTCGATTCGATTGTGATCCTTGTAACAAAAACAAAAAAAACAAAAAACAACAACAAATCGTCTCACAGTAAACGAGACATGTCTTCTTCTTTTTTCTTTTTTTTTTTATACGAACGAGACATGTCTTTTGTCTAGTGAAGGATGTGGATATTGCATGCTTTGAAAGGAAATTGGTGCAACTAAGAAGCATCGACAGTGCTGTCAGTGCATGATATGGGGCTAGCTCATATCAACACGAAACAAAACTACACTCCACTCTGTAATTCGTGTACAAATTACACAACAAAATCATTGAAAACCCCAAAGTTTCTGCAGGTGATCGATAAACTAAACAAGGTTTTCATCCTGCAATTGAGTATTCGCCCTCTATATCTTTTCTAAATCGACTGAAATGGGGAGACAACAAAGAGGATCCAAAGAGAGTTTACCAACAACTACAAGAAAAGAAGGAAATGCCTTCATATTTTTTGCTAAAGTTGGTTTAGGTAAGGTTAATACCAGACCGGTTGTCTCATTTCCTCAGCAGCTTCATATAATTTGGGCTAAAGCTATATATTCAGGGATCTCTAACATAAAGAAATTAGGCTGTGGTGAATGATGGTTGAGTATGGTTCCAAATGCACAAGCTGGAGAAATGGCCATAAACGAGCAAGCCAATTATATAAAAACATGTAGGAGAATCTTTGGCATGCATTGCCTAATGCTCTATACCTATGGTGATCTTTTACTTTTCAAAAAAGGCTGTCTATTTTGGACAAAAACAGGAAAGTGGAACAAAGATTCTTGGTGGCAATTTTAAGAGCCATTTATAATTTACAATTGACGAATATGGACACACATATTGGCCAAAGGAAAAGGGGGAATATATGGGGATTATGGGCACACATATGTAGGTTTGTGTTTGTGTGTAAATTAGTACATATGATATTGGTAGATATTATGTGTTTAGATATGATAAAAACCACATGCTCACACAAAATCAAACTTTAAAACCAAAATGTGCATGTTTTTTTAAGAGCTTTAATAAGCCCTAAGATTTATAATCTTAATCTTACGTGATATGTCATGTCACATAGACACATCATTAATTTAAGTAAAAAGACAATTTTAACCCCAACAATTAATGTTTGCTACATAAGAATATGAAATATTTTCTTACCCTCTTAATATGGACATGAGCATATACTAAATTTAATTTCACTACCAGAACAGGCATTTTAGCCGACGAAAAATTTTCGTCGGCCTGTTAAAAAAATTTGTCGGCTACAACCTTAGCCGACGAAGGTTCGTCGGCTATAGTATCGTCGGGAAAGGGTCGTCTGTAATGACTTTAGCCGACGAGACAAAAAATTTCGTCGGCTATAGTCATACTATAGCCGACGAAATAATATCGTCTGCTATAGTCCAACCTTTAGCCGACGACATTATTTCGTCGGCTATAGTCATACTATAGCCGACGACATTATTTCGTCTGCTAAAGTATGAACTATAGCCGACGACATTATTCGTCGGCTATAGTCCATACCTTAGCCGACGACATTTTGTGTCGTCGGTTATCTTCCAAACTTTAGCCGACGAATAATTTAAAATATTCGTCGGCTAAAGTTTGTAATAAAAAAATATAAAACATCTATGGCCGACGAAATATTGTATTTTTCGTCGGCTTTATAGGCATTTAGCCGACGAATTGAAGCTTATTTCGTCGCCTAAACTTTTTTTTTTTTTTTTAAAAAAAACTTTAGCCGACGAATTATGGCTTTTTTCGTCGGCTATAAGTGCATTCCAGTAAAAAAAAAAACCCCAAAATTTCTGAATTACCATTCCATGCAAGCTGCAAAAGACATATTTAACAATTTCATATAACCAACAACAAACACATAAAAGAATATATGAACTACATAAAAGTATCAATTTACATAAAAGTATATATCAACTACGTAAAGTCTATATCGTCTAAATTGAAGTCATCTTCTGGGGGCTGCTGCGGAGGTTGCGGCGGCTGGGGTAGCGTCATGGGCGGAGGCATGGGCGGAGGCGGAAGTCCCTGACTCTGGGCAGCTGCAAAGTCCTGCATGTACTGCAACATCTGCTGCTGTTGGGCCTGCTGGATGGCATATATCTCGGCAACATAGGCTGCCTGCGCGGCATTAAAGGCTGCCAACGAGGCAATATAGGCTGTCTACGAGGCAGCCTACGAGGCAGCCTGAGCAGCTTGAGCAGCTTGCTGTTCTCGTAGTCTCTGAACTTCCTACTCTAGCTGAGTCGTCCTGTTGATCGTGGACGTGGTGCTGCTACTGGTCGAGGTTGCCTTTCGTTGAAATCCTGGAGTGGTCTTCAGGACCCCCTCGCCTCTCTTTCCTAGACCTCGGCAGTAGAAGTTGTTTCCTCTCGGTGGGAAGGCTGTGCCCATGATCCTCGCCCCAATCGTCGGATCCGAATTGTCGATCCGGGACATGGCTTCGGACATCTCGGAATCCTGCGTGTCCGGCCATCCCTCCCTCACTAAGGTACTCAGGACCTCGTCACTAGCCTCCCTCACCCTCGCCTATATGGATAGGAAAAAAATTATTAATTAAAATTTTTACATAAATTTAAAAATTTAAAAACGTAAAGTGACTTACAATATCCTCCTGGGAGTCAGGATATGCCTTCTCGTACGTATAGACGTAGGGGTTGACTTCTGGATGTTCCTTGGCCGCCTCGTCCATGAAGACACCGAACGGTCTAGAACCGGCATGATGGTTCCTTGTGTTGCGTTGCCGGTTCTGAGCGTTCACCCTGGAAACCGCCTTCAAAGAAAAAAGTAAACTATTAGTAGAATATTTTAAAACGCACGTACTTATTTTTAAATTAACTAACTAATTTATTTAAATACCTGTTTACGAGGGTTGTTGAATTCTGATGTCAGAAGCCAACGCCACTCGTACTCCCTGTACTGAAACTCAGTAGGGGTACCAGAACGTGCGTTCCCGTGCTTAGTCCAATGGGTCCGCAGCTCGTTCTTCCACTCCTTGTACCTACAGATACAACAAAAATATTAGAAATATTATTAATATCACATACAAAATTGTTTTTCATTAACTTCCCAACGTACCTTCCCCCATGCACAACGTCGGCCCAGCTGTCCCTCAGGTGCTCGGGAACCTCAAACCACACCTGCATTTAACCGATTATTATTAGTTTAGCTTTTCGAGAAATCAACAATTTAATACATAATATTATTTTGTAAACTCACCGACATCGCGTTGTGGACCATGTCCTTAACCTCCTGCGGGACCTCGCCCCAGTCGGACCACAGCATAGGGACTCTATCCCTAATGAGAGCACCCACGCGGCCGGAGTACATCCTCGACTTCCCGCCCGATACTGCGTGGCCATCCCCGTCAGTATCGATGGGGATCCTCCCCATGGTACTCACCATATTCTCGAGAGCTTTCCCTATGACGGGGCCTCTCTTCTTCTTTGTGCCTATGACATGATTCGGCCAAATTGATTATTAAAATATATATGACCCTTTAAAAGTAATCATGCATCACTGATTACCTGAGGAGCTCGCGACGGATTCCGGCTCTGTCGCCGATGATGATACCCTCGCAGAAATAAGAGGCGTATCAAAAGGCAGGAACCGGTACGCCGCTGATGGAGCCACTGGCGGGGGCAGTGGATAAATCGGCGTCCCTGAGCCATCGACTACAGGTATCGCCGGTATCATCCGCGGAAGGAACAGATGAGGCGGCGGCATCTGTACCCCAGATGACCCACTATCCGAAGAAGTAGGACCCGGAGTGGGCGCCCGGTGTATCTCGGGCATACGAGGTGCAGACACCTCCGTCAAGGGCCTCGGGGAACGAGGGACGGCCGCCTGCCTCGATGAAACGGGCACCTCCGGCGCCGTCTCCAGAAGGCTCGCACGTCTGGCTGTCATGTGGCCCTGAAACGTCGTTTGAGGGTTGCTAGAGGTTCCCTCAGACGATTCGGACCTTTGGCCCTTCGAACTCTTCTTCGATCGAAAAAAGCCGCTCATCCTATTTATAATATTAATTAAAGGCTTTAGATTATTTTGTCTTTGTTTTATAAAAAATTATACATTTTTAAAATTATACTTATTCAATAAATAGATACACATACCAATATATATATATAGATATATATATATATATATATATATATATTTTACTTACATAACAATATTATATATATCAACATCATCATAAATTAACTAACATATCGTAAAACTAAATTCGAAATCAAAAATAAATTAACACATATATTCAAAAATAAACACATATATTCAAAAATAAACACATAAACTAACATAATTAAATTAACACAAATTAAATTAACACAAATTTAATTAACACAAATTAAATTAACAAAAATTAAATTACAAGTTTTATTCCTTTCTTCAACTTCGCGTTTTCATCCCGATTCTCTAGTTAATCTAGTGTTAAATTTTTAATAATATTAAAAATTACAAAACAACAATTCAATAATATTAAAACAACAATTCAATAATATTAAAAATTACAGAAATGTTAAAATTTAAAATGTTACAATAATTTTAAAATTTTGTAATGTTAAAAATTACAGAAATGTTAAAATTACAGAGATCTCTACAATTACAGAAATGTTACGGAACTCTACTCCTGAAAACGGTTATGAAATACTGGATTCCGCAAATTGTTTGAGGAGAGTAACGACCTCAACTCCATCATTTCAAAAAGATTATGACTCCTAGTTAACCCTGATATCAAAATCGTTCTATGTAACTAGTTTTTGAATTGTTTCTTTAGATCAAAACAAGATAATTGGTACTACAAATCGAAACCCAACACGTACAAGTTACGGTCATTCTCAGTTTTATACAACCAAAATGGCAAAACGTAGAAGCAATCATCAATCCATATATTTTGCAGAAAAGAAATCGATGAATTTGGGGTTTATGGGAGCGTACCTTGAGCAGACAAACAGCACCACTAGCGTTTTGGAGACCGGGAGGGAGGAGGGAGGAGACCGGGAGGGAGGAGGCTAGAGACCGGGAGGGAGGAGGCTAGGGTTGAAAAACTGCATAAATGAGGGAGGAGGCTAGGGTTCGCAATTAAAACCCGAGGACTTTAGCCGACGAAATAATTTGTTCGTCGGCTAAAGAACAAAATTTCGTCGGCTATACATATATTCGTCGGCTAAACCTTTGAAATTCGTCGGCTAAACCTTTGAAATTCATCGGCTAAACCTTTGAAATTCGTCGGCTAAACCTTTATACATTTGGCATGTTGTGATCGTGATGACCAAACTTGAGAAACACAAATCCAGCCGTCAGATCTGACCATCATGATAAAATACATGTATGGGAAAAAATTCAACTTGATCCGAAAAGAATAAGGGCTCGATCCGGACGGTCAATCTCGTAAGTCAAACCCCTAAACGCACGGAAAAGGTCGTTCGACCGTCTAAATTACGTATTTTGGCCGGACCTCCAACTGAAAATAGTTTTAAACCGATGACACACAACAAGTCGTATAAAAATTTTACGCAAAATAACCACCGAACCCGGGGCTACCCATAGGGAGAAAGAATGGAAAATTGCATTGACCGCAACTATCGGCACCGAGACATGACCGGAATACCGTGATTTTTCAACCGTAGACGTATTTCACCATTCTAGTCATGTCTTATTTCACGACTTTTTTACGTTTGAAAGATCTACGTATAGTTTGTTTTTGAAACGGAACATTTACATAACACTTGGTAAACAAGTTATATAACATTAGTACACATGTTGTGATCGTGATGATCAAACTTGAGAAACACAAATCCAGCCGTCAGATCTGACCAACATGATAAAATACATGTATGGGAAAAAATTCAACTTGATCCGAAAAGAATAAGGGCTCGATCCGGACGGTCAATCTCGTAAGTCAAACCCCTAAACGCACGGAAAAGGTCGTTCGACCGTCTAAATTACGTATTTTGGCCGGACCTCCAACTGAAAATAGTTTTAAACCGATGACACGCAACAAGTCGTATAAAAATTTTACGCAAAATAACCACCGAACATAGGGCTATAGTAGGTAATAGAAATATTTTAGGGTTTAGCCGACGAATACCCTAACATATTCGTCGGCTATAGTATGTAATTAAAAAATTAAAAAAACAACTATAGCCGACGAATTATTAGGTTATTCGTCGGTAAAAACCATATTAGCCGACGAATTACAGTGTATTTCGTCGGCTAAAGTGAGTAATTAAAAAAAATAAAAAAACAAGTTTAGCCGACGAAATTAAGGCTTTTTTCGTCGGCTAAGGTAGTTTAGCCGACAAATCACAGTTTATTTCGTCGGCTAAAGTGTGTAATAAAAATAAATAAAAAAACATCTATGGCCGACGAATTAAGGCTTTTTTCGTCGGCAAAAAACATCTTAGCCGACGAATTATAGTATATTTCATCGGCTAAAGTAAAAAAACAGGGAAAAAAAACAGACGATATTCATAAACCATACATTAAAAAAACCCTGTTCATCATGTATCACCAAAATCTCATATATTCATAACTGAAATATGAATTCAACATGTGTAAACTATAAAGGAAAAAGTCTTTGAAAAATTATACAAATTAATCGGAATCATACATTAAAACTAAGGCTCGTAATCGGAATCATCCGATGAGTCTTCTTCGGTGTCAGAATTAATTTCTGGTAATATATGTATTTCCTCATCGCCAGAGTCTTCGTCTGACTCTTGATTTGGATCAACATCAACAAGCCTTGGCTCTTCATCACGAATTCGCACCGAACGACCCGCTTTAAAATTATTAAGGCGAATGGTAGAGGAGTTAGGAATACCTATTGCGTTGGGCTCTTGATACGCAACATCTTCTTCCTCGTCTTCGGCCTCTCCAAGTGTAGCCGCCCGATAAATGTTTCGAGGGTGCACAAGGTTGACTACTTTCCACGCGTCACCCTTAGCAAGGTCATCAAGATAAAACACTTGTTTTACCGATGTGGCAAAAACGAAGGGGTCATCCTCGTAAGAACTTGTAGCAGTGTTCACCGATAATATTCCGTACTGATCGGTCTTCATGCTCTGCGGCCTAGTATCAAACCATCCACACTTGAAGAGGTGCACTGTCATGCCTTCACCGTAAACGAGTTCCACCACTGAATCAAGAACACCGTAATAGTCAACTCCATTCCGCCCACCATGTGCCATGACCCCAGAATTCTGTGTTCTCTTTCTGCTGTCTCTTTGTTCGCATATAAATTGCACGCCATTCACCTTGCACATCGGATAAACTCTTGAGACTATCGGCTTCATGGCTAGAAGTCTTAGTTCGTGCGACCAATTTGGGTGACCATCAGATTGAATATGGTTCATCTGCAACCAACCATCTCAACTGTAAATATGGATAATTATGCAATAAACATAAACCCGTAGAGAAAAATTAAATTACGTACCCAACCGCCAAAATAATCTGCGAACTCCCTGTTGTGGTACTCGAGATCACCTTGAATGTTGGGATGATTGAGATGGATGTCTTTCCAGTATTCAACTTCTGGACAGTTAATCAATACCCACCAGTGGGCAATGACTAGCTCATGTGGTTGCAACTTGTAGGAGTTTGGCAAAATTCCATACACTTCAACATCACTAGAGACTATGGAAAGATTGAACTTCGGTACATCTACCGGCATGGTTTGCGGAGTTTCCTTCAACGCTCCTAAATACAACTTCATGTAGGTGACGCACTCGTGCGCAATATATGCTTCAGCTATACATCCTTCAGGAGCGGATTTATTAGCCACATAATCTTTGTAGTCTCCAAGTTGCCTGTAAATCAAGTTGCAAAATGTTATGATTATTGAACATGTATATGTATTGAGGAATTCATGAAAGTAAAAAACGTACCTTTCCATGGGATACATCCAAGTGTAGTGTACTGGACCGGTAAGCAACAATTGCTCGGGAAGATGGATCATCAGGTGAGGCATGATGTCAAAAAAATTTGGAGGAAATATCCTCTCAAATTTACACATGATATAAATGATGTCCATTTGCATTTCCCGGAGGTCACATCGAGACACTTCCCGTGTTCATAACTTCTGGAAAAACCTTCCCAACGCTACTAACGGCTCCACCACCTGACGGGGAAGGAACGGTCGAATGAAAACAGGGAAGAGACGTTGTAGCAGGATATGACAGTCATGACTCTTCAACCCGTACATCTTATTGTCCCGGAAGTTCACACACCGGGCAATATTTCCTGCATAGCCTGAAGGATACTTCACACAACTCATCCACCTGAAAATTAGGTTCTTCTGGTCAGGCTTCACGGTGTAAGGAGCTTGAGGCATTTTTTTCTTCCCTTCTTTCAACCACAAATGTCTTCTTATTCCGCATTTTTTTAGATCAATGCGTGCCTTAGGACCGTCTTTCGTCTTCCCCTCCAAGTTCAGCACTGTGCCCACCACACTGTCGCACACATTCTTTTCTATGTGCGTCATATCCAGGTAGTGCCTGATCAACAACTTACTCCAGTATGGGAGTTCCCAGAATATGCTCTTATGTGTCCAGAATTTGTACTTGTCGGGTCTTTCAGGTATTGCCGCCACAATGTTGGGATGATTGCTGAGCTGCCCAAAATCGTACTCATTAAGCACCGCTAAAATGTCTTCCCCCGTCCATCTTCTGGGAGGCACGCCTTGTTCTACGGTCCCATCAAATGCCTTTTCATCGAATCGCCATTCGTGATCATATGGAAGGAAAGCACGGTGACCCAATCTGCATATCTTGTTGCAATGACTGCTGCTCCCCTCATCGCTAAGGCACTCTGGACAAGCCTTGTATCCCCTAACAACGTTGCCCGACAACATCCCACGGGCAGGAAAATCACTGATGGTGCCAACAACCATGACATGCATCTGGAACATCTCGTGCGTGTACTTGTCATAAGTGGGATGACCAACGTCCCACAAAAATTTAAGCTCTTCAATCAAAGGTCTCAAGTACACATCGAGACACTTCTCCGGATAACCGGGCCCCGGAATCAACAAACTCAACATATTGTACTCCTTCTTCATGCACATCCATGGGGGAAGGTTGTACGGTACCAAAATCACCGGCCATATACTGTATTGCAGACTCATGTTCCCAAAAGGGTTGAACCCGTCGGATGAGAGCCCGAGCCTCACATTTCGGACCTCTGACGCAAATTGAGGAAACTCCCTGTCTATATGCTTCCAAGCCTCCCCGTCAGCAGGGTGTATAAGGGTATCTTCGTCATGCAATTCCCTATCAGCGTGCCATCTCATCGCTTCGGCCGTGTGTGAAGACATGTACAACCGCTCCAACCTATCCGTCAAAGGGAAATACCGAAGTACCTTTACAGGTTTCCTGTTGCCTGCAGGAGTCAGCTTATATCTGTCAGTGTGACATACCGGACATGCGTCAAGGCCACCAAGGTCATTCCCTTCTGGATCTTTACCCCAAAAGAGAACGCAGTCATATCTGCATGCATGGATCTTGATGTAGGAAAGCCCAAGATCTTTCAGGATACATCGGACCTTCCGATGAGTGGTAGGAAGACGATGACCGTTGGGCAGCATCGAAGCAGTGTACTGTAGATACTCATCAACAGCCTTCACGGTCGATTTTGTCTCAACTTTAATCCTCATTACGTCCATCACACTTTCAAGAACGGTCTTCTGACAACCGGGGTACACAGGGGTCTGTTGGAAAGCAAGCAGTTTGTTGTACTTTTCAATACCAGCAGTGTTCACAGCTCTAGGGAAGGGCTGCACCGGGTCAGGCATATACTGTCCTTGAGCGCATACACCGCTCTCATAAGGAAACATGTCGTTGATGAATGTCGTTGTTGGATCGTTGGATGTACTAGCACTGCCCGTCTCGGAAAATTGGCCATGATCATGCGGACCCCCTGATGATGTTTCACCGTGATATAACCAACATGTGTACTTCTCCCAAAACCCGTTACTCCTCAGGTGCTGCCATACTTTGTCAATGGGAAATCGATACATATCGCTGCGACACTGACATTTCGTGCACGGGCAATAGAAAATTGTATTCCCGTTAGCATTATCCATCGCATATTCTAGAAAACTCATAACTCCTGCACCGTATCTTTTGTCCCATTTTAGAAGCGAAATCCAACTTTTATCCATATCCTGAAAATATAACAAAATATATATATATTTATAACGCTGCTAGCTAATTATTAATAAAATTTCATGCCATATATAAAATCTCAATTCATTTAGTATATATATATTCTACGTACGTACTACAACTAATTAATTACAAAATTATCATTATGAACTCATATATATCATCAACTTCATACCATATCAACACAATAATATTATAAATTAATATTAACATATATATATATATATATTTACTATTTATTAACAATAAATTAATTCATATATATTATCAATTCAAATCATCAACCAAATCGATCAACACATATATATATATACATCCAACGTACTCAAAATTAATCAACTCAATCACAATCAAAATCAATAAACTCAATTAATCACACTAATTAAAATCGATCAACTCAAATAAAACTCAATTAATCAACATATATATATATATACGTACCTATATATGGCTCCACAAACTAATTATGGATAGATTTCGACAACACCCAAACTTTTTCTCCCCTTTTTTCTTCTCCCGTTTTTTTTTCCGTTTTTTTCGAAATGAGCTGCTGCTGCCCAGATCTGCAAATATAAAGCACTTTAGCCGACGACTATGAATTTCGTCGGCTAAACCTTTAAATATTTCGTCGGCCATGGTTTGTGAACTTTAGCCGACGACAATTTCATAGCCGACGACAATTTCAAAGTTTGTCATAGCCGACGAAAATTTAAAATAGCCGGCGAAATAAAATTTCGTCGGCTAAAGTGGACATCATAGCTGACGAAAATTTACCTTAGCTGACGAAAGAAATTTTCGTCGGCTAAAGCCCACTATAGCCGACGAAAAAATGCTTCGTCGGCCTGGTTTTTTTTTTTTCGTCGGCTATAACCTTTCTTCTGGTAGTGTTTATTAGTAATGATCTAGTTAATAATCATACCAAATTAAGATTTTATACCATAAATTTATTAAAATCGTAAATTTATTAAAATTTGATTCCATCTTTGTGAATCTAAATTTAGTTCTAGACAACTTATCAATTTTAATATTTTTTTACTGGTTAAAATTATATAAACTATATATTATTGGACGAATTATTTATATATATGTAAATATTTTTCTTGGATGAATTGTTTTTTCTTGGACAAATTATCTATGTGTGTGTGTATATTCATAAGAATTCACATTATATTTTGGTGTTTAATTAAAGCATGATCGTGATGAAAAAGAAAATAGAAAGAAAAAACTAAAAATATATTTTTTTATATAAAAGAAAGACAAAATAATCATTTTTGTCTTAATAGAAAAACAAAATAATGTAGAACCATTGAAAATGGGAATGATAAGATTGACTTTTTACTTAAAAATGACATGACATAATCTTTTTAATTAATGATGTGTCTACATGACATAGCATGCCACCTAAAATTAAGATCACAAATCTTAGGCCTTATTATAACTAAAAATCATTTTCCTTTTATACGAAAAATAAACTACAAATTATAGCTAGTCTCTAGTACAATCTTACCTTTAGCGGTCAAAATCTGTATTTCAAATAGGAGGAGGACAAATTCTTTCCAAGTCAGTATCCACGTTGCTTGTGTGAGTAAGATTTTTGTAGAAGCTTATGCCAAAAAGTTAGTTTATCGAAAAACATGATGAAAATAAAAATTATTAAAGCATTCACAAATTTGTTTGATGTCTTAAATCATTGTCTTGAGTCTCCGAGAGATAAAATATTTACATAAATTCGGTGGGAGTGAACTTGAAGATTGATCAACACTATAATAGTATAGAAATATGGATAATACATACAATCACCAAGTTAAAATGAATTAGAGTCCTTTAGTAAACTAGTTCTCGAGTTCTTTTAGTCATCTTAATCACAATGAATATAGAAAAAATTAACGTAAACATTAGTACAATATATCCATATATCATGTCATATAATCTCCATAACTAGTAAACAAGATGGGTAAAACAGGATGACTATAAAGCTAAGAGAAACAACCAAATGTAGATCGAACAAGATATAACATGATCATCTTGAGCCATATAATTAAAAATAATGCAGTACGTTGCGGAGAAGAAGCATATAATCATGTTGGGAAAATTGTCAGGTTATGGAAACTTCATTTCAATCAACTCCACATTGATCAGTGTCCTGGACCTAGAGATCTTCAGAAAATTTGATCTCCAAAGTCCAGACAAGCAATAGTATCTGTCCAGATATAGATACTTCATCAGTAAAAGCTAAACCAGCCAATACAAGCATACTCTTATTTACCAGAATATATATAGTGGCTGCAATTCATTTACATATTCAAAACAGAAATAGACAGAAAGGTCTTGATGATTGATTGATTGAAGTTAAACAAGCATGTCAATTCAAGGTCATTCAACTAGTGCAAAGAATCTGTCGAAGTTTTGCTTCCAAAGAATGCAAACAGTACGTGCTGTCAAAACGTTGCTTCTTTGGATCAAAAAATGGAAACAGTTTTGTCACATAGAGTACAAGTAATCTCATCATGTATCACAAAATGGAGAGGTCACAGTTACTCTGTCAAACTATTTGCAGCCAGTTACACCCTGCTTTAGAACTAGTTTGATAGCCTCGGGAATTGTAGTCTGCCCAATTGAATTTTGAATAGCCAATTCTTCTTTAATTTTCTGTATTTCAAGCCCTCTGCTCTTGTTCTCATGCATAAAGACAATTCGTATCGCATGCTGCAATTTAAATTCTATAATGTTGATTGTCTTCATCCATTATCATATCAAATCGAACAAGAACAAATGCAGGCTTAAGAGAGGAGACATGGATATGCTTATTGAAAATGGTTCAAAGGTTCATAGTATTTATGATCATGATTTTGGTATTCCCCGCAAGTTTAAGTTTCTCATATCTAGTTGTATGATCTCCTACTATGGTATGAGTTCACTTGTGCAATATGATGTGCTCTGATTGTACAAGTTTTTACCCCAAAAGTAAACAGTGAAAAAATGCAAGAAACTCCCTCCCAATAAAAGAGGATTTTAAAGAAAACAATCTCAGAGAAGGTCTCCCTTCTCTCTGTAGGGTTTGCTTCTGATTTGGGCCTTTTTAGGTTTCTTTTGTTGTCTTTGTTGGGTCTGTAATTTGCTTTTCTTTTATGGGCGAGTATTTGCTACCTTGTTTGAGTTTTAATGAAATGTCTATTTGTCCAAATATATATATATATATATATATATATATATATATATATATATATCCTCATTCTACAACTGTAGAACAAGCGCATCTTCTTCTCCATCTAGCTTAGCACGCCTTTCCCACAATTCTTATCTCTACAAAAGGTTAACCAAATTATAATTCTGAGTTACCTTTCTACCTCTCTCCAGAAGAAATCCAAGAATTTATTATTACATTTTCATCTTCAAAAGTTCGAACGGATGGGTGGGAAGTTTAGGCTATGGAATAGAAGTCTTAAGTTTGAGCTCAAAAACAGGCTAAACATGAATTAATCTTTATCCCCAATCCAACACCCTCTAACTCCAGTTTTGCCAGTAACACCACCACGAGTCCACGACAGTCTGTGACCATGACGCTTCGTATGTTTGCCGAAGTCCTGGTAATGTCACCCTTCCCGCCATCTTCAAACTCCGGCAACCTAACCTCCTCCTTCAGACAGCAGCCACCACATTTCAGTCATCATTCGCCACGAACCCTGTCCGACAAGAGCAAGTGAAAACCACCACTCCTCACTTCAATCAAAGTCGACAACTGAGCCAAGTCAATTCCGACTAGGAAATTTTTTTTTTTTTTTTTTCCGATTGAGGACGTCAATATAGAAAATCTAAATTTTGGGTCATGACTCGTTTCTTTATGTTGAATAACAGATTATCTTGGCTAAACTCGATACCCAACAGCATTTGCATATCAAAAATTTTGAAGCATGACTCCGAGAATATTGTGCTTGTTTTTTCTTGATCCTTGTTTAAAGAAAGAACCGCATAATTAAAGGTTACAAAAACAAAATCATAATTCAGTGCAAGAGTTGTAATATTCTACTAATCTGATGGACCAAAAACCCAACCACAAGTCCCCAAATCCCTTGCACACCTAGTACACTAGAAAGCACACTTCATTTAACAAGTCTGAGAAAATAACACAAGTGTGGTGGAAGAGCCTTATCATTCATTCGCTTCCACCGGCAGGGCCTACCAAGACACCTTGAGCAGTTCCTTCTTTGCGAGCACCATCATCCTTCTCCTCACCCTCGTTCTTTCTTATCCTAATCTTGTACTTGGCCTCAAACTCAGTAATTTCCTTTTTCTTCCTTTCCAAAGCCTCATTCAGTCGAGTTATAACCTCCTCAATCCCTTCTTTGTTACGCAGCACAGCAGGCAGGACCTCCTTGATGGTTCTCTCCACCAGCACACCTCCAATCATTCGAAAGCAACGCCTGGATGGGTCAAGAGGCTGGATGGCATTGATCACCAATGAGTGCTCACTCACGTCCATCTCTAGCTCAGTGATTTTAGAGTAAACTTGGTTAAGGTCAGACCTCATGGCAGCAAACTTATTTGCAACTGCTTGCTCGTTTACAGGTTCTTCAGCTTTACTACTAGACATGGCTCTCTACAAAAGATATAGCAACAACATTCAGGGGCAGGAAGCATCCACATAAACATAATTTCAGTTGTACCAATAGTATCAGATTGTCACAACAACAACAACAGCAGCAGCAACAACAACAAAATGTCTACAGTACGTTGCATTTGGTAGAAACACGGAAACTATAGCCAACACTTATGAAATGTAAATCATCTTCTCAAGAGAAAAAAAATCTTACAGCCGCATCTAACCTTAGTGGTAATATATTGATAAATCTGCTCCTTATGTATATTAAAGGAAATATACTGGCTTGAATTTCCTGTAAATAAAGCTCAACCTCAGGGATGTTGCAACTACAGAACCTCAAGAACAAGTGTATACAATGAGCTTTATTAGCTTCTCAAAACGAATGCAATCTTTCTTATTGCATAGCAACTACACACATAAGGATGGATCCTTAAACATAAGGGAGTCACTGCATGGCAGTTCATTTTGCTGACTCATCCATGTATAGCAACTCCATCACAATACCGTTTTCCCCAATTGTTAATCAAGCCATAAGACGAGAGAATACTAAATAAGTATCTTAAAACGAACATAAATGTCAGTCTAGATGAGTACATGTATGATTTATATTAGCTACCTATATTGAATTGGACCCAAATTCTGTGTCTCAAGGACTCGTATAACATTTCTATCAATTTGTTAACTTATGCCAAGGAACATTCTCTGCATGATAAACCCACGTAATAAGTAATAGCTCGCCTGGACCAAATCTTAATATTCAGATTGTAAATGACACCAATTAGTAATTTAGTATCTTCTTCATTCAACTTATTCAGGAACCCAAATCTTGAATCGGAGATCGGATCGGGTAGAGTTAGAAAAAGAAAAGCTTAGACCTATTTCTGCAGATGCCGCATAACCCCCAATTCCATTACTAGCAAAATCGCAGGTGCAAGAAGAAATTCAAGTAACAAGTATCCAGTGGCAACTCGAACCTTCACCATAAGCAACTTATATTTGGCAGAACTAAAGCCGAATGTTCGATTCATATTCACTGAAATAACTAAGAAAGCAAACGGACCAGGAAAAAACCCTTTGATCTTAGACAGAAAGTTAGACAGAGAAGATGAGGGAAAGCATCGAGGTAAGGGGAATCATACCTGATTGCTATTGTTGCGAGACCAGAGTGGGGGAGACGGGTGCGCCTATACTCTATACCGTCGCGGCGGAGTGGGAAGCGAACAAGAGAACTCTCGTTGTATAATGAAGGGGCTCTCAGGCTCTCAGCGAAGTCTTCACACTCTTTGCAGTTTCTTTTGTTTTTTATTTATTATTATTATTAATATTATTTTATATCGCAAAAATAAAAATAATACTTTTTTTGTTCTACATTACAATGTTTTTGAATTCAATTGTGACTCTTACAAACAACTGGACAACAGTCCAATACGAACTCAATCTTCTAAACCGTGCACTCTATATAAAGAGCTACAGAGAAGAAGAAAAGGGGGGCGGAAGACAGAAGGACAAAGCGCAACAGAGGGAGGCGAAGCAAAAAGCAGGGAACAAGAGAAAGACATGAGCAGGCGGAGTCAACACGGACAGAACAAAAGAGGATAAAAAGGAGAAGAGAACAAGTGAAACAAAAAGCAGAGGGAAAGAAGAAAATAAGCGGCGAGCCAACAAGAAGGTGGAGCCCACTATCTAACTCTCTTTACTTCTTTTGCCGGATCTCTATCCTTCGGCCTCGTTCCTCACTCCGCCAGAAGCCCGCAAGCCATCTCCCCCTAAGGCGAGACGACCACGCGAGGTAACCATCAAAAAGAAGGCGAGATGACCTCGCCCCTACCTCCTCTCGTTGCAATAATTATGTAGCTGCTCGGCCCTTACTCTCGTACACAACGCCGTGCGTTTCGCATAACAAGCCGTACAAGAGAAGGAAACAAGCATCCCTGCTAAAATATTATCAGGCGAACTGGGATGGCCTCACAAGACTGGAAGTCCAGGCGAGCCAGGTGACCTCACATCGAAGCAAGAAGCCCTAAGGGGTGACGAGCCAACATTCGTGCCAAAGCAGGAACCCTAAGGGGTGGCGAGCCAACATTCGTGTCAAAGCAAGAACCCTAAGGGGTGGCGAGCCAACATTCACGCAAAAGCAGGAACCCTAAGGGGCGGCGAGCCAACATTCACCCCAAAGCAGGAACCCTAAGGGGCGGCGAGCCAACATTCACCCCAAAGCAGGAACCCTAAGGGGCGGCGAGCCAACATTCGTGCCAAAGCAGGAACCCTAAGGGGTGGCGAGCCAACATTCGCGTCAAAGCAGGAACCCTAAATGGTGGCGAGCCAACATTCGTGCCAAAATAGGAACCCTAAGGGGTGCGCGAGCCAACATTCGTGCCAAAGCAGGAACCCTAAGGAGTGGCGAGCCAACATTCGCGCCAAAGCAGGAACCCTAAGGGGTGGCCAGCCAACATTCGCGCTAAAGCAGGAACCCTAAGGGGTGGCGAGCCAACATTCGTGCCAAAGCAGGAACCCTAAGGGGTGACGAGCGAACATTCGTGCCAAAGCAGGAACCCTAAGGGGTGGCGAGCTAACATTCGTGTCAAAGCAGGAATCCTAAGGGGTGGCGAGGTTACTTTACCCTAAGAGGTGGCGAGGCGACTTTACCCTAAGGGGTGGTGAGGTTACTTAACGCTAAGGGGTGGCGAGGTTACTTAACGCTAAGGGGTGGTGAGGCGACTTTACCCTAAGGGATGGCGAGGTTACTTAACCCTAAGGGATGGCGACGTGACTTTACCCTAAGGGGTGGCGAGGAGACTTAATCCTAAGGGGTGGCGACGTGACTTTAACCCTAAGGGGTGACGAGGTGACTTAACCCTAAGGGGTGGTGAGGTGATTTTACATCAAAGCAGAAACATAAGGGGTGACGAGCTAATATTTAGAAGCTCTAAGCCCAGGCGAGGCGAGATCCATTCATGCAGAAGATGAAGCATGTCGCGGAGTTCGCTCACAAACATGCACGCAGAGTCCGCTCAAAAGTGAACACGCGGAGTCCGCTTATAGATATACACGCGGAGCCCACTCACAAATGGACACGCGAATCCCACTCACAGACATACGCGGAGTCCGCTCAAAAGCTTACACGTGGAGCCCGCTCGCAGACATACGTGCGGAGTCCCATGAAGGAGCAGTCCACTTACAAGCACAGATCACCTTCGCCACTATCAAGGGTTGTGGCCAAAACCATTCAAGCCTTTTTGTCACGCTGCTGCCTCACCTATTCCGGGTACCTAAATCAAATCAACAGACACTCTACCAAATTGAGTGTCCACAAGAAACACAGTTAACGGACTCAAAATACGTATGTTAAACCAAAAGCCGGCATTAAGCCATAAAGCCTACAAACCTCTTTTGAACTACGGTCGGTTTGATCCCACGAAGGGGTACGTAGGCAGTCTAGCAACCCACTAGATGCAATAAAAATTCCAAACAGAATCCCTGACACCACCAGTCAAATTCTTCCAATCCAAATAACTCTGGCCAAATTCCTAAAGCACCAGAAAATCAAATTCATAACCAAATCTTTCGAACTACATTGGTTTGATCCCTTTACAAGGGTATGTAGGCAGTCTGGACTTAAATCTGGATACAACCACCAACCCAAATAAATTCCCAGATCGCCTGAAGCCAGAATCTCGCTCCAAAGCTCAAATGCCTTCAGACACAAATCCAAACACATCCTAAAGTCGAAGCCCTCCAACGAGTCATTCACTTGTTGGAACCCTTGAACTACGAGTGACTTGATCCTCTCCAGGGTACGTAGGCAACCCATTCCCAAATGTGGGTGCAGTCACAAAAACAAACAAACCTACAATGGTCTCTTGGTAAACGGAATCAAATGGTGTTCCTTTGTAACAAGGGATTGTAATTAAGAGACACATTCTGTCTTGAATGGGTTGAACCAGACATAAATTAAAACCCTATCTTAGTCAATAAGATAGGGTGAAGTTATGTTGGGTATACATGCATTTACAATTTTTGCCCAACATAGTTTTTGGCCATTCCACTGGGGAACCATTCTCCTTTTCATCTCCGTTTACTAACAAATTTGTCAAATTGGTTACTTGTTTGTCTCAGGGGAAATAAGATGGCACCACAAGGAATAATCCATGACTGTAAGCTTGAAAGCGCTCAATCAAAAGGAGGACATGCATGACGAGCTGGTCATTGTGTCTCATTCGTCATTAATCAAGCTTCCATTTTAAGCAACAGTTTGGGGTCTGACAATGACGATAAAGTAAACAATACCTCTGGAATGATTAACAAGTCCTAATTGAAGAAATCACCTTTGAAGAATGCTCTCAGAAATGCAAGAAAGAGAGCGGCAAGAGTTCAAAGGAAAAACGCCACCAAGGCTCAATCAGGAGAAGCTACTCAAAAAGTTGTAGCCACTCAAAACACATCAACAACTTCAAAAGTCATCAAGACTTCAGTTGTCAAGTCTAATCAAGCCGTTGTCATCACTCAAATTATGATTGGCTCAATGCCCATCAACTTGACCACTACGGCATCACCACACGTGGTTCCTCAAATCGGTTTAAATGCCACGAAAGAAGAAATGGTGACACTCACCAAGGGAAAATGTGAGGTTCTAAAAAGGCATGAAGCCCATAACCTCAATCCCCTACAACAAGCATCGACATCCAACATGACTTCTAGCCGACCTCAAACAGTGAAGTTCATTTCAACCTCTCACAATGCCGGCAAGGAAGAGAAAGATGCTGCTATGCGATTGGGGGCAATTCAAACCTAAAAAGTGGTGGGGGCATTCCAAGCTAAGACACAACAAGGAGCATCTCCAGTGTTTCAAGTCAAGCCAAGACCTTATACATGGCCGATGGAAGCCCCGAAATGGTTCAAGCAAAACATGGACATAAAGTCCGAAGCCATGTCAGTTATGATGACCAACACGAAAACATTAGAAGAACAAATGAAGCAGTTGCAAAGAAGACTAGCTGAAGCTGAAGCAGGAGCTCTTTTATTACAAGCTGAAAAAGAAGTACAAGCTAAGAGGCGTGCTGATGCCGAGGCCAAAGCAGCTGAACAACTAGCTGAGAAAGATACTGAAATTGCTGAGCTGGTAGCAAAGTTTGCCCTCTTTACAAAGGAAAAGGAGAAAAAGAAAGAGGCAGACGAGGAGCCCAAAAAGACTCATTCAAATTCAGTCTCGCTACAAGACATCAAGACTATGATAGCTGACGGGATCAAAGAATTATAACTATCTTTAAATCCCCCAGTTTCCGGATACCTCAAGCCCTATCCTTCCCACTATGATGCATTACCTTTCCCTAAAGGATATTTGAAGCCAACTTTTGACAAGTTCGACTGAGTAAATAGTTCTCCTCATGAACATTTGGCCCATTGCTACTCAGCTTGTGGGGAAGCGTCACAAGTCGATGCATTATTAGTAAGACAATTTGTTCAATCTCTCAAAGGAGGAGCTTTTACATGGTACATTAAATTACAACCCAACTCCATACTCACATGGGATGACCTGCAAAAAGCATCCCTAGCACAATTTGTCACTTCAAGGAAGAGGGTCTCAATAATTGACTTGGTCGACACAAAGCAAAAGGATGACGAAGAAGCCAATGCGTTCATTTCTAGATGGAGGAGCTTACATGTTCAATGCTCGGATAAATTGACGGAGCAATCTGCAGTACAAATTTGCTCAAACAATCTCTTTCCAGAAATAGCAGCTTTCGTTAGTACTGCAGAACCTCAAACATTCGACATTCGACGAGCTTGTCTCAAAGGCTAGTAATGTCGAAAGACATGTGGCTCGTAAAAAGATCCCAATAGAAATGCTCTTCAAAAGTGAGAGAGTAGACAGTACTGGAGATTCACTAGCTACCTTTGTCAAAACTAGTGAAACATCAAATGCATGTGACAGAGATGATATGTCAAGGGAACTCACTCTCAGGGAAAGAAAAAAAGACAAATATTCTTTCACTGAAAAGGACGTACAAGAAATTTTCAGTGTGCTCTACAAAGAAAATGTCATTGAACTTCCTAAGCTAAAATGTCTAAGTGAAGTCAACAAGACCAAGAATCCCAAATTCTGTCGCTTCCATCGAATTGTCAGTCATCCAACAAGCGATTGTTTCGTTTTGAAAAATGTAATACAAGACATGATCGATAGCAAGGAAATTGAGGTGGAGTCATCGCCAGCAAAGTGAAATCCAAATTTGTTGGTGAACTTCTGTGCGTCTCAAAAGGCGCATGGAAAATGATGGTGTCTGTTGAACAAAAAAACCCACAAAGGGGTCGTTCAACCAAAAAGAAAAAAAGAAAAAAAGCTCGTTGGACTGAAAAGCCGGGAGGGCAGTCCAAGCAAAAGTTAGAGCTCAAAACCTCCCAAACTACGACGGCTTGATCCCCCGAGAGGGGGTACGTAGGCAGTCTAGCACTACCAGAACAGGCAGTTTAGCCGACGAAAAATTTTCATCGGCCTGTTAAAAAAATTCGTCGGCTACAACCTTAGCCGACGAAGGTTCGTCGGCTATAGTGTCGTCGGGAAAGGGTCGTCTGTAATGACTTTAGCCGACGAGACAAAAAATTTCATCGGCTATAGTCATACTATAGCCGACGAAATAATATCGTCTGCTATAGTCCAAGCTTTAGCCGACGACATTATTTCGTTGGCTATAGTCATACTATAGCCGACGACATTATTTCGTCTGCTAAAGTATGAACTATAGCCGACGAATAATGTCGTCGGCTATAGTCCATACCTTAGCCGACGACATTTTGTGTCGTCGGTTATCTTCCAAACTTTAGCCGACGAATAATTTAAAATATTCGTCGGCTAAAGTTTGTAATAAAAAAATATAAAACATCTATGGCCGACGAAATATTGTATTTTTCGTCGGCTTTATAGGCATTTAGCCGACGAATTAAAGCTTATTTCGTCGGCTAAACTTTTTTTTTTTTTTTTTTTTAAAAACTTTAGCCGACGAATTATGGTTTTTTTCGTCGGCTATAAGTGCATTCCAGTAAAAAAAAAAACCCCGAAATTTCTGAATTACCATTCCATGCAAGCTGCAAAAGACATATTTAACAATTTCATATAACCAACAACAAACACATAAAAGAATATATGAACTACATAAAAGTATCAATTTACATAAAAGTATATATCAACTACGTAAAGTCTATATCGTCTAAATTGAAGTCATCTTCTGGGGGCTGCTGCGGAGGTTGCGGCGGCTGGGGTAGCGTCATGGGCGGAGGCATGGGCGGAGGCGGAAGTCCCTGACTCTGGGCAGCTGCAAAGTCCTGCATGTACTGCAACATCTGCTGCTGCTGGGCCTGCTGGATGGCATATATCTCGGCAACATAGGCTGCCTGCGCGGCATTAAAGGCTGCCAACGAGGCAATATAGGCTGTCTGCGAGGCAGCCTGCGAGGCAGCTTGAGCAGCTTGAGCAGCTTGCTGTTCTCGTAGTCTCTGAACTTCCGACTCTAGCTGAGTCGTCCTGTTGATCTTGGACGTGGTGCTGCTACTGGTCGAGGTTGCCTTTCGTTGAAATCCTGGAGTGGTCTTCAGGACCCCCTCGCCTCTCTTTCCTAGACCTCGGCAGTAGAAGTTGTTTCCTCTCGGTGGGAAGGCTGTGCCCATGATCCTCGCCCCAATCGTCGGATCCGAATTGTCGATCCGGGACATGGCTTCGGACATCTCGGAATCCTGCGTGTCCGGCCATCCCTCCCTCACTAAGGTACTCAGGACCTCGTCACTAGCCTCCCTCACCCTCGCCTATATGGATAGGAAAAAAATTATTAATTAAAATTTTTACATAAATTTAAAAATTTAAAAACGTAAAATGACTTACAATATCCTCCTGGGAGTCAGGATATGCCTTCTCGTACGTATAGACGTAGTGCCTGATCAACAACTTACTCCAGTATGGGAGTTCCCAGAATATGCTCTTATGTGTCCAGAATTTGTACCTGTCGGGTCTTTCAGGTATTGCCGCCACAATGTTGGGATGATTGCTGAGCTGCCCAAAATCGTACTCATTAAGCACCGCTAAAATGTCTTCCCCCGTCCATCTTCTGGGAGGCACGCCGTGTTCTACGGTCCCATCAAATGCCTTTTCATCGAACCGCCATTCGTGATCATATGGAAGGAAAGCACGGTGACCCAATCTGCATATCTTGTTGCAATGACTGCTGCTCCCCTCATCGCTAAGGCACTCTAGACAAGCCTTGTATCCCCTAACAACGTTGCCCGACAACATCCCACGGGCAGGAAAATCACTGATGGTGCCAACAACCATGACATGCATCTGGAACATCTCGTGCGTGTACTTGTCATAAGTGGGATGACCAACGTCCCACAAAAATTTAAGCTCTTCAATCAAAGGTCTCAAGTACACATCGAGACACTTCCCCGGATAACCGGGCCCCGGAATCAACAAACTCAACATATTGTACTCCTTCTTCATGCACATCCATGGGGGAAGGTTGTACGGTACCAAAATCACCGGCCATATACTGTATTGCAGACTCATGTTCCCAAAAGGGTTGAACCCGTCGGATGAGAGCCCGAGCCTCACATTTCGGACCTCTGACGCAAATTGAGGAAACTCCCTGTCTATATGCTTCCAAGCCTCCCCGTCAGCAGGGTGTATAAGGGTATCTTCGTCATGCAATTCCCTATCAGCGTGCCATCTCATCGCTTCGGCCGTGTGTGAAGACATGTACAACCGCTCCAACCTATCCGTCAAAGGGAAATACCGAAGTACCTTTACAGGTTTCCTGTTGCCTGCAGGAGTCAGCTTATATCTGTCAGTGTGACATACCGGACATGCGTCAAGGCCACCAAGGTCATTCCCTTCTGGATCTTTACCCCAAAAGAGAACGCAGTCATATCTGCATGCATGGATCTTGATGTAGGAAAGCCCAAGATCTTTCAGGATACATCGGACCTTCCGATGAGTGGTAGGAAGACGATGACCGTTGGGCAGCATCGAAGCAGTGTACTGTAGATACTCATCAACAGCCTTCACGGTCGATTTTGTCTCAACTTTAATCCTCATTACGTCCATCACACTTTCAAGAACGGTCTTCTGACAACCGGGGTACACAGGGGTCTGTTGGAAAGCAAGCAGTTTGTTGTACTTTTCAATACCAGCAGTGTTCACAGCTCTAGGGAAGGGCTGCACCGGGTCAGGCATATACTGTCCTTGAGCGCATACACCGCTCTCATAAGGAAACATGTCGTTGATGAATGTCGTTGTTGGATCGTTGGATGTACTAGCACTGCCCGTCTCGGAAAATTGGCCATGATCATGCGGACCCCCTGATGATGTTTCACCGTGATATAACCAACATGTGTACTTCTCCCAAAACCCGTTACTCCTCAGGTGCTGCCATACTTTGTCAATGGGAAATCGATACATATCGCTGCGACACTGACATTTCGTGCACGGGCAATAGAAAATTGTATTCCCGTTAGCATTATCCATCGCATATTCTAGAAAACTCATAACTCCTGCACCGTATCTTTTGTCCCATTTTGGAAGCGAAATCCAACTCTTATCCATATCCTGAAAATATAACAAAATATATATATTTATAACGCTGCTAGCTAATTATTAATAAAATTTCATGTCATATATAAAATCTCAATTCATTTAGTATATATATATTCTACGTACGTACTACAACTAATTAATTACAAAATTATCATTATGAACTCATATATATCATCAACAACTTTATACCATATCAACATAATAATATTATAAATTAATATTAACATATATATATATATATTTACTATTTATTAACAATAAATTAATTCATATATATTATCAATTCAAATCATCAACCAAATCGATCAATACATATATATATACATCCAACGTACTCAAAATTAATCAACTCAATCACAATCAAAATCAATAAACTCAATTAATCACACTAATTAAAATCGATCAACTCAAATAAAACTCAATTAATCAACATATATATACATATACGTACCTATATATGGCTCCACAAACTGATTATGGACAGATTTCGACAACACCCAAACTTTTTCTCCCCTTTTTTCTTCTCCCGTTTTTTTCGAAATGAGCTGCTGCTGCCCAGATCTGCAAATATAAAGCACTTTAGCCGACGACTATGAATTTCGTCGGCTAAACTTTTAAATATTTCGTCGGCCATGGTTTGTGAACTTTAGCCGACGAAATAAATTCTTTAGCCGACGAAATTTTTTTTCGTCGGCTAAAGTTTGTCATAGCCGACGAAAATTTAAAATAGCCGGCGAAATAAAATTTCGTCGGCTAAAGTGGACATCATAGCCGACGAAAATTTACCTTAGCCGACGAAAGAAATTTTCGTCGGCTAAAGCCCACTATAGCCGACGAAAAAATGCTTCGTCGGCCTGGTTTTTTTTTTTCGTCGGCTATAACCTTTCTTCTGGTAGTATAGTCCCAAAAGGCTAGATGCAGCCACCCCACAAAAAAATCATCCTGAATCAATCAGACGAACTACATGTAGCTTGATCCCTTCATAAGGTATGTAGGCAATCTAGTTTTAAAACTAGATCCAGTTGCGAAAAAAAATTTCAAAAACATCTTGGCCCATAATCAAATGGGTGAACTACGTTTGGCTTGATTCCTTCACGGGATACGTAGGCAGTCTGGTGACAAAACTAGATCCAGCCATACTTTCAAACTAACCCTTTTCTCTCTTGTGATTGTAAACAGGTAAAAACAAGGGTGGTTTGACACATCCATTGTTAAGCATACACCAAGGCGCATCGGATAGATGACAGCCTAAGCATTCGGTTCGTCAAAGTGACCGGCAGTCTACAAAAGCATTAAGTGACTTTTGTATTACAAGTCCACAAGTCAAAAAAGAGAAGAATACTGGCAGCAAGACACGCGGGCTCAAATGTCCCGCCCCGCCAAAACGTATTCCTTGCATACCTAACCATGGATTGCTCAAATGCATTATGGATTGAAGGCCAACAAAAGATCAACACAATACACCCTTTTGTCAAAAGTTGTTGTACGCAAACATGTTAAAAGGAAGCAGCAGAAAGTCAAGCTTCGCGCGCGGAAAGCATGTTCCACGCACAAAGCTTGAGGGGGCACTGTTGATCGCCAAAAAAATATAAAAAAAAAAGAAAAAAAAGAAAAGGATTACAAAAATAAAAATAATACTTTTCTTGTTCTACATGCACAATGCTTTTGAGTTCAATTATGACTCTTGCAAACAGCTGGACAACAGTCCAATACAAACTCAATCTTCCAAACCGTGCACTCTATATAAAGAGACACAGGGAAGAAGAAAAGGGGGCGGAAGACAGAAGGACAAAACACAACAGAGGGAGGCGAAGCAAAAAGCAGGGAACAAGAGAAAGGCAGGAGCAGGCGGAGTAAACACGGACAGAACAAAAGAGGAGAAGAAGGAGAAGAGAACAAGCGAAGTAAAAAGCAGAGGGAAAGAAGAAAAGAAGAGGCGAGCCAACAAGAAGGTGGAGCCCACTCTCTAACTCTCTTTACTTCTTTTGCAGGATCTCTATCCTTCGGCCGCGTTCCTCACTTCGCCAGAAGCACGCAAGCCATCTCCCCCTAAGACGAGACGACCACGCGAGGTAGCCATCAAAAAGAAGGCGAGATGACCTCGCCCCCTCCTCCTCTCGTTGCAATAATTATGTAGCCGCTCGGCCCTTACTCTCGTACACAACGCCGTGCGTTTCGCATAACAAGCTGTACAAGAGAAGGAAACAAGCATCCCTGCTAAAATATTATCAGGCGAACAGGGATGGCCTCATAAGACTGGAAGTCCAGACGAGCCAGGTGACCTCACATCGAAGCAAGAATCCCTAAGGGGTGACGAGCCAACATTCGTGCCAAAGCAGGAACCCTAAGGGGAGGCGAGCCAACATTCGTGCCAAAGCAGGAACCTAAACATTCCCAAATAATAACATAAGTTTTCGATCCAATGCATTCTAATAAACACAATTTAACAAGAAATGTATTAATACCTACTCTATTTGCTTTACAGTTTTGACGACATACATGAAAGACAATACTTATATAGAACCAAAAGTTGCTATTTTATCAACTTTCCTACTATGTTGCCACTGAAAATAATATTACCAGTGATACTGAGTTTCATTTTATCACTAGAAGGCTGCAACCATTTGACGAAGTAAGAAACTCACTTGTACACAGTACGCATAAGCCGGGACATAACCCACTTGTCTGGACCAAATAATGATCGGGACTTATTATAAGCGTGAAATAAATTACAACTAAAGAACCAGAATAAGTAGGACATAAAAACAAACCAGCCCAAGCCGGGCCCAAAGCCTGAGCCTATTCCGGGACCAAAACCTGAGCTCCAACCCTAACCTCCACTAACGAATGAGGGTTTACAAAGTGACACAGCAGCTCTCAAATAGTGTTTTACGGCAGCAGAACAACAACAACACTCTTTTTTCGGGAGAAACCTTATTACTACCCTTATAAAGCCTTAAGATGGTTTTTACACAAAAACCCTTAATCCAATACAAGATTAACATAGACAAATTGAGCCATTAAACAACAATCTCCACCTTGGCCGGATTTACAGACATCATAACAGCAGCTGCACTCACTGAGCCTTCATACCCTGCAATACAACAACCCAAATTCCTTGTTGGTCAAACAACTTCTTCAAACACTTACAAGATTAGACAAGTCCAAACAATGTTCAAACTTGATAGTATCAACAACTTTTGTCAACATATCAGCTGGGTTGTCTGCAGTAGGTATCTTATACAGAGAAATCTCTTCTTTTCAACAATATCAGTCACGTCCCGACTCTTAAATTTTATCTTAATTACTAGCATAGTGGTAATAAGAGTTTTACCGTCTTCGTCCTTAAGTTTATAATTTAATTGGTCCCCAAAGAGATTGTGGGAGACAATTATTTCAAAGGATTTATTAGAAGAAAAAAATGTGACGACGGTAAAAATGATAATTTTTGCTAGTAAAAGGTAATTTTTATTAGGGTATTATTTTTGGGGTGTTGAATTTTAGAATGGTTAAAGGGAGGTTGGACCGGCTGGGCCGAGCCCAACCCTTTTCTCTCTCTCCTCCCGCTCGCGCTCCCTCTTTCTCCGATTCTCTCTCCCTGCTGGATTTTCCGGCCGCCCGTTCGCTGCCGTCCGGCCCCCCAGACCGCCGCGCCGGTCCCATTCAAACCACCATCCTTTCCTCTTCCTTCCTGGGCTGGTGGCCGAGCCGCTAACGCTGCCGAGAAGGAGCAGCCGAGCCCGGAAGTTTCGACTGCCCAGAACTTCCCGTCGCCGGAACTCCCTCCTCTGGCCACCATAGCTAGCGATCCTTGGCTTGTTGGAAAGCCCTCCTCCCTTGCAGAAATCCCTCCAAAGGGCTCCCTCCCTCTTGAGCTAGGTAAGGAGAAATCGGTGTTTGAATTTCTAGGGCTTTATTGATGTTTTCGTTCGATTAGCATAGTTATGCTTGGATTTGGTGTTTGTGCTAGTTAGGAAAGTTGTAGAGGAGATTGAGTGGAAGGTGCTGTAAAAATTTGGTGGGCATTGGGGTCGCTGGAGCTGGCCGCCGGCGGAGCCGCTGAAAAAGTGTTTTTAGTGGGAAATTTTAAGAGGAGTTTAATGGTATGATTTTTAGATTTTTTGGAGGAGTTTTGGATAGGTATGAGAATTTTTAAAGTTTGGTATTTTTGGCGGATTAATATGTTAGAATCCGGCCATTGGATTTTTTTATGGTTAGGACGGTGTAAGGTGATTTTAAAGATGTCGGTATTTGTGGGGAAATTTAGTTTGCGGCGACTTTAAGACCAAGGGCGTTAAGCATGGTTGAGTACGCAAAGCTCACCTTTTATTTTGCCTATTTTATATAAGCGCCGGTTTCCTAGTTGAGGATTTAATATTGTTTTTTGAACAGGACGTGAGGAGGCCTGAGCGGAAGAGACCTCCGACCGACATCAGGTTTAGGCCTAATTTGTGAGTGGACCTTTATTTTTAAATAATGTGCATGCAATGATTTATTGATGAATATTTTCTTTTATTGAAAAATAACCGAAATTGAGAATTTTGGTGATTATATATTCATATATGGATGATTATGAGAATAGTATGTATATAAATAAATGTTAGCTAGTCATACGTGCTTTTCTGCCATAATGAGGCAAAATTCCATTATGGTGTGACGGGAGCGTTAGACGTAATCGTCGTAGCCCTATAAAATATAATAAATTATATAAAGAATATGCCCGTATAAATATTCACTCGTGCTTTTCCACCATAATGAGGTAAAATTTCATTATGGTGTAACGTGAGCGTTAGACGCCAGCGTCGTAGCCTTGTATGAAATTCTATTTTGCATAATTATTCATAGAATTCGTACAAGGAATATGTCGAGTGTAAATACATACTGATATATATAATTTTAGCCTGAGAGACATTTTTTATAAAGTTTGGGAGTCTAGCGGGCTGTGTATGCATCATGTTTTTTTTCCATGGAAATATATTTTTGGGAAATATTATTATTTTGTCGGAATTATTTTTGTCCACTCACTCTGACATAATTGAATATTTTCCCCTGGGCCATTCGTTTTAAAAATGCCCAGTATGCAGAGTTCGGGTAGGGTCTAGAAGGAGGCGACGAGGCATATTACCCATTTTTCCGCTACTTTTCCCCAGTAGGTTATCTGTTTAAATCTACTAGGATATTTGTCAGCTTCAGTTGTTTTTCTTTTAGTTGCTCTGAATACTTTCGGAAAATTTTTGTGTAATATTTTATTCAGTTGTTTGGGTTGATTTGAAGATTGATATAATGGTTAAGGGGGTAGTCCTGTAATTTTTCGGTTTAAGATTGTCCATTTTCAAGGAAAGTTTGCTGAGTTCTTCGGTAAATTTTCCTTGGATGTGGTCCCCACAGAACTTACTTCGGGTTTCAGGGTGAAATTCGAGATGAGTCTTGACAATATCACGCACATAATGAAATATAACATCTATGTGCTTAGTTCTTGCATGATATACCTTATATTTAGCCAAGTAAATTGCACTTTGGCTATCACAATGAACCTTCACCTTCTTCTGACAAATGCCTAACTCATTGATGAGTCCCCGCAACCATAAAGCTTCATTAAATCTTTCTGCTACAGTCATGTATTCAGTCTCTATGGTTGACAAGGCTATTGTATCTTGCAACACAAATCCCCAACTTATAGGCCCCTTGGCCATGGTGTACAAATAGCATGTAGTAGATCTTCTTTTCTCCAAATCACTATCATAGTCAAAATCAGTATAACCAACAATAAATTTTCCAATCCCAGTAGTGTTTCTCTCAAAACATAAACCCACATCTCTTGTCCCATGTAGGTACTTCAATATCCATTTAGTAGCATTCCAATGCTCTTTACTTGAATTATGCATATAACGACTAACCAAACCAACCGCATGAGCAATATTCGGTCTAGAACAAACCATAGCATACATCAGGCCACCAACCAAATTAGCATATGGAATATTTTTCATATGTTGCTTCTCTTCTTCAGTTTTGGGACATTGTAAAGCACTAAGTTTGAAATGACTAGCCAAAGGAGTACTTACAGCTCTTGTTGAACCATGAACTCCAAATTTCTGTAGCAACTTTTCCAAATATTGCTTCTGTGTTAACCAAACCAGACCTTTTTATCTACTGCGGGTAATCTCTATTTCAAGTATCTTCCTTGCTTCACCAAGGTCCTTCATTTCAAACTCTTTCTTCATTTGCTCTTTCAACTTTTGTATCTCCTTCATATTCTTTGAAGCAATCAACATGTCATCTACATATATTGACAAGTAGATGAAAGATCCATCTTTTAGCTTCTTGAAATAAACACAGTGATCATATTTACTGCGGGAGTACCTCTGTCTTCTCATAAAGCATGAAATCTCAAATACTATTGCTGCAGGGATTGCTTCAAACCATACAGTGACTTGTTCAATTTGCATACCAATTCCTCCTTTCCATTCACCTGAAATCCATCCGGCTGAGACATATATATCTCTTCATCTAAGTCACCATGTAAGAATGTCGTCTTCACATCAAGTTGCACCAATTCAAGGTCAAATTGTGCAACCAAAGCCAACAACATCCGAATAGAACAATGCTTCACCACAAAAAAAATCTCATTGTAGTCTACACCTTCCTTCTGTGAATATCCCTTTGCTACCAGCCTCGCTTTATATCTTATGCCTCCATGATTATCAACACCTTCCTTTTTAACATATACCCATTTGCAACCAATAACTCTTTTACCTTTAGGCAATTGAACTAAATCCCATGTCTTGTTCTTCATAAGAGAATTCATTTCTTCCTTCATTGCTCCATTCCATTCTCCACTTTCAGGACTAGCTACAGCTTCCTTGAAGCCTGATGGGATCTCAGCAACTATAACAGGATAGGCATAAGCAACACAATCTTCAAATCTAGCAGACTTTCTAATTGTTCTTTTTTCTTTTCTCACCGCAATAGGTTGTTGGTCAGGTACAATATGATCCACATCACCTTCTTGAACATGCACCTATTCACCATTCACTTCTTCATGTTCTTCTTCAATTTGAGGCCCTTGAGTCGGTTGTTGAGACTTGGAAGCTTGAGAAACTACTTTGTCAAGCTCCACCTGTTGAACATCTTTCCCATTTTTCTGTGGTGATCCACCAGTAGCCTTTTTGCTGATGTTAAGCAGACTAACTTCATCAAATGTGACATCTCTGCTAATCACAAGCTTCTTCAACTCTGGGCACCATAACCTGAAACCTTTGACACCACTGCTAAAACCAACAAATATAGCCTTCTTGGCTCTTGGATCAAGTTTAGTTTCAGTTACACAAAAATAAGCAGGACAAGCAAATATGTGCAAATAATCATAATCTACTACTAGTTTTCCAGTCCATACCTTAATGGGAGTTTTACCTCCAATTGCTGTAGATGGTAAGCGATTTACGAGGTGACAAGCATAGTTGATAGCTTCTGTCCAAAATGATTTTCTCAAACTGGATTGAGCCAACATGCACCTCACTTTCTCCAACAAAGTTCTGTTCAATCTCTCAGAAACCTCATTTTGCTGCGGGGTTTCGGGTATAGTGAAATGCTTGACTATGCCTTCTTCTTTGCATTCTTCTTTGCACACTTTGAGAAAAGGATTAGATTTATACTCTCCACCATTATCTGACCTCAAAACTTTGATTTTCTTCCCCGTTTGGTTTTCTACCATATTCTTCCAATTCAAGAAAGTACTCAACACCTCATATTTGTGCTTCATTGTGTAGACCCATGATCTTCTAGAGTAGTCATCAACAAATGTCACAAACCAATGCTTACCACTCTTAGAGGTTGTTTCTGTAGGTCCCCAAACATCAGAGTGAACATAATCAAGAATTCCTTTAGTTTGATGCACTACGGTGCCAAACTTCACTCTTGTCTGCTTGCCTAAAACACAATGCTCACAAAAATCAAGTTTGCAAGTTTTTGCTCCTTTAAATAGGCCTTGTTTCACCAATACTTGAACAGCTTTTTCTCCCGCGTGCCCAAGTCTGATATGCCACAGCTTGGTATCATCATAATCAAAACATTCTTTCACACCAGCAACACTACCTATTACTGTTTCTCCCTGCAGCAAATACAAATTGCCATGTCTGTTTCCTTTCATCACTACTAAAGCTCCTTTTGATACTTTAGTAACACTATTCTCCATAACAATTCTATATCCACTTGCTCCTATGACTCCCAAAGAGATTAAGTTATGCCCAAGCATAGGATCGAACATACCATACATTGGTTAATTCTCTAGTCGCACCATCATGGAGGCTCAACTTGATTGTCCCAATTCACTTTCTATCATGTGGATAGTCATCACCCATGAACACACTTCCACTAACACTTGTATCTAATGTTGCAAACCAATCTCTATTGCGGCACATATGTTGAGAACAACCATTATCCATGAGCCATAAATCAGGGTCAGTAGATGCAACACAGCTAGTTCCTTGGACATTGAGAACAAAATCAGGCTCGTCCTCACTAAATGCCACATTGGCATAAGTGCCTTTGTTCTTGTTTTTCAGCTTCGGGCAATCCTTCTTCCAATGCCCTTGCTCATTACAAAATGCACATTCATCTCTCCCCAAACTTCTTCTGTTTTTGGAGTTTCCTCTTAGACGAGAATGAAATTTTTTTCTGCCGCCGTGATTTTTCCTTTCAATTGCCCTACCTCTAACAACTAAACAATTTGAGGTAGATGCAGTACTCTGCTAATCGGCATATCTAATTTCATAATTCATCAGTGCAATAGAGACTTCTTTAAACTTAATAGTCTCTTTACCATGAAGAAGAATAGTTACCAAATGTTCATACAAATTCGGCAGAGAATTCACTAAAAGCATAGCTTTATCTTCATCTAGATTCAACAAATCAGCAACCAATTTATTAAAAGCATCAAGATGGTGAATCATCTTCGTACCTTCTTTGTACTTGAAATTGAACAGCCTCCTCTTCAAATACAGACGATTCTCAGCACTTTTTGTCATGTATTTGTCTTCTAACTTCTGCCATAGCTCATTTGCTGCTTCGCCAAACATAAGCGAATCGTAGAGCAAGCCATCTTATTTATCTTCTGCCAATCTTTATCTGACATACCCTCGACCCTATCTTCTAAAGCCATATCCAAATCTTGTTGAGCTAACGTATCTTTCACTTCACACTGCCACATCCCAAAGTTGTTTGTACCAACGAATTTCTCCACCTCAAACTTTGCATTTTGAACTGTTGTTCTTGCAAATCTATCTGCATCTCCATGTTCATCACCCATCTTCTTATATCAGAGTCGCAACCGGCTCTGATACTAGTTGTTGAGCTCAGACCAAGTAACAGCAGCAAATAACAGCAGCTAACAGATAAACAAGAGATTACTGCAGGAAAAAACTCACAGATCAAATCTATGCAAGAACATAGAACAAAAGGAGAACACAAAAGATTTAACGTGGTTCGGCAATAGCCTACATCCACGGAGCAGCATGGAGAATGAAATCCACTAACGAATGAGGGTTTACAAAGCGACACAATAGCTCTGCTATCATAGCAGCTCTCAAATAGTGTTTTACGGCAGCAGAACAACAACAACACTCTTTTTTGGGGAGAAGCCCTATTACTACCCTTATAAAGCCTTAAGATGATTTTTAAACAAAAACCCTTAATCCAATACAAGATTAACATAGACAAATTGAGCCACTAAACAACAGTGGGGTAAGGTATCACCGCACCATAGCTTGGAAGTGATGAAGAGGTCTTGCCAGGAACTGACGATGTCACGCCCCGACCCTTAATTTTTACCTTAATTACTAGCACGGTGGTAATATAAATTTTTACCGTTTTTGTCAGTAAGTGTTTAATTTAATTGGTCCCTAGAGTAGTGCTAGGGGATGATTATTTGGAAGGATTTATTCGAAGGAAAAAAATGTGACGACGGTAAAAATAGTAATTTTTGCTAGTAAAAGGTAATTTTTATTGGGGTATTATTTTCGGGGTGTTGAATTTTTGGTTTGGGTATATTGGGAGATGTTGGTCTGGTTTGGGCCAGGCCCATTTTTCTTCTCCTCTCTCCTTTCTCTCTCCTCCCTCCCGATTCTCTCTCTTTGAACTTTCCGCTGCCGGACTTTCGGCCTCCCGTCCGTCACCGTCTGGCCTCCGTTGGCCGCTGCACCAGTCCCAAATGGTCGGCCTCCGACCTAGCTTCCATTCTAGACCGGTGGCAGCATCCCTAACGCCACCGTGAAGGAGAAATCAACCCCGAAAGGTCCGACTACCGTGGTGATTTTCTCACCGGAACTCCTTCCTCCGACCGCCATAGCCGGCAAGCCTTGGCTCAAAAGAAAGCCTTCCTCCCGTGCAGCAATCCCTCCAAAGGGCTCCCTTCATCTCGAGCTAGGTAAGGAGAAATCGATAATAGAAATTCTAAGGCTTTTTGTGTGTTTGTGTTCGATTGGCATAATTAGGCTTGAAATTGGTGTTTGTGGTAGTTAGGAAAGTTGTAGAAGAGGTTGAGAGGAAGGTGCTGTTAAATTTTGGTGGGCATTGTAGGTCGCTGAAGCTGGCCGCCGCCGGGAAAAATGTTTTTGGTAGGGAATTTTATGTGGAGTTTATTGGAATGAGTTTTATAATTTTTGGAGGAGTTTAGGATAGGTTTGAGAATTTTTTAAGTTTGGTATTTTTGGCGGATTATTAAGTTAAAATCCAGTCACGTGATTATTTAAGGTTAGAAATGTGAAAGATGTTAGAGGATGTCGGTTAAGAGTTTTGTAGAGGTTTATTTGGTTGGTAGTGAAATTAAGAATTTGGGCGATAGGCTTGGTTGAGCGCGCGGAGCTCATTTTTAATTTCGCCTATTTTCCTTAAGTGTCGGTGTGCTAATTAAGGATTTAATTATGTTTTTGGAACAGGACGCGAGGAGGCTCGTGCTGACGAGGCCTCCGACCGACATTAGGCTTAGGCCTAATTTGTGAGTGGACATTTATTTTAAATAATGTGCTTTAAATGCTTTTCGTTGAATAATTTTCTATTGTTGGAAATTTCCCGAAATTGAGAATTTCGGTGATTATACTCATATATAGTGGATTATGAGAATAGTATGTATATGATTAAATGCTAGCTAGCTATACGTGATTTTCCCTCATACTGAGGTACAATTCCAGTATGGGGCGACATGAGCGTTAGACGCCAGCGTCGTAGCCGTGTACGAATTTCTATTCTTTGAATTCATTCATAGAATTTGTGCAAGGAATCAGCACGTATATATACCACTCGGACGTTTTCCCCATACTGAGGCACAATTCCAGTATGGGGTAACATGAGCGTTAGACGCCAGCATCGTAGTCTTGTACGCTTATCTATTTTTCGAGCTTATTCATAGATATCGTACAAGAGATAGTCGAGTGTGAATACATACTGATATATATGATATTCTAGCCTGAGAGGCATTCTTTCTTAAAGTTTGGGAGTCTAGCGAGGCTACACACCAGTTCAGAATTTCTGAGTTAAGCTTTTAAGCTATCGTTGGTAACCGTTTTCATTGAAAGTATTTTTGGGGAAATACTTTTGTCCATTCACTCTGACGTTTTTAAATATTTTCCCCTAGGCTCTTTGTTTTTAAAATGCCTAGTCTGCAGCGTTTACGTGAGGTCTAGAAGGCGACGTCGAGGCATAGTGACTCATCTGTCCGCTACATTTCACCAGTATGTTACTTGTTTAATCTACTAGGAGATTGTTAGCTTCCGCTGTATTTTAAATTTTTAGTAGCTCTGAATACTGTTGGAATTTCTGTTTAATTATTTATGGCTACTTTTGGGTTGTAGTGGAGAATGTTTTATTTATTTTGGTTAAATAAGTGGTTCTTTTCTGTTCTTCCGAGTTAGGGTTGTCCATTTTCAAAGGAGGTTTGCCGAGTCATTCGGTAAATTTTCCTTGGAGGTGGTCCCCGCAGGACTCACCTCGGGTTTCAGGGTGAAATTCGGGGCGGGTCTTGACAGACGAGGCTAGGAGAAAGAGCTTCTGAGATGGCTTCACCTGAGACTCTGCTCCGTCATGTACATAGCGGTCGTTTCAAAATGTCTATAGAATGGCTTCTTTTGCGATTTATGTGCTAGCAAAAGGGTATGAAGCTGTTCCAAAACCTAGAACATGAATGTTGATGTTTGTTTTGCCAGTTGATGATGAGACCAGTGGCAGCACACTGGAATCTTGATTATACATGATGATAATAAGCGATTTCCGACGACTACTGGCGAGCTTTCCGTTTTGTCTAATACTATTTACACTCTTGGCTTTAATCTCAACTCATGATTGATACAATTCAAGGACGTACAACATTATATAAAATAAAACAATAAGGAGAAAAACACTGTTCATATCTTTGCTAAATTATGTTTTTCCCTTAAATTCTGGTGAATTGTGTTTTTGCCCCTAGTTGATGAATTGTCGTTTTTGTTCTTTAATGTAATTTATTTACGAATCTACCATTATACTAACTAAAAGGACTGTGTTACCATTTATGCAAATTTATTTACAAATGTATAATTGTTTGTGTCCTTAAAAAGTTTTGTTACTTCTTTATTTTCCATTTTTTACTTGGTTGTGGGCATGGGGTCAGAGGTGTCCATGGTGGGTTTTGGCAAGAGGAAAGCCATGGTATGATGGTAGAATTAAAAAAAATGGTAGAGGGTATGGTGAATTTTGTGCAGGTGGCGGAATAGGAGGTGGTAGAATTGGAGGTGAGCGGTGGATTTTACAGGTATGGAGGTCATGATGTTGGTTGTGGATTTGGGGAAGATGGATGTGTTTGTGGAAAAATAAGGGAAGGCGAGGGAATCGGTGGTAGATTTAGAAAATGTGGTGGCATGGGGTCGTTGTTTCTTTTTCTCTCTTCATCTCACGTTGATCTCCTCTCTACCCTACCACTTACTCTCAATTGAGCGACACTTTTAATCAGATTTTCGTTCTCTCACAAGCATCGGTGACAAAAACTTTGTGATAAATAGGTAGTTTGGAATTCGGGTTTAGGTGGAATTCTATTTGAATTAAGGTTTAAGGATAATTGGATTTGAATTGATGCAAGTATAAAAAGTGAGCATATCCTTGGGAACAAATGGAATAGATTGATGGCTCCAAAGTATATCCATGGGAAATTAAATACTGATTTTTTAAAATCTAGAAGTTTACTAATCAGCTTGGAAACTTACATGGTTATATTACTGATGGTGTATATATATTTCAAGGCAAGAACGTGACAATTCTATAAATGGATTCATGGCTTTAGTGACAGACATTGTTGAAAGTGTTTCCTCTTATTTATGGTGAAGTTTGTCAAATATGCTTAATCTTAGGATTGCTAAAATTTGTCTGCAAGGAAATTGATTTGATGCAGGTAGATCAAGAGATTTAGTTTGACTGCAAATGTTGGCCAAGAGTAGAGCTTAATTCCAATTGAGTTGCCTGGAACTGTTGTGTTTTTATGGAGATTTTTTCATATGTTATCTATATTTCAGTTAATTGATCTAACAAAGTTTTTGTCACCGAACGAAAATATGAAAGGAGATCAACGTGAGATGAAGAGATAAAAGAAAACAACGACGTCTAAGCAGAAGATGAAAGAAAGAAAGTAGGGTTTAAAAGATAAAATCAATAAAGTAAAAATAAAATTGAATTTTTGTAATCAAGAAAAAATTGAAATACAAAAAATAGGAAATCATGCTTTGATGATAGAGCGGTGTCATGTTAGCTGTCACGTAATGTGGGCTCTAGGTAGTTCCCTAAAAAGTGGTTCACTTAGCATTATTCTATTCTCGGTAGTTATTAATAAGAGCATTTTCACCATGTTTTACTTGTTTCTATGTGATTCACTCAACCAACACACATCATCCATTTCGTAAGAAACTTCAATCAGTTATCTAAGTCAATCTCTTAATCTCTCACTTTGGCTTCACGTCACTTGCCTCGACTCTGGATCGATATCCTCTAACAGAACTACATTAGCTAGGGCTTCAGACCTGCTCTGGGGGTAGGCTTGAAATGATCGAAAATGAAAATGAGAATGTAGAATATTGGATTGTGTTATATGCCTATGTTATTCTTCGCACTATATACAGGCTTGATCAATGATCTCACAAAGTAATTGATATATGAGTTTGTGAAGAAGGCAAAGAGCGCAAATCCTCTGTGAAGGAGATGCTCTCACATACCAATACCTTCATATTAGTAAATATAAATAATCTGGTTGATGACCGATGAGACTTTACGTTTAATCAAGTCTTATAGTAGCGATCCTTTGTGCCATCCACCACATCGATCTCTGGTTCATACATTACAGCACAGCGTAGAAGATATTGACCATGATGAATGACCAACAGAATCAGTTCAAAGGCTCATCCTTTCAATGTGATTTGTAGTAATTTGTAATGTTGTTGAATTGTTCACCGTACCTATCCTCAGTATGCTTACACATCATATTTCATTTTTGTTTTATCGTTGGATGGCCTAATTTGTAAACTAATATGTCATCTAGTTGTATATGGAAAGTGGAGCATATTTAAGTAGATTACCTAGTTGGATAAGGAAAGAGGGAATCTTTAGTAAGTAGATTATGAATAGGATTAGGATTCCTAAACCACGTTACTTTTGTACTCGATGTTGCAAGTATTCATCTATAAATAGACTCATTTTTCTTTATTAGGTTGTACTCTCTCAACGGCTACCATTTCTATTAACCTAAACGCTTAACTCTCTGCAACTCTTCCAAGATGCCCCCTCTTTCAAAAAGAAGATCGACAAAGCTTCCATGGGAAGTCCTTGACCTTGTTTCTAACCATCTCGATCCTAAAACCCTAGCCACATCCTGTTGCGTCTCCAAGACATGGTTCACTTGCATTTCCTCCGACCACATGTGGCAGCCCATTTGCACCACCCATTTCCCTTCTCTCTCTTATAACCTCAAGCTCATCAACCCCTCCCTTCCCTACTACCGCCTCTACGCCATGGCCTCCGACGCCGCCAAACGCCGCTCACAGACCCCCTCCAAACCCTCCCTCGCTCTCAACGACCTCATCTTCACCGTCAACGTCTTCAGCCACAACAAAGTTCTCTTCAGTCTTGAAAAACCCGGGGACGAGCTAGTCGTGGATGGCAATGGTGTTTTCAAGTTCGATATTGACGTCGATAACTACGAACTTGAAGCTGTGGCGTCGGAGTCGGTGAGAATTACGTGGAATGTGGTGTTGAAAGGGTGGAGAGGGGTATTTAATATGATGGAATCATGCAAAGGGAAGAGAGGTGTCGACGACTGGTGGTTCTCGGAGGAGCTGCCTTTGCCAGGGTGTTGCTCGAGCCTCGTCGATAGTGGTGTGGTGGCGGAGTTGAGGTTGGTGTTGACTGATGAATCCAAAATGGGTGGAAACAACGTTGATCATGTTGCGCGGATTAACAAAGTCAGCGTGGGGATGTTCAATACAGCAAAGTTGAGATATGTCGGTGTCGGTGATGGTTTCAGATACTTGCAACACTTTCTTTGTTATTGAGACAACATGTGTTATTGAGACAACACTTTCTTTGTTTCTCTTAGTTTTCACTCATGTATATGAAACACTATGTATTTGCTATTGTCTTCGCGATTGTTTTGTGGAAATTTAATTTAATTTTTTTAAAGAATATCAAAATGATATATTCATAATTCTCAAGTCAGATATGGTCATTAATTATATATCCTCCCTCTACTTATTATGAGTAGATAAAAAGTTTGTGATAGAATCGCACTGATACATAGAATAGACCCCTCATTCGACAGTACCCATGTTCACCTATTTAAGCCAGTCTATTACTAATGCATGAAATTGACAGGACACTGTAGTAGGCCAAATTCAAATAAACTAAATTTTCTATTTGCCCTTACTAGTAGGGCTAGGAGATGCAGACTGATAAACTAAATTGAATGTTGAAGGCTCCTTAGATTTCTTACAAATGTGTTGCTTCTTGTTTTGTTTCCAATATGACGTCCAAGCTTCCTCTTATAAGTCACCCGAAACCTCCACAAGACAATAACTATATAATAAATAGTTATTCTGGTTCTTTACGTCATTTCTTGTATAAATCAATTTTTGATTTTTGCCTTGAAGATATGAGATATTTCCTTGTATGTTTATTTACAAATCAGCCCAAGGTACAAAGCACCTAGTATTGCTAGCATAAGGTCCATGCACTAAATCCAAATTTTAAAAAGAGAATGTAGTTAAATTTTAATTGACTAAAACCCTCATTTCTTGTTTTAATTGAATTTCAAAATATTCCCTAGAAAAAATGATATATTTTCTTGTATATTTATTTACAAATCAGCACAAGGTACAAAGCACATAGCAGTACCCTAGCGTAAGGCCCATGCACTAAATCAAAATTCAAAAAGAGAACGTAAAATAATTTTAAAAGACTATAACCCTTGTTAATTTGTTGTATAAATAGAACTTAAATATTTTCGGCTAATTTTTCAAACTGTTTAAAGTTTATAATGATCTGAACTTTAATGTGATATATATATATATATATACACACACAGGCCCACTATGAACCAGACATCCGCATTGGGCTTAAAATGTGGACGTCCCTCCGTTCTCCTCCGTCCGACGTAGATGATGGCGCGTCTCCACCCGAGCAGACATTAGAGGCATCCCCGACCACTTTCCCTTCCTGGTGAGATCTATTTGAAGGTCTGGCCAACAACCTCCATCCAAAACTTCAACCAAGATCAATCACGTTAGAAAACTGGAATTCGACGGACTAGCCGGGAAGAGAAAGTGGTCGGGAACGCATGTGGTGTCCACTCGAGTGGAGACGCGCCATCATCAACGCCGAACGGAGGAATGTCCGCACTTTAAGCCCAATGTAAAAGTCCGTTTCATATCGTTTTCATGTATATATATATATATATATATATATATATATATATATATATATATTTATATATTGCTAGCCTGCTTAATTTCTTGTTATTTTGATGTAATCTGTGTAGATTTGTTGACTACATCTAGACATAAAAGGAATGGACATGATGTTGTTGAACTCCTCAGGAGTACTAGTGGTCACTCATTCGTCCAACTAGATATCACTCGTGTCATACTCTGAAGGCTACCAGTTAAAGCTTCAAAGCGATTTCGGTGAGCATGCAAGACATGACAAGCATTAATCAACAACATCAACATAAACAGACGCCGGGCTCATGTACAGCCCTAGGCCTCCTTTGATTGATGGAACGAAAATTGGTTTTTTGGTCTTTTTTTTATGTACATAGGAAAGTAAATTTCTCACTAGTTTCTATCAGATATTTGGGAACGTCAGAAAAGTAACTAGTAAATGTATTTTACTTTCATTTTAAATATTTGGTTTATGTATGGATAGAAAAATAATTAATTGTTCTAAGATATTCCATATATGTGTCTTGACGTTATGTCATCAGGATATGTAGTTAGAATAAGACTATGTATTCATTATCATTACCATATTGGTACATTGTAATTCCTTATATAAAAGGCTCATATCAATAAATAAGATGATGATTCTCTTGCTATCTCTTTCTCTACATGTTACCCTTCATCATGTTATCATGCACTTTTTTCTAACTCTAGATCCAATAACTCACCATTTGTTTTCCCAAACCCTAATAAAAAATATAAAAAAGCGTTTTTCGGCTCCTATGTCCGACCGCCGCCGCCGCCTGTTTTCTTGGCCGCTGTCTGACATCACCGGCTGCCAATCCCTTGGCCGCCGCCTGTCGACGATTCTTGCTTTCCTCTGACTACGATTTTTGATTTCTTCAAGTATTTGACGTTTCGAAAGGTATGTTTTGAAATCCTAAACTTTTCCAAGTTCAATAACTCGGAGAGGATAAAATTTTTTTCTCCCTTCTCCATCTTCATTCTATGCTTGAGATTTTGTGCATGCAAGTACCAAAATCCCGGAATTTTATTCGCGGGTCAAGAGTGTGTTTGATCACTCTTGTTTCCTTGTTAGGGTTGTGTATGATGAACCCTGACATTTCTCTGGATTGTGTTTGATCAATCCGAGGTCTTTTTCCGAATTGTGTTTGATCAATTCGCAGCTTTTCCAGATTGTGTGTGATCAATCCGATGGACAAACCATTAAAAACATCGTTTGTGACCTCTATTGAGTCTCATAACAGCTTGGTTTTGTATGCAAGAGCAATGTAACATTCTGCTCCTTTGAGTTTTGACGTACTCAATGCCTAAGACAAATCTTCGCTTGGTATCTATGAAACCTTTCATTGGAAAGGGTTAAACTACATGTTTTGACCCCCAGGCTAACAAGCCTAGATGACGAGATTTCACATCTCATGCGCTTAAAGTCTTTGACGCATCACATCGACAAAAGCCTTCAATGGCAATCTATGCAAAAAGTAATGACAATAATGTATTGTGTAATGCACTCGTGTAACGTTTCAAGAAACGTTTATATAACTCTACTTGTTGAGTTATTAGTCAAGTGGATTAGTTACCAGTTTAAATGACTACATATTGTTGATGATCTTTTATGACATCATGATCCATAATTTTTAGCGGATTCGATCATCATCAAGTTCTCTAGGTCCTCCAAATTGGTTTGGATTTACTAACGAGACTTGGTTTTGATCATACAATTACAAACAAGAATTGTATATACGCTAAAGCGATAAAAATATTTGAGATTATCCACTAATGTGATGACAACAATATGGGTCACCGCAACAGCAGAAAACGCCGTGCCGTTGTCTACAAAAGAGGGGGAGGTGTCGTCAGCCCTAATGGCGACACTCCTGGTCTAGACACCAATCTGTTAAAACTACTTATGTCAGCTCATGACAATGCAACCACTGTGGATCTCCTGATCATTAGTTCAAGATTGTCATGTTCATCCTTAAATCGTGAATGAATACAAAAAGGTACGATAATTTAATATGAGGACAATAACGTCATCATCATGATCAGGAATTTTAAAGATTCGGATCCAGCTCTAGCTACCCCTGCCTTTGACGTTATTGGCTAGACATTGATTTTCTTTCCAAGCTATATGTAATAAGGCGTCGTATCGACGTCTTTCATCTATTTGAGACCTCGATGTACTCACATTAGCAATAATGAATTCCTTGAGAATTTTTTCGAAGTTATGCAATTATTCTCCTCTTATGATTTGTATTGATTTACAAACAAGATGTACATTTTTAAATCGTCCTTAGAAGCATGGCATATTTACAATCTATATGGTTAGATTGTGCCGTTTTGGTCTCTTCCAAGTGAAGATGACGCATGGCCTTGCATCCTCAAGGAGGATCACCAACGTGTTTCCGGTTAAGTCTTCTACCATATAACGGATTTTCCATCATCAATTGTTCAACTAGGCTCATCTAAGCTCAGTGTGATGTCTTAGAATTGTCCAAAATTAAGGAGATAGTGATTTCAAGTGTGCCTCGCACTATCGACCCTCCACAGACATGCCTGGTCATGCTAACTTAGAGTTACCGAAAGCTTTTGATCTTGGTTTCCCCCTACACTATTAACCAATAGTCGTCAAGCAAAAGACGTTGAAGACTTATCAAAACCGGATAGTCATCATCATGATTGAATCCTCTAGGTCCTCTGAGTTAGTTTATGTTCATGTCAGGGAGATTTTGCTAACTAGTCATAGAGTTTACTACCTTGGAACGACCAAAAGGACTTGGTTTTGATCATACACACGTCACTTTTGGCTAAGGCAAAAGCCTATACAGCTTCGCACATGCTAATTATGCGAAAAACAGCAATCTGTCCCTTCTAAATAGTCAATTTAGTTTGAGCTTTGTGAACAGCTCCAAACGAACTAGAAAGTGAACTTTATATCATTGGAAAGCTCTACGAGTCTAGTTTTATTTCGCAGTTCGTCCATATCTATTTTAACAAAGAAGTTATGGCTATTTTAGTGTGCAGAGGTCATTCTGTGCGAAAATTTTTATGCACTCTCGGGATTGTAGCATTTTGTAGCATCTTTCAATCCTTCTAAATGGTTCAAGTGGAACTATTTACTCTCCTATCTACTTCATTTTGTAGATCTGTCTCATAGAGACATTGAGTGTTTTGTAGATAGTGGAACTATCCACAACATTCTATGAACTCAGCAATTATATCTGGATTTTGTGTCTTGTAAATTTTATGTGACTATAATGATTGAATCGTACCGGTCATTCAGGGACGCGGTTTAGCTTGAATCTTGATGCCTCATGGCACCATGATCAATGTCACAGATACCCTCTATGCATTGAGAGGCAACCGAACCATGTTGAGCTTTAAAAACATTCCTGCTAATAGTTTTAATTTGAAAACACATTGTGAGAATGAACAAAAGTTATTTTGTGTATACCTTCTCATGAATACAGATTGAAATCTATCTTAGAGAAGTTTATGAGTCAATCTAGTGAATTGTATCTCACTATGATTCGAATATCGAATCACATGTTGTCGCCAAACATGATATTTGAGACATCGACTCATATAGGCTTTGTTTTGACCAATTCAAATCATCCTAGAAGAGATATAATAGTCCAAATTTTGAGAAATTCTCATGGACATTCATTCTTCCACTTAAAACGAACACATTCGGGATCTAGCTTCATCATGAAGCATGATGGTGATGTCATAGTTGTAAATGGCAGCACCCGGAGGACATTGACGTCACCCGAACAGAGCTTTAACTTCTCGGAGGTCGTCCGGTCAATTTCTCAAGCAATTGAGGTGCACCGGCCTTCCCTCGATGTCTCATTGGCCCTCTGCAATGCTAATTGCTCGTTTTGAAAGCCTATTTTTTAGAGAAATTAGGAGCGAGACCCTCCTATGCTAAGTGACATAAAAGTGAACATTTTATTCTTACATCAAACTATGTAGATAGATACAACCAACTTACGAACATCTTTTTATACTTTATAGTGTTGATTGAAGTGATAACACACCAGTCACGTGTTATATTATTATCTATTGTTTATGCTACATTCTACTAGCTCGCTACCCATTCTTTAAAGAAGTTTATCGGGATATAAGTTGAAGTGTCATGTACCATATGTTCACACGCAATACAATCTCACCGAGTCTACGACCAAGCAACTTTAGCTTGTCACTCGAACATTATTGATGTGTACCAATCTTTCTATTGTGTTTTGGGGCTATACAATATTTGCATGCAGCTTTACTATTCATCTACAATCCACCATCATTGAATATTTTTGTACTACAGCTCGTGACTGTGTACGAGGATTGACACGAAATTGCAATCCTTGAGCTCAGCAGGATTGAAATGGATCTCCAATCCTTGAGCTCGGCTAGATGTTATTTCTAGGTGTCAAATCGCACTGTCACTGGATAAAATGATGGGTCATTTGAGATGAATAAGTACTTATGTTGGTTGGATATGAACCTCTAACTATTTAATCCGCCTATGTAGAAACCTTGTCAAGCGATCTCTTTCACCAATATATTGCAGATTATCACTTTGATGAGACAGTATTCCCTCCGTTAGGGAGAGATAAGAACACAAGTGGTCAAGTGGAACGACGTGAATTGTCGTGGTTTATCCCCATCAAGTCTCATCTTGATCCCAGATGCTTAAAGTGTTAAAGTGACAAGATTACATGCTGCAAATATGTCTACAACGATTGATGTCCTATCAAGAGGACATAGCGTGACCAAAGAAGATGGTCTTGGCGCCATCACCATAGATGGTGAAATGGTGACGCCATATAGTAACAAAATTGGTGTCACAAGGCCGTGTGGCTCCCCAAAAGGAGGGAGGCCCTTAAGTTTGATATTTTCTCGCACTAGGAAGAAAACGAGCTTGGTACAACCCGATCCATTAATTAGTGATACTTAAATTCGTCTCATGAAGTCTGAATTATGATTATTGTTGTGGGACGCCTCAATGTCAAATCTAATCCATATAGAGATCTCTACAAGTATTACACTAGTGTACATGAGGACGTGAGATAATGAGTCTACTATCGAACCACCATTCATTGATAGATATCAACTTAGTTGATTGGGCTAATGGAAAGATGCGATCCAGCATTAACAAAGAGATAGGTCTTGGGCAGGTGATGCCGACACCGCAAGCTAAACTCTATCAACTATGCCTTTGTTAGATAGCGTAGTGAGAACAAGAGCTTATACTCTCTATATGGTGCAAGGTCTCTCACTAACACGCACTGGGGTTGACTACGATAAGATATGCTCTCGTAATGGATGTCATTGCACTCCACTAATTTGTCAGTTTGGTAGTTTCTGAATCACTGAACATGTAGCCTATGAATGTGGTCATAATAACATCTCTATGGGATCAGAGATATACATGAAGGTCTTAAACAGACTTCATTCATCCTAATCAAGTGGCTCTAGACTATAGGAGCATGCGTTTACTAAAGGTATTAAAACGCACATGAACTCTACTTGATTTGGAAGAGATATGGTGAATTATGCCTTTGTGTGTTCATTCCGGATTTACATGGACTCCTGATAGATCAAGAGATGCCAATATGTATCAACGTTAGAAGTTAGAATGAAAAAGATCTTGGGAAGACACGGTCTCGATAAGGCACTTGATGACTATATTGATGATGAATTTCAATCAATCGGCTTAGGCGCTCTATAACTAGTGAGGCTTACATATACTCCCATAATTAGTCAAAGTCTTTGCTCTAAAGAGAGATATATTGTTTTGTCTAAAGCAAGCAGATGACAAATATGTGTTAAGAGATGAAGTTTACATCTAAGTACAATAAGACGCATCAATGTACTCAATATAATACGATAGACTTGACATCTCATTTGCTATGAAAAGTTACGAAGCTAAGTGTACCTATAAGCCCACGTAATTCCAATATAATGGTAGTAACTCATTTTTCAATACTTAATGGTATGAAAGGTTTAGGCTTATTCTATCCCTACATAAGAAAGACACATCAAAAGCGAAATCAGAATATGTCAAGTTTCGTAGGTCAACTTCTACGGGACCTACAGGAAATGTCACTCATTGGAAAATGGTGAAATTAGTACCATTGGAAAGGTCTATGTGTCTATTTTCCAGGGACACTAAAAATTTGATCATATCTATCATATTGAGTGAGTTATGGCCGTTTTGGTAAAGTAGGACGAATCTGTCCGAGAATCTGATTTTGGCAAAAAATTCAACTTCGACGGGACTTTGTGAACAGCTCCTGATGAACCAGAATATGTGTACACTACCAGAAAAAAGGTTTTAGCCGACGAAAATAAAAAAACTAGGCCGACAAATTTTTTTTTTGTCGGCTAAAATCCACTTTAGCCAACGAATTTTTTGTTCGTCAGCTAATTTAAAATTTTCGTCGGCTATGATCAACTTTAGCCGAAGAAATTAATATTTCGTCGGCTGAATAATTTTTTTCGTCGGCTATAGTCTGCGAACTTTAGCCGACGAAATTTTTAAAAGTTTAGCTGACGAAATTTTTAAAAGTTTAGCCGACGAACTTTTTAAACTTTAGCCGACGACATTTTTAAAAGTTTAGCCGACGAAAAAATATAATTTCGTCGCCTAAAGTGCCTTATATTTACAGATCTAGACAACAACTCATTTGAGAAAAAAAAAACTATACGTAGAACCTTCAAACGCAAAAAAGTCGTGAAATAAGATATGACCAGAATGGTGAAATACGTCTACGGTTGAAAAATCACAGTATTCCGGTAAAGTCTCGGTGCCGATAGTTGACTTACCCTTATTATTCAGTATGTTGCAGATTTGGCGTTTGGTGTCTGATTGACTATTGTGAAACCTTTTCGGAAGCGTAACGGCGCTACGAGTCAAACTCATGGCTAATACCATGATGTATAGGCTTTTTTGGCCATCCGAGTCCGTTTAGGGCTTCAAAATGCAGTTTTCTTATTTTCGATCGAGCCCTTAACTTTGTCGAATCCAGTTGAATTTTTTTATCATAGACATCTTTCATCATAATGATCATATCTGACGGTCGAATTTTGGTTTGTTAATTTTAGTCATCGGAATCACAACGTGTCTATTATTTTCCGTTATTCGGGTTTATGGGGAGCCCTATCGTCGGAAGGTAAATGTCTCAAAATTTTTATATGGGCAGTTGCGTCTCATCTACGTGAGAGTTTTTTGTCTGGAAGGTTTGACCAAACTACGTAATATAGAGGGAGATATGAGCGTTTTCGTGTGATAAATGACGATGGATTATGGTTGAATTTTTTATATAGGTGGTTGCGTCTCATCTACGTGAGAGTTTTTCGTGTGGAAGATTTGACCAAACTACGAAATATAGGGGGAGATATGAGTGTTTTCGTGAATTTATAGACTTTAGCCGACGAAAATATATGAAAAGTCGTCGGCTAAGGTCAAAAAACTTCAAAATTTTTTAGGTGGTAAACCAAAGTTGGAGGAAAATTTTCAAATGACTTTAGCCGACGAAAATATATGAAAAGTCGTCGACTAAGATGGTTTTTGCCGACGAATAACCTTATATTTCGTCGGCTATAGCTATTTTTTAATTTTTTAATTACATACTATAGCCGACGAATACGTTATGAAAAGTCGTCGTCTAAGATGGTTTTTGCCGACGAATAACCTAATATTTCGTCGGCTATAGTTATTTTTTAATTACATACTATAGCCGACAAATACGTTAGGGTATTCGTCGGCTAAACCCTAAAATTTTTCTATTACCTACTATAGCCCTATATTCGACTTTAGCCGACGAAATTATATGAAAAGTCGTCGGCTAAAGTCGAAAAATTTTCAAAATTTTCAACCAAAATTTTTTGGCGGTCAACCAAAATTTTCAAAGGACTTTAGCCGACGAAAATATATGAATAGTCGTCAGCTAAAGTCGAAAAATTTTCAAAATTTTCAACCAAAATTTTTTGGCGGTAAACCAAAATTTTCAAAAGAGTTTAGCCGACGAAAATAAAGAATTTCGTCGGCTAAAGTTCTTTATATAGGCGAAGATGGATGGTAAGAAGTCTATTATTTGTACGAAGCTTTCTCGGAGCTCATAGCCAAACATCAAAACGTGTATCTGATCGTGGCCGGGTCCGGACCATGGGAGCAGCGTTACAAGGATTTAGGTCCTCGTGTACTTGTTCTCGGGTCGATGAGTCCTTCTAAGCTGCAAGCCTTCTACAATGCCATAGATGTGTTTGTGAACCCGACCCTAAGGCCGCAAGGACTTGACCTGACTCTCATGGAGGCGATGATGAGTGGGAAGCCGGTGATGGCGTCGAGGTTTCGTAGTATTAAAGGAAGCATTGTCGTCGACGATGAGTTCGGGTTCATGTTTGCTCCCAACGTCGCGTCGTTGCTGGAGGCTTTGGAGTTGGCTGTGAAAGAAGGGTCGAGGAGTTTAAACAACTTTAGCCGAAAGTTTCTGCAGTTTTTTTTTTCAAAACCCAGCAACTTTAGCCAACGATATTTAAACACTATATTCGTCGGCTATAGTATTTTTAATTTTTTTTTTATAAGGTTTAGCCGATGAATAACCTAATATTTCATCGGCTATAGTTTTTTTTTAATTTTTTTTAAAAATTTTTTATAAGGTTTCGTCGGCTATAATTATTTTTTTAAATTTTTTTACAAGGTTTAGCTGACGAATAACCTAATATTTCGTCGGGTATAGTTATTTTTAAATTTTTTTATAAGGTTTAGCGGACGAAATATTTTATATTTCGTCGGCTATAGTTATTTTTTTAAATTTTTTACAAGGTTTAGCCGACGAAATATACTATGTTTTGTCGGCTATAATTATTTTTTAAAATTTTTTTTACAAGGTTTAGCCGACGAAATATACTAAATTTCGTCGGGTATAGTTATTTTTTAATTATTTATTACGCACTTTAGCCGACGAATATTTCGTCGGCTAAAGTCTGGGAAAAAACCGACGACATGTTTTTCATCGGCTAACTGTGGGACTATAGCCGACGAAAAAAAAATTTCGTCGGCTAAAGTCATCACATACGGCATTTTCCCGACGACATTATAGCCGACGAAGGCTCGTCGGCTAAGGTCTTAGCCGACGAATTTTTTTAACAGGCCGACGAAAATTTTTCGTCGGCTAAAGTACTTTTTCTGGTAGTGTTACTAATCTTTCATCTAAAAGGTTACAAGACACGTATAAACTTTTTACCCATATTGATGGAATAGTTGAAACATACATTGCACCAAAGTTTGCAAATCAGTTGGAATGTTTTAAGACAATCTTTATCTACACCTTCAATAATAGCTTTATATATCTTGATTTCTTCAAAAGAGCCCGAAACAATAGTCATAATTTTTTGTCAAAGTGAGAGATAGGACGATTTCATAATTACATATAGAGTACGTGTCTGAGCAAGAATTGTTTCCCCCATTTCATTATTTAATCTTGAATAGCTTCGAGATTGCGGGTGATGTTCGACACTTCATCACTTCTTTCTTAACCCCAACCATGCACCAGTTTTAGCTCATGTTCGACCTTGTGAAGGGGCGACGTATATCTAAGACTACATTAGCTAAGGCTTCAGACATGCTCTGGGAGTAGGCTTGAAACGATCGAAAATGAGAATGAGAATGTATAATATTGGATTGTGTTATATATATGCACTGTATTGTTCCTCCCACTCTATATACAGGCTTGATCGATAATCTCACAAAATGATTGATACATGACTTTGTGAGGAAGGCAAAGAGAGCAAATCCTTTGTAAAGGAGATGCTCTCACATGCCAACACCTTCATAGTAGTAAATATAAATCGGCTAATGACTGATGAGACTTTACGTTTAATCAGGTCTTAGTAGCGATATATCCTTTGTGCCATGCCATCCACCTCTCTGGTTCTCTATTATACGTAGAAGATTGACCATGAATGCCCAACAGAACAAGTTCATCCTTTCAATGTGATTCGTAGTAATTTGTAATCTTGTTCAATTGTTCACCGTACCTCTCCTCATTGTTATTTATTTTATATTCATATGGATATAAAATGGTAAAATGGTCACTCTAGGATCTAGGATAAACGTAATTTGTAGTCAACATAAACTGATATGTAATCTAGTTGGATGAGGAAAGAGGAGCATATCTAGTAAGTAGATTATGAATGGGATTAGGATTCCTAATCTACGTTACATTACTCTGTAAATCATCTATAAATAGACTCCTCATTTTTCTTACATTAAGTTGTACTTTTCTGAACCGGCTAACATTTCCATTAACGTAAGCCCTTAACGCTCTCGATATCGATATGATGCCTCCTTTTTCAAAAAGAAGCTCGATGTCGAAGCTTCCATGGCAAGTCCTTGACCTTGTTTCTAACCATCTCGACCCTAAAACCCTAGCCACAGCCTGTTGCATCTCCAAGACATGGTTCACTTGCATTTCCTCTGACCATATTTGGCAGCCCATTTGCACCACCCATTTCCCTTCTCTCTCTTATAACCTCAAGCTCGTCAACCCCGCCCTTCCTTACTACCGCCTCTACGCCATGGCCTCAGCCGCCGCCAAAAGCCGCTCCCGAACACCCTCCAAGCTCTCCCTCGCCCTCCACGACCTCATCTTCACCGTCAACGTCTTCAGCCACAACAAAGTTCTCTTCAGTCTTGAAAAACCCGGGGACGAGCTAGTCATGGATAATAATGGTGTTTTCAAGTTCGATATTGATGTCGATAACAACGAGCTTGAACCTGCGGCGTCGGAGTCGGTGAGTGTTACGTGGAATGTGGTGTTGAAAGGGTGGAGAGGGGTCTTTAATATGATGGAATCATGCAAAGGGAAGAGAGGGGTCGACGACTGTTGGTTCTCGGAGGAGCTGCCTTTGCCAGGGTGTTGCTCGAGCCTCGTCGATAGTGGTATGGTGGCGGAGTTGAGGTTGGTGTTTACTGAAGAATCCAAAACGGGTGGAAACAATCTTGATCATGTTGGGCGGATTAACAAAGTTAGCGTGGGGATGTTCAGCACAGCAAAGTTGAGATATGTTGGTGTAGATGATGGTTTCAGATATTTGCAACACTTTCTTTGTTAGGGTTTAGTTATTGAGACAACGTGTAGGGTTTTGTTTTTTTTTAGTTTTTACTCATGTATATATGCAACACTATTTATTTGCTACTGCCTTCTTTGTTTTGTGGGATTTTTTTTGATTAAAAGATTATTCCATTTAAATCAAAGTAAGCAATACAAAGACAACGCATCCTTGTTGTTAGAAAGCAAGTCTTCCAATACTGAACTCTCAACAATCTCAGATCGATGGTGGCAATATATACAAAATGAACATTCCTATTAGATGCCATATTATATTGACTGCAAAAGAATTACCGACTGCAAGCATCCAATTAGATTACAAACTGCGTGCATTTGCCGGACACATTCAAGACCATGCAAGTATGGCTTGAAAAAAACTATGCAGCTAGGAACTTGTTTGTATATATTGAGCCAAAAGGAAGAACAACACATAAAACAACGTAGACCAAAGTCACCAAACAAACAAGAAGGAATGACACTGCAGGATAGCTTTCGGATTATCAATCCCTTCCTACTTTCAATTTGTTATATTCTAAATGTGCATGACTCACTCAGAATCTAAATACAAAACAAATTCTGCACAGTTTATAAGAATCATGCCCGCCTGCAAAAATCAAACAAGTTAGTAATGAATCGATGCCTTTTAAGTTTTCTATGAGATTCAAGAACTTGTCTACTCTCACTCTGTTAACCAAGAGGTAAGATATTTGTCTCGATCTCCTTGATAAAGTAGTTTGAGGTTCACATCCAAAATCAATTGGCAATGGATAGAGTGGTACAAACCCTTATAAACCCACATGCAAGGTTTCATATTCCAAATGTGAGATTTATATCTCAACACGCCTTTACACATGTGGCGAATTTTCAAGCCTAACACGTGGACAACATTTGGAGTGACGTGGAGTTCGTGTGGCCGTTACGCATTCACACATGGATGTGAGTAACCCACTCTGATACCATGATAAAGTAGTCTAGGGTTAACACCCAAAATCAATTGACAATGGATACACGCGCTTCATTTCTATGTACTATGTCGATGTTCTATCGAGCCATTTTTGTGAGATTTTACTTCTTCTCTAGGTCATTAGTCGACAAAATATATATATATATATATATATATAGTCCGGATCGAACGAGGACGTTCCCACTAGGTTTAAAGTGCTGACGTCCCTCCGTTCTCCACTAGACGGCTCCGATGACGGCACGGCTCCACCCGAGCAGACTCCAGCGGCGTCCCCGACCACTTTTCCTTCCCGACGAGATCGATTTGAAGGTCTGGGCAGCAACCTCCACCCAAAACTTCACACAAGATCGATCTCGCTGGAAAACTGGAATTTGGCGAACTTGCCCGGTAGAGAAAGTAGTCGGGAACGCTGTTGGAGTCCGCTCGGGTGGAGGCGCGCCGTCATCGGAGCCGGACAGTAGAGAAAAGAGGGACGTTCGCACTTTATGAGCGTGCAGACGTACGTCCTCTTTGGATCCTCTCCGTATATGTGTGTGTGTAGGGCCCTTTCACTAAAGGATCCTTTTTTTTGACATATATGAGGGATGAAGGATTACACCAACTTTTTTATCACAAAATCATATCTCCACCGTTTAGTTTGTTGGTTCTTATATATATATCAATTCGGCAAATTTTCAGCCAATTTAGTGATCGTTAAGGTGTCGAACAAGACTAAATCAATGAACGAACCAAATCTGCCAAACCTGAACCGTTCATGCTTTTAATTATAAATCGTAGTTTTGAATACCGTAACGATCACCGAAATTTCTGAAAATTTGCATAAGTGATCTACTCATATAGAACTACATATTGAACGGTGGAGATGTAATTTTGTGATAAAAAGTTGGTATAATCCTCCATCCCTCATATATGTCAAAAAAAAATCTCTTTGTGAAAGGATCTTGTATGTGTGTGAGTATATATATATATATATATATATATATATATATATATATATGAAGTGGATGTCCGCACTGTCCTTAAAGCGCGGACGTCCCTCCATTTGCCACCATCCGGCGCCAACGATGGCGACAAATGGAGGGAAAGTGCAGACGTCTGCTTTATATCGTTTTCGTGTGTGTATAAATGGTCAAACTAGTGTTCTTTGGATGGTCCATGATTCAGCACTAATTACAACTCATGATCATGCACTCATGCTATCCACTTCTGAGGAAACCGAGTCAGCTGCACCAGAAAATATGCTTCCAAGAACATCGAGCATGATATGTTCAGAACTAGGCAGGAGAAGAGAGGAGCTCAAAAAGAATCAAATACCATCAGGTTCTGGTTGTCCCTGACTCGATACAATCAAACTTGAACAATCAGAGATGCAGCATCAATGGTATTTGGTTCTCATTTGAACAAAAAATTGTGAAAGAAACAGACGAGCGAGAACCATATAGAAGTCTTCTACAACTGAACTGAACAACAGCAGTGGTACCTTGATTTGATGTTTTCAAGTCATCCTACAACTTTTCACATTCATCTAGTACTAACGGTTTGATCAACATTAGAAATACAACTTCCCACCACGTGAAAAGCAAGAAGCATGAGAAATTTCATGATTAACACACAGACATCACTACCATTAAACGGTTAGAGATTGCAAACAAGCCATTATAAAAGTAGATGAGATTCAGGAGTCATCATATCAGTGGTTACTATCTTCAAAGAGTTGTCATATCTATCTGTAGTAAGCCTGCTGATAAGCTGGTGCCATGCCGTTGCCATAAGCACCGTATACAGGATAGTTCATGGGAGCTCCTGGGTAAGGTCCAGCAAGTTGTGGAGGGGCAGCTTCAGGTGAGTATGCATAAGGGCTGGCTGCTTCTGGTGAGTATGCATAAGGGTTGGCTGGTGGGCTTGCGTACGGGTTTGCTGGTGGGCTTGCATACGGGTTGGTCTGAGGGCTTCCATAAGGGTTGGTCTGTGGGCTTCCATAAGGGTTGGTCTGTGGGCTACCATAAGAGTTGGTCTGTGGGCTTCTGCTGCCATACATTGTCGGTGGGGAATGGTATGGTGAGAACCCAGCCGGATACTGAGCGTGGGATGGAGACCGGACAAATGTAGGAGGAGAAGGGAAAGAAGAAACATATGCATTTGCCAAGCGCCCAGCCTTGGCCGGAGGCATGGGACCTCCATGGTTGGCTCGTGTTCGTTTGTTGGCAGGGGCTGCAACAGGCTTTTTCTTCTCAGGTTTCACCTTTTGGTCTAGCTGTTCCAAGCGCTTCTTGAGGTTTTCTGGAGGAAACTCTGCTTCAAGGTTGTAATCCTCAATACACTTGATGACAGCTCGGAGTGCTGACTGCTCTTTGCGCCCAGCTAAGTTCTGCAAGATAATAACATAGGAGCTGTGATCAATTATGCTAAATTTGATACTTACTGAAGTTTATTGGCACATATATTTAAAGAAACCAGACAGACCACAAAAAACGAAGAGCAACTCACCACAAACACATTATAACAATATGCATCATGCCCAACTTAAACAACCAATGGCTGACATGCAAGAAACTACAAATAAATTTGGATTTATTGCTCTGAATTACCAAGTACTACTACTCCATCATGACCACAAAATTGATGAACAAAGCAGACATCATCTTCGAACCATAGAGCAAAGTTTATTCATCCCAGAAAATGTTAAGTTAGAAACGTATAGGGACCATAATATTATCAAGATTTGGGCTATGACAGTTGTACATTAGGCTGGACTGACTAAAGGCTTTCCTAAACTTATTTTGGAGAAAAGTACAAAGGAAAAAAGAAAGGAAAACCAAATATGGATGTTCACTTGAAGAACATGAAAATAGATAGCACTAACTTTGCCCTTGGGATAAATTATTAGACACCAATATTTAGTTCGCAGTATAAACTCAACGAAGGGCAAGTTGTTCTTAAAATGTATTTCTTGTGGATTACTGCATTCTCTCCATAAGCGGAAAGAACGCTTTGGGGAGATGGGAGGAATCACCCGGCTCCACTTTGTTATCCATCCCTCATGCTCTAATAGTGAACAAATCCCTTTCAAGTCCCTTTTATTTCCTCTCCCTTCCCTTTCCTGCTTGCATTTGGGTGGGGAGAACAGGGAAAAGAAGGATGGAAGGAAAGACAATAGCATGTGTAAAATGTGGCCATATAGCAAAAATGCACAAAATTATAGATGGCAAACAAAATATGATGCATTGATGCAATGATTGAAGCAATACCGCAGCTTTCCCAGGACTATTGGCATCTTCCAAAATAGAAGCTGCGGCCTTCCGTGCATCTCTCAGGAATGCTTTCAGCAAAGGAACAGGACGAAACTTGTGGACAAGGCCAACTTCATAAATGAAATGCACTGCATCAAGCTGCTGTCCCCTGCTGATCAATTCTTCAATCATATCTGCCAACAACAGATTTCAAACATTAAAAACCAGAGAACGGCCCTTCTTACCATCAATATAATTCTAAGCAATGGAAAGGAAACTGATGGAGAACTTCCCCATGTGCAGAAAATAACTTGTAAAACTACTAAAGATCAATTAACAACAGAGTGAAAAGCATTAAAATGAGCATTGAAGTCAACTTGAGCATTGACCTCTAGATTATCAGATTCAACCAAATACAATATCAATCGGATCCAACCATCAGAAGTCTGCATCAAAAAATTATCTGGGGTATATGCAGATCCAACATATAGTCATGTCTGATGTAGTTGCAAGTACACAATTATATTGGGAACGCTAAAAGAGTAATTGAATCATTAGTGCATGATTTTACAAACTATAATAGGCCGAAACTTGCAGAAATCTAACAAAAGGAGGACTATGAAAATCAGTTTACAGTTGCAAATCACATTTAACATTCTCAGCTAAGAATTTTCGGTTTTCATTTTCCAAATCGACAACCAAAAGGCCATGTCTAAGATCCTAGGTTCTGTTCGAACATATTCAATATTTGCTCCTGGACTGATATGGAAACATGAATTTGTAGAAGGTATAAATAAGCCATGCCAATGTCGGAAGAAAGCCCAACCTAGTCAAATGAATCCACTTTCTCCCCATATAGACCTTCTAACTCATTAAGAACATAGATTTTCATAAACTATAACCATAACCAAAAAATGGCTAACTATTTGAATCCAAAAACTAGCTACTAAACACATAAGAAAACAAGTCATCATACTCATGCAAGAATATATACTAATAAGTGAAAGATAATCCAAACCAATCAATACGACAAATGAAATGAGAACGAAGAAAGTAGCAATAGCAACATACCGGGCATTTTCTTGGTCAGTCCAAGCGAAACAGCGAGCTTAGGCATCTGCTTGCGCCAGGCCGAACTAACCACAAGCTTCCTGTACAAATCCACATCCTCCTCCTTCACAATCCCAAAAGTCACCAAATGCTGCAGGAATGTATGAACATCAGGAGTCTTCACATTCTCAATCCCACCTCTCTCCTCCAAGCTCTTCTTCCAAGACTCCGCAATCTCCTTGGCGCGTTTCTTCACGCTCGGCGTCACCAACAGCCTGGACTTACCAATTTTGGGGTCAACCACCACCGGAATCAGCGATTCCAGCACCAGAACACAAGCCCAGCCCAAATCATTCCCCCTATCACTCTTCTCCGACCTCTTGTCCACCGGAAACACCTCCGAGATCGCCTCCAGCACAAACCTCGCCGGATCCACGCACTCCGCCAAGGCCAAAGACATCTGCGCCCTCAGAGACTCCAGCTCCTTCTTCCTCCCGGTCACAAACCTCCAGAACCTTCCAGAATCCATCTTCAAGCACAGCGACTTCATCTCCATCAGCAAGCCCTCGCTGTTGTCCACCTCGCCGTACTCGTCGTCAGAGCGGGCCCGCTTCAGGACCTTGAGCGCGACCTTCTTGGTCTCCTCCACCTTGACTAGCGCGATCTCGACGCTCTGGTTGATGGTGATCTCTCTCTGCTCCAGCTCGTCAAGACTTTCCTTGGTCTCGTGCTCTAGGGCCTGGATTTTGCGCTTGATCGCCTCCGATTTCTGGAGCAGGTTCTGCTCTAAGGACAGGAAGTGGTCCGAGAGCTCCTTCCAGAGAAGAGTACAGCTCGTCATCAGTGACGTCTGCCTCTGGAACTCGTCGAAGCTCACCGGCGGAGGAGCAGTCAGCTCGGTCAACTCGCCGGGATCGGGGATCGACCCCATCTTCTTCGCCGTCGGTTGGTTGTCCGTACGGGAATACAGATAGGAAACAAAAGAAACTAACAAACCCTAGCGAAAGTGAGCAAGTGTGGTAAAGCTACCAAGCTGAGCGCTAAAGCCACTAAGCTGACCGCGGAGGGGAGAGGGTGGGAGGGAACTGTGGTGTCGTGGTAGGAGGTTAGGCCGACACGTGGGCGTAGTTAGTGTAGGGGGTAGGGAATGTTTGGAATGTTGTGGATCCTAGAAACGGGACGGGGTGCGTAGGATAAGGGACGGAAGGATGACGTAAAGGAGGTAAGGGCGTGTTTGGATAAGGGAGAGGGGGAGAAGCGCTTTCACGGAAATCGAAGTTGGATCAGGAAAAGAGGGAGGGGTGGTGGGCTTAAAAGCTGGAAAAGTTAGGTGGGGCCCGGGGGTGGCAGTAGCTTCCACATGGATGGAGTCAGATAAAGTAAAGGAGGGCGTAGTTGGAATTCTGTAGGAGAGAGAGTGAGAGAGAAGAATGACAGTGCATGCGCGACTGTGTCCATCACTGACCTCACTATCTACGGTCTGCCTTGGACAACGCACGTACCCCGGCTTTCCTTGTGTTCTGTACTCTTGAATTTACCAATTTGCCACCATGGTTTAGTTATGGATATAAGGGTGGTTTGGACTTTTAAGGAATCCATTATTTCAGTGTCACTCTTCTTAGTGGTGGCCGCTATTTGTGTCTGAGAGAGGGAGTGCTGTCATGTTTTGCGGCACGTGAAACCGAAACTCATATAAACTACGCCAACTAATCAGATACATTAATCATTTAATCTATTAACAACCTTGTTTGTTTTACAATATATGTGCCGATATTGAAAGAAAATAAACGGTCCAGCGTACCTTCTACAATCCTCTACAATGCAGCCCAACATTGAAATGTCCTCATTTCTATGAAGTGCATCGACTAACATAGAACAATCGCTCTCAATCTCAACTATCTCCCAGCCTTGGTGGATAGCTATTAATATTCTAGCTCGAAGAGCCTCCGCCTCCACCTGCAAAGTTGTGTGAGCATACTCCAATGGCTGAGTAAGAGCTTCCATGCATACCCCATGTTCATTCCAGACTACACTAATTCCACCGCGCTTGTGACTCTCCTAAAAACTTCCATCCACATGTTTTGCGGCATGGTCCAACATCACCATTTAACCCACTCCAAATTTTAACACTTTAAAAATAATACCCTAATAAGAATTACTTTTTACTAGATAAAATTTACCATTTTTACCGTCGTCACATTTTTCTCTTACGAATAATTCCTTCAAATTAATCATCCCCAAAACCTCTCTGTGAACCAATTAAACTATAAACTCAATAATGAAGATGGTAAAACTCTTATTAATATTATGCTAGTAAATAAGGTCAAATTTAAGAGTCGGGGCGTGACAATTCTCCCCTCCTTATAAAAATTTCGTCCTTGAAATTTACGCACCTGCTAATCAAAGAGATATGGATACTGCTGCCTCATTTGCTCTTCCGATTCCCAAATAGCTTCCTCTACTTAATGACTTCTCCAACGCACTTTGACAAGCGGGATTGTCTTGTTCCTAAGCACTTGCTCCTTTCGGTCAAGAATCTGAATCGGCTCCTCTTCATAGGACAAATCATTCTGCAAACTAATCGGCTGCTCTCGCAGCACATGAGACGGATCGGCAATATACTTGCGAAGCATGTATACATGAAACACATTATGTATCCTAGATAACTATGGAGGCAAAACTAACCGATAAGTAAGTGAGTCAACCGGCAAGAAATGAGTAGATTTGGTGAATCTATTCACAATCACCCAAATACCGTCATGCCCTTCATGGGTACGAGGTAAACTGAAAACAAAATCCATGGTGATGTGGTCCCACTTCCACACTGGAATCGGCAACGGCTCAAGCAACCTTGAAGGTTTCTGCCTTTCAGCTTTCACTTGCCGACAGATCAGACACCTACTTATAAAAGCTGCAATTTCCCTCTTCATGTTTGGCAACCAATAATAATCCTTCAAAGTCTGATACATCTTTGTACTACCTAGATGAGCAGCATATATAGAACTATGAGTTTCCTCCATTATCTCATTCTTTAACTCTTCATTCCTCTTTGAAACACAAAGCCTATTCTTGAACAATAAAGTTTCATCTCCTCTTACCAAAAAATTCACGGCGGCTCCATTTGCTGCTCTTTCTATCAACCGAACAATGGAAGAATCATTATACTACGCCTCCCGCACTGAATCCACCAAAAATGGCCTCATATGGAAACTAGCTGCCAAGGCACTCACTTCATCCACTGTTAAATCCACCCATGTAGCTTGCAACTTAAAAATAAGTAGAACTCGAACCATCCTCAGGTGAGACAAAAATATAGAGGGATTTCGACTAAGAGCATCAACTACCACATTAGCCTTTCTAGGATGATACTCAATAGTGCAATCATAATCACTGATCAACTCCATCCACCTTCTTTGCCTCATATTTAACTCCCTTTGAGTGAACACATACCGAAGACTCTTGTCATCGGTAAAAATCTGACACTTAGCCCCATAAAGATAGTGTCTGCACAACTTGAGAGTAAAAACTACTGCTGCAAGCTCTAAATCATGGGTTGGATAATTCACCTCATGCGGCTTCAATTGCCTATAAGCGTAGGCAATCACTCGATCATTTTGCATCAATACCCCGCCTAGACCTCGTCTAGAAGCATCACAATAAACTACATACTCCCCACTATCATCCGGAAGTGCCAACATAAGAGCACTAGTCAGGCGATTCTTTAATTCTTGAAAACTTTGCTCACACTGATCTGACCATTCGAACTTAACTCTTTTATTGGTCAATCTAGTTAGTGGAGCAGTAATCTTTGAAAAGTCTTGCCCAAATCGCCTATAATAATCTGCTAACCCCAAGAAATTACGAATCTCCACAAGAAATTACGAATCTCCGTCACAATGGTGGGTCTTCTCCAACTTGACACTGCTTCCACCTTTTGGGGATTCACACTAACACCTTCTGCTGAAACTACATGACCCAAGAACCCCACTTTATCCAGCAAAAACTCACACTTGCTGAACTTGGCATACAACTGAGCATTTCTCAAAGTCCGCAATATCAATCTTAGATGTTTGACATGCTCCTTCTCACTTTTTGAGTATACCAAAATATCATCTATGAACACGATCACGAAGCAGTCAAGATATGGACTAAACACCCTGTTCATGAGATCCATGAACACAGCGGGTGCATTAGTAAGTCCAAAAAGCATCACCATAAACTCATAATGACCATAGCGTGATCGAAAAGCGGTCTTGGCTATGTCACTCTCCCGGATCCGCAACTAATGATAACCATATCTCAAATCAATCTTTGAGAACACAGAAGCACCCTCAACTGATCAAATAAATCATCAATGCGAGGAAACATATATTTATTCTTCACTGTGACTTGATTCAGCTTCCTATAATCAATGCATAGTCTCATGGTGTCATATTTCTTCTTCACAAACAACACCGGGGCACCCCATGGAGACATGCTAGGCCGAATAAACCCCTTGTCTACCAACTCCTGCAGCTGAGTCTTCAACTCTTTCAATTCCGCTGGAGCCATTCTGTAAGGTACATGTGAGATAGGCATAGTTCCACGAAGTAACACGATAGAAAAGTCTATCTCCCTTACAAGAGGCAAACCAAGCAATTCCTCGGGGAACACATCTGGAAAATCTCTTACTACAAGAATATCCCCTACTTCCAACACTCCTATACTTGTATCGACAACGTGAGCTAAGTATGTCTGACAGCCTTTATTTAACAATTTCCTAGCGGCAACAGCTAATATCAGGCAACTCAAAATGACATCATTTTCCCCTTGAAAAGAAACCTCAAATCCATCTGGACTTCGAAGCACCACTTCTTTTCGGAAACAATCTACCATAGTTCTATAAGTCTCCAAAAATTTCATTCTCAAGATCACATCAAACTCCACTATATTTAATAGAATTAAATCGGCCTTGAAATTAAATCCCTCTACTAACACTTCACATCCACTAAACACCCAATCTATTTTTATCACCTCACCAGAGGGTAGAGATACATGTCACTCGCCTGGAAGAGACGATGATGGCACATTGACGTGGAGGGCGAATCTACTAGACATGAATGAATGCGTGGCTCCGAGATCAATTAAAGTAAAAGTTGGCTGACCAAAATTTAATAACGTACCAATGATGACATATGGAGAAGTACGACCCTCCTGCTGGGTCATAGCATGAAGTCTAGCGCGAGTCATGGGACGTCCACGCAGACCACTACCCTGCTGAGAGCCACCCTTGGCTACTGAATCACCACTGGAGCTTCTAGCTGAAGACTGACCGACTGGCTGAGTAGGAGCGGATGTGGTCCTCTGAGCCAATAAGGGACACTCTCTCCTGAAATGATCTTGGCCACCGCACTCAAAGCACCTAGAATACTGCTGCTGGCCAAAAGAAAAGGTCTGACCACTAGATGATCCACCTTGAGAACTGCCACCAGCACCAAATTGACCAGTTTGCTGCCTACCCAACTGACTCCTAAAGGGTCTCCTGTTATGCTCCCTAGCTCTGAACCGAGGACCAGAACATGATCCCCCACTATTGCCACTATCCGTTGAATATCCAAAAGCGGACGATGAAGAAACTTTCTAAGATGGACCCTGACTGAGACCTCTGAAATCTCGAGGCCGAGCACTGTAAGTTTCCCTGGTCTCAATGGCCATGGCTGCTCTAACTTCATTGAGAAAGGTCGGGTAGATAACACCTATCATCTTGTCTGCATACACTCCACCAAGTGCCCCAATAAACATATCAATCCTCGTCCTCTCATCAGGAACCAGATATGACACATGATAGCTCAGAGTAGTGAACCTCTACTCAAATTCAATGACACCCTCATCGTCTCTCTTCTTTATGATTGAAATATTGACCCAAGAAGAGCGTCTTAAACTGCTCCTAAGTCATATTCTGGGCACCACCATTACTTCTGCTGACGAGATTCCACCAATGATGAGTTGAATCATATAAAAAGGACACTGCCATCTTCACCTTCATTTCTTCAGGCAGTTCAGAGCTCTCAAAAGCCCTTTCCATTTTGTCCATCCAAGAGTATGCATCAAGGGGTCCCTTGGCACCCTTGAACTCAATTGCCCCTACATCGAAAACATTCTTCTTCTTCACAAACCAAGGGTGTTGAACCCTATCTAAAACACCTCTTAGCATGTTCCCAATAGAATCCGCTAATCGTCTTACTTCATCACCCTCATTGGAGTTGGTTGAGGTAGCCACATAAGGTCGGCGTTTAGGAGGCATAGTAGTCTATAAACAAGACTAATAGAACTATCACACATACCCAATAACGCATAGCATCCCAAGCATCAACTGTTGATGAATCCGTCGCGGTCGGATCATCACTCTATAGACACTACGTGCTACTTAGGCAAATATGATAGTGATATGGAGTCAGAAAACGAAACCTAGAGATCTGATACCAACTGTCAAGACCCACCCCGAATTTCATCCTGAAACCCGAAGTAAGTCTTGCGGGGACCACCTCTAAGGAAAATTTACTGAAGAACTCGACAAACCTCCCTTGAAAATGAACAACCCTAACTCGAAAAATTAAATAATTACTCTCTTCACAACGATAATCCATCCTCTGATTCAACCATAAATATCCAAATAATAATAGCCCAACGAAAATCTTATACAATAATCCTAAAAGTATTCAGAGCTACTAAAGACAACGGAAGCAGAAAAAAAAATACTCAAATAGGTTAAAAGGGTAACCTACTAGTGAAAAGCGGCTGAGAGATGGGTCATTATATGCCTCGTCGCCTCCTGCTACTATATCCGACCTAAACTTTGCAGACTGGACATTTTAAAACGAAGGACCCAGGGAAAAACATCCGGAAACGTTAGAGTGAGTGGACAAAAAAAAATAAGCATCAGCACTCATGTTTTCCCAAATTTAAATTCCAAAGAAAACGAATGCATGCTTCAAATGAGAAATCTTTTATCTCATAAATATCGAGTCTCTTCAACTCAAAAATATATATCAATATACGTATGTATCTACACATGTCCATACTCAGAATATAAATTAATAAATTTAAAATAATCTATATTGGGCCACTACGCTTGCGTCCAACGCTCACATCACGTTTTAATGCGGTGCTACACTATGTCATTAATGTGGACAGACATGTGTATAAATATGTGCCCATACCCCTATATGAAATAAACACTCATATAGGGCTGCTACGCTTACGTCCAACGCTCACGTCACACCATAATGCAGTTATATATATGTCATTAAGATGGATAGACACATATGGTTAGCAAGCATTTATATACATACTCCTCATAAATATATTATAATTCACCGAAAATATGATTTTGAGTCTTTTCAAGCGTTAAATTAAACACTCAATCAAACACAAATACAATTAAAACCCTTCTTTGTAGATGTAGCATTGGTAAGTAGGGATCGTTCTTAACCGGGGATTGAGGGTGCTTGCATAACTATGCTAAGGTTGTTTAGGGGGGTGCAAGATTGTTTGTTCTAAATTCCTACAAATTAAAAACAGAAAGTTGGTTAGATACATATCAAGAAATCACAAGTTCTAACATGTTTAAACTCATAGACAAGCAAACAATCAAGAACACATAATCCTAAACATGCATCCAGCCGAAAATAAGGTTCTAAATCTATTATTTACAAGTGATCATCACATCTAGTCACTTGAAACCGTTTACCTCTTCCTCCTTTGGTACCTACGAAATTTCCAGCCAAGGTTAAGACATACACACATGCATACATTGAAAATAAGAAGCAACCAAATCGAGTGAACTTCCTAAGTCCAATTTTATATTTGATTAGTTCATTGAAACATGCAAGGATGAACCAAATCGAGTATCATCCATACAAGCTCCAACGCATTAGGGGTAGGAATGCTAGCATGCATATTCGAACCTAGGGCTGCAAACATATGGAAGGCATCAAACAAGTCTGAAAATAAACATACATACATCAAAACTTGTTCTCTTTACACATAGTGTCGAAATACACCAACATAACCGAAATAAAGTACAAGTCATTGTTACACTTTTGGGCTCCGAGGGATATTCGCTCCGCAAGCTTCGGGTGCAACAGCTCCTTGGTGATGGTGAACACGCAGAGACCCCAGCCAAATCGAGCAAAGGATGCCTACGGATGGAGGAAGGATTATTTGGAAGGTGGTGGATGGTATTTCGGCTATGGGAGATTTCTGGCCAAGTAGAAGAGGAGATGGTGTCTGGACAAGGCTTCAGCTCTATGATGTGAGATATATATTTCTTCTTCCCCAAAGCCTCCTTATATAGGAGATGGTTTGGTGATGTTCTCCTCATTTCAAATACAACCATGCACAATTATGCTCCATTCAATACAAAACCGTTACAACCATTAGCTATTAAGCTCCCACCATTACATCATGCAATTAAGCTTCAAAAACGTTTCAACCATGCCATTAAGCCATGCAAAACAGTTTCAAATCCAGCCATAACACCATCCGGGCTCAAAAACAAAGAAAAACAATAAAGGGAAAAATAACAATGGGAAAAAACGTCACAAAAACACTTAGAAGTCTCAACGTTTCAAAGCCACAAATTTTCATGTTATCATGTTTGAAAACGTAAGAGATACTAAGTAAAACAACACTAAGCCCTTAGTCAAAATTTGTCTCAGAAATTTCTTAATGTATATGGTAATGGAATCACAATGTGTCAAGCATGAATGACCTTTGAATTCAATAGATAATAGAGACATGATCACGCTATGAACAAGTAAGACATAGAGAAAACAATGGTGAGTTTAAGTCTGTGCATGCTTCGAATGAAGTTCAAATCAACTCACATGGATGCTCTCATCATATTTCCACTCATGCAAAGGGTTCACTCAAAGTGTTTAAATCAATGAATGGAATGAATTACTTGCTCAAATGAACCAAAACCATATGCTTACTCACGCAACTTACTCCACAGATTGAAGGCTACTCATCTTAAAGATCAAAAAGGACTTTTAAGGGTTGTAATGGGGCTAAGGTTAAGGCATTCGAAACTTTAGATATGTGGTGGTTAAGAACATTCAAAAGACTTAGCCCAAATCACCAAAACTTTGATCAATTTTACGCTCCCATCATCACCAAAAACGTCACCATGTGTTTCTTTTAAGTCCACGGGCCGGATTTAATCTTATTGGGCCCTAACTTCATTCTAAACTTCCCTTGAGCTTTGTGAACAGGACAAAGGCCAAATTTTACATTGTTGGGCCTTCTATTCGAAACAAACTCCAAACTCACAAGTACGGGGGACATTAATCCAAACTTTAGACACTTAGAACCTATTGCCGGAAAGCTTTTGATCATTCTTTTCTTTCTTTATTATCGGCAATTTCTACTTTAACAAGCTGTTTGAACAAGTCTATCCCCATACATACATTCCCTTACATGATTCTCACGCCATCTCCAAGATTCTAGCTTCAAAAATCCCCACCAAGTCTTTTGAACAAAGGTATGGATAATCTACACTAGGTTAAAGTGTTTAGATATGTATGGCAATGAAAGAAAGGCTTAATGTAGGCTCAAATGGGCTCATCTAGGGGTGTCGCAACTCGTGCGCACATATGGGATACATGGCATTTTGGCAAAGTGGTGGAAAACCTAAGTGCCTTTAATCATATCCAAAATCAGAGTATGTATCAATTATAAGCTTTGCAAGTCGGCATGAGTAAGTTCTAGTATTCTCTAGTTCATTAAAATCTATGGCAAGTGAGTGTATGAATGATTCTGAGACCTATCATATGTAATGCACAAAATTCACTCTCAAAGAAGTAGTGTTTAGGCTCAAAATCTCACTTTTAAGGCTTATATGATTCAAAACTTATTCTAACATGCGAATTTCTGTACCAAGTTTTGCAAACCATATCTACTACATGTCATAACACTCAAAGATGTCTCAATTAGCACATGAATTCATTCTTAATGATTTCCAACGCCATATGTATGTTCTTTCGGTCCATTTTCATCATCGACTAACTAAGGGCATCCTAAGACTCTTTAAAACACTAAGTTAAACAAAAAGACTCAAAATACACTAAGTATGACTCAAAACTCAAAAGTTTTTTTTTTATTTTTTTATTTTTTTATGACTCAATAAAGTTGTAAACCCCTCCCCCACACTTAAACTCTACATTGTCCTCAATGTACTAAAGTAAAGTCATAGAATTTAAGCATGAAAGCTAGGACTTACGAAAATCTAACTAAGTAAAACAAAAGAAACGAAATAAAAGAGATAAGGGAGGAGAATGCAAATCTGTTGTAGACTCCTCCATTGGGTTGCCTCCCAACAAGCGCTTGTTTTTTTAACGTCTTACAGCCTAGACGTGATGCATCCTCATGTGTTTGAAGTAGGTGGATCAAGGAGCTTCACTTCTTCAACGTCATGCTCCTTGAAATTCTCATAGTAGTGCTTCAAACGTTGGCCATTCACGGTGAACACCTTGCTGGTTTCCAAGCTCATTATCTCCACGGCTCCATAGGGAAAGACTTGAACTACAATGTAAGGACCAACCCATCTAGAGCGTAGCTTGCCCGGAAAAAGTCTAAGTCTCGAATGGAATAGCAATACCTTCTGCCCGGGTTCAAAACTCTTCGTACGGATCATCTTGTCATGAATGCGCTTTGTCTTCTCCTTGTAGATCCATGCGTTGTCAAATGCTTCATTCCGGATCTCCTCAAGCTCACAAAGTTGAAGCTTTCGATGCAGACCAGCCTCATCCTTGTCCATGTTGAACTTCTTGATCGCCCACCAAGCTTTGTGCTCTAATTCCACCGGAAGATGACAAGCCTTCCCATAAACAAGTCGATAGGGTGACATGCCTATGGGAGTCTTGTATGCTGTTTTGTATGCCCACAAAGCATCATCCAAACACTGGCTCCAGTCTTTACGGTTTGGCTTGATAGTTCTCTCCAAGATCTTCTTGATTTCGCGATTGGATACTTCAGCCATTCCATTGGTTTGTGGATGATATGGTGTAGAGACCTTGTGTGTGACGCCATACTTCTTCATCAATGCCTCCACGGTTTTGTTGCAAAAATGCCTCCCTCCATCAATGATTAGAACACGTGGCATTCCAAATCTTGAAAATATGTTTGTCTTGAGGAAATCTGCAACAACTCGTGAATCATTAGTACGGGTGGCTTTTGCTTCCACCCATTTCGAAACATAATCAACAGCGAGTAAGATATAAACGAAACCGTTAGATGAAGAAAATCAACCAAGATCAAGTGTTAGTATCAAAAGAATACACAAGGAATGCAGTATACTTGATCCAAAAACGTTGGAAAACAAAAGAAAACAAAAAAAAACAAAAACACAATAAAAACACACAAAAACATAACACACGAATTCAAAATAAGCTAAAACACACCAAAAACACACAAAGACACTAAGCTATGTTTTGGACACTTTGTACAACACTAGCTATGGTTTTAACACTAACATGAAATGCAAGGGCTCTAAGTTTATCCTAAAATGAATGCAAGTTACTACAGACAAGTTATGTACATTTGTACATGTATCCTGCAGGGGTCAGTTGTATATACACTAAGTAAAACGTCATAAATACAAGTTGTTACTCAAAAGATGCAAACATTCCATAGTTCACGAAATTCATGCAAGAATTCATTCAAACTTTCATTCAAAGTGCATCAAGCAAGAACCTAAGTGAAAGATGGAGTGAATGCATAAGAGAAAACGTTAGAACCTGCAGAAAACACAAGAGTTATATGCTAAATCAAATGATGCAACGTGACCACTCTCTTGGCCTCATGTCCCTAACTTCACTTAGGTTAGGGTACCCGGTGGTGAAATCCGAGCATCACAAAGCCGCCAGAGGGTTATGCAAGCTACAAATGCAAGTGGTTAAGTCCTTTACACGTTGGTTACATACAACACGTTGGTTTTATGCACAAGTAGGGTTCATTGTGTTGCGCTTTAGATTTGGAGAGAGTACATTCGCTTGATCTTTAGGTTGTTCAAAGGACGTGCGACCCGCGCGATAAAGTATACACTTTCAATCGAATGGTCTTGGTTCAATCGAAAAACATGGCCAGTTGGGGATAGAGATAACGCGAGAGGTAGGACTAATTTCGACAATACACCCCGAGGCTAACCGACCATGGAAAGTAGATTTAGTCCTTATCTTCTTTGGGCAGACTTAATGAATTAGCTAGTAATTCACCAAGAATTTCTTACTCAAAGATAAGTATTCATCCACTCACCAAGATATTGGTATATACTCTATTGATGCAAGTCTTTCTTAGATCCAAATCCTGTCACCAGTCATAACCCGTGTCTAGACACCATGTCCGACATTCAACCAATCTTTCGAAAATGTACAACTCCCTCATAGTCCAATGTAGACTCCGCCCTCAACCTCATGTCCATAACTTCACTTAGGTTATGGTGTATGGTGATGAAATCCATACATCACGAGGGGTTAAGGAGATAAACATGGAAAAGAGGCGCCATCTATTCAACAATGAGTGCGACTTAATCAACCAAGCTCATGTACTCAATGCAAATCCAAGCTTCCTTTAACATTTAAATGGCTGCAAAAACAACATTATGAACAAGTGTTAGTATAAATCTCGAAAATTTACAAGTATATATGCACAAAATTTCACAAATTCACACAGGACATATACAAATTCCAGAATCGCGCAAATTGCGCGCAGCTGCTTGTCGATTTTCTGCAGAATTACTGGTTAATCCGATGGGGCTGAAATTTTTCAGGCATAAACTAGACACATAACCAAATAATCCTGCAAAATTTCAGATTTTTATGAGTCCTCTAGCTACGTCAAACAATTTACCCAAAACTGGGCAGTGCACAGCCCTGCAAAACAGAAAGTTATTAACATAATGTACAAGCATAATCACACAATTCTTTTCAATTCCACGGCAACGGCGCCAAAATTGGTTCGCGTCTTTTCAAGCGTTAAATTAAACACTCAATCAAACACAAATACAATTAAAACCCTTCTTTGTAGATGTAGCATTGGTAAGTAGGGATCGTTCTTAACCGGGGATTGAGGGTGCTTGCATAACTATGCTAAGGTTGTTTAGGGGGGTGCAAGATTGTTTGTTCTAAATTCCTACAAATTAAAAACAGAAAGTTGGTTAGATACATATCAAGAAATCACAAGTTCTAACATGTTTAAACTCATAGACAAGCAAACAATCAAGAACACATAATCCTAAACATGCATCCAGCCGAAAATAAGGTTCTAAATCTATTATTTACAAGTGATCATCACATCTAGTCACTTGAAACCGTTTACCTCTTCCTCCTTTGGTACCTACGAAATTTCCAGCCAAGGTTAAGACATACACACATGCATACATTGAAAATAAGAAGCAACCAAATCGAGTGAACTTCCTAAGTCCAATTTTATATTTGATTAGTTCATTGAAACATGCAAGGATGAACCAAATCGAGTATCATCCATACAAGCTCCAACGCATTAGGGGTAGGAATGCTAGCATGCATATTCGAACCTAGGGCTGCAAACACATGGAAGGCATCAAACAAGTCTGAAAATAAACATACATACATCAAAACTTGTTCTCTTTACACATAGTGTCGAAATACACCAACATAACCGAAATAAGTACAAGTCATTGTTACACTTTTGGGCTCCGAGGGATATTCGCTCCGCAAGCTTCGGGTGCAACAGCTCCTTGGTGATGGTGAACACGCAGAGACCCCAGCCAAATCGAGCAAAGGATGCCTACGGATGGAGGAAGGATTATTTGGAAGGTGGTGGATGGTATTTCGGCTATGGGAGATTTCTGGCCAAGTAGAAGAGGAGATGGTGTCTGGACAAGGCTTCAGCTCTATGATGTGAGATATATATTTCTTCTTCCCCAAAGCCTCCTTATATAGGAGATGGTTTGGTGATGTTCTCCTCATTTCAAATACAACCATGCACAATTATGCTCCATTCAATACAAAACCGTTACAACCATTAGCTATTAAGCTCCCACCATTACATCATGCAATTAAGCTTCAAAAACGTTTCAACCATGCCATTAAGCCATGCAAAACAGTTTCAAATCCAGCCATAACACCATCCATGCAATTGTCAATTAAGCTATTTAAGTAGCCATTCAAAACCGTTTCAATTATACATTCGTTTCACTCAATTTACTCACCACCGTTACATCCATTTGCATTAGCTTCAAAAACGTTTTTGCCATCTAGCTCATCACTTCATGCCATCATCTCATGCATGTAATTAAATATCCTCCATGCAATTACGTACACTCCATGCATATTAGCTCCCCGTCTAGACTTTATCAATGTTCATGCATCACTACTTACTCCATATCCTAGTCAACATAGGAAATTGTTTCCTAGTCAACACAAGCTTCCTTTTTTACTCCAATTCTTCTTTGGCCGAGAATACCATGTAATTGCACATATTTTTGTCCAAATCGCCTCCTTTATTATTTCTCCTTTATTTTCTACCTAAAAACATAAAACAAGTTAGAAACATATTTACTAAGCTCATAACAAAGCAAAATGTAGAGAGAAAGACATTAATAATCAAGCATAAAATGCGTAGATCAAAATACCATTTTCAGTAATCTTCCAAAATATATAAAATCGTCAAATAAAAATGACGTCAAATGCTTCAATAAAATAACTTGCTTGTCAATAAATAATTACATGCATTTAAATTAAAAACCAAACGTCCACTTACAAATTAGGCCTAAGCCTGATGTCGGTTGGAAGTCTCTTCCGCTCGAGTCTCGTCACGTCATGTTCCAAAAACGTAATTAAATCCTCAAATAAAATACCGACGCTTATATAAAAATAAGCATAATTAAATATGAGTTTCGTGCGCTCAACCATGCCTATCACCCAAAATCTTAATTTCGCCGTAATTACCGACATCCTAAAAATCACCATCTATCATCCTAACCATAAATAATACAATGACCGGATTTTAACTTATTAATCCGCTAAAATTACCAAACTTTAAAAATTCCCAAAACACCATTAAACCCCCCTTAAAATTACACCTTAAAAACCCTGAAAAAAAAACCCTTTACAGTATTTTAACATCACATTCCTCTCAACCCCCTCTACAACTTTCCTAACTAGCACAAACACCAATTCCAAGCCTAACTTTGCCAATCGAACGAAAATATATATAAAAGCCCTAGAATTTCATACACCGATTTCTCCTTACCCAAGCCGAATCGGAAAGAAACCTTTTGAGGGATTGAAGCACGGGAGGAGGGCTTTCCAATGAGCCAAGGATTTCTAGCTATGGTGGCAGGAGGAGGGAGTTTCGGCGACGGGAAATTCCGAACAGTCGGGCCTTCCGGGCTCGATTTCTCCTTCACGGCGGCGCTAGGGAGGCTGCCACCGGCCCAGGAAGGTGGCTGAGTCGACGGTCGACCTATTGGGACTAGTTTAGCGGTCTATGGTGGCCGGACGGAAGAGGGTTCGGGAGAGAGAGAGAGAGAGAGAGAGAGAGAGAGAGAGAGAGAGAGAGAGAGAGAGAGAGAGAGAAGTCTGGGCTTGGCCCAATCCGGTCCAACATCACCATTTAACCCACTCCTAAATTTAACACCCCAAAAATAATACCCTAATAAAAATTACCTTTTACTAGCTAAAATTTACCGTTTTTACCGTAGTCACATTTTTCTCCTACGAATAATTCCTTCGAATTAATCATCCCCCAAAACCTCTATAGGGATCAATTAAACTATAAACTCAATGACAAAGACGGTAAAACTCTTATTAACAGTATACTAGTAAATAAGGTAAAATTTAAGAGTCGGGACATGACAATTAGGACATTATTCCACCTCAGCCTCGAACTCAAGGCTTCCCTCCTCTACTACCACAAAACTAGATGAACCAGGGGCCATGGAATCCAACGCCTCAGGAGCTTCTCCAATCATCTTCATCTTGTTGCGACTTTCACAGGGACGACTTCTTTTCTTTGGAGATTTCCCAAACCTCCAAATCCCTAACACACCAGAATCATTAATATTGAAACCAAAGATAATGCATACTTAGGGTGTTTGCCATCACCATAATCATCTACTTCTCTTCCTTTTCACACCCCTGTAATTCAAGAACTTTTATGATGTTCACCACCATTTTCTCTATTGGAAAAGAGAAAGAGGGGACCGAGAGTATTGTTTTGGCCACGAACCTCAGCGCGCAGGCGAGAGGTAAATAGCAAACAAAGAAAAAGGGATGTGTTTCGCGCGTGCCACCTCGCGAACGAGGAAAAGGTTGAGTGCGCGAGATCTTGACTTCTGATCAGGCGGAAAGGGTTTTCAGGTGCCACCTCAAATTAGGAATTATGAGCACAAGGCGATCGATACTCACGGCGGGACGTGAGTAGAGCAACTATAGGAAATCAAGGAAATTGGGGGTGAGTCCAGGAGGGCTCTAAACTAAGGCGCGAACGCACTTAGGGTTAGGGTTTCGAGGTAGCTTAAAGGGTAACTGGTTTACAATTTTTTTTTTGTTGTTTGTAAAGAGATTGTGTCTTTCTGTGAGAGTTTTCGACCCCTTTATATAGTAGTTCGACTTGCGATAGAAGAAAGATAACTTAGAATCCAAGTCGGACTCTCAAACCCTAATCCCACAAGGACACGGTTTCGTTCGCCTGGACCAACCAACTTATGACACATGTCCAGTTTGCACACTCCGCATAGGCTACTGTTTCCATCTCGCTGGCCTTAAAAGGGCTTTTTATATTAAAAGGGCCACAGGGAATGGCCTGAAGCATGTCTTCAACGATTAACGTGATGCACGCGGACTCCACTTTTGGCTTCTTTGTGAAGTCTCTCCTGCGAGCATGTTCGCTATGTCGCCTCGCCTAAGGCTCCACTCTTATGCGAGGTATCACTTCGCCTTGCCTACGCGCGAAGTAATTAAGCGCGCGAAGTCTGTAGTCTGCGTGAAGTCATTCCGCGCGCAGACTTTGTAATTCAGCTCTCGTGGTCTTACTGGCGGGCCATTACTTGTAAACTTAAAGAACTTGGGTTCGCCGGTATGACATGGACTAAGAATTTGATTAATATTCATATAGACATTTACTGTCCAGTAAAATATTAATTTGGGCGTAAACATTGCTCTCATCCTCGAAGTCATGAATGTCAAGAATGACTGAAGAGGTTTATGTTCATGCTGCTCCAAAGCCACTAGTATTGGCCCGGGTCATACATAAAATAAGGGTGAGTAGACAAGCCTGTAAATAGGCCTTGAAACCCAAGCACCCAGCAAGGCATTGTAGCGAAGTTGTTGTACGGCTCACCTAGTACCATATTAAATTGATAACATGATCACTTAACATAACTCGGCACCTTGGACTTGCACTTCTCCTGCTCTTTGCCTGCATTCGCTTGCTTTGACTAGATTTCAAAAGTGTCCCTTCGCGAGCTGTGGAATGACAAATGGTACTTCGCTGCTCTCCCAGCACGAACCAATGAGAAGTAAACAAAAGGGTCGGCGAACAGCCGCATAATCTTAAAATTTTTTGGCCATGTACTTCGCTGCCCCCCAGTGCGAACCAAACAAAAGGATCGGTAAACGGCCACATAAAGATGGCGAACCAACTTTGAAAATTTGGCCATGTACTTCGCTGCCCCCCAGTATGAACCCAACAAAAGGATCGGTGAACGACCGCATAAAGATGGCGAACCAACTTTGAAAATTTGGAGGCCACATGGATTGACCTAAATAATGACTAAGACACTTGAAAAAGGTCTAAAGTCCGAAATAACTGGAACACATATACATCCCAATGTGCCCCCCAGTTTTGATGTTTGTTCGCCCAATGAAGGACATCAAAACTTTAGCATGCCCCCCAGGGAAGGAGTTGTGATACCATGCCTCATTGAAAATGGCAAACACCAAAAAAGGTCGTGGATCAGCCTTGAATAGATCCTGGTGTATGAATAAAGGTATACCAAACTTCTATGGATGACCCCCAGTGAGGAAAGCAGGCAACGAGATCATGAAAACATATTGAAAATACACATTGCAAATCTACGCGTATCCTAACCTATCTGCATTCAAACTGCCATAAGTCTCTCTAGGAACGTCAGAATGACGAACGGTAAAATCCTCTGGAAAATAGACATCCAGGGATTTCGATCGGTATAAGGCGCGCCGACTACTTCTCCTGGATCATTCTAGTTGAGTCCGCGAAGTTGACTGTCTAGTAGTGGCTGCTGCAACATTTCAGAATTGCAAACTAGTTGTATTGCCTTTCTGACTTGACTTCGTTGGCAACAATTCAAGGCATATGGAATGCCTATTGTCGTTGAGCCTCAGGATATGCTTCGAAGTAAAGTTCAAGCCTGATATAGGCAAAAACATTGTCTTGCATTACAGCAAGACCAAAGATCTCTTTTTGTATTTTTTTCTTTTTTGATTTTTTTGAAAGCGAGAAAGAAACGAACTTAAGAGCTGAATTAAAAACTAGGACCGAAGAAAAAAAGGGATCATAGCTTGATTAGTTATCCCTCGTTAGGCCATGGGGGAGGCCACCAATGCTTCATTCCAAGCCTCGACGTCGTCATGTTTCCAACGTGAGACTGTCGCTGTTAAAAATTTTCAAGTGTTGAGCAGAGTTGTTCCACGTTAAATACTTGAAAATTTGGGCAAGGTATTTGTAGGGTACGTCTCGTTGCCCCCCACGTATCCTTGTCTGTCGACCAAGCATGATCTTCAACTGCATTTTCGTGGATCGTATGATGTTGAGATATGCCTTGTGTCCAACTATCATGCCATAATACGTGGTCTTATCGGGAATAGCAACGCATTAATTATGGAAGAGAACCACTTGCTGGTCTATGTTCATCATATCAAGAGCTTTACTGGGATTGAACTCTTGTGGCATATGATTATGAGACAGACACACCAACATATAGTCTTCATCGTAGTCATCATAAATTGGCACTGTGTCAAAATCAAATTTGGAGTCACCACAGGCCAGCGAATCCACATCTGCCTCTGATGCAGATATAGGAAATCCATGAGCATCATGTTTAGACACCGCCAAACTCCTATTGCATACTAAAGTGAAATAAAAATCACTAAAGCCATATCCGGGCCTCTGAACTTGCATGGACAGACTCTAATCATATTGAAATGTGAAACCGCGGATTGTAAGCCTATCATGACCTGAGATTGGCGAAGAGGACTGAGTCATCTAGCTGGTGAACATAAGATTGGCGAGACAAATCATTGGGAGAAACGGACCTCGCCAACCTTGACATCCCGCGTGTACAGGCTGAAAAGGAAGCTTAAGAGGCTTTGGTCCATCTTCATTTCGCTTGTCATGACTTGGGGGAGCGTCTCGATAACGTCCAGTAATTGGACAAAACTAGAGCGGATCATGCCCTTAATCATGGTGGTTAGCTAAAGAAGGAAGGCGAGCTCCGCCTTGCCCCCCATGTGGCTGACCTATGTCCTCATATACATCTCGCATAGGAAAGCTGGCTCTTGCGTCACCTCGCATGCGAAATTGTGGTTCGCCATCATCATTAGTATTCGAACCAATTTTTCTTCTAAGATGAACTGTTTTGTCCTATCTTCAGACTCTTTTTCTTGAGGAACACCGTCAATCTTTGAAATAGGATGATTATCCATAATTTTAACTGCCTTTACCTCAAGTTCTTCGTCATTGACTAACAAAGTAATTCCTTCCTTAGACGCAGGTTCATCCAAAGAAGAGTCTTCGCCATTAGATTGGCTCCAAGTTAGCTCAATCTTTTTGGCAAGGACATGCTCGTCAACTATAGGCCTTACAATTTGGCATTGTAAAACTTTTTTCAAGGCATCCCACTGTTGACGAAACCCCTCTAGAAAGGTTTTCCTTTCGGCTTTTTCCTTTCGGCTTTTTCCTTTTCTTCAGCAGCCTCTCAGCAGCCATTTCTTTAGCGCGTTGCTTGAGGACGGCAACATGTTTTTTGCGGCTGGCAGCTCTTAGTTCGGCATATTTCCTCTCGATGACATCTAATTTTTCTTGCCAATCGCACCAATCCATTATCGCATCTTTATTTTCGTTCTCCGACCCCAATGAAGGTGATGTCATAGACTACCCTGGTTTCCTTATGATGAATTGCTTGTACTTCCTGTCTCACTAGGTGTGCCAATGTTTTGGCCACGATCCTCAGCACGCGGGCAAAAGGTAAATAGCGAACAGAGAAAAGGAGATTTGCGGGCATGCCACCTCTCAAACTTACTGATAGTAAACTGGTGGAAGTTGGGACTCAAACTCTTAACGTAATTGTTCTATACTAAGCAGGTCGACCAACTTTACCAAGGTGGATAGGAATCTTTATATTTTGTTTATTTGTTGTCACTAATATTATTAAAATTGATTTTCTTTAGTTAAGTTTTAATCGGGGTTGATTGCTTTCCTTCTCTTAAATAATAACATTTTTGACACTCTCCCTTTGGGTTAATAGTGTTATCTCAAAGAAGTTCTGAGGACTATTTTCTCTCGGACCGGTTTCTCTGCTAGGCTTTCTCCCTAGTAGAAAATTGTCGAGCAAGGTAGGATGTCAGCACTTCCTCTGGGTGCAGAGGAGGAGGTGGTGACTCTGGAGGAGGGACTAGATCTCATCCGAGACTCTAGTTTCTTTTTGTGTGGCCTATTTTTGTTAGGTAAATAGGTGACGACGTCGACGTTGTTGACGGTTATGGCAGTGGTTTGATTGGAGGGTGAAGGAGAAGGTTGAGGTTCATGAGGAAGACAACATAATCTTTGTGTTTCGTTTCAAGGAACAGGAGAAGAATCATACCCTCCACGGTGGACCTTGGTTCTACCGAAATTCCACCCTACAACTGGTTGATTACGACAGTGTAGGTGACTTAAAGGGGTGCTCCTTGGATCTCAGTGTGAGGCCTTCGAGTTGCTATGCGCAACGAGAGGGTTCTAACTCGGCTTGGAATGTTTTAGGCTCTTTCATAAGGGTTTAACCGATGACTTTGAAGAGGAATGAGGCAGTGGCGGATCCAGAATTTCAACCCTGGTTGGGCTTGAATATCCTAACCGATAAAAAAAAAGTGGAGAAGGACCATACTATAACATAAACTAACTAAATTTAACTCTACGAGTTGATGAAGCTTCAAACTCTTTAATCACCTCCTTATTGGTAACAGATTCAGCATACTCTTTCTCAATATGAAGGAGCATACAATCACCAAGATACTCATCTCCCATTTTGCTTCTAAGTTTATACTTCATATAGAAAGACACAAAGTAAGAGAGACAAACCTGAGAGCGGAGAACGAGTGAAAATAATGAGAATTCAACCAAGTTCTTACTTCATATCTCTTCCTTTTTAGCTGCCAATACACCATTCAGTATTAGAGAAACAAAATACAGCACGAAACGAATAAATAACATCACATTACAATTATGAGTGTGAAAATTAAGTTTTAATTCACACAACCTTAAATCATAATTGATAATTCTCTGCATCTAATTCATCTATGATGCATTGATGCTTAGCCAGTTAGCCTCCAAAATCAATCAACAAAAAACTTAAAAACTGTAACCCTAAGTCCCTAACTCGATTCAACATTCTAAATTTCAACAAATTGTATTCATACACATCAAATTCCAAACAATTATAATAACAGTAACAATTAACAACAATTCAATACAGCCTAAAAACTCAGTCAAACACAGCATGAGCTAATTCCAGCTTCACTCTTGAGTTTTGAGTAAGAGGACTCACTCACTCATGAAGCCACGGAGGGCTTAACTGAGGTAAACGGTGGAGCCCTGGTCGTGGAGGACTAGAAGGCCTGGAGGGTGTGGAGGCAGCGAATCGATGTGAGACACTGACAGTGAGAGGAAGAGAGAAATCGGAGAATGAGAGAAGACTCAAAAGAGAAGAGATGCTGAGAAGTGAGAACTGAGAAGGATTAGCCGATTAGGGATTAGGCTATATCAAAAAAAAAAAAATCATGGGTTGGGCTTGAGTATATAACACACAAAATAAAAATTGTATATACCTAGTGTTTTTTTTTTTTGCTCAAAATTCTTGGTTGGGCTTGAGCGACGAACGCTTAAGAGTCGTCGCATAGGTGGTGTCGCATAGGTATCTAAGCGACGAAACATGTATTTTCGTCGCTTAGGTTAAACACTTAAGCGACGAACAAAAATTAGCATAAGTGCCTCCTAAGCGACGAAAAAAAATTCGTCGCATAGACTTATGCGACGAACGTTTCTAACTTAAGCGACGAAATATTTCGTCACTTAAGTGTTTTCAATATATAAAAAAAATTAATTAATTTAATTTGATTTTCATTTTTTGCATTTTTTATTTTATTTTGCAGTTTTTTTTTTTAGTTTTTTTTTGTTTTTTTGTTTTGCCGGATCGATCTCGCCGAAGGAGGTGGTGGTGGTGGTGGCAGAGGAAGAAGAAGAAGAAGAGAAGAAGAGAAGAAGAAGAAGAACTGGAGGGGGGGAGGGTACGTGGTGGTGAAGAAGAAGAAGAAGAAGAAGAAGAAGAAGAACCGGAGGAGGTGGTGGTGGTGGTGGTGGCGGAGGAAGAAGAAGAAGAACCGGAGGGGGGGTGGTGAAAAATAAGAAGAAGAAGAACCCGAGGGGGGGGTGGTGGTGAAGAAGAAGAAGAAGAACCGGAGTAGGTGGTGGTGGTGGTGGAGGAAGAAGAAGAAGAAGAAGAAGAAGAACCGGAGGGGGGGTGGTGGTGAAGAAGAAGAAGAACCGGAGGAGGTGGTGGTGGTGGTGGTGGCGGAGGAAGAAGAAGATCAAAGAGAAGAAGAAGAAGAACCGGAGGGGGGGGGTGGTGGTGAAGAAGAAGAAGAAGTGGTGGGGTGAAGAAACTAAAGAAGAAGCTAGAAGAAGGAAGAAGAAGGGGGGGGTACGTGGTGGTGGTGAAGAAGAAGAAGAAGAGGGGAGTGGTGGTGGTGAAGAAGGAAGAAGAAGTGTGGTGGTGAAGAAGAAGAAGAAGAAGAAGGAAGAAGAAGAAAAGTGGAGGGAAAGTTTTGGCGGAATGATTCAAAATTCAAATTTTTTGGTGAAATGACCTATGCGACGAATTTTTATTTTGTAGCATAAGTTCTCACTTATGCGACGAATTTTCCAATTTCGTCGCATAAGTTTTCACTTAAGAGAGGAAACCAATTTCGTCTCATAAGTGCTCACTTAAGAGACGAAAAATAATTTCATCTCTTAAGTTGTTACTTAAGCTACGAATTTGAAAAATTTCGTCTCTTAAGCCTTTTTTCCTAGTAGTGAGCCCCACCAGGGCCTGTACTGCCTCCGCCCCTGGAATGAGGTCGTGCAGAAGATATGGCTCGTTCATGACGTGTGATGGCGGTTCTTGGAGAGCAGTACTCTCTCCTTCTCGTGCGAAGGTTTTAGTGGAATTTGATTTTAAGATGGATGCAGAGGTTTGTGTCGGTCATGCGGCTATTTCCCCACGCTGTCGTCTGTTGTGATGGGGCCCTGGGGGAGGCTGCGACGTTGCAGGTTTTGCCAGCAGCCCGAGGCGGCGCTGGTGAGAGAGCTAGTTGTAGACGAAGGGGGTTCTGCAAAACGCGGGAAACCTTAGTTTGAACGCTAGGTTGATTGGGCCCGACTGGCTAACTGTTAGGCTCTTCAATGTTGGTTGGTGAGTCAACTGGGCATGTTCAGCCTGATGCTGGGATTCTCAACGTTGGGTTTGAACGAACTGGGCCTGACCCTAGGCCTGATCTGATTTGCCTACGAGGTAAGGTGCTCGTCGGTGGCACATGGAGGTGCGTGCGACTAGGAAGCGTAAGAGGCTGTGGTGGTGCCTGGTTCTGCGAGGAAGGCCAAGAGAGGTTAGCCTTCGGGTAGGAGGAACAAGGTTACTGTGGAGCCACGTTTAGGGAGCTTCAGGAGTGAGGTTGGAGTGATAGCAATTATTCCCTCCGAGGAAGTGATTGGTGTCACTTCAGGAGAGGTTTTCAGTTTGTTAAATAAGTTGGGGAAGTACTTGGTTTTGTTTCTTCTTTGATATCATCAGGAAATCACCATTTGGGTTTTCATTTGGGATTATTCATTTTTAGTTGTATGTTAGGTTGCCTTTTGCATCGTTTATGTTGGTTTTTAGAATATTTAGGGCATTTTGCGGATAACTTAATCTTGTTGTAACCATTCTAAGAGATGAGCTATTTTTATATGGTTTTTTTACTTAGGGTAATACTATTAACACACCATATTTTTCTATTCACACACTTCATGCATTTTCATAACATTACAAATTTAATTATGTTTACGAAATTACCCCTTAAAGTTGTTTTATGATTGGTCCACATCATAAAAGAGGTATGTGAATAGCACCACCCTTTACTTATTATTAGATTGACGTGATGTCCCTTTTTTTGAAAAAAAAATTGAAAAAAAGATAAAAGAAAAACAGAGTCAAGGAAAGTCTGAGGACCGGATAGTCAACCGGCTATTGCAACCCCTCTCTTATTCATGTTTATAATTAAGTCATTACACTAAGCGAACCCATCAGTGGGGTTTTACATTTTGAAGGGTTTCCTGGGCAGACTCGGTAGAACAACTATCGTGGTTCATAAATAAAAGCAATTTAGTTGGTAATTCATTATTCGTTGTGGTTAACTAAACAACTGAAGAATGAGAACTAACACGAATTATTCACACCGAGGAGGCGAGGACTATATACCACCTGGAGTCCTGAACCTAAATTTCACACAAATTACGATATGAACAAAAAGGAATTCTTACGTGCGATGGTCGTGTCAGCTGACTCATGCGACCAGCCATTCGGAATCCGACACGTTTTTTTTTTTCTTTTCACACCTACATTCTTCTTCTTCCTTCCTCTTTGACATCGCCGTCGACCACCATGACAATGTAAACCAAAAACCCTCTCATATTACACCTATGGCGATCTGAAAGCCCCAGCCGCTCGCCAAAGCTCAAGGTGGTGGTCCGGTCCATGCTATCCGCCGTGCCGGAGAAGCCGCAGCAGCTATACGACCCTTCATCAGAGAAGCCATAGGGACCTTCGGCGGTGTTAAAAAAGAAAGAAGAAAAAGCACCTAGATTTTAGGGCCTTATTCTTTTGTTCCACCACATGGCCAGTGGACACTGCATTGTATACTTGCGTCATTAACATGAGCCTTGATGGACAAAACAGTATATCGGGTCAGCACGCATTCAATGAGCACATGAGTAGACTCTCAACTCATAGAGATGAGCATTTCAGTTTCTTTTTCAATTTTCTCAGATGTCACGTGTAATTGTTGCAACACTAAACTAAATATGTCTAAACTAAATATATGCCGAATCACTTCGATACAGCATGTAAAACTTATATCACTATACCAAATACTATCACTCTGATGCCACATATAACTTGATATCACTAGAATAAATACTATCGTACCATCATTTTGATACTTCGAGAACTTTGTTGCTTCCATATTTTCTACTTCTGCTTCATGAAACAATATACGTGCTGCATGATCATATATCAAAACGTCAATTCTGAATCAACGGTTAAGCTAATGTAGGGTTCTTATGGAAAACCGTAGACTGATCCCATAAGACTTGAGAACGAATATTTTTCACCTTCCTCGACTCTTTAGAAGCACGATCCGAGAATTTCTGGTTTTACTAGGTACAAACATCCAACCCTTTCAGAGTCTAGGAAAGAGGGGACAGCCCCAACTGGCCAATTCACATGGCAAAACTTGGAACTCATAACCTGTGGATGTAATCAAACTACCTCTACCGACACCTTCCATTCCATTGAAATGGTGGGAAGAAAATTTTACTACTGGCCCTGGTTGATTCAACTTCGAATAGTGAACATTGTACAAGGGCTACAAGCTCATCCAAAGTTAACTCCCGAAATTATGCTACAGTATTATGTGTTCTGATCATGGGATGACAGTGGTTCAGAACCATACAAGTAGCAATCAATCTTTTTCTTCATGTGAACTTCTACTCTTATGTCTGAATGAATACCACAAGCTGGAGCTGGCTGGAATTATTATCCTGTACCACCTATGATCGGCCATAACATTTCAACAAGAATAAGTAGGCATTTAAACGAGGCTTCACACCTCCTGACACTAGAGAATGATGCCCATAAAAAGCTTTCATTACTTTCCACAGCATGAAACCACTGGGAAAAGAAAAACAAGGCATCTTCAGTATCATATGGTTGGTGTTAAAAGATGACAAGTTAATAAACCAACTTAAGAAGCTACCTTGGATCTCAAAGGACTACTTGGGAGGTTTGAATTCTCTCCAGCTTTCAATGGCAGCCTTCTTTCTCGTGTCAAAATCAACTTTTTCGAGATCAGAGGCAGTTCCTAGGTAACCATAAAAGACCCTCTTCTTTTCCCGGGTCTTTTCATCAAACTTCACAAGGTAAGGATTGTTCTCATCATCCTTATTGCCCATCGTGAGGGGTTGAACATGATACCAAGCCCTGCGTCCGTGATTGTCTTTCTCAAAGAATTCTGTCATTCGCAAGGCCTCCTTGAGGCCCGCTTCATCAGCTGAAAACTTGATTATGGTTGTTCCCAAATGACCATCTCTACCATACAGGGATTTTGACTTGCCGCTCCCAAACCCAAGATCTGTATGCCACGATAGTGGAAAACCAGTAGGATGTCAAGTGGAATTCCTTTATGGAATATAGAAGTTACAAAAGACAAAAAAAAAAAGAATAATACATGATTGAAAACTTTCTAATTGGACAAAAAGCAAAGATAAAAAATGATCAATAAAATCCTGAAGAGCAACTTCAGGTAACCATGTTGTTGATGGTTCCAAAATAATGGTTCCTAGCAAATAAGGGTTACAGTTAAATGTCTTCAATGGTTCATAAAAAGGCAGCTTCGGACTCTAATGAAATCCAAAGCACCCTAATACAGACACCGCTACCATTAGAAAACATAAAGACCATGGTTCAGTTGATGACTGCAGGTCAATGTGAAAATGAACTCACATGTGTAAGGAAATATGCATCTAAATAATGAAAGCTTAATTAATGGGAAAGCGTCCAAAGACAAGATGAAGACTACTCATTTCTTTTCAATCTGCATGGAAAGAGACATAACAGAAGTGAAAAGTTTGAGAGAATCAACAAAGCAACAAACCTATTAGACACTAGTGCAGTTCAAGCATCAAGAAGTTAAAAGCCAATGAACAGCAACACTTTTCATTTTATCAGGTATTAAGATATTAAGGTAATTAGGACTAAGGTATTATGCCAGACAATGCCCTGTCCTAACTCCAATTTGGATAGGAGGCTTCGCCACCCAATTTTACCACTTTCTCAGCATACAGCATAGTTGACTTGTAGTTACTTTTCCATTAGGCGTGCAGGTTGTACCATGCATATATTTTATAGGCCAGGCAGAGAAGAAACATGCTTATGTTCCCAACAACAAAACATCGACAGCCAGATGCTACACATGCAAGTATAAATAGACCAGGAAAAGTTGTGACCATAGAAAGGCATTCTAACCCATCAATATCAACAATATGAGAAAATACCCAACCTGTTCCAACACAGAATAAATATATGCTTCGACTCATGACTAACCAATATTCTGTATGACAAGTAGAAAAATAAGATTGATAGAAAGACGTGTTTCAATTCAGCTGTGCCAACAAAGACGGATCAAACTCTAACCAGCAACCACGGCCTTGGAATTCGCTACTAACATGCAGGAGCCAGATTGCCCTATTCTTAACTAAAGAGCCAGAGTAGTTACAGTTTTGAGGAAATTCATTCCTATGTGCATGGATGCCAATTATCACTGCTAAAGAGCATGTAACTAACCTATGCAGTGTTTAATTCAAGAAAATGTTTAGAAATATCAAATGGACAAAAGAAAGGTGGGGCATCAATGCATCAGCTAAGACAAAAGGATCAAAACTCACATGGTAACTATTATTTATTCTAAACAAGAGGACAAACGGGTTGAATCATGCTGGGTGGGTGGGATGGGGAGCTGCATACGCTTGGAACTACCACCAGCTTGGCATATGCTCATCTTACTGGTACTTATATTCCAAGGAGCAAAGGGAGAAACAAGCACTATTAAGTAAAAAGATCACTACTCTCAACAGGGACTCGCCCCTGTACATCAAGTCAGAAATGCATGCTATTTTCACATTCAGCTATTACCCCTAGTTCTGGAAATGATACAAATTCACGAATTTAACATTTAATATGGTAAGGTAGGACTAACAGAATGTCATCTAGTACAATGGGGAAGGCCCTAATACTATATTACAGGTATTGGCAAACCCCTTTGCTATCCCCACAAATCAGATCAATAAACCTGTAAAGGGTGACCGCACGGTTTACCTCACCCTTCAATTATCCATTGCGGAACAAAGCTAAAATAACTTGCCAGCTTTGGTGACTTCATCACCGTTAAGATTGGAAAAGCTTAAATGGGTTTTATGAATCTTCAAGCTTAACTCTCCAGGAATCGGACCTAGTAGGTATATTTTATTGAAGAGATAGGCAGTGTAGTGCACCTAAGTAAGGGTTGGCTTTATCTAGTAAAGATATTTATCTAAAAAATGTTCTGTGTATATTTCTGCAATTGTAGATTTTGTACAGGGTTAGCGGCTAAAATAGGATTCATACAGAGTTTACTTGACCTAAGCCCAACTTTTCCACAGAACATTCTGATAGAAACTGCAAAACAAAAAAAAAAGGCACAGTATGAAGGAGGAAATTATACCTCGTATATAACTATCCATTGCTTTATTGCCCAAACCCTCCATGCGCCCATCTTTACTCTTTCCTGTAAGCGTATTATGAATTATCACCATGGGAGGCCACATTATCAGGTCATCTTGATTTGCTGCTGCTTCATCAGCAGAAAGAAACTGATATGCCTTTGAGTTATCAGGAGGCTTCGAGTAGTTCCACCCCATTAAAACACAAAGAGCCTTGTGTAAGCCCAAGTGATCCACACGAATGTCCGAATTGTCTGTGTTGTAACTGTGCATAATGAGACTATGCATATCCGGAAAATCTTTTGCAGACCTGAAAGTACGCATATCAAGGGAATTGAACAACGTTTTCAGGTTCACCTCTCAGATAGCAATATGACCTCTTAAGTTTGAACTCAAAGGGGAATGAAGAAGATGCATCTACCAGGACTCTATGAGCTGATATTGTCATATGCAATGACTCAATAATAGTTTAACAAATACTGGCTTTTTTCACTAAATACCTTCACGCAAGGTAATCAATTTATAATGGAAAGATAAACTTTTTATTGGATTAGGACAGAGAAAAGCAAGCCTACCAAAAGGAAATACCATGGTTTCCATTGGCTGCATATTATTTCATTTTCAAGGATTGGCTTAATACTGTTCACCATGACCGTATATTGGCTTAGTACTGTTCACCATGACCGTATATAAATACATAACATGTAATGGAGAGTAATTACTGCACATAAGGGGGCCTATAAACGTGTCTATTGTAACACAACAGCACAAAAGGCACGGTAGCTATAATTCCACAATTGACGCAGAATATGTTGAACAAAAACAAAAAAAGGAGTAGAAGCCACCACCAAATGAGGAATTATGTTTTAAACCCCTACTTTTTTGGTGAAGTTTAAACTCCTCCTAGTCAAACATCAAAACAGAAATCCACAAATTGATACACACACACACACATATTCCTTAGTTAAGCCAAGCTGTCCTCTGAACCTTTCCAGCTATAGTTCTAGAGAGAAAACCTATTTCAGCTGACATCACATACCTGCAAAGGTTACTGAACTCAAAAGGAAGAGCTACAAACAATTTGCTTTACACACCACTGAGAAATTGGTACAGTAATATTCCAGTAGAAAATTCTGCAGTTCTACCAAATAAATCATATGGAAAGATTCATGCAATACGCGTCTAGGATTTTGATAGCACAAATGTATAAAGAAGGCATATGTAGTCTATAATTGGCAATGGCAGGGTTTCTTATTAAGTTCATACAAAAGATGACGACGGCATACATGTAAAACCATAAGAGAACAACCTATACAATAGAGGTCATCACCCTTGAATGTCCTTAACAGGGATATAGATTGTACAAAGGAACAAAGAAGGCATGGGTAGTACCTTAATTGGCAAAGGCGGGGGTTCTTATTAGGTTCATACAAGAAATGGCCACGGCATATAAATGAAACCATAGGAATGCAAACTTAAAAGAAAGAAGTCATCACCCAGAGACGCCTTAACGAGGGTCTGCCATATATGTGTATATGCATAAGCTACAAATGAAAGTACAATCACAAAAGCAAATTAGTATAAAGATCCTATAAAGACTATCTAGTAAATTGGCACTGCTAGTCGACATCATATGTTTCTACTAGAAAAGTGAGTATGCATCAGCCTCAATAGCCAGTTCTTGTGGGTGAGAGTTCACAAAGTAAAGGCTAATAATAAGAGATGGAAGAGATTACAACTCAAAATTCAGAGATTACTCAGATGTCAACAATAGCATCAAGTCATCAACCAATCAGAAATAGAATAAACAGAAGCATCTGTCGATGTGAAACAAAGGCAAAAAAAACTTTACATATGTGGCTGTCACTTTTAAAAAATCATTAGCTACTAAACCCCATGTTGCAAACTTTCTCCGTCTGGCAATAACAGAATTTACTTTGACATAAAATTGTAAAACTAAACTTATAGTAACAACAGGGAAACCAATGCCACCCAACACCCAAATTAAACAACCTCTGGGGTCTTGACTATAATACTCACGTTACTGATTAAACAGCCTCCGGTGCAAACTCATGTTTAGTATGGCCTTATAACAATACCTACAACAATACAAGACAATTGGACACACTAACAGAGACACACTCACTTTGGACTTGAGAGACCTAACCTATTGTCTTACAGAAACAAAGCATATATCTGATACAAACCCCACTGCCCACAAAATTAATTTGACTGGATAGTCAAGAGCATAAATGTGTTCGGATGACCTGAGGCTTGCCCAAGTCAAACACATTTTAGGTACCTACACGAAAAGCCAACAGATCAAGTTGTAGTTTGGGTATATTCAGTAGCAGTAAACTGTTCGCCGAAATATGTAAATAAACTAGTACTGCCCTTGACTCCTTACACAGAAGAAGGACCAATGACACTCAACTACTGTGGAGTGTGTAGAACTGCATTCTACAAATATCCAAGTTTATAATACAGTCAACTCAGAAAGTGACGATTATACATTTCAAAAATGTAGTTAATTTCAAAAAACTAATAATTAATTTTGTGAATAAATTCCACATTTTACAGATAATTCTCTCTTGTACACCTACTTGTCATCTTCTGCAGTAGATCCCATCAATTATTTATAGCAACACAGATTTGATGTGGATAGTAAGAGTTAAGAACAATTAAAGACTATTCTTTTGTGTAAACAGAAAATAAATCATTTCCTCTTGTCCAATAAGTAAAAGAACCAATGATTGACTGAAACTCCTTCGAGTCTAGTTAAGAAGATCTGGGAAAGGTTCAATACACTATGACCATTCTCCTCCAAAACCCACATTTAAAATTCCCACAGAAGAGCATTGACAGAAACTTTGTGTTCCTACCGAGAAGAATATTAATATTAAATTCATTATTCTAGGTAATCTCTTAGTCCCTACACCTAAACTATCTCCTACTAAAAATTCATACTTTTTGAGTTTTCATCAAGTGTAATATAGATTCTGCAGCACAGTCTGATACAACATCACGAGTACACCAATCATAAAAGAAGCTTAGGTAAAAAGAAAGGCATCATAATGCATATTCAGATCAGTCATAAGTTAAAAATCTAGACAGCTGATCAACTAAGAAAATAAAATAGAAACTCATTAAGCTTCTTAATCTGTTTTAAATCCTTGAGATGACATTGCAGTCATCAAAGGAAAACAAGGTAAACATAAATGAAAGCACACTTTCATTATATACACTTGAGACATAACACCGCATATCCTCAGTCAATTACCTAATTGATCAAACAACCATGCGTCAGACTCAACATAAATCAGGTAGGTAAGTTTACAATAGATGATATAACAGACTCTACAGCTGGCATTCAGTTGCACATGTAAATCAAGATGAAAAACAATACCTTCACACTGCTAGATACTCGAAGCATTTGTTCTTGCACACACATCTAGAATTAGCACATAGCAAAAACCCCATGTGCTTGAATGAATATGCAAGCACATTGAATGGAAAGCTCTATATGCTAGAAAATTGCACAGAAACTAAGTATCTATGAAGCACAAATACGTCAATTTACACACGTATCCCGTGTCAGTACGCAATACGCGTGCGATACATGCAAATACGTCAAAATACGGTCCAACACGCATATCAATTTTAGATATGGATCGGATGCGCACATATCGGGAAAGAATACGCAAATAAGTGAATACGCGGGCTAACTGTGACTTTTAAATGTTAAAAAAGATAATTAACAAAAAAACAGACTTAGGTCGAGACTTACTTCAAAATATGCCATACTCTCCTCCTCGTCAGCTATCAGACTCAGAGTTCTCTTCTTCGATTGATCATTGGGTACGGTCTCTCTACTCTTCTTCTTCTCTGTAAAGCGCATCGAGGTTCTTCTTACTCTTCTTCTTCCCTGGTCTTAGTTTAGGGTCTGATTGAATTGAGTTTGAATTGCGTCTAGGATCTGATATAATCTTTTCACTCCCCGCTCATGGTTCTGGCCTTATTTGGTTGTAATATGGTCTCATATGGTTTTGTGTTTGAGCTCATGTTCTGGCCTTGAAATGTTCTAGCTAGACACATGAGTTCTTCAGTTCCCTAAGCTAAAACCTATGAAAGCTATCATAACTTCCTTGATTGTCCAAATGGACACTTCTTTGTTTTGGTACATCAGTAGGTTCTCAATGGTTCTTATTTACAGACAGAAACAGAGACTGAAAGAAAGAACTATAAAGAGAAAGTCTACTCATTCTAATGGGATTGCTGAAGACCAGTTAGAAGTATACTTATATGTTCAATTCAACAAGCACCCTTGATGATTAAAGTTTCACAATTTTTTTTAAATTATTATTATTATTATTATTATTATTATTATTATTATTATTATTATTATATTAAAAAATAATATTTCATTAACGTATCCATCCCGTATCTGTGTCCTACATATTTTCAATTTCGCGTGTCCGCGTATTGTATCGTGTCGGATACGGACACTCGTACTCCTATCTGTGCTTCTTAGCTAAGTATCAATCAGAGGAACTTCACATTTTCAAGGTCTATCAGAATTGACCAACATAGTTATCCTGAAATTCTAATGGCTAATACAAACAATAGCGTCAACAACAACCACAGCTATTAGTACTAATAATACTACAACTACGGCAAATACTCTTGTATCTCTGAAGCAATTCACCTTATACGTAACTATTTGAAATTTATTTGACTTCTCTTGGGTTGTACAATATCTACAAACTCATAGCTATTACTACTAATAATACTACAACTATTGCAAATACTATATCTCTGAAGCAATTTGGGTAACTATTTAAAACCTACTTGACTTCTCTTGGGTTGTACAACATCTACAAACTATAAGGCAGCCTTGACCTTCAAAGGATCAAAGTCCCTTTTTTTGCTCCCTTCCTTCCCTCCATACTCCTTCAAGCAATGTATCAAATAGATCATACTACTAATGTAGAGAGGCCAACTTCTTACACTATATAATTTTTCCTATAAAAACTTCATTAGTTAAAAAAAAAAAAAGAGAGAGCTAAATATGCGGCTACATACCTCATCTATAGGATAGGGAATCATCCATGTCCCCCAAATGTTAAGCGTACTTTAAACAGCTAGAAGGGAAAAGTGGTTGGATTTTGCGAACTGTCTTTCGCCTAACTACTCACTCTTATACCACCCACCAATGATATTATTAGCTTCGAAAATTAACATAAAGGCGAAAGGATTAGTATCAGACCTGCCAGTGGTGCCACAAGCAAGACAATTAAGCCGGCCCTGCTTCCCATCCTCAATGTAAATCTTCTTCTGCGCTCCATTCTCATTAATCACCTTCGCACAGTACAGAAATGCCTTCTTCAACGCAGCCTGGTCAACCTGCAAATACTTATGCCCCACATTATCACCACCACCACCTCCGCTGCCACCGCTTTGCCTAAACCCCACATTTTCAAAACCTCCACCAGTCCTCATGAACTTCGAAGCCCTCGGATCATCGCCGCTCCTGGACTGGGCCCCCATCTCGCGCCGAAACGGGCTGCTTGGACCCGCCGGAAACCCATTCGGGTTCCCCAACTGCACCAATTTCTGCCGCCGCTTGGCCAGCTCTTCTCCCTTATCCCTGTGCTCCTCTTCCTCACCAAACTTCCTCTTCATCGACGAGCCTTCCTGGGGTCCACCACGGCCGTCAATCCCAAGAGAGTTCCAGTAGTCCGGGGCGGGCCCGCCCGGCCCGAAAGGCAAGAACCCACCCGAGGGGTCCATGTGCGGCGGAGGGAAGTCCTGGTAATCTGGCGGGAGAGCGAAGTAGGAGCGGACGGTACCGTCGGCGAGGACGATGGTGTGGCGCTCGAGGTTGTGGAAGCCGTAGACGAGCGGAGGCGGCGGGCCAAATGAGGAGGGGTCCGGGAAGGGGAAGGGAGGCGCGGCGCCGGGAGAGGGGGCCGGCGGGTGTTTCGGATTGGCGGGGCTGGCGGTTTTTCCGGGTTTGGGGGATGGGCCGGTGGCGGATTTCGGGTCGGGTGGGTTTTTGTTGCGATGGTTTTGGTTGTTCTTGTTGTTGGTGGAGGGGGAGGATTCCCAGCGAGATTTGCGGTTGGGGGCAGCGGAGGAGGAAGAGGAGGGCTTGTGGGGTGGGCCCTTGGGGTTGTTACCTCCGGCCATGTTTTGGTAAGAGAGAGAATTGTGATGCAGGAGAGGAGAGGGTTGAAAAGAAGGAAGAAGAAGAAGATGGAGGAGGAGGAAGAGCTGGAAAGGAGGTGGTCTCCAAAAAGCGGTATGGGTTACTTGGGCTTCGTTGGCTTGTTTTATAATTAGAGACTCGGGTTGAAAGATTGATTTCATACCCAACCGTGCTCAACTGTTATTAGATCGATAATGGGAATGATGAATCCCACACCACACCACGGCACGGTTGATGTTATGATTTTCCTGCCGAGCACCCATGCACACGGGTTACAAGACTTCGGGTCGTTTACTTCCCTGATTGAGCATACATCATTTGCCGGTGTGTCGGCTTAGTTACCAGTATGGTTCAAATGCACTTTTTCAAACTTCACAGGAAAATTGCTTCAAACCTTACCGACGGGTCAGAAGTCTATTACATAATCACATTTGAGGAAAGATTGGCTATGCCATGCAACGCAGTGCACAATCTAGAGAACTTTCAAATCAAATCCCTGCCGCATTTAGAATACACAAGCGGAAATGCATTTAGCTTCTAATCAGTAGATCCATTCTAATCAGTATATCCATTTTTGATTTCCAAGAACGGACACCATATCTCAAATTCTAATCAGTATATCCATTTTTGATTTCCACGATTGGACACCATATCTCAAACTCAATGACACGCATTGGATTAAAAGACCGCTTGATCCATCAAACATGACTGAACAAAAGGCCGATAAAATAAAAATTATCCACTTCCATTGCATACCATACTATCCTCAAACACAAAGTATCAAACAGTCAAATGGAATAGATTGACGATAACTAGATATTCTGCATTAATCCACCAAAACTTAACTTGACAGAAGATGCTAAACTAAAAAGTATTTTAAATAACACAAAAAGAGCAACAACATGACATCCTCCCAGACAGCCAGAACATATTCTTCAACGCTTCTTGGACACACCAACAGTCTTACCCCTGCGACCAGTGGTCTTGGTGTGCTGTCCACGCACACGAAGGCCCCAGTAGTGACGCAGACCACGGTGATTCCTGCATAAAGAGAAAGTAGCATGAGTCATGATATTCATATACACTGGACCTTCATGACAATAGTTAGCTCACACATTTGCATATTAAGCCCACAAAAGAGTAAAACAAGATGGGAACCATCAAAACTTGACTTGAATGTTCAACATTTACCACATGTATTAGTAGATTTTACGTTATTGGAGGCATTTAGAAACGTCAAGTGAGTACTACATAAACTACTGACCACTATTTGCAATGAGAAGAAAACCATTATAAACTACTTATCAGGACAAATAAAAATAGCAAAGGAACAGACTGTAAAAAGGATAAATTTTGCAAGTCAAAAGCTGTTTGAGATTTTCATAAAAGCTGTAACGTACTATTGAAAAGTGTAACCCTGCTTAACCCTCACATCTCTTTTATTATGAAATTTTAACACTCAGGTTAACACAGAAAGAAAAGGACACTATATGGTTACTTTACGAATGCTAAACAGAGGATAATAGACCAAACAGTTTGTATAAAATCTAAGACAGTCTTCTAAAACCCTTATTTCACATCTTACATTAATGTAAACCTGTAACAGAATGCAAAAACTTCTCCAAGAGCAATAATTTGCAGAACACAGATGATCAACAGGATGCAGCAAAGAAAACACCAATTGCCAGAAATTTTCTCATATACCAGAAACTTTCCAGTATCATTCAGTAAAGCGATTAACAGAACCACAATAATATCAATCTCAAAGCAATAAGTGAAGCGGCAAAGATATACGAGTAAAGATTCAGACCTGATCTTCTTGAGCCGCTCAAGATCATCCCTGAGCTTCATGTCCAAGGCATTGGCAACAACCTGGGAATATTTACCATCTTTGTAGTCTTTCTTTCTGTTGAGAAACCAGTCAGGAATCTTGAACTGGCGGGGATTTGCCACAATGTGCATCAGGTTCTCAATCTCCTGAGCAGACAGCTCTCCAGCCCTACAAGTAACCAAAAATTACAAACAACCCAATCAAACTACAATTTTCAACAATAAATCATAGCTGAGCTGATACAATACCTAGTTACGGTGAATCGTATTACAAACTTTACTTTCTATTTTATCTATTTTATCTAACATAAAGAATCAAGCTGTACATAGTAGATCAAACTAAACAGATCTAAGAAGCTATTGAAATCAAATCAGGTGAGAAGGTAAAGAAGGACGAACCTCTTGTTCATGTCGACGTCGGCTTTCTTGCAGACGATGTTAGCGAGACGACGACCGATACCCTTGATAGAGGTGAGAGCAAACATGATCTTCTGCTTCCCATCGACGTTGGTGTTCATCACACGCAGAATATGCTGGAACTCCTCGTTCGCTACGAGAGACTACAAAAACACCAGAAACAACAACAACAAAAATATCAAAAATCGAAAATGAGATTTCGTAAGGAATTGGATTCGAAGAGAGAAGCGGATGAGATCGGAGGTAGGATTTGGGCGGACCATGGTTAAGGGCGGCGGCCTTAGGGTTTGGCTTCTGCGCTCTGGGAGTTTCTGCGTGTGGGTGAGTGCGCCGTTTGGTGAGAGAAGGGGTGAGTGAAGAAGACGATGGCCATTTAAAGGATTCGAGATGATAAAAGCCCAAAACCCTAGCGAAGCTGTTATACACTGCGGCGCGACCTTACGTCCACGTTTTCCCTTTAGATGAATTGGAGCCGTCAGATCTATTGAACTTGTTTTTTGGACCTTTGAACCCTCAAGTCTTCCATAAATAAAAGGGTTAAATGCACCAACAGTGTCTGAACTCTTGGAGGACTGTCAATATGGTACCCGAACTTTTAAATGTATCAAAGTGATACCTGGACTTGTATTTTTGTACCAACGTCGTACCTGTCGTCATTTTCCGTCACAGCTCTGTTAGTTCATGTCACATGTGACGCACGTGACTGAAAAAAAGAGTGACGGAAAATGACGTGAACTAACAGAGCTGTGACGGAAAATGACGACAGGTACGACGTTGGTACAAAAATACAAGTCCAGGTATCACTTTGATACATTTAAAAGTTCGGGTACCATATTGACAGTCCTCCAAGAGTTCAGACACTGTTGGTGCATTTAACCCTAAATAAAATATTAAAATTTTATCATTTTACCCTTTTTTTTTATTTAAAGAAAAACTCGCACGCCCAATATCATTTGGTATAATGACATAGTCTCACATTTAATAAGTGAGAGATTGTAAATTTAACTCACGCAATTATAATTTAACTGATAAAAAATAAATAAAAAAATAACTCGCACACTTCTTGACTTCACGTAGGTCTCATCATGGGCCGAGCTAGGGCCGGCCATACCCTAAATTTTAGGGCTTAGGGTAGGGTCGGGTAGGGTTTTGACATGGTCAACAAAATTTAGGGTCGGGTCGGGGCTCAAATAGCTTTTACCCGCTCTTAAAGCCCATTTCGCCAGGGCTAATACCCGGCCCTTCGAATAAGGCTAAATAGGGCCGAATATGACGTTATTATTTTGTTTAACGAAATAAATTCATGAGTTTTTTTTTTCTCAAATATTACCTTAAGGGATATATGTGATACAAAACCCTATTTTTAGTCATATGTAACATACATATACATTATATTTAACTTAAGACATCTAGAATTATTAATCTAAGTAGTTATATTTATATATTTCATTAACTATCTCTCTAAATCACCAAAAATCAATCATTATTTAACAAAAAAAATACAAATTAAAGAAATAAAACTTACAAGATTAGTTGTATTATATAAAAAATAAGAAACATATTAAAAACAATAGAAAATAAGTAATTATTAGGATCTAAAAGGCTGACTTTTAGGGCCAGGACCGGGCCGGGCCGGACTTAGGCCCTAAAGGACTCAATAGGGTAGGGCCGAGTTTCATTTGCTTAACCCTTACCCTACCTTAATTGAAAAGAACTAGGACTGGCCCACCTTAACGGAGGCCGGGTAGAGCGGGTTTAGGGCGGGCTAGGGCCAAAGGGCCAAATGATGAGACTTAACTTCACGTTTACATTTTTCAAACAAAATTGTTCTGAAATTTAACGAACTTTTAAATCACACCTTAAACCTATTATCGCTACTATTAACCTATCTTTAAGCTCTCGATCTTATCCACATTCATGGATTTTCTCTCTCATAAACTAGTTGATGTTTAAGTGAAAGATTACCACAGAATATGGTTCGTGGTATGGCTCATATTTCCTCCCTGAAGTTGTTTACTTCTTCATTTGTGATGAACTAGTCCTCATTTGTAGGGAGAGTGGTGATAAATGACTTAAAGCTTTAGCTAGTCATCTATTAGTTTAAATTCAAGTTACTCATTTTGGATAGCTTTTGAAAATACATTGGGTTACTGATGGGAGATTGTATTCTACTCAACGCTTATAGTGATACTAGTCAACTAGAAAATATGTTAACTTAAGTAATAACCGAACTTACAACGTACATATTTCTCTATTATCAGTATCCTTTGCGTCTAGCATTTTGCACATTCTTCTTCTCTAATAATCACATCAAACACAAATGTCTACACATTAGCATCTATTCATCTAAGCTGATGAAACTAGTCAATCAGAAAATACGTCATTCCAAGTACAAATCGAGTGTCGACCGCTTAAGATATTTATTTTTTCGTAATATAAAAATGAAATCATCAACGATACTAATTTTTGAAGATTATGCACCTACTTTGGCTACTTGTCTAAGTTGAAGACTATTTTGTCCAAACCGCTCATAACCTGGTCTTTGGGAGGAATTTACCTTGTATTCGGGTCAAAATTTACCTTGTATTCGGGTCAAAACTGTTAAAATTAAATTAAAATAAAATTATGTACCGTAAAAAATATATATAATTAAATGACGATTATATCCTTTGTATCCATAAAAAAAAAATCAGTTTTGGATAAAATCATCGAGCCACGGCTGCAAGATGATAAAAGACACAATTGAGAAGCAGGAAGCTGAGGCACAGATTATACGAGAAGCATTTCTCATTAAGCGACCAACCGAGCCATCCGAATCTGGGTTCAAACAACAAGTAATGTCTTCTTAGTTCTTATGCTTCTACACCTCTCCAGTTGTCAATAGCAACCACCCACATATAGCTATGCTACTCGAAAATATGCCACCAATGCTTGTTCAATTGGTTTGAATTTTGGTAGTTGTGTATTGTGTCAGATTCTGAACTTATCAGTAAGCTTGTGTTTGTGTGATGAAGGTGAAATCTAGTGCGAAAATGGGTGAGAAGCTACTCAAGTGGCTTTAGATCAGTTGTACAAGAATGGCTGTGTCTGTTCATCTTGCACCGAAGCTCTTCCCTCTTGTCATTTCCAGGTCAGGGAACAATAGATTGAGACCCAATAAAGAGTGTAAGTACCAGAGTCCTAATTTTTGCACTAGATTTTCATTTCTGAGAGTCATGTAGAAATTTAATGTGTGTCATTTATCCTAGATCAGAATGGAAACTAGTGTAACTTGATATGCTTCTCTGCTGTGACAGATAAAATGCACTCCATGTGTGCGCTACCTTCTCAAGGAGCTTCATCAACTCGCCGACTTGTAGTATATGGGGGTGCTTCTGTCCTTGCGGTTCTAGCCACAAACTATGGGCTAGCGACATTGCCTGTTTTGGCGGACGACAAGTCGAATGGTGAAGAGGAGATGTATGGAATTTTTGGTGCTATCCAGTCGCTGCTCGAAGCCAAAACAAAAACAAAGTCTGGAAGAGTGTTGCCGAAGGCATATCTGAAGTCTGCAAAAGAAGTTGTGAAGACGCTGCGTGAATCACTGCAGGAAGATCCCAAGGATAATGCCAAATTTAGACGGACTGCAGATGCAGCAAAGGAATCTATTCGAGAGTATTTGGGCAATTGGAGGGGACAGCCAATGGTGTCTCAAGAGGTGTGTAGCATTATCCTTGTGTAATCAAGGGGATGGAGTTGTTGAATTAGTTCACTGATTACTAACAAATCTCATCTCCTGTGTTCATTTACAGGAATCTTATGTTGAGTTAGAGAAAGCAATAAGATCACTGGCCGGCTTTTACTCAAAGGCAGGACCTTCTGCCCCATTGCCTGCAGAAGTCAAGTCTGAAATATTGAATGATTTGGATACAGCTGAAGAGTTTCTGTGGGACATCACTTGTAATGAGAAACTAACCTCAAGTTTTTGATGCTTGCATGCATTCTTCTAGTCCAAGAACAGAGTCGAACCCACTACCATCCCTCATTCATTCAGTGATATCTGTTAAGGGTATTACCACTTTTGCCCCGACTTGTAGATAATCCGAGAACTCCTTATGAGCAGTCATATATGACATGTATACCAGAAAATTTTAGGAGTAGCCAAAGAAAAATTTTCATTCAAGAGGGAGTGAAAAACCATTTGCAACATCAAACCGCGAATAACTTATTGCTGAATTTTAATGTTACATATACAATACAACTGTATTAGGGTTTAGTCCTATCAGCCATGTTAGCAATGCTCACATGTGTTTTCAATTTGACATCTCTGGAACCACTACAAGCCCGCAGATCTGGTCCAAACTTGACTTGTCCTAACATGGCGGAGCTATGACCAAAGATCATTTAGAAACGTATCAGAAATAATCCATCTGAATCTCGTTATCATGTGCTTCAAGAACGTGACAGGACACCTTTCGAGCTGCATAAATAGGCTCCACATGTTTAAATCGAGTTCCAAACACTGTAGAGTAAAAAAAGCATGAAAATAATAGGTTTTTATCAAACCTTGGAATGCTCCCAAGGCGACGTGGGTCACATTCTAGTGCTTGTCGAAGAGCCCTTGCAAATGCTTTGAAGGTTGCCTCAATAATATGGTGAGAATTCCTTCCAGAAAGCTGAGGCGAACCAAAATACAATTCTTCTGTCAAAAACTCAAAATGGAGAAGCGATTGAAAGCCTGCTAGATGAGTCGAATGACAGAAAGTGCTATAAGGTTGATAACATGTCAATTTTCATATTGCAGGAAAAAAAAAATTTGAAGTTGACAGTGACCCATGTAGAAACAGAGATGGCAATCCATTCATCAAATTACTTCATTTGACCATTCTTGTTTCTGAATGCTTTAGAATTTCAAAAGCTCTGTACAGTACCTGCCGAATATGAAGCGTCATACCAGAAGTATTCACCAAAGACTGGAAAAAATGTTCCACCAACTACAAAAGGATATTCAAACAATTCATTAGTAGTAATCAACAAAAATTCTCCAAAGCATATAGAAAAAAAAAATATATGATTGTTCAGAATATACATGCTTGGTCAGCTTTAAGCTGCTGCAACAATATCTCCTGTTAAGTTGTTTTGTCTTTAAAAAAAAAAAAAAAACTCCAGGAAATTTAGAACTATGTATAGACAACATATGATATGTGGCAGGAACTTGAAATCTAGGTTTACAGTACAGTACCTGAGTGTCATAGGTACCAACTCTCTGGGTGGGTATCTGTAGATCATAACCCAAATGTGGTCGGCCAGATAAATCCTGCAAAAAAAAAGATAAGCCGCTATAATTATAGAAAAACCTCTTACTAGATTGATAACTGAGAAATCCAATAAGTATCTTCAGGTTGACCAGGCTGCGTTGAAGAAGGCATTTCTGTACTTTGCGAAGGTGATTAATGAGAATGGAGCGCAGAAGAAGATTTACATTGAGGATGGGAAGAATTGTCTTGCTTGCGGCACCTGTTATGCAGAAGCAGCCGATGGGCCCCACGGGTCCCACACACACAGGTCCAATAATGCTGATACTCCGCCCATTTTAGCCACCCGATGGAGAAACGGGTATATGTGGTTTTACACAAAAGGCCTCGACATTAGTGGTGTGTGGTACCATTCCTTATAACCCAAGGATGACTCTTTCACGTTTCCGATGTGGAATTCCAAATGGCTCCTATCTAAGCCACACTTTTCTAATAGACACCACTGGCAGGTCTGATACTAACCGTTTCACTCTCTTTATGTTAATTTTATATGCTAATAAATATCATTGGTTGGTGGTATTAGAGTGAGTAGTTAAGCGAATGACTCTTCTAGCTGTTTAAAGTAAGTTTAATATGAGGTCACAACCACTGATTAAGTTTAGCAATAAAGTGAAATAGCTTGGTGTTCAAGTCTAGGGGTTCCCTTGTTATTGCCAGAACAAGGATATTTTACTACCAACAAGAAAAAAGTTTTTCTAACTGTTTCAGGATCTCATGTGATTTTTTGATGATCAAGCAATGTCTACTCAACTTATCAATAGTGTCTATATAATTCCTCATGAGGGATTGATCAAAATTCCGAAACCACGTAGCTTATGAACTATGAAAAAGTAAGGAATACATTACGTCAAGTGAACCTTTCAGACTAAATAACGCTAGCAGCTTAATTGTGCGACATAATTTTATGAGTCAAAATGAATCATAAGAATCCTACACGGATAGAAGTTTTCAAACTGTCACCTAGTTTCTTTTGTCTTTTGGTCAAGTAACCGTGACAAAGTATGCATTTATATAATCCGACGACAGAACATACCAGTGAGACATGAATCCAAGCTTCATCAAGAGGAGCAGAGAAGTCACCAAACCTGTTGATTCCTTTTCTATCACCAAGCGCTTGAAGCAAAGCCTGAAAGCCAAAGCAAAACTATAGCTTACTCAGAAACACACAACCAGACTCAAAAAAACAAGACTGCTATCCACAGTACCGTTCCAATAGCAAGAGCGACATCTTCATTCGTGTGATGATCATCAATGTGGATGTTACCGGTAGCCCTCACATGCACATCCAACAACCCATGCGACGCAAGTTGCTACACAAACAAATACACACACACACATAAAACAGCTAAGAATGCTCCTTCAATGACAACTCATCATACCTAGCGCTAGTGCTTCTCTAAACCAAATTCATAATACATTTTTTACCTAATTCAATTCTCAGCCCAATACTAAAGATCCCATTTTTATATCAAAAACATAATAACATCAATATCAAACTGTAAAAAAATTAACTAAGCTTAAAAAAATTACTACTTACATCCAACATATGATCAAGGAAAGGAATCCCAGTATTGGAATCAGCAATTCCAGTGCCGTCAAGGTTTATCTTGACCGATACATTGGTCTCCTTGGTCTCCCTCTTAACCTCCCCAATTCTCGCCCCTAAACAAAAATAAGACCCACCTATTAAGATTCATAAAGACTCCAAATTTGAAACCCAGGTCAAGAAATGAGATTAGGGTTAGGGTTCTTTACCAGAGGCAGTAGGGGAATCGGTGAGAGTGGAGGAGCCATTGTTGGCCGCACAGGGAGTGATGATTCTGTGAGAGTGAGAGGAGTCCATGTGTCTGAGATTCAAGTGCTGCTGCTGCTTGCGTGGGAGATGTGCTCGCCGGGAAGTGGAGAAGGTGAGGAGTCCGGATTTTAGCGGCGGAGATGAGAGTGAAGACGGTGAGCTTAGAACACCGGGTGGTGCTGATACCTCCATTTTTAGTGTCTTCTGTTGTTGTTTTGTTGTCTTCTTACTAAGGTCACTAACACATTCTTTGATTTAGAGGCTAAACCTTGTTTCACATTTTTTTTTTGTTACGAAAAAATTTACCCAAGTTGGCCAAGTACAAGTTTAGAACCTCTCTCTTACCAGATCTGAAAAAGCAGGTCATGAAAATTGAGGTTTTGCGCCGTGATTTTTATAAAAATACGGGTTTGGAAAATTTACCAAACGGGCTGAAAGCCCAAAATGTTAAAAATAAGCTAAAATTTTTCCGAAACCGCAATCCCAAACGGAGCCATGGGCTAAGTTGCGATTGAACTGGAATGAGAATGAGGCTCCAAGTTAGTAATTGAAGCAATGAATGGTCAAATTGATTGATCCAACTTATTTAAGATGTTGGAAACTACATTTGATTTTTATCTGCGTCAAACATGTATTTTCATGAAGCTAATTTTGTAACCAATGTTATTGTTAATATTGATTATTCTAGTGATTCATCTTTGTATTGAAATGATAAAATTCTTAGTAAGACGTAACCAAAAAACTTTACGGACTGCAAAAAGGCCTTAGAGAGTGGATCGGGTAGCATCCCACTCCCATTAACCACTATAAAAGAGTCAGATTCAACCATAATATGGGTAACATTCATCCCACTCCCATTAACCACTATAAAAGAGTCAGATTTAACCATAATATGGGTAACATTATGTTCTACGGAATTTTCAAACCAATACACAGTGACACAGTGCATCCACGAGTATTTCTCCTAATTGGCAAAAAAACTACAAAGGGCATCCTCTTCTAAAAGCTTTACGGGAGTTGTTTACAATATCTTTAACGAGAGTTTATTTTTTATGAAATACTATGAACTTTATTAAGTTAGAGACATAACAACTGTTGTGAGATTTTCAGTAAATTCATGAATTAAGAGTAATTCGATGTTGTGAAAGTTGATCAAATAAGAGGCAGATGTGCTGATGATAAGTTTCCGTACCACCATGTCACCAACTATGATCGGACGATGTGTTCAATGGTTGATATTTTTTATCTTCCCGTTATACATGATCTTCTTTAATTTCTCCGACTTAACGTGTGCTCCTCCAACTCAAAACTAGTCGGAGATGTTGCTTAATGTTTAGTTATAGGGAAACAATGAAAAATCTGTTCAAATTTTTAGCTAAATCTTGACGAAAATATCCCAATTTTAAAACAAAAAGATTGACACTCTTGTCTTTGCATTTGCAGAAATTTACTGTGGCTATTACAAACGAAGTTTCATTATCGCAACAAGAAAATAATATAGATCATCAAGGACATCAGACATTATCCCAAGACTCTTGACGCCCCGGACACCATTTCTTCCCCTCCTGGATATCATGACTGCAATGGCTGCAACTCTGAACCTCCGATTAACCAAACCATACAGTTCTTCCACCTCAACTCTCTGAAATCCCCGCCGACGCTGCAGTCGGAGAAGCACGCCGTAGAGGTAAGGGACTATGCCTGGATACCCTCTCTCTTCATTTCCACGATCGATGGAAACGCAAAACCTGAACAAGCTTTTTATATGACTGGATCCCATAGGGACCCTTGTGTTTGATGCAAACACGTCTAGTGGAAGTGGATGCCATGACTATAAGCATTAAACGACAACTAAATGCTTCCTGGCTAAAATTAGGAAGGCATCAGCGTTATGGAGAGGGCTTTATCTAATATTACACAACAATGCCTAAACAGGGCAATAGTTTGAGATATCTAGGTGACTAGTTCAACCATATCAAATAATAAACAAAACTTAATGAGCTTGAAAGTAATGAGAACAGTCATATACACAGAAATGCTCCTCCAATCTTATACGTAATTTGATTCTTAGTCCAATAAATCTACAAAACTAATGAGTGCTTTGGAAATGTAATGAGAAACTCACACAAATGCATGGAAGAACTATTTCAAGTGGCAGAACGCTCTTCCCATTGCCGATCCAGATCAACTTATCATGTACATACCATTACCACAGATGATCAAGCTCCAAACTGATCTGAGCTGCAGAACTAGACTAGGGAACTCACTGCTTCCTAACCAGTTGAACAATCAAAATTGTGGTCGAGATTCATCTTTAATGCTGCTCAGACAGTCAAAGCAAAGGTTCTAATAACCTAAAAACCACCAAATGATGAGCTAACAATGGAGAAATTCCAATCGTCACCTTAAGCTCTCTATACGGAGAACAGAATGAGGTAGCATCAGTACCTAGGACTTTCAAGGTGGCATTTCAATGGAGCAACTTCACTTAATTGTACATGACAGAATCCTAGATGCAACATAGGCACAGCTTGCAACTTCCAGGATAAAAACTAAATCTCAAGGTCCAGTTAAGTCGGATATAGTTCCTTAAAATCTTACTGAGAATAAGGTGAAAGGCTAGGATTTCTGTAGTAACACCACTTATTCACCCAATCCGAATCAGAGCATACACCATTTGCTCCAGGCCTCCAGTGGCCTGCAAAATTGTGAACAACGAGGCGTCCCCGAATTGGAAGAGAGCATTTTCAGACTGGAATAAAAAATAAGCAGCAATATCAAACAGAACCAGATTCATCCCTCCCAGAATCAGTGACAGAGCCATCACTAGATGCTTTAGGGATGCTCTCTTCACAATCCATTGTATCAGAAGCAATTTCTGGAGCGATAAATGATTGTTTCTCAGTCTCGCAGAAACTGGAATTTGGATTTCCATTAACTTCCTCCCTCTTCCCCGCAAACGTTTCTCCTGAAGGAATGGGCTCAAGAGAGGCCCTGTCAACATTCTCTTCATGGGAATTATCTGAAGCACTCTCTTTCAAGCACTTCGAAGAATTATCCAGAAATGTTTTTATTCCCACCATTTTATCATCGCTAGTATCCGGTGAAGACTGACATTTCGCATCCAAGGTGCACTCAACTAACTTGGAACCTTGATAAGAGTCGGATGGAGTCCCCTCGGTTGAAGGCTGAACGTTGAGCTCATGAAAAGCATTCATTGAACCACCACTCAACATGGAAATATTGTTTAGCGAACCATCAGAACTCTCAGATGTAGACTGGATATTATCTACAATGGGAGAATCTGCCACAGGTTGATTTTCTGTCTCTAGAGCTTCATGTCTTGTACCAGGGGAAGAAGTGTGTTTCACTTCAGCAGTGTGTTCAGTTATCTTGGCACCTAAACTACAGTCAAAAGATGGATTCCCCTTGGTTGAATCCGAAACCTTAAGTTCAAGAAAAGCAGCATCTGATGAGCTACTAGTCAACATGGAAGTATTATTTAATGAAGTACCAGGACACTGAGAGGTGGACTGAATATTATCTTCAACAGGAGAATCTAGTATTGTTTCATTTCCAATCTCTAGAGCTTCATCGACTGTATTAGAGGGCGGCTGGCATTTTGCTTCAGCATCTAACTTGGCAACTAAATCGGAGTCAGAAAATGGAGTCCCCTTGGCTGGAACCTGAGAAGTATTATTTAATGAGGCACCAGGACACTGCAAGGTAAACAAGACGTTATCTTCCACTGGTGCTGTCTCTACAGCTTCAGAGCTTCTGTCAGGGGAATTTGCTTCACAACCATATTTAGCTAACTTAGCACCTGAATCAGAGTCAGCGGACAGAGTCCCCTTGATCAAAATCTGATTGTTATGTTCATGAGAAGCATTTAACGAACCACCATTCCACACGGAAGTATCATTTGAAGAAACAGGACACTTGGAATCACGCTGCATATTATCTTCAACTGGAGACTCCAGCAGTGGTTTAGTTCCTATCTCAAGAACTTCATTGCTTGTATTAGGAGCACATTTCCAGTCAGAAGTAGGTCCAGCTAATTGGTCCCCGGTAGGAGACTCAGAAGACATACTCCTTCCAGTTGACTCTAAATTTTTGAGTTCATCAGAAGCATCTAAAGAGCCACTCATCACAGGAGTATCATTTAAGGAGACACCTAGACACCGAGAACCAGAATCCACATCAGTAGCTTCATCTACAGTTTCACCGATATGAAGCAAACCAACTCCATCACTCCTGTGAGGATCAAGGCTAGCTGGAGAACCAGTATCAGATTTGCCACCGCCTCCACGCTTTATACAGTCCTTGCCTATGCCTTCCATTTTATTTAAACCTATTGCAAGATGAAAATTGAAGGTACAAAAAGTAAAGTCAGACAGGCAATTTTTCATGACAAATTCAAGCAATAATACACCTTTGAATAGAACCTGTGCTACCTGTCATGCTCGTCTCATTTTCTTTGTCCACCAGCAGCTTCTGTAGCATGTCTATACCAGGGAAGACTAACATATTCATTGACCTCACTTCTTGCTTGAATGATTCCTCAAGAAGAACAAAGCCAAAAACACCTGTCCATGTATGCAAGAGTTCCGCAATTGCAGGGATAACCAACTTCTCAACATTCAGGGAGCAGAGAGCCTTCAAAATAGAAAGGAGAACAATCATTGGCATGCAAGTATAGCAAAAGCCCACTCAAGGGAAAACAATTTTATCATTTAAACTTCTTTTTCATGCATATAAAATAATCAGCAATGGAAAATTCTCATAGCTTTACCGATTCAATGGCGTTGAAAAGCCTCCGACACATCCCTTGTCGCCTGTATATGTGGCGAGTACCGATGAATGGCATCTCTGCTAACTTTGTACCATGAAACCTAACCAGAAAGTAGAATACATAATTGTGAGAATTTGTTTGGTGATCTTGAAACAATTCAGAAGGAACAATTGCCTCATGCAAAAACATAGTTTGGTAAAGAATGTGATGGTCTCACTTATTGTCAGTTTGACATGCGAACTCATAAATCCACAGTACTTTTAGGGCAATAATCAACAACAAACTTATCATATAGCATTTTACCAAAGTTAAAAAAGAATATATGCTGCTTTAAAAGTGAATATGAAGTTGTGGAATTTTTTGTTTTAATGGAGCTTCAACAACTAATGAAATGATACCCATCAAATATGACTCACTCCAACCATTACATTCAAACATGAAAGCATAGCCATCTAAATGAGCATATATACCTGAGAGAAGCTGCAGAAACTATTTCATCACCTTTCTCCAAAATTGCAGCGTAGAAGCCACTGTAGTTCAGCCGATTGAAGTTTGATCTAAGTAAAAGGGAAATGAAATAACTCATTAGTTGAAACAACATAAACTTAATAGCAATTTCCAAAAAAAAAAAAAAAAAAAATTCAACAGTCAAAAAGAAAATTAAAAATCATGTGATATGGTACATCTAGGAAAGCCAGCTGATTATTATAGCAAACATAACATGCCAGAAGCATACACTGATCTTGTCTCTCATAGCCAAAAGAACCAGAAAGATACTTATCTAGAATGATATATTTAAACCTCTTAAGGTGGCGTACCAAAGTGCAGATGAGATAATAAGGTCATATCAATAATATTAAGAACTATAGAGGCACACTTTCTAAGTCGTCAACAAAATCAACAATGATACTGGAGATCAGCACTTACCCACAATTATATAGAACATTATGAATTAAATTGATCCCACTCCTTCTGTCAACAATAGGCAAAAAGCATTCGTCCATAACAGTCAACGCAACAGCAAGCTTTGAATTGCATTCAACCCTCAAAGGAAATCCTTTATCTACATCTGTTCTCTTAACAAGAGACCATGTATATCCTGCTTCTAGTTCATGTTTGACCCCAAGACATCTCTGCAAACTCTCAAAGAGCTATACAAAGGAGAAAAATAAATTTATTTCAGTACTCTGCTCTGAAGAGCTGATGTTACAAATTAAAGAAAGTCACAGGGGACGAGAAATACCATTACCACAGCAGGACATAGGAACATGAAATATCATAAACTTTGATTTACATTATCTGAACATGCAGGTCATAGGAACATGAAATATCATAAACTTTGTTTACTAATTGTTTGTAATTTTATTTTCTATATTGCCTTCATTGGATCACTGGATGTGGCAATTGTCACCATATTTAAACTAACCCCCCCCCCCCCCCCCCCCCATGGGAAGGATTATGGGTGAAAATTCTTACTAAATATCAAAATTAAATTGAAACATTTACTTTTGTCTATATTACACAGCAGAAATACGGTAGTTCAGAATTTTGAGATTTTTAATTAACAACCAATTTGAACTTTTTTCAAAGTAACAGTTGAAAACGCGGATTTGTTTTTTCAATTTTTTTGTCTTATATGCATAGCCGATGAAGAATGAAAGACTAAGTATAGTGGATAATAATATCAAATCCAACGAAAACTCGTTATTTACGGTTAAACCCTAATGCACACACCCAAATCAAGGTAACAAAATGCTGAAAACTCAAAAATGATACCTCTCTACACTTCTGCCCACAAAAGGAAGAGCCTAAACTGTTGGAATCGACAGGACCAGCATCCATCTCCTGACTGCATGATACGTGACCTACAAAAGCAGAAAATTATCTTTCAAGCTGTGCATCTGAGTTGAAATGGTAAGAAAGCATATATGCAGGTTCCAAAAACTTCTTAAGCACGGAAGCAGATGAGTACATTTCTTTCCACAGAGACTACAAGCCAGTAGTGCAGAAACAGTATTCTCATCCTCTTCAGCAACATTCTCACTAGCTATTCCACAAACTTTGCAAACACAATTTGGGCAGTGCCAATCACCTGGAGGAAGCATCTGCAATGACAAATATATATAAGCACCTAACCATATGAGTAAAAATCAGAACTCAGCTACAGATAGCGCCAGAAAATAAGCAGGATAACTCAACAAACAATAATACTTGATATGTACCAACTTTTTTAAGTCCACATATGTGCGTGAACTGAACGTTTAGCAAGAATTTTTTTTTCCCAAAATGTATATAAACTATAATAATGAATGTAAAAGATTCTATAATGCACATAAAGCTCAATCAGATCTGTAAAGTAATCTAAGCATAGCTGCATATCTCACTTTAAAGTATTTAAGGTTTAAAAACTCTTCATAAAACAAAACCATTAGGAGCTATCTCAGATCATTCAACTTCTCTCTCCCATCACCCTCTTTCGCATGATAGAACAAACTTATAAAGACATGATTGGTTTGCATCACACACCACAGTCACCAACTCACCATTGAGACTCACAATTGATACATCAAATTTACAGCAAGTTCCCCAAAGTTCAAAGTGCCAAGACTTGCATACACTCAACGGATTTCCCAGACCCAAAGACACAAACCCCATTCCAGTTCAAAATTACCACTATTGCATCTCTGGACTTAATAATAGCCTAGGTGGCAGAAAAACAACAAAATATCTCCAAACAGGAACAAATGACAAAACCATTCACAGAACTATATGCTGTGCCATGAGAAAATAAAAGTAACATACCTGTATGTTCAAGCAGCTCTGATGAAATGTTGAAGGACAGCCATCACAACAGATCAAATCCCCACCATCTCCACAGAGGCCACAGGTATCATCATCGGGATCATCACCGTCTACTTGTACAGAGTGGAAACCAATGCGGTCAATATCCTCTTGTCTATTCCATGCATCTATTTGACATTGCAGAAGGGAAACCCCAGAGTCCAAGCATATATTTTGAAATGGCTGGCGCAATTTGCTCCCTGCATGAATCTCAAATTTTGAGACTGTGAGGATCTTACTACAGCAACCACAGTGAATGCCATCTCTTGTAATCCAGCCCTCCAGCATTACTTTAGTTCTTCTCCGATTCATATACTGCACCTTTTGGCTCAATTGCACAGTTCCTGTATCAATCAGCCAGGAAAGCAATGTTCGTTTTCCAGTATATGGAACAAAGCCATCATTTTCCGAGTTAAGCGCCTTGTTAGAACCACGAACCAACAAAGTACATCTACCAAGCTTTCTACTTTTCCTTCCATGAGGCATATGAGAACTAGATCCAGATGATGGTTTTTCAACAGTGCCAGGTAAATGTTGAGAGGAACTCTGAGCATTTGAATCGAAACCATTTTCATACATTCTACCCTTGAATGACTTACCACCTTGCTTCAGGTAGGAGCTTAGTTTTTCCTCATAACTAACACTGTCCATGCTCTCTGGATCATGCTTGGACGTTCTAGATTTTTTCATACGGACTCCTTTTGCATTATCACTGTCACTGTCAGCTCTTTGCTGCTTCCTTTTCATTTCTTTCTCCATCTTCTTTCGAGTTTTCCTGGTTAACTGACTGAGTATGTCATCTGTTATAGGTGCAAGTGAAGAACCATCCCCAATACGTCTAGCCTCATTTTCTTCATTTGTTTGCTTTTGAAGAGCGTCATAAGCCTTAATGATGGACCAGTAAGCTGTACCTGATGGGTTAATGTACACAGCATCCAGGTAGTCTCTGTTCCTTCTAGGCCTATAATCAATGGTCCAGCCTGCATTCAGAAGCATCTCCCTAATACGTTCACGCAGTTTCTGCTTCTCTGTGCCACTACCACGTTTAAGTTTGACTTCTTTATTTTTGGCTGGAGGGTTCTTTTCAGATGAAGGACCATCTTCAACTTTGAAACCTGCCCTCTTCATAGGTTTAGAGGCTTCAGCACTCTTTGCTCCTAGCTTCAAAGAGGTATCACTGTCTTCTGAATCCCAGTCAGAGCTCTTGCTGCTCTTAATGGGCAATGATTTTCGCAAATTCATATGGCTTTTCTCTGTCCTAGCAGCCAAAATTGGTTTCTCAAGAGGCTTTGGTTCAGCAAAAAATGAAGGGATGATTGCATTCTTCTTGGGGATATCTTCACTTCTCGGAGCTTTTCTATGCTCTTCAACTTTTGGAAAAATATAGGTCCCTTGTGGCCCAGGCACATTGTTCTTCTTCTTCTTCACCATCACCTTCAAAACACCATTCTTACCCTGAACCCTAATAGGTTCATCCGAAACACCCACAAACTTGTCTCTCGCTAACGGCAGCAGACCTCCATCACCATACATACCCCTTTCTCCCCGGCCCAAACTCCCTGTCCTCTCATGATACAAGCTCTTCCTCTTGTCAACAAGATGCCTACTTGAACCCGTCTCAAACTCCCTCTTGATCCCACTCCGTGGCACCTGCATGGCAGATCCCCCATACCTCCTCTCCCCAAACTCAACTCCAATAACCCCATCCCCGAACCGGCTCCTCCTCACTGTCTGCCCCTCAACCCCATCATACTCATTAAACTCAAACACCTCCAAATTAGTCCTTCCCCCCATCAAACCCTCCTCATTCCGCCGCACACTCTCCGCCCTATCCCTCTTCCCACTCCCTTCCGCAATGCCCTTCTCCAATGCATTACAAACCCGAACCGTCTCGGGTCCCACCTTCCTCCTCGACGGCATCAACAGCTCATCACTCGACCCCGAATCACTCATCACCAGCCTCGACCTCTTCTTCTCCTTCTTCGATTCCAAAACCTTCCTCGAACCCGAACCACCTCCACCACCGCCACCGCCGCCGCCACCACTGATCGCATCCGGCTTCTTCCTCACAATCAAACACCCCGAGGAATTCCGATTCTTCACCAACACCCCAGACGGACCTACAGATCTCACTCCTTCGTCCATCTAACCCCTTCAATTCATCACCAAATCCGACGCCTTATAAACCCTAACCCTCCCGAAACCTACCAGATCTGACGCTACGCAAATCCTAAATGCTCGTGAATCAAAAACGACGCCGTACGGCGAAAGCTAAGGCTTCACGGAAATCTTACCTCGCTGGAAACAGCCTCCGCGATTCCGATCGCCGCCGACGCAATTCCCCGAATCGCCGAGAGAGAGAGAAGAGAGAGAGAGATGGGTTAGGTCTGGATTTCTGCGTGTGTATATTAGTATTTATGAAATTGGGCACTTTGTAAATACCAGAAACAGAGAACCCATTCCAGGCTCTCTATCTTCTCTCTTTCAGTATTTATATTTCTTTTTCCCTTTTTTTCTTTTCTGGGTTTTTCGGTTTTATTTTCCAGATTTTTCCCTCCAAATCTGATTGCGCGAGGGGTGCTTTGACGGCATTGATGGGTGACACGTCGGATGGAAGCGGGTCCGGATGGTCATGTGGCGGAATCTGGAGGAGGTTGTAAGGCTTGGATGATTTTTTTTTAACGGAGTGGTACGGTGTCAGATGTTGTGGGTACTTAACTTTGGTGTTTTGGATTCTCCAGTGTGTTAAGGATTAACGTTTTGGTCAGACTACCGATGTAATCGAGAAATTTTTAGATGTTACAAGAGGGATATATGGTCGTAGTTTTATATTTTAATTAAATATTGATACGTGAATTTATTAAAATTAAAATATAAACTAATGCGTCTTATCTTTTGTGAAATGACTTTCATGAGTTTTTGTTGAGTTTAGACTAGGGTTCAGGGTTTAGGGTTTAGGGTTTAAGGTTTAGGATTTAGGGTTTAGGGGTTAGGGTTTTAGGTCTAAAGTTTAGAGTTTAGGGTTTAGGGTTTAAAAAGCAACAATAAACCAAAATTTTTCTTTGACAAAATAACTGATATAATTTTTTCTTAATAAAATCTATGTGTCAATATTTGATTGGAATGTAGGACCCTGTCATACTGTCATGTGGTTTTCCCGTACCGCTGAAAAATTTCTCTATGTAATCGCCGCGCGCGAGTGTCCAAGTGCGCGTGGGGGAGGTTTTGTTACAATGATGGTGAGCTACGCTAAGAGCTTGTTCACCTATTGGGTCACTTTACTGAAGTGACATAGTTTATTGGATGAGTTATTTTGGATCACTTGAAAAATGCAGCAGTTTCTATCCGTTTGAACTTAAAAATTAGACTTTTCTGCCACGTAGCTGTTTATTAATTTTAAAATAATCAATTTTAAATGTGAATAATGATTTCAGTTTGTAAATAAATAGCATTAAATAAACAATATGACACAATATAATATTGAAATTAATTTTTTTATTTCACATTTAATTAATAGACCAAGCCTAAAAGAATACAATTATTTGAAATTTCCTAGTTAAAAACACACAAACATCATTAAAAACATATAAACTAGATATTCAAGTTAACTTAAATTGCCATAAATGCTTTATGAGATCTTGTTGAAGGTTTGACTACTCGTACGGACATCTAATTGCGTTGTATCGCTCTATGAGACCCTCAAAAATTGTGAGCATCTCTACCAACTTCTTCGAAGTCTTGGCCGGTTGGTCCATATCCCAAACTTCGGCTATCCTAGGTCTCATGTTTTTTTCCTCTTCATCATCAAACTCTAAATCCTCATCGCTATCTTCAAGGCGTTTGTCATCAATTATCATGTTGTGTAAAATAATACAAGCCAACATGATGTATCAAATATCCTCTTTATCCTACCTGCAAGCAGCTCCTCTAACAATACCAAAATGTGACTGCAAAATACCAAAACACATCTCCATAACTTTCATGTACCCCTCTTGAGCCTTCAAAGGATGCCACAAAGCTGCACACAAAAACCACCACTAGAATTCCCAAGCCATGTCCGAGGTTGTTAGAATGATCCTTAACTTTAAGTCCCATTATTATGGCAACTCTCATTTGAGAAAGGAGCATTTGAATCCCAGCTTCGATCAAGAGCAGTCGAGTATTTGAAATAGTCAAGTGTTTGGATATCTGATGCAAGAGAAGTCTTTAGAGACAATAAGATAGTGCATATGAGATAAATGACTGCTCATCTACGAGATAGTTTTTACGGGACAGAAAGAGACACTCCACCACTGACCGTTAGATCAAAATGAGCAAATCTGAGGGCTGAAAAGAACTTCACCCCAATCTGTGACTTCACACCAAATAACTACCCATCTTTAATCCTTTTCTCCTCTCTCTTTTTCTTCTCTCTCTAGTTGAGATACATAGGTGAGGAGCACATCAAGTCAGCAACAACACCGCCACCATAGCACCGATGTTGTAGATACGGTCCTTGGCGATGGTGACGCGACTGTCAAGGAGGATCGGCGGGGAGGCGGGTTTGGCGTCGTGCAGACGCTGGCGTTGAAGGCTAGGTTGACATGGGAGACTTCGATGGCAACGACGCAGATGGCGAGGCCGTGTTTGGCGGAGAAGGCGAGAGATGCGGAGTGGTCGAAGGTTGGGGGGAGAGGCGGTGAAGTTGGGTCGGTTTGGGTTGGAAAGAGAAAGGGGAGTAAGGGTCGAAGAAGAGGAAGGAGAGGTCGGCCTAGCAGAGGAGGTAGGAGGCAGGAGGCGTGGGAGTGGTTGCCGGTAGAGATGTCAAACTTGGCGATCAAGGGCATGTCGAGCCCTAGGAGAAGCGGAGGGTGGGTTGGTGGCGTCGATGCACCAGCTCCGATGTGAAAATATGGGTGCTAAATATTTCATATTCAAAGTTTTTGGGTTGAATGAAATCCTAAAACCATTCTTTTCAAATTTAAGAATATCCAAAGATTATTGCTTTTCTATTTTAACTAATGCAAATTGTTGTCTTATTCTTTGGGGTTTCATCAATTTGAACGATAACGATCCAAATATTCTCAACTCTCATGTTTGATTGAAAGAGGTCGTTGCTCTTCGTCAAAGTTGTGGCGGTGGGTGGTGTTGTTGATGTGCACCTCACCTGGGTTTCTCAACATGAGAGAGAGAGAGGAGAAAAAGATTGACGATGGGTAGTTATTTGGTTTGAAGTCATAGATTGGGGTGAAGCTTCTTTCAGCCCTCAAATCAGCTTCATTTTGATCTAACAGTCAGTACTGGAGTGTCCTTTTCTATCCCGTAAAAACTATCTCATAGGTGAGCAGGCCTGAGATGAGATAACAAGGTCATATCAATAATATTAAGAACCATCTCCATAGAGGTCACATGTATCATCATCAGGATCATCATCACTGCCTATATAGTTATTAATATTATTGATATGACCTTATTATCTCATCTGCATTCAATGACTCACTTGACAAGTTGGGCATTCAAGATTTTTATGCGCCAACTTGAGGAGGAGTGTTAACGTGAGTCCTAATCCAAGTATATTGGGAAGATGTATATTCGGTAATCAACTAGGATTATGTAAATCTTTTAGTGTAATTAGTTTTCTTTCTAAGGTTAAAACTGTGCTTGTATATATACCCGACTTGAGATATGTTCAATATATTAAAAATTTCTCAACTTTTTGTGTTATGTTTGACTTAAACAACACATCACAATAGAATAATATCATCATCAACAACACAATAAACACATCATAAAAATATATCATTTTCACACACACACACACACACACACATATATATATATGAATACACATAGATATTCCCACAAGAATAATCTATCAAGAACCAACAATCTTATGATCACATGAACATTAAAAATAATCATATAAATAGAAAAACTTGTTTTATCTTACTTATGAACCGTTGACGATCAAGCTCATATATTTTAAAACAAACAAAACATAATCTCTTAAATCATCAACATCAACTAAATGACCATAATTAATCTGGTCCCACTGTGAACCTTGATGAGATTTATTCACTTAAATACTCTCGCTACATCTTTAACAAAAACACAAGAGCCAAACCCAAATCACACTGCACAAGTCACCTAAAATTACATAATTAATAACTTAGTAACCATTGTACTACAGGATATCAAAACACCCTTAAACTAAACTTTAGCCCAAAAGAGGACAACCTTCCAAGGTCGTCAAACTTAACGACCAAATAAAGCTTCCTCTAATCCTCAAATCCAAAACTCAAAAACTCTGACAAGTCTATGATTAAACATAGGAGCTAGCATGCAATCTTTACTCAAAACCTATAATTTCCATATCTCAACATACTCACAACAACAAGAGCTGACTAACCAAATAAATTTAAAGCTAGAAACACTGTCGGATGCGCTGCCGAATTTGGGCAAATTCAAAACATCAAACTTGAAGATCACAGCATACAAAACACTTTTTGTACCTGATATTAAGCTCGATTAAGCCTTGAACTGCCCCAAACAACCACCACAAGCTCCGCCCCCAAATCTGCAAATTTTCATCCCAAACTTCAATCTTTAGTTCACCAAAGAGGCATTAACATCTCTAGAGGAAGGAGGAGAAAAAGACTCATCAAACTCTGACCTAAATCGCCGTCGAAATCAATGACTTTCTAGTGAAACAACAGTAGCTCCGCCGCTTCGTGGCGGTATCTAGGCGGCGTGACGACGAGCGGCACTGCCCCAGGAATGGAGAGAAGACCCGTGCAAACCGAACGAGACTGGCGACGTCCAATTTGGTGGCTGGATGACCGAGCTTCGTGCCAGACACTACTGGATTATGGCTATTAGCCGACGGAACCGTTCCGTCGGTTAAGACATATATTTCGTCTGCAAAGATCTTAGTCGACGGAATTTCCGTCGGCTAAGATCCGTCGGCTAAGCTTCGTCTGCTAAGACAATAGCCGACGGAATTGATGATTCCGTCGGCTAAGTGGGACTTAGTCGACGGAATAGTTCCGTCTGCCAAGATTTTAGTCGACGGAACTTAATCGACGGAAATTACTTTTCCGTCGACTAAGTTTTTCTTAGCCGACGGAATATTTCGTCTCCTAAGATCTTAGTCGACGGAAGTAAAAATTTAAATTTTTTTTTTTAGAATAATTGGCGCGGTTTTTTTTTCTCGTTTTTTTAGGTCTTTTTTTTTTTTTCCTTCTCTTCCTCTTCTCCGGCGACCACGACGGTTATGTTTGCGTGTTCCCGAACAACTCCACTCCACCTCCGACGCTAAACTCGCCGGGAGGAGGAGGAGGTGCCGCCGAGAAGAGGAGGAGGAGGTGTCGCGCGCCGAGAAGAGGAGGAGGAGGAGGAGTTGCCGCCGAGAAGAGGAGGAGAAGGAGGCGGCGCTGCTTGGAGGAGGAGGAGGTGCCGCGGCGAAGGAGGAGGAGGAGGCGCCGAGAAGAGGAGGAGTAGGAGTTGCCGCCGAGAAGAGGAGGAGGAGGAGGCGGCACTGCTTGGAGGAGGAGGAGGTGCCGCGGCGAAGGAGGAGGAGGAGGCGCCGCTGTGGTGGGGGAGCAACCAGACGAGGGAGAGAGAGAGCAGCAGACGAGCTAGGGAGAGAGAGATGAAGAGGATGAGGGAGAGAGAGCTGAAAGTTATAGAATGGAACCGAAAAAAATTTCAAAATTTTTGGCGGGATAACTGCCGCTTAAAATTTTTGAACTTAGTCGACGGAATATATTTTTCCGTCGCCTAAGTTCAAAATATTTAAGCGGCAGTTATCCCGCCAAAAAATTTTTTTTATATTTTTTTTTTAAATTTGGTTATTTTTTTTATTTTTTATTTTTTAAATTTTTTTTTTAAATTCCGTCGGCTAGGTAAAAATTTCCGTCGGCTAAGATTTTCTTAGCCGACGGAATATTTTTTCGTCGCCTAGGTTATCATAAATAATCATTTATATTTATATATAAATATTCCGTCGGCTAGGTAAAAATTTCCGTCGCCTAAGATTTTCTTAGCCGACGGAATATTTTTCCGTCTCCTAGGTAAAAACTTAGGCTACGGAAGGTTTTCCGTCGGCTAAGTAGATCTTAGGCGACCAAAATATTATTTTTCCGTCGGCTAAGTGATTTTTTCCACTAGTGAGAGATAATGAAGGCGAGCAGGAGCTCGGGAGAAAGGAGAGAGAAGATAGAGACTTTCTGATTTTTAGGGTTTCCAAAAATAAAACCCCCAACTTTTCTATTTATACACTTTCTAAATTGGAAACTAACTTCCTCTGACCGTAACTTTTTCATACGACATCTGTTTCACGTGTGTCGCGTGTCTACAAACTTGTATCGCCAAACTCTACAACTTTCATGAAGAAAGACTTCAAAAATAACTTACAGATAAGAAAGTCAACTTTTGACCACTAAAAACAATGCACCTTAAAATAATTGACTTCTGAAACTTTAACTTCTTAGAGACGAGATAAAATTTTCACAAAATAATCCTTCATTAATTTCGGAAATATTACAATGAAAATTGACATGAAAATCTAGGATACAACACATTATGCCTTGCGCAGAACGTTGTAAAGTCATTGAAGATGAGATAGGTTGAGGGAAAATGAAACACATTATGACATGCATCTCTCAATGTAATTTCCACTTCATAACTTAATTAGTCGAATATTTGTATAGAATTAACAAGATTTAGCATCTCCAGTTGTATGAGATTACACGACTCTTACTTGATATCATCAATTCATCATGCATGTATCACCCTCTCACTTTGCTAATATATATATGTGTGTATTTGTGAGACGGTAAATAACTTCCAATAATGCATGTTAAACCTATATGTTACATGTCTTGAACAAGTAATATCCGTCATGATGATTTCATTTGTGCAAAGAAAAAGAAAAAGAAAAAAAATGGCAGCTAGTTTTTTGAGAAGTTGGCAGGCATTAAACATCTATAGCATCTACTGTTAGAGAGGTTACCCTTATATATATATATATATATATATATATATATATACTCTTTGCAGTGAAACTTGTGAACTTGACTCAGGTCCATCTCGTTGAGCCCAAATATCAGCGTACTGCAAACCATCAAAATGGCTTGATGTTCTCGGTGGACCTGCTTCTGTAGGACATTGCTCTGATCCTTCAACATGATATAATCTCTTCAAACCGGCCATGGATAGCAGCAGATCTATGCTTAGATATCAAGCTCAGCAACCATTTCTGTAGCAACACTCAATGCCGTGTCATTCTCAACATCAAAAGGAAAGTAGAATGCGATCTGTGTAGGTAGACTGTGGACAAAGATAACTTTTTGTTTATTTCCCCAACTACAGAAAATAGACTAATCACAAAGGCTTTTCAAGGAGGCTGACTTATTGCCTCCTGAACCGATATGCTTGCCTTCGATTGTTTTTCGGATTAGTTCTGAAATAGTACTTTGCTCTTCGCAATGGAATTCTGTATTATTTAATACGTCATCTGCACTACAATTTGTTCATATTTTTTCCGAGGTTTGAATTGTGTATATGTATCACAAACAATACCGATGAAAGCCCTAAGAGGGGTCACTTGGTATTTTATGGCTTTATGCAGGTGAAAACCACAAGAGGGTTGTGATCAACCTCCCATTGCTCAATCACCCACTCTTAAAGGCACTCCTGGCCTGGATCAAGCTCGAGAAGAGTATGATTCTAATGCTCATTCGAAACTCTACATACCCTCTTCCTCAAAGTTTATGCAACATCAAGATATTAAGATTATGATACCAAGTTCTCCACACAGTGATTGTCTGAATCCGATTTTGTCTAATCTGAGGGATCAATTTCACTCAACCAAGTCAATGTTGATCTGAGTGAACTTGGAAGATCCACCGATCAAAGGAAACCACCAGACTCCAATACACAATCGACTGTGAAACCTTCTGCAGACATTCCGGACAAGAATGCTGCCACATTTGAGGCAGCAACTACAGAAGAGGAACTGGATATTCTTCCATACTCATTTAGTGAGATCAAGATAAATGATCCATCTGGTCTCAGTTCTGTACACGACGAAGCTTCTATACCTCCACTTCAACTTCCAAGAAAAGGTATGGATTCATCAATCCGAGGGCAAGATTTGATATCAACCTTTGTAGCTAAAGTACCAGCAACAATTACTTAATATCAATTGAATTTGATACCGGGTTTTTATGCACCTATATTTTTAACTTTCGCTACAACACAACCATCATCATCTAAATATGTGGTTTTGATCAAATACAGTGTCCGCAATCACAAGTCATGACACAATTGACTTAACAAAAAAGATATCAAATTGGACAATTCTGACAGAAAATTTTAATATAATGAATATGATCAATCCAATAAAACTTATCAATATCAATTACGGCAAGATATTTTATATTTCTAAACTTTTATTTTTGTTAGAGTTGATTACTCTTCTCTTCCTAAAATGCTTCAATCTTCAAAGTTAGCACTTCAACCCCAATAAAAGAGGGAGCACCAATCTTCAAAGCTAGAACTTTAATCCCAGTAAAAGAGGGAAGACCATAATTTTAATTGTAATTTCATGCTAGGATACATTAGAGTCTGTTGATGAAAAATATATTGTGTATTGATCTCGACAGAATGTCTACAATATATACAGAAGGAGTAGTTAATTGCTCCTTGATTCTAGCTAACTACAAGGAGGAAAGAGATATACATGATCTGTTAAAATAACGCAAAGATAGCTAGCTACAACTAATTAAGATAAGATCCCTTAGATGTCTCAATACTCCCCCTCAAGTTATAGTGTATGTTGATTACACTTAACTTGCTTAACAAATCAGCAAACTATTTAGGATGCAATGGTTTAGTGAACATGTCTACAGGTTGCTCTAATGTCCGAATGTGTGCAGTTTTAACAAGCCCTCTCTGTATCCTCTCACGAACAACATGACAATCAATCGCAATATGTTTTGTTCGTTCATGGAAAACTGGATTTGAAGCTATATATAGGGCAGCCTGATTATCACAGAAAAGAAGTGATGGTTGTGTACCTTGCACATTTAAATCTTTCAAGATGTTCTGCAGCCATGTGACCTCACAGCAAGTAGAGGCCATTAATCTATATTCAGCTTCTGCACTGGACCTTGAAATTGTTCCTTGCTTTTTTTTTGTTTTCCAAGATATAGGTGAATTACCAAGGAAAATGCAATAACCAGTTACTGACCTTCTCGTATCTTTGCACCTTGCCCAATCTGCGTCACAATAGGCTCTCAATTGTAATCTACCAGTAGAAGGCAATAGTAAGCCTTGTCCTGGTGCTTGCTTTAGGTACCATAACACCTTATGTGCAGCCTCAAGATGTGGTTCTTTTGGCTTCTCCATGAATATTGACTAAGAATATGGACAACATATACAATGTCTGGTCTGATTATGGTGAGATATATCAATCTTCCTACCAATCATCTGTACTGTGATGGGTCAGGTATCAGCTTCCCTTCTCCTTGTGTTAAGGCGGTATTGTACTCCACAAGAAAGGTGGTAGGTTTTGCACCAAGAAATCCAGAATCTTCAAGTATCTCCAATGCATACTTTCGTTGGCTTAAAACAATTCCTTGCTTAGAGCGGGCAACTTCTATGCCAAGGAAGTATTTTAACACTCTCATGTCCCTTAGCTTGAACCTGTCAGATAAATATTTCTTCACCATAGTGATGTCATCAAGATGACTACTAGCTAGGATTATGTCATCAACATATACCAATAATACTGTGAAATGGCCTTTGTAATTTCTGACAAGTAAAGAGTAATCTGACCAGGATTGTTGGAAGCCAGTCTTCTTGAGAGCATCTGATAGTTTGATAAACCATTGTCTAGAAGCTTGTTTAAGTCCATACAATGACTTGTGTAGCTTGCAGATTCTTATTGACCCCTTTCCTCCAAATCCAGGAGGAAGTTGCATATAAACATCTTCATATAAATCACCATGTAAGAAGGCATTGCTAATATCAAGTTGGTGAAGATGCCAACCTTGCAAGGATTATAAACTGAGGAGGATTCGAACAGTGGTGAGTTTGGCAACAGGGGCAAATGTCTCACGATAATCAATTCCTTCAACTTGACTGTAGCCTTTAGCAACAAGGCGAGCTTTGTATCGTTCAACACTTCCATCAGGATTGTACTTGATCTTGTACACCCACTTGCATCCAATGAGGCGTTTGTTGGCCGGTAAAGGTACAAGGCTCCATGTATGATTAGCTTGCAGTGCACTGATTTCAGATTTTATAGCTTCTTGCCATTTAGGATCAAGTACAGCCTGTGAATAAGATGTAGTCTCTCTTTGCATGGTTAAAGCAGTAGTAAAAGCTCTACGTGTAGGAGAAAATCTATCATAAGACAACACATGCGATAAAGAGTGAGCCGTACCTGAGACCTCATTCGGTGATGATGATGGAACAGTACGTGAGGGGAGAGCCGCCTCGATGTGGAAGTCGTGCAATAAACGTTCGTGTGGGTCTGGTAGAACGTCGAGGATGTGAAGGAGGACTAATGATTGGATTGGGCTCAGGAAGAGCATTGAGAGGTGGGGATGATACGGGTGGTGAGAGAGGGATATTTTCAGAAAGTGGCACGATATTTGTGGATGGATGATTTGATTGACAAAGTGAAAGATTTGGATTTGGTTCACTATTGGAATTGGTAAGACTAGAGGAAGTCCTAGTAGAGGTAGGTGATGAGGTGTCAAGAGTATTTGATGGTGAGGTGTCAAGAGTAGTTGATGGAGGTGAAGTGACTTGCACGGGAAGAGACTTTGCTGATTTTGTGGCATGATTGTCATGCATTGAATATCCAAGATCAACAGGAAATTTGAGAGTGGATCCGTTAGATGATTGAAGATGATTTGGGTGATTTGAATTGAGGGAATGATAAGGAAAACCAGTTTCAAAAAATGTGATATCCTGAGAAATAAATGTTTTATGCCCTTGCAAGTCATAAACCCGATAGCCCTTTTTACCATTTGGATATCCCAAGAAAATGCACTCAGTTGACCAGGGATCGAATTTGGTAGGCTTAGATGGATGTGTGGAAGCAAAGCATCTACAACCAAAGACTCGAAGGTGATCAAAACTGGTTCTTTGGAGAAAATTCAAAAGAAAGGTGTTTACCCATGTAAAAGTGGAGTTGGTGTTCTGTTGATTAGGTAGCTGGCTGTTAAAATGGCTTCACCCCAAAAACGTTTTGGAAGATTGGCTTGAAAAAGAAGTGAATGGGCCACATTTACAAGATGTTGGTGTTTCCTTTCGGCAACACCATTTTGTTGGGGACTGTTGACACATGATGTTTGGTGCTCAATCCCTTTTGACGCGTAAAATTCATGCATGGCAAACTCAAGACCATTATCACTCCTAATTATTTTGACACATTTATCAAACTGTTTTTCAACCAAGTTAACAAAACCAACAAGAAGTGAACGAGTTTTCGATTTGTGTTTCATGAGGTAGACCCATGTGCCCCGAGAGTAGTCATCAACAATGGTTAAGAAATATTGTGCACCGGTGAGTGAAGGAACATGGTAACCACCCCAGATATCAACATGAATTAACTCAAAACAATCCTTGGTGGAAGTAGTACTTAAAGGAAATGGTTGTCTAGTTTGTTTAGCCAATGGACAAACCAAGCAATTATTTGGTGCACAATTGTTTTTGGAAAAAGGAAATAATGAAAATACTCGTTGTGATGGGTGACTTAAGCGTTGATGCTAGAGATTTGATGTTTGCACTTGAGTCATATTGCAGGTTGCTTCCTGGTGATGATCAAGGCAGTATAGTCCGTCCCTCTCAGTTCCTGTCCCAATCATCTTCCCCGATCGTAGGTCCTGCACAAAGCATATTTGTTTCATAAATACGGTGATGTAAAATGAATCACGCGCCAATTTGCTGACAGATATCAAATTCAGGTCAAATGAAGGGACGCATAGCACATTCTCAAGTCGAAACTGTGAGGAAAAGACAACAGTTCCAATATGTGTAACATGGGCAGAGGAACCAGATGGCAGTCTCACGGCATGATGCATAGCAAGTCGTAATGAAGTAAGTAACTTTGCATTACAAACAATATGATCAGTTGCACCACTGTCTATAATCCATGTATTGGCTAGGGAAGCAGCCTTACCAGATAGTTCTTCATAATTTGGAATGTTACCAGCTTGGGTTGAAGCTTGAGTGTTCTCTAAAATTTCTCTCAAACGAGCACATTCTGCTTGGGAAAATGGAAAGGAGGCAGATCCTCCACAAGCTGTCGAGATATGATTAGCTCGACTAGTGCCTTCTCCGGATTGTGTCGCTTTTCTCTTCCTGCAATCTTCATAAACATAGCCTTTGAGATTGCAATATGAGCAACGTAAATGTTGCCGGCAAGTTTCAGCAGTATGGCCTTTCCAATTACAAATTGTACAGCGGAGATGAGCCTTGCAATTTTCAGTTGAATGGTTGGTTCTATCGCATTTTTCACATCTTTGTTTGCCGTCGTTACTGCCTTGACCGCGCCCTGACCTGCGCGTGTAGCCCGCAAAAGGCTCGTGGAGGGGCTCAAATGCGCGCTGAAAGTCGACATGTTGTGCTGTGTGCCGCGCTGCAAGAGGCTCAGGAGGGTTCCCACTGCCGCGCTGCTGCTGCGCATAGAATGCAGCGGACTCAGAAGAGTGCATCACCGCTTTGCTTGTTGAAACCGCAGCCTGCTTCTCGTGTCTAAGTGCCATAGAATAGACTTTGTTCAATGAAGGCAAAGGATCCATGCCTATGATGTTGCTTCGGGTTGTGGCAAACTCATCGGTCAAACCCATCAGAAATTTCATGATCTTTTGTGTTTCTATATAGGACTTCAATTCCTTTACTGCATTACACACACAAGCAGGAAAATGGCAGAGTGCTTCCTTTTCATCCCAAAGGCTCTTGAGTTGGGTGAAAAATGATGTAACCAAAGAGGAGCCCTGCGTGCAATCATGTATCGCATTCTCAATATTGAAAAGTTGAACATTATTAGTTTGTCCAAACCTCTCATGTAGCTCAAGCCATACTGTTCTGGCATCCTTGCAGTGAGAGAAACTCTTGGAAATCTCCTTTGACATCGATGCAAGAAGCCAGGTTTTGACTAAGATGTTGCAGCGGTTCCATTGATTCAATTCATCTGGATTTTTCATAGGTTTGGTTAAGGTTCCATTGACAAACCCAATTTTGTTTTTGATTTAGAGTGCCACGTCCATGCTTTCGATCCAGGCACTGAAGTTGTCTTCTACTAATGCTTGTGGAACAAGGATTGTTCCTGGTTGATCCTAGTGGTGGATGTATAAAGGATGATTGGCGTTTTCCCATGCCGGAGCCTTCGATGACGAATTTGCATCGGCTTTTCGTTCTTCTCCTGTCATGTTTTCGAAAAGGTTTGGATTGTAGGGTTTTTGGGATTTGGTTTTAGGTGTGGTGATTGGAGGATTTTAGGCTTAGGTTTTAGGTGTGGTGATAGGATGGCTCTGGTACCAAATTAGAGTCTGTTGTTGAAAAATATAGTGTATTGATCTCGACAGAATGTCTACAATATATACAGAAGGAGTAGTTAATTGCTCCTTGATTCTAGCTAACTACAAGGAGGAAAGAGATATACATGATCTGTTACAATAACGCAAAGATAGCTAGCTACAACAAATTAAGATCCCTTAGATGTCTCAATATATAGATTCAAGCAAAGGCAAATCACAAATTCTTGAATGGTTTGATACCAAACACAGTTTCAAACTTGCAGAATGGCAACAATATAATTCTTGGGACATGGCAACATATCTGGAAATAGGGGCATCAAGTGTAGTTTTGATGTAATTTTGCAAATACACCATCTTCTATCTCCTAGCTCACAAGTGCTTATGATGCAGTTTTGATACGTATATCTATTCTTTTTGCAGAGGACAAAGATAACATAGTTGGGAGAAGTGGGAGGGGTTGTGAATGATGCAATCTCTACAGAAAATCACTGCTCCAAATCTAACCCGGGCAGTTGTATAACCTCATTGCAAAAGGGATTGTATAGATTGTAGTATGTTTGCAGGAAATTGAAATGCTTAACTTTAGGCAAAGAATCAATACTCCAAATTAACTTCCAAACATAAGGATCAACTATACGAGAAGAATGTTGAGATTCAAGAAAGGGAGCAGCTCTATCCAAATGAAATTTATGATAGCCAGATTTCACAGAATAGGCTCCAGATTTTTCAAAAAGCCAAATTATTCTATCCACCTCCCAGCTATCAATAATTAGAATAGAGTTAATAGAAAGCATCTCCACAACGATATATAATCTTGAATATTAGTTAAATCCCAACTAGATGGCTGCCAGTCAATAAGTTCACAAACTCGAATAGATGTATCAACCAAATTGGCATTAGATTGAGAGATTTGAAGCTTACCAGAGGGAATATTAGGCACCCAACTATCATTCCAAACTTGAAAAAATCTGAATTGGAAAATAAAGATGATCTTTCTTTGTTCCATCTTGGGGTTTTATTTTACCCCTTGATCATCTGGAAGGGAACCCTTTTGACAAATGTATGTCCATAATGAAGGCCTCAGTGATGTCCAGCTGAGGCACATTCACAAAGAGAGAGATGTATGTTGCAGCAGACAACAGCAACAACAAAAAGATAAGTAAAGAGGGAACATCATAGAATCAAGGCAGAGAGAATACATACAATCTTCAAAACTGGTACTTCAACCCTTAGAAAAGAGGGAGCATCAATCTTCAAAGTGGTACTTCAACCCCAGCAAAAGAGGGAGCACCATAATTTTGATTGTAATTTCATGCTAGGATACATATAGATTCAAGCAAAGGCAAATCGCAAATTCTTAAATGGTTTAACACCAAACACAGTTTCAAACTTGCAGAATGGCAACAATATAATTTTTTTGGGAAATATGGGCATCAAGGATTCAAGGCCACCATAGTCTGATTGGTTTGCAGAACATGAAATAAATGACAACACTCAAAGGCAACATACTAATCGAAGGCAACAATATCCTCTGTCCAAGGCAACAAAATCAACTAATCCAAGGCAACATATTAATCTAAGGCAACAATATTCTCTCTCTGAGACAACAAAATCAATTAATCCAAAGGCAACAATATTCTATGTCTGAGGCATCAGAGTTAATTAATTCAAGACAACATATTCACTCTCTGATGCAACAAAATCAATTAATCCGAGGTAACATATTAACCCGAGGCAACATATTGTCTCTGATGCAACAGAATCATCATGAACTAATCCAAGGCAACACCAACTAATCCGAGGCAACAATATTAATCCAATTCTCAGGAAACAATTATCGAATCAAGGCAAAAGAAAGAGAACAGAGATAGCCCAATAATTTCATGTTCAGAATAAATCCACAAGGAACAGAGAGAGCGAGAGAGTCATTTCTTAAATGGAATTGAACAACGACAAACGATTCCAGCAACCGTCCACAAGAAACGGGACAACTTTACCGGAAATGGTATTGGGTCTCTCTCTCTCTCTGCCCGAATACCCCCAAACTTTGGTTTGTAATTTGAAATAAAGTCGAGCACAAACACCTCTTTTCCCTTCCTTTTTTTAATATTTTTTTTAAAGAAAATCAAAACATCATTTCATTTATCTCAAGTCAGAATAACGCAGTTACCTTTCCTGTCATATCTTGAATAGCTTAAGGACTTGGCATACTAACACAAATGATTGTACATTCAATTATCACTTATTCCAAACGAAAAGAAAAAAACAAACCTAATAAAGCTATGAAAAGAAAGCATATTAACTAACACACAAATGCTTAGGTTCCTATCAATATAACGTAAAATAAATAAAACTAAATACTTAAAAATGGGCCGTGAGAAAACCCAATCCCAAAATTAGACCCAGCTCAAGGCCCAAAAACAATGGGTTACCCGTGTCTGCCTCCACCAAAAACCTCCACCTTCAGTGTGGTTGAAAGATATCCGACCAGTTATTTCATGTATAACTAAGCACGAAAGATATCACCTAGTTAATAACACGTAAAACCAACTTGTTCTTGAATTTCTTGTGTTTATATTCATGGGTTTTCTAATTAAATTAGCTAGATTATGAGGAAAAGGACGTGTAGCAGTACTCCCTTGGGTATATGTGGCTGCACTTTGCCTCTTCAATACACACACAGACTTTGCCATTTTACTTTTGTGACATCTGATCACATTCTGAAATACATTTCTGCAGCACAAATTGACAACTGGTTTGATGCTAAGAATCAGATGGCGCCGCAGCTTGTTAAGGTCTCCATGATATTTAAGCTAGTGGAGCTACCAGACTAACAAGTTAGCTGGACCCTTCTACTTTTGTTCTTTAAGGAATGCCCTACAGTTGTCTTGAAGTAAAGCAAGGGTAGGGGGGATCTGTGGGAAAAGTAACCAGATCATTAAAGGTTCTCTCTAGTGCACTACAGACTAGGTTATTGGAATGGAAAGCTTGAAAAGGGAATGCAACTAACTGGCATTTCTCAATCCAAAAAAAAAATAAATAAATAAACTGGCATAGTCTAGAAGAGGTAGTCTAGAAGAGAGTAGGAAGGTCTCAGAGTTTGGCACAATGGCACAGAAAGAACGGAGGATCACTTATATGGATAGATAAAAGGAAAGAAAGTCTAAAACGACCTAATTTTAGACATAAGTACAATACTACAGAAGTTATTGTCAGCAGAAGTTACCAGCACCATTTGGTCAGCCAGGCATATATCTGCAATGAGTCAATGACCATAAATCACATCAACTCTTATCTCCAGGCAACCTATAGAATCTCGCTTTCATGTTAGGGAAATGTTTCTGATGTACATTGCTTCAATTTTCACCTGCAATTGTTTTCAACTGTGAATTACAGAGCCTACAGCCTATATATTACATATCTTCTTGTACATGTAATATCCATCATACTGATTTTAATTGTGCAAAGAAAAGGAAAAAGAAAATGGCTGTTAGTATATTTTGAGAAGCTGGCAGGCATCAAACATCTATAGCATCCACTGGTAGAGAGGTTGCCCTATGAAGAGACTGAGGAAGCAATGCTCCTACATAGAAACTCTTTGCAGTGATGAATTGTTCTGGACTGTAACCCCCGTTGATTGCCTCACTATTCCGGACACCTGAATTTTCCAAATGTTTCTTTTCTGCATCTACTGGAAAATATGAATTGAAAGGCTTCCTAGAAGGTAAGGACATAAGAGAAGGATTTTTCTTTTCTTTCACCCGCTTGGGGGAAAGGAAAGACATTAAAGATCCGCTTGGTTCCCTATGCTCCGAGTGATCAGAAACTGGACTTAAGCTTGAAGCTACTCCTAGCTGTTGATCCCTAATCCCCCTTAACTGCATTTGATATGTCGCTTTCAGCCATCTTAGTTCTTGACGAAGCTCGTTCTCATAATCATCTAATGCTTCAGAGGTGGATGAATGTTGTTCTGAAAGAGGAGAGTTTTGTACTTTGTAGTTGCTCTCATTGTCCATAGTTATAATCTTCTCTTCCCTCCCAAAGTTCATTACATCCATCGTCTCATGGTTTTCATCACAAGGAATCTCTTTTGAACCTTGTGAACTTAACTCAGGTCCATCTCGTTGAGCCCAGATATCAGCGTACTGCAAACCATCAGAATGGCTTGATGTTCTCGGTGGACCTGCTTCTGTAGGACATTGCTCTGATCCTTCAACTTGATATGTAATCTCCTCAAACCGGCCATGGACAGCAGCAGATCCATGCTTTGAACACTGAAGAACTTGAAGGTGCTTGACACCTGGACTGTTTGGTGATGCATAATCCAAAATGGAACCATACGACGCACAATTTTGACAGATACTTGCATTAGTACAATGAGGACTTTCTTCTATACCAGGTCCTATCTTCCACTCTGGTACTAAAGCAGCAATTTCACCATCAATCATCTCTGCTATTTTTATCACATCTTGGTCTGTGATATCAAGCTCAGCAACCATTTCTGTAGCAACACTCAATGCCGTGTCATTCTCAATATCAAAAGGGAAGTAGATGTTTCGAATGCGACCTGTGTAGACAAAGATAACTGTTAGTTTATTTCCACAAGTTACATAAAGGGAGGTAGTTAGAATACTTTGAGGAATCAGATCAAAAGTTTCACCTTCTTTATCTGCAATTCTGAGCCTTAAAAAGATGCCATCGTCTTCTCTCCGTCTCCCCTTGATTGTGAGGTCAATATCTCCCGAATGCTCATCCTCTTGAGTGAAGAGATCAATTTCACTCATTCGGTAATCATCTGGATGGTAATCCATATCATTTTCAGGTTCATAACCAAGATAATTGGCATAGCCATTGCTCAAAGAGCTATTACTGTGATCTACTCCAGAGCCAGGTTGCCTTATCAATGGCCCTACTTCATACAGATCCCTGTGATAATCTAATGGCCTCAAATCATAGCCATAATCATCAATCTGAAGAAAAGGGTCTCTCAAAAGCTCCTTAGCTGATAGCCTATGAGATGCAGATGCCAAGCATTTATCAACAAATCTGCGCACTTCAGGATCTTTTACTTTGTATAGAGCTTCTGGTTTTTTCCCCTGAGATAAAAAGGTGAATAGATTAAATCATTTAGTGCAATGCAAACTGAAAAACATCTGGATAAGTAAATGAATAGATTTAGGTTCCTACATTAATAACTTTCTTGTAGATTTGAGCAGGATGACTGCATTCGCTATATGGATATTCAAAGGTAACCATCTCTAAGATGCACATCCCAAAAGAATAAATATCAACCAACTCATTGTATTCCTCTTCATAAACCTCAGGAGCCATGAATTCAGGTGTTCCTGATGAAGCAATAATTCCAAAAATGAGTTATTATCTGAAGAAACTCAATTACAATTCCTTGTTTGATGACAGATATACAGTAGTTCTTAAAAGTTTTGACATGTTGAAAGCTTGAAAACTTACCAACACACCGATCTGCGTGGGATTTTCGGAGAACAGCAGCAAGGCCGAGATCACCAATCTTAACTTCACCTTGGTTCCCATTAATAAAAATGTTGTCACACTTTAGATCCCTGTGAATCACAGGGGGGTCATGGCTGTGAAGATAGTTAAGCCCTTCCAAAATTTGCCCACACCAATGCTTTACTGCTCTGATATTAACGCTCTTGTGCTTTAGCCTATATCTATAAATTCCATCAAAACCAAATCAAAACACGCCCACATTTAAATAACCAACAAGTTTTACAGGCTCAGAATAGAAAACATGGCAGAAAAATTGAAACTTAGTCAACTTACTGTCTGAGAGTACCAGAAGTAAACATCTCTGTGACAAAATTAATGTTTCTGTTTGCAGTATCAACCCAAGAAGTGCAGAACTTCATGATATGCTTATGGTTCAAGGTCTTGAGGAGATGAATTTCGCGGTAGAGCCTCTCAAGGTCTTCAGGGTTCCTCAAAAACTCATAAAGCTTCACTTGGTTCCATGCTACTTCAATCCCTTCATACTCATCAAAGGCTCTATATCTGAAACAACCAAAACCCACAACAATGAATACAAAATTCATACTTTTACATCAAAAAGTTTCAAACTCGTGCATAAACTTGAAAAGGGTATTGAAATCATACACTGTCTTTGAAGCTCCTCTGCCCAGAATTTCATTATACTGCAAAAAGCATTAAACTTGATCAAATTGGGTTCAAACAAACAAGACCCCGAATTCAATATGACATAGAACACCATAAAGGCAATGAAAAGATAAGAATAGGTGCTTACTCTTCCATATCTTCCAGTAGGATCAACCTCAACAAAGTCTGGGTAATCCTCATCAGAAGCAATAACACCATTCATTCCTTATTTCTATTTGTAGCTAATCTCAAATTTCTATTTTTCCTCACAATACTATGTTTCTTGCTTTGCTCCTATTATCTCATAAACAGTCAGACAGAGACAGAGAGAGGGAGATGGAAAGAGGAGATGAGTCATCCTACGATTCCTATGTTATATAATGAAAGTTAAAAGGGTGGAAAGAAATTGAATTAATTGTTTATTGTGGAGGGAAGAGGAAGAGGAAGAGGAAGAGGAAAAGAGAGAGCCTTGGAGAGACTATCGAGGTGAATTGCCAACTACTCACTACTTGCAGACAACAAGGCAAACAAAGATTTTAACTGTTCAACCCAAGTCTTCTCAAACCCAACAACACCAAAATTGACAATTGACCAAAACAAAACACCAAAAAATGACAAAAAACGACCTCTCTTTCAACACCTTCTTGTCTTTTTATCTCATCATCACGAGATGCAGAGAAATCAATCCCTTTCTCTCTGTTGGCTTTCACTAACAGCTTGCAGGGACAATCAGACATGACCCAACCAACTAGGTTTGGTAGCTTTAGATATGTTGATCCTGATATTTTCTATGGTTTTGTGGGTACAAATGGGAACTGGGAATGTTGAAGTTTTTTCAGTTTTGGTAAAACAAAGCTAATTAATTTCATATCACATCATGGAAATCTTGTGAAAGACTTTGCAGTTGGAAAATGGTGTTTTTTTTGTAAAACTTCAGAATTGTGCTGTTTTTTTCTCCCCTAGTCTTCATCCTCCTCCTTCTAGATGTAGAGCCTTGGAGGGCTTTAGGACCAGTGTTTTGGAATACAGTGTTTTAGTAATGGGTGGTGCTGTTAATTCACATTGCTATTCACATACCACATACATATTTTATAATTTTATAATTCAGTTTTTTCTGAAATTGCCTAAACTACCCTCTTCCTATTTTATTTAATAGTTTTTTTCTCTCACACGATAATGAAGCAGAAAGGGATCGATGCAGCGACCCCGTCGAGGCGTCGACTTACCGTCTTCACCACCCAAGGCCTCTCCATCACAGCCCTCACGACCTCTACGTCGATGTCATGGATAGAGTCTCTAAGGCCGTGTGCTTCATCATCATCAGATGATGATGTTTAGTTACTGCGATTGATTCATTGATTGGTTGGTGGTTCAGCTCTAATCACTAAACGGGAGCTAATGACGTGCACTCAAACACCTCTGCATTTACTGAAAACAGTGAATCTCAGGCCGCCGATAGTGGTAGCGAGGAAGGCCAGGAGTTCATGGATTTTGGTTGGAATCTTGATTTATGGATTGGAAATTTCAAGGAGTGGAAATTATGGAGTCATAGCAATTATTTCATCATCTTTTGCTCACTATCTTCACAAACTAACAACCAAAATATAAACCCAGAACTTTTTTATTTTCCCAGAAATTGAAATCTTGATCTGGGTATGAAGCATGAGTTTTAGTTAAATAAGGTGATTAGAAATTGATGGAAATCTGACTAAAGATGGGTTCTTTGGAAGGTAAGATTACAGTGAAGAGAGACAAACCCTCAACTTTGTTCTTGTAATGGTGTTGAAGTTAAAATGATAGACACAATGAGACAACTCATTTGCAGAGGAGACGGTAAAAAGCAAAACAAAAAACAGGGAAGAAGAAAAGAGACAAGAGAAATTATATATAAATAAATAATATACAAAATAAAAGGAGGGTAGTTTAAGTAATTTCTGAAAAAAACTGAATTATATAATTATAAAATCTATATGAGGTGTGTAAATAGCAATTACGGGTGTGTTAATAACAACGTTATTTATTAACAGAAAATTTGTCTTGGTGTTCTAATAGGCTACGTAATCTAGGTTACATTATTATTTTTGGCATTGAAGCTAACCTCAAGTGTGAAATCTACTGTCCAATACATATAGATATTAGATAATGCTCAAACACTTCTATCTTCTTTTGGCATAAGCATTCTGAATTAATCAACCTATAATATCATACAATCTTGCCACGCATTTTAAAGTTACCGCTAACTAATTGAAATCTTTTTCACGACAAAGATTTGATGAGAATGATTTACAGATGCCGTATTAGGACGCAGCAGTACAAATGAGTACTATCGATCAATACGTACACTGCTTCTTCTAATGACATCCAAATTCCCCATATCGTTAGGTCACATTGCATGTCTAGCTAGCTACACCTATATATCTGAACACAAAATTGGAAATTGATAAACCTACACGAAATGCTAATCTACATATGATTGCATTCATGAACAGGCTGCTTCTGCAGGCAAACGCAAAGGCAAAGACTAGAATGAGCTAGGCACATGGCAATGACTCTTTTCACCCAAAATTATGGCCATCCATTAATTATATGATGGTGTACTTAGGCCTAACTATGACTTAGTATGCTTAGCTTTTATTTGGTGCTATATAATTTTTGGGTTTCACACATCACACCTCAAAGGCTGTTTTCATAGATTTGGGGTTTCGTTATGTATCTTTGTCGATCTCCTTCAATATCTTGCAGGATATATAGGACTGGAACCAAAATCCTATATCAGAATTCAGAAAAGAAGGTATGAAGGCAGACACCTTATCAGCACCTACCTCGAATTTTACCCTGAAACCCAAAGTAAGTTCTGCGAGGACCACATCCAAGGAAAATTTACCGAAAAACTTGGCAAACCTCCCTCGAAAATGGACAACTCTAACCCGAAAAAATTATTGAACCACCATTTTAACCAAAATTAACATTCTCCACAACAACCCATAATTATCCAGAACAAGTTACACAAAAATTTCAAAAGTATTCAGAGCTACTAAAAAAAACAACGGAAGCTGACAATCTCCTAGTAGATTAAACAGATAATCTATTGGCGAAAAGTAACAGAAAGATGGGTGACTATGCCTCGACGTCTCCTTCTAGACCTCACCCGAACGCTGCAGACTGGGCAATTTAAAACGAAGGGCCGAGGGGAAAATATTCAATTACGTCAGAGTGAGTGGACAAAAACAATTTCGACAAAACATTAATATTTCCCCAAAAAAATACTTTCATGGAAAACGCTTTACAAGCAACAACTTAAAAGCTTAACTAAAACATTCTTAACTAATGTTTAGCCTCGCTAGACTCCTAAACTTTAATAAATGGTCTCTCAGGATATGATTATATATATCAGTATGTATTTACACTCGTCATATTCCTTGTACGAAATTTATGAATAAGCACGAAAAATAGATAGTCATACAAGGCTACAACGCTAGCGTCTAACGCTCACGTCACCCCATAATGGCATTTTTCCTCATTATGGGGCAAAAGCATGAGTGAATATATATATATATATATATATATTAAATCAAAATTTTTTAGTCCGAGTTGATTGTAAAAGTGCAAAATATTTTTTAGAAAAGGATGTTCAAAACATTGCTAGTAAACAAATCTTTGCTCGTTGGCAAGCAATCTTAAGTATTTTTGATTTTGAAATTGTATTCATTAAAGGCAGTGACAATCATATACTAGATTTCCTAACTCGTGAATTTCTACAGGGCACCAAAACATGAAGCCCAGCTCATCCAAAGGGAGAAATCCCGAAAAGTCAGTATCTAAATCATCTCCACCTATTAAAACAGAATCACCTGAGTCAAAACCGAGCATCGTTCCTTATACAGGTTCTTCTCCTATTCCTTTAGTCAACTAGTACAGTGCTCTTGGTAGCACCCTCAGTCTCACTAAACCCAATTACCAGTCAGTTTTAGTAAACCAATATGATCCCTACAAAACAGGGTATCCTCCAGTCAATTATAAAAAAATCTTCCCCTTACATTACCAGGACCGAACAATTCCTTTTTTATATTGAGCCTTCTCTAAGTCACCTCAAAAATCCAGCCTCTCTAGTAAAAAGTTTTATGGCCCAAAAGCTCATTATCCCCCAGGTAAACCCTTAACATTTTATAAAGACATCTTATTCAAATCTCAGTCTATATCTATTAAATCAATCCACGATCCAAAAGACTCATCCAAAATATTATACCACTCTGTTTACATAATCCGTATCATTTCATTATCCTAATGGGGTGATTCCCCTTCTACTCCCCACATATGTGAATCCATTACATTTACTTATCATGAGTACATTGAAGCATGTAGTAAAATCTTCCTCTATCAAACAGAAGATTTTTCCCATTCATGGTTTCTAAATTTTGATCGAAAATTCAATCGCCAATTCCTCATGTGGTTCGGTGATTGGTGGAATAAGCTTACTAGGGAGAGAAGGCGAGAGAGAAAATGAAGAAGAGAAAAAATGAAGTCTTCCTACAATGAAGCCGGGGGCTCCTATATATAGGAATTACAAAAGTAATGAATAGTAAAAAGTAATGACTGTTCATGAATAATAATTGGTCTGTCACGGGTTTACTGTTGATTGAATAATGGTTGGTCTGCCACTGATTTACTGACGATGCTTTTTTGGTCTTGTTTTTACTGGAAATCTGCATATGGGTCCTGACTATCTTCATAATCGGCCCACTTGATTGGTTGACTGGGAGAACTTTGATGACTATGAGTTTATGATTCTGATGGAGAATGTTCACTTTCTTCATCTGAGGATAAACTGGCTGCTTGTTTTAATAATTGTTTGGCCAATGCTTTTAATTCCTCTGCTTTGGAGGATGAAGATGAACTGGAGGCTTTATTTTTAGATGGAGATGGTGATTGAGGAGCTTGAGTTTTTAACTGAGAGATCGAAGGTGTTGATTGAATTGGCGATTGAATTTTCGATCACCGAACCAATCACCGAACCAATCACCGAATTGGCGATTATCTATTAAACCAATCACCGAACCACATGGGGAATTGGCGATTGAATTTTCGATCAAAATTTAGATACCATGAATGGGAAAAATCTTTTGTTTGATAGAGGAAGATTTTACTCCATGCTTCAATGTACTCATGATAAGTAAATGTAATGGATTCACATGTGTGAGGAGTAGAAGGGGAATCACCCCATTGAGATAATGAAATGATACAGATTATGTAAAGAGAGTGGTATAATATTTTGGATGGGTCTTTTGGATCGTGGATTGGTTTAATAGATAGTGGCTGAGATTTGAATAGGATGTCTCTGCAAAATACTAAGGGTTTACTTGGGGGATAATGAGCATTTGGGCCATAAAAACTTTTTACTAGAGAGGCTGGATTTTTGAAGTGACTTAGAGAAGGCTCAATATAAAAAAGGAATTGTTCGGTCCTTGTAATGTAAGGGGAAGATTTTTTATAATTGACTGAAGGATACCTTGTTTTGTAGGGATCATATTGGTTTACTAAAACTGACTGGTAATTAGGTTTAGTGAGACTGAGGCTGCTACTAAGAGCACTGTACTGGTTGACTAAAGGAATAGGAGAATGACCTGTATAAGGAACGATGCTCGGTTTTGATTCAGGTGATTCTGTTTTAATAGGTGGAGATGATTTAATTTAGATACTGATTTGTCAGGATTTCTCCCTTTGGATGAGCTGGGCTTCATGTTTTGGTGCCTTGTAGAAATTCACGAGTTAGAAAATCTGGTATATGATTGTCACTGCCTTTAATGAATGCAATTTCAAAATCAAAAATACTTAAGATTGCTTGCCAACGGGTAAAGATTTGTTTACTAGCAATGTTTTGAACATCCTTTTCTAAAACATCTTTTGCACTTTTACAATCAACTCGGACTAAAATTTTTTGATTTAATAAATCATCTTGAAATTTACTAATACATAAAATAATTGATAAAATCTCTTTTTTGATAGTACTATAATTGGATTGGGCTGGGTTCCAAACCCCAGAATGAAATCGAACAATTTGTTCTGGATGAGTGGGAGAAACTTGTTGTTTGAGGATACCTCCATAACAAATTTCAGAGGCATCGGTTTCTACTATTTTATAGGAATCAGGAAGAGGAATACCTAAGCATGGTAGAGTTTTAACATGACTCTTAATTTCTTTGACTAAGGACGTATGAACTGAAGTCCAGGTGGAGGATTTTTTTTGTAATCTATCAAATAGAGGTTTGCGGTATTTCCTAAGATTTTTATAAAAATCGGCTACATAATTTAAAGATCCTAAGAATCTTTGTAATTGATTTTTATCTAAAATGACATCTGGAAATTTATCTGCAAATTGTATTGCTCTATCTATGGGTCTGATTTGGAGTTGGTGAATGTTGAATCCAAGAAAACGAATATTGGTTTGAAATAATTTGATTTTTAAAGCAGAAACAACTAAACCATTATTCTTTATTATTAAAAAGAATTGGTGTAAATGTTTCCAGTGCTGGTTAATTGACTTTGAAAAGATCAGGACATCATCAATGTAGACGATGGAAATATGACTATAAGGGTTGAAGATATCATTCATTATATTTTGGAATTCACTAGGTGCATTTTTTAGGCTAAAAGACATGGCATTCCATTCATAATGGCTAAAAGGCGTGACAAATGTCGTTTTGTATTTGTCAGTTTCATTGATTTGGATTTGCCAAAATCCTGATTTCATATCGAATTTACAAAAGATAACAGATTTGTTTAATCTATTGATGAAATCTCGTTTGTCGGGAATAAGATACCTGATCCATTCCAACACTGTGTTAAGAGGTTTATAATTAATAACTAATCGAGGAGTTCCTCTTTCGAGTTCAGCATTTTTCTGAACATAGAAAGCAGGGCAAGACCAAGGAGATTTACTATGCCGAATAATGTTTTTGTTAAGTAAATCATTAATTTTGATTTTACAGAAATCCATAATTTCATGACTCATTTGCATTGGACGAGATTTAGTAGGGATATTTTTCTCATTAAATCCATTAATGTAAGGAAGAGAAACGATATGTTTTTTCCTATGCTAAAAAACAGTAGGGATATCTAAACATATTTCTTTTATAATTTTCTCTTCAAAGTTTTGATTCTTTGCTGAAGAGAAGGATTTTGGAGTTGATTTTCTATTCTTTTAAAATTAATTTCTTCTTGAAGAAAGGCTATTTGTTTATTTTTTGCGTCAATGCAACTAATGGTTTTTGAAATATTATTTTCTTGGAATGCTTTTAAAGTATGGATTTCAGGATTAGAAAAAAAAATAAATTTAACTGGTTCATTAAAAGGATATGTGATAATACCATAATATTCATTTGTGAAAGGATAAATTAGAGTAATGAAAGGAAGTCCTAAAATTACCTTATCAGTTAAATTTTTAACTAAGACAAAAGGAGTTTTGAAACAGACATTGTTCTGGTATATATGTGCTTTAGGGATTTCGTATTTAATATCTATTTTTGTTCCGTTGGCTGATCGTAATGACTCTTTTGTTTTTTCAAAATATTTTGAAGGTATTAAGCTTTCTTAGATACAATTAAAGTCTGCACCAGAATCAATAAGGGTTGTTATGGTTAATTGGAAATCTTTTATTTTGAGTTGGACAGTGGTGTACCATTTTTTAAGTTGGATTTGGCGTATGATACTAATAGTATTGTTTTCTGAAGTTTCAGCTTCATTAGTTACTAGGAACGGATTTGGAAAAAGATTTTCAGGAGGATCCTGTAATTTGAGAAATTGATTATTTATTTTGAGTAAGTTTAATTCTTGTTTAATTTCTTGATTGTCATTCATAAGTTCTAAATGTGTTTGTTGCAGGGCATGTATTTGACACTTAATTGTTTTTACTTCGTGTTGCAAATCTTGGATTGTTATTTCTTTTTTACTAGAACAGAATTTATCTAAAGTTGTGGTGAGACTAATTTTTTGTGAGGGAGGATTAATTATATTTTCTTGGGTAATTAATTTTTTTAATTTTTTAAGATATTTAACTTTAAGTTCAGGATTATCTATTTTACCTATTAAGTCAATTAATAGTTCTTCTTGCTCTTCCTGTTTAGAAAGAACATTGATGGTTTTACAGACACAAGCATCCTGACACCCAAAAGTAATATCTGGGGAAGAATGTTCATCAGATTCATGGGAAGAAGATTCCATCAATGTGATGTATTCTTCACTCATTTCGTTTTCTGAATCAGTATTTCGTAATTCTAAAGTTTGTATAAGTTTTTTTTTGTTTTCTTGACTGATTTTTAATTGATTAATAGTATTTTTAACTGGACAGTTATTTGCAAAGTGACCGGTCTTATTGCATTTAAAACATTTAGTTTTACTTTTATCAAAAAATTTATTTCTTGGTTGTTGATTTGGTTTTTTGGACCAATTTTTGCGAAATTTGTTTTTGGAATAAAAGTTGTTTGCTTCAAAATTAATTTTGTAGGGTTTAAATTTTTGTTTTGAATAATGTGGAATGAATTTATTGTTTGCCTTTTTTCTTCTTGAAGGAGGTAATGAGGGTGAGCCATATTGTTCGTAAAAATTTCCTAATTCATATTTAGTTGTTTTCTTATCGGATTTTAATTGGGCATTTAGTTTCATATCGATACACATTTTTAACCCTTCTTTTTGGATAACTGTAATTATATTTTCATAGGTTAAAGAATCATAATTAATGTGACCTGATTCATTACTAAGGACTTGTCTGATTTTATGAGCAAATAATTTTGGGAGACCATTTATGAATTTTTCTTTCCAAAATGGTTGGTTACTATCTTCTCTAAGCATAACTCGGGAAATGAAAACATCTTTATACCATTTGAAATCACTTAAGGTAGGACATCGAAGGTTACTGAGTTGGTCATGAATTCTGGAAGTAATGTGACTAGGGGTACCTATGAAATGTTGGATAATTGTGTAAAGTAAAGTGTTAACTGCATCAAAAATCCCTGTTCCTATGCGTTCGTCGAAGATGGGAGTCCCGTCTTCATCACGTTTAATGGCATGTTTAATGGATGATCTAGAATCAGGAGTGAGATGTTTTTCCCACCAGGAATGAAGCATTCATGTAAATCCTGTAGAAAGTATATCAATGATTTCGGGCTGACTGAAATTATGATTAGTTACATAGCTATTTGCTGCCATAAACATGTGATGTAATTTGTTTAAAATTTCTTGTTCTGATAAATTTATCAATGTTCCATTCATAAATTTTATCTGAAAAAACTGAGAATTGATTGTTAAGAAGATTACTAGGTTGTATATCTATGGGGAGAGGTCGTTCGGTCCAAGTTTTGAAAGGTTTTTTCTTTGGATGAACAATTCTATCTATTTGTATGGTTTGAAGTATTTGGTTTAATTCTGTAATTTGGCTAGTGTCACTAGAATCACTGTATGAAGAAGTAGAAGAAGAGGGTTTTTGGGTATGAATTACTACAATTCTGCTAGATTCAGGTGTTTCAGTTTTTAATTTTTCTAGCATATGTTCGATCTTATGAATGGAAGAAGTATGATTGATTGTTGGTTTATTCAGTTCACTGAAATGAACTAAAGGAGTTTCTAGTTTAGGTTGAGGTAGAATGTTAACTTTAGAGGATATGTTATCAATTTTTGTTTCTATTTTATCTAGTTAGACTCCTATGGTTACTAAACTTTGGTTTGTGTAATTATTTTGTTCAATAATTTTTTTAGTTTCTGGGTTGATTTTCTTAGTTTCTAAATCTTCTACAGCAATTTTGAAAGGTGAGGCTATGATTGGACTATTATGGTGATCAATTACTATTGTTTCGACAGGAGGATGACTAGAAATGACTGAGCTAGTGGAGGTTTTCCATTTTGCTTTTGTTAATGTTTGAATAATTTTTTGGTCGTTTCGTTGATCTAAGAACTCAAAAAAGAATATTTCAGTTTTTGTTTCAAGCATAAATGCTTGCTGTTTTGGCCACGATCTTTAGCGTGTGGAGCGGAGGTGATTAGCGAACAAAGAGAAAAGGGGAGTGTTGCGGGCGTGCCACCTCGCGGACTAGGAAAATGTTGATTGCGTGTGCTTGACTTCTTGATCAGGCAAAAGTAGTTCCAGGTGCCACCACAGATGAAGAATTTACGAGCACAAGGCGGTCAATACTCACGGCGGCGTGAGCAGAGCAACTATAGGGAAAATTCTGAGGAATCGGGGTAGAGTCCGGAGAGCTCTAAAGAATTCTAGGCGGCGGTGTGCTTAGAATCGGGGTTGTGTGTTTTGCTTCAACGGGGAAGCGGAAACAAAGCTCCTGGGAGCGTTGGAGATTCGACTGGGTCAAGGGTTTCAACAAGGTTGAAGGTTGTTTGTTTTGTATTTTGATTGAGTTGTGTGAGAGAGTTTCTCTAAGCTTTCGTGTTCTTTATATAGTGGGAGCTATCCTTGCCGCGAACGAAAGACAACTAGAATCCTTGTTGGACTCTGCAACGTGAAGCATAAGGATACTATTCCTCCCATGCAGACCAATCCGCATGTGACACATATCCAACTCGCACAGTCCGCATAAGGTAAGGTCTGGACTCCCATGCGAAGCGGAATTAAAAGTAATCCTTATCCCACGGGGTATCACAGTCCATGTAGAAAACAACTCACGCGAACCGCGGACTCTGTAGCTAAATTCCACCTCACGGGCTATTGCAGCTCGCGGGCCAAAACAAGGCTTTTAATTAATAAGGGCCACAGGGATTGGCCCAAAGCGTGTCAAAGACTGTAAAAAGTCAGAAACGATTACAAGCATTCGCGCGGACTCCGCGTATGTCTACCTTGTGAACTAGCAAATCAGTTCGCCAGCGTGCCTAGATGCTTTCTGCCTCGCCTAAGCGAAGTCAACAAGTAACTCACCCTGCGTGAAGGCATTCCACGCGAACTGTGTGCTCGAGCGAAGCGCGCGAGATCCTCACTCCGCGCGAAGTCATTCCGCGCGTGAGCTCTGTTTTTGTCAGAAAGCGCGTGAGATCTGTTAGTCCGCGCGGAGTCATTCCGCGCGTGGACTTTGTGATCATCTTGCGTGGTCTTTCTGGCGGGCCATTATTTGTAAACATTAAAGGAACTTGGGCTCGCCGGCTGACATAGACCAAGAATTTAATTAATATTTACATAGGCAATTATTGTCCAGTAAAATATTAATTTGGGCGTAAACATTGCCCCCCAGCCTCGAAGTCATGAATGTCAAGAATGACTGAAGAGGGTTATGTTCATGCTGCTCCAAGACCACTGGATTGGCTCTGGTCATAAGATGAGTGTGAGTGGAGAAGCCTGTAAATAGGTCTTGAAACCCAAGCACCCAATAAGGCATTGTAGCAAAGTTTATGTATAGCTCGCCTAGTGCCATAGTAAACTGATAACCTTGTCATAACGAGACACCTTGGACTTGGACTTCAAATGCATTCGCATGCTCTTCTTAGAAGACAATGCACACACCGCGAGCGAATGTAGTTCGCATGAATATCACTTAACTGGAGCAGACATTTGCGTTGACTAGATTCCAAAAATAGCCCCTTCGCGAATTTTGGCAATGGCGAGCCAGCTTTTTGATAATCATGGAGTGACATTGGCCATATACTTCGCTGCCCCCCTTGCGCGGACCAAGAAGAAACAAACAAAAGTGTCGGCGAACGGCCTAATAACGATGGTGAACCAACTTCCATGCGCTTCGCTGCCCCTCCCAGTGCAAACCAGTAAGAAGCAACAAAGGAGTCGACGAACGGGAGGTGAAAAATTTTAGAGGCCAATGCACTTGGCTCATGCACTTTGCTGCCCCCAGTGCGAACCCTTCGCTGCCCCCCAGTGCAACCCCATGAGAGTCAAAAGAGTTGGCGAGCGGCCACATAATGCTGGCGAACCAACATTGGAAAGGGTCGGTGAATGGCTGCATAAAGGTAGCGAACACTTTGAAAACTTAGAGGCCACAGGGATTGGCCTAAATAATGACCAAGACATTTGAAGAAGGTCTAAAGTCTGAAAGAACTGGAACACAAATCCCCCCATTGGGCCCCCCAGTTTTGATGTCTGTCCGCCGATGCTTGAAAAGAATAAAGGACATCAAAACTTTAGTATGCCCCCCAGTGAGGAAAGCGGGCTACGAGGTCATGAAAACACTTTGAAAAAGGCAACGTGCGAATCCGCGCGTCTCCTGACCTGTCTGCATTCAAACTGCCATAACTCTCTCCAGGAATGTCGGAATAACAAACCGTAAAATCTTCTGGAAAGTAGACATTCGGGGCTTTCTGTTGATGTAAGGCGCGCCAGCTAGTTCCTCCTGGATCAGTCCAGTTTAATCGGTGAAGTCGACTGTTCAGTAGTGGCTGTTGCAACTTTCAGCATTGCAACCTGTCTTGACTTCGCTGGCAGCAACTCAAGGCATATGGAATGCTTATTGTCGTTAAGCCTCAGGGATAGACTCCTAAGTAAAGGTCAAGCCTGATATAGGAACGAACATTGTCCTGCATTTCAGCAAGACCAAAGATCTCTTTTTGTTTTTTTTTTGTATTTTCTATTTCAATGCGAGAAAGGAAAGGAACTGAAAGAAAAAACATAAGTAAAGGCGAACTAGAAGCTAGTAGCATATAAAAGTAAGGATCATAACTAGATTAGTTATCCCTCGTTAGGCCACGGGGGAGGTCACCAATGCTTCACTCCAAGTCTCGACGTTGTCATGCTTTCAACGTGAGACTGTTGCTGTTGACAATTTCCAAGTGTTGCACAGAGTTGTTTCGCGTCAACAAATTGAAAACTTGGGCAAGGTATTTCGTAGGGTACGTCTCGTTGCCCACCACGCATCTTTGTTGCCTGACCAAGCATGATCTTCAACTGCATTCTCATGGATCGTATGCTGTTGAGATCTGCCTTATTGCCCACTATCATGTCATAATGCGTGGTTTTACCAGGAATAGTCACGCATTGGTCAAGAAAGAGAACCACTGGCGAAGCGGACTGAGTCATCTCGCTCATGAACAAGAGATTGGCGAGATGAACCTTTAGGAGAAACGGACACCGCCAGCCTTGTCGCCCCGCGTGTGCATGTCGAAGCGGAAACTCAAGAGGTGCTGGTCCATCTTCAGTTCGCTTGTCATGAATTGGTAGAGAAAGTAGGCGAGCTCCGCCTTGCCCCCTATGCGGCTGACCTGTGTCCACATATACATCTCGCATGGGAAAGTTGGCGCCTGGGTCACCTTTCATGCGAACTTGTGGTTCACCATCAGTGTTTGACCCGCTCTCCTTTTCTAAGGTGGACTGTTCTGTCCTACCTTCAAGCTTATCTTTCTGGGGAACACCGTTAGTTTTTGAGATAAGATCATTATCCGAAGTCTCAACGGCCTCGACCTCAGATTCTTTGTCATTGATTGACAAAGCAGTTTCTTCCTTGGACGTAAGTTCATCCAAAGAGGAATCTTCACCAGCCATAGGCTTTACATTATGGCGTTGTAAAGCCTTTTCATTTCCTTCAGCAGCCGCTCGTGCATCTATTCGCTTGCGGCAGGCTACCCACAGTTTGTCAAATCTACGCCAATCCATTATTGTAGTTTTATTTTGCCTGTGTTGACTTGGTGCAGCGTCTTGATCACGGCCAGTAATTAGACAAATCTTGAGTTGATCATGGTGGTTAACTAAAGAAGGAAAGCGAGCTCCGCCTTGCCCCTTATGCGGCTGACCTGTGTCCACATATACATCTCGCATGAGGAAGCTGGCTACTTGGCGGTTGTGGTTCGCTATCACGCGAAGTTGTGGTTCGCCATCATCACTAGTGTGCGAACCAATTTCTTCTTCTAAGATTGACTGTTCTGTCCATTGCGAGATGAGATTATTATTTATAATCTTGTCAGTCTCAACCTCAGGCCCTTTGTCATTGATTGACAAAGTGATTTCTTCTTTGGTCGTTGGCTCGTCCAAAGGAAAATCTTCACCACTGCCAGGCAATTCAATCTTTTCGGCAGAAACATGCCCATTGAAGTCTTCATTGGGCGATTCAATCTTTTTATTCTGGTCGGCTTGCAAAAGGGCTCTGTTTTGTCTGACCTGTTCAATTAGGTCACCGACACTTTGTCGAGTGGCCAGAACATCCATCCGATCGTTGAGCTTTGCCAATATCTTGAGGATTTGTTCCATAGGAGGAGCAGATCCTATGTCTTGGGTTGGTTGAAAGCCTACCAAGGCGCGGAATCGCAAGTTTTCCTGGTTTCCCTATGATATTTCGCTTGTACTCCCTGTCCCACTGGGCGTGCCAATGTTTTGGCCACGATCCTCAGCGTGTGGAGTGGAGGTGATTAGCGAACAAAGAGAAAGGGGGAGTGTTGCGGGCGTGCCACCTCGCGGACAAGGAAAATGTTGATTGTGTGCGCTTGACTTCTTGATCAGGCAAAAGGAGTTCCAGGTGCCACCTCAGATGAGGAATTTATGAGCACAAGGCGGTCGATACTCACGGCGGCGTGAGTAGAGCAACTATAGGGAAAATTCCGAGGAATCGGGGTAGAGTCCGGCGAGCTCTGAAGAATTCTAGGCGGCGGTGCGCTTAGAATCGGGGTTGTGTGTGTTTTGCTTCAACGGGGAAGCGGAAACAAAGCTCCTGGGAGCGTTGGAGATTCGACTGGGTCAAGGGTTTCAACAAGGTTGAAGGTTGTTTGTTCTGTATTTTGATTGAGTTGTGTGAGAGAGTTTCTCTAAGCTTTCGGGTTCTTTAAGCTATCCTTGCCGTGAACGAAAGACAACTAGAATTCCTGTTGGACTCTGCAACGTAAAGCATAAGGATACTATTCCTCCCATGCAGACCAATCCGCATGTGACACATATCCAACTCGCACAGTCCGCATATGATAAGGTCTGGACTCCCATACGAAGCGGAATTAAAAGTAATTCTTATCCCGCGGGGTATCACAGTTCATGTAGAAAACAAACTCACACGAACCGCGGACTCTGTAGCTAAATTCCACCTCGCGGGCTATTGCAGCTCGCAGGCCAAAACAAGACTTTTAATTAATAAGGGCTACAAGGATTGGTCTAAAGCATGTCAAAGACTGTAAAAAGTCAGAAACGATTACAAGCATTCGCGTGGACTCCGCGTATGTCTACATTGCGAACTAGCGAATCAGTTCGCCAGCGTGCCTAGATGCATTCCACCTCGCCTAAGCGGAGTCAACAAGTAATTCAGCCCGCGCGAAGGCATTCCGCGCGAACTGTGTGTTCCGCGCGAAGCGCGCGAGATCCTCACTCCGCTCGAAGTCATTCCGCACGCGAGCTCTGTTTTTGTCTGAAAGCGCGCGAGATCTGTTAGTCCGCGCGGAGTCATTCCACGCGCGGACTTTGTGATCATCTCGCGTGGTCTTGCTGGCAGGCCATTTGTAAACATTAAAGGAACTTGGGCTCGCCGGCTGACATAGACCAAGAATTTAATTAATATTTACATAGGCAATTATTTTCTAATAAAATATTAATTTGGGCGTAAATACTTACCAATCATGAAATAATTGTTTTCGTTGAGTCATAAAGGGATACTTCATCCTATAGCGGTTCCTTCTAAGGATATTTTCTTGTGATTCAAGATGTTTATCTAATCTAGGATAGTTGATTACAAAATGTTGGTAAGTGTACTTAATTAGGGATTTAATGGGGGAGTAACTAAGAAGTCAGAAGCTGTGGGAGAAGCTTGATCTTCATCTGTGACCGAAATATTTTGAGTTTCATTTTCTGTATAATTTGGGTAACTAACTTTGGAATTAGTTCTAATGTTTTTAATTTTGAGCTTTTGCAATTCATCTTCTAATTCTTTAATCCTAATATTTTTAATTTCTTTATCAATATCAAAATCTTGTCTAGACATTGTTTCAGCTGTAGTTGAACCAGCAAATGAGTGTCTAGCGGTTGCGAAAGAATGTCGAGAAGAATTTCCTATTTCTTGAATTCTTAAGTTTCGATTTATCCTTGAATTTTGAAAATTAATTCTTAATGTGCCATCATTAAACTGTTGATATATATATATATATATACGTGCAGATTCTTTTTACAAATTCTATGAATGAATACGAAGAATAGAAAGTCATACAAAGCTACGACGCTGGCGTCTAACGCTCACGTCACCCTATAATGGAATTTTTTTTACCTCATTATGGCGGAAAAAACACGTATAGCTAGCTAGCATTTATTTATATACATATTATTCTTATAAACATCTATATATGAGTATAATCACCGAAATTCTCAATTTCGGTTAATTTTCAACAAAAAAAATTATTTAACAATAAAACATTTCATGTACATTATTTAAAACAAAGATCCACTCAAAAATTAGACCTAAGTCTGATGTCGATCGGAGGTCTCTTCCGCTCGGGCCTCCTCACGTCCTATTCCAAAAACATAAATAAATCCTTAAATAAAACACCGACGTTTTACCATGCTTATCGCCCTAAATCTTAAATTTACTGCCAACCAAATTTCACCACAAATACCAACATCCTGAAAATCACCTTCCACCATAAATAATCACGTGGCCGGATTTTAACTTATTAATCCGACAAAAATACCAAACTTTAAAAATTCTCAAACCTATTCAAAACTCCTCCAAAAATTCTAAAACTCATACCATTAAACTCCTCATAAAATTTCTTACTAAAAACACTTTTTCAGCGGCGGCTCAGCCAGCAGCAAAGGCCGGCGGCCGGCTCCGGCGACCTCCAATGCCTACCAAATTTTGACAGTACATTCCTCTCAACCTCCTCTACAACTTTCCTAACCAGCACAAACAACAATTTCAAGCCTAATTATGCCAATCGAACAAAAACAACAATAAAGCCCTAGAATTTCAAACACCGATTTCTCTTTACCTAGCTCGAGAGGGAGGGAGTCTTTTGGAGGGATTGCTGCACGAGAGGAGAGCTTCATTTTGAGCCAAGGATCGCTAGCTATGGTGGTCGGATGAGGGAGTTCCGGCGACGAGAAGGCTTGGACAGTTGGATCTTTTGGGTCCGATATCTCTCTCGCGGCGGCACTAGGGAACCTCTAACCGATCTAGGATGAGAGCTGGGTCGGAAGCCGACTGATTGGGACTGGCATGACGACCTATGGTGGCCGGACGATGGTGAATGGGCGGCCGAAAGTTTCCGGGCGGAGGGAGAGGGAGAGAGAATCGGGAGGGAGGAGAGAGAGAAGAGAGGGAGAGGAAAATAGGGCTTGGCCTAATTCGGACAACAACACCACCATAAACCCATTCCAAAAATTTAACACCCCAAAAATAATACCCCAATAAAAATTACCTTTTACTAGCAAAAATTACCATTTTTACAGTCGTCACAATTTCTTCCTTCAAATAAATTCTACGAAATAATTGTTCCCCACAACCTCTCTAGGGACCAATTAAATTATACACTTAATGACGAAGACGGTAAAACTCTTATTATCACTATGCTAGTAATTAAGGTAAAAATTAAGGGTCAGGGCATGACAATTCTCCCCTCCTTATAAAAATTTCATCCTCGAAATTTACATACTTACTAAACAAAGAGGTAAGGATATTGCTGCCTCAGTTGCTCCTCCGATTCCCAAGTAGCTTCCTCTACTTGGTTACTTCTCTAAAGCACTTTGACAAGGGGTTGTCTTGTTCCTAAGCACTTGCTCCTTTCGGTCAAGAATCTGAACCGGCTCCTCTTCATAGGACAAATCCTTCTGCAAATCAATCTGCTGCTCTTCAAGGACATGAGAAGGATCAGCAATATACTTGTGAAACATGGATACATGAAGCACATTATGTATCCTGGACAACTCCGAAGGCAAAACTAACCGATAAGCAAGAGAGCCAACTCTTTTGCGTACTCTGAGCGGCCTTGAGTCTATCTCTGACCACCTTGATCTTCTCATTTCTGTCATGGATAATCTCAGGACCACAAAACTCTCTGTCCCTTACTTCATTCCAACATAAGGGCGTACGACACTGTTTCCCATAAAGTGCATCAAAGGGAGCCATACCGATACTCGAATGAAAGCTGTTGTTATAAGCAAACTCCATTAAAGATAAGTTCTTATCCCAACTCCCCCTGAACTGCAAGGCACACGCTCTCAACATATCCTCTAAAGTCTGGATAGTCCTCTCTGATTGCCCGTCAGTCTAAGGATGAAAAGCAGTGCTAAGGTGTAGTCGGGTACCTAAAGCAGCTTGAAGAGCTCCCCAGAATTTAGAAGCAAATCTAGGATCCCGATCTGGCACTATGGATTCAGGTACGCCATGAAGTCTCACAATCTCATTCACATACAACTTAGCCAATTTATCCATTGTATACTTCTTTCCCACCGGCAAGAAATGAGTAGATTTGGTGAGTCTATCCACAATCACCCAAATACCGTCATACCCTTCTCGGGTACGAGATAAACTGAAAACAAAATCCATGGTGATGTGGTCCCACTTTCACACTGGAATCGGCAACGGCTCAAGAAACCCTGAAGGTTTCTGCCTTTCAGCTTTCACTTGCTGACAGATCAAACACCTACTCACAAAAGCTGCAACGTTCATCTTCATGTTTGGCCACTAATATTAATCATTCAAAGTCCGATACATCTTTGTACTCCCCGGATGAGCAGCATATGCGGAACTATGAGCTTCCTCCATTATCTCATTCTTTAACTCATCATTCCTCTTTGGAACACAAAGCCTATTTTTGAACAGCAAAGTTCCATCCCTTCTTACCGAAAAATTTACGACGGCTCTATTCACTGCTCTTTCCATTAACCGAACTATGGAAGGATCACTATACTGCGTTTCCCGCACTGAATCAACAAAAACTGGCCTCACATGGAAACTAGCTACCAAGGCACCCACTTCGTCCACCGCTAAATCCATCCATGTAGCTCGTAACTCACAAAAAAGTGGAACCCGAACCATCCTCAGATGAAACAAAGATATGGAGGGATTGTGACTAAGAGCATCAGCTACCACATTAGCCTTTCCTGAATGATACTCAATAGTGTAATCATAATCACTAATTAACTTCATCCACCTTCTTTGCCTCATATTTAACTCCCTTTGAGTGAACACATACCAAAAACTCTTATGATCGGTAAAGATCTAACACTTGGCTCCATAAAGATAGTGTCTCCACAACTTGAGAGTAAAAACCACAGCTGCGAGCTCTAAATCATGGGTGGGATAATTCACCTCATGCGACTTCAATTGCCTAGAAGCGTAGGCAATCACTCGATCATACTACATCAATACCCCGCCTAGACCTCGTCTAGAAGCATCACAAAACACCACATACTCCCTACTATCATCCGGAAGTGCCAAAACAGGAGCACTAGTCATAGGATTCTTTAATTTTTGAAAACTTTGCTCACACTGATCTAACCATTCGAATTTAACTCCCTTCTTGTTCAATCTAGTTAATGGAGCTGCAATCTTTGAAAAGTCTTGCACAAATCGCCGATAATAATATGCTAACCCCAAGAAACTACAAATCTCCGTCATAGTGATAGGTCTTCTCCAACTTGATACCGCTTCCACCTTCTGGGGATCCACAATAACACATTCGGCTGAAACTACATGACTCAGGAACCCCACTTTATCCAGCGAAAACTCACACTTGCAGAACTTGGCAAACAACTGAGCATTTCTCAAAGTCCCCAATATCAATCTTAGATGTTTGACATGCTCCCTTTCACTTTTTGAGTATACCAAAATATCATCTATGAACATGATCACGAAGCGGTCAAGATATGGACTAAACACCCTATTCATGAGATCCATGAATGCCGCGGGTGCATTAGTAAGTCCAAAAGGCATCACCACAAACTCATAATGACCATAGCATGAACGAAAAGCAGTCTTGGCTACGTCACCCTCTCAGATCCGCAACTGATGATAACCAGTTCTCAAATCAATCTTTGAGAAAACAGAAGCACCCCTCAACTGATCAAACAAATCATCAATGTGAGACAACAGATACTTATTCTTCACTGTGACTTGATTTAGCTTCCTATAATCAATGCATAGTCTCATGGTGTCATATTTCTTCTTAACAAACAACACCGGGGCACCCCATGAAGACATGCTAGGCCGAATAAACCCTTATCTACCAACTCCCGCAGTTGAGTCTTCAACTCTTTCAATTCCGCTGGAGCCATTCTGTAAGGTGCCTGTGAGATTGGCATAGTTTCTGGAAGCAACTCGATAGAAAAATCTATCTCCCTTACAGGAGGCAAACCAGGCAAGTCCTCGGGAAACACATCCGGAAACTCTCTTACTACAAGAATATACCCTATTTCCAACACTCTTATACTTGCATCCACAACATGAGCTAAGAATGCCTGACAGCCTTTATTTAACAATTTCCTGGCGGCCACAGCTGATATCAGGCAACTCGAAATCACATCTCTTTCCCTTTAAAAAACAACCTCAAAACCATCCAGACTTTGAAGAACCACTTCTTTTCGGAAACAATCTACCATAGCTTTATAAGTCTCCAAGAAGTCTATCCCCAAGATCACATCAAACTCCACCATATTTAGAGGAATTAAATCAGCATTGAAATTAAATCCCTCTACTAGCACTTCACACCCACTAAACACCTAATCTATTATCATCACCTCACCAGAGGGTAGAGAGACATGCCACTCGCCTGGAAGAGACGATGATGGCATATTGGCATGGATGGCGAATCTACTCTACATGAATGAATGCGTGGCTCCTAGATCAATTAAAGTAAATGCTGGCTGACCAAAAATTAATAACATACCAATGATGACATCTGGAGAAGTACGACCCTCCTTCTGGGTTACAACATGAAGTCTAGCACGAGTCATGGGACGTCCACGCTGACAACTACCCTGCTGCGAGCCACCCATAACTGCTGAACCACCGTGAGAACCACCACTGGAGCCTCTAGCTGAAGACTGACTGACTGGCTGAGTAGGGGAAATCCTCTGTGCCAACAAAGGACAGTCTCTCCTGAAATGATCATGACCACCACACTCAAAGCATCCAGATGACTGTTGCTGACCAAAGGAAAAAGTCTGACCACTAGATGATCCCCCCTGGGAACTACCACCAGCACTATACTGACCGGCCTGCTGCCTACCCAACTAGCTCCTGAAGGGTCTCCTGAAACGTCCTCTAGTTCTACTCCGAGGACCAAAACCCGATCCCCCACTAATGCCACTACCCGCTGAAGATCCAGAAGCGGACGATGAAGTAGCCTTCTTAGATGGACCCTGACTGGGACCATTGAAATCTCGAGGCCGAGCACTATAAGTCCCCCTGGTCTCAATGGCCATAGCTGCCCCAATTGTATCAAGGAATGTCGGATAGATAACACCGACCATCTTATCTACAAACACTCCGCCAAGTGCCCCAATAAACATATCAATCTTGATCCTCTCATCAGGAACTAAATAGGGCACATGATAGCTCAAAGTAGTGAACCTCTGCTCATACTCGATGACACGTTCATTGTCTCTCTTCTTCATGTTCAGAAAATCTGACTGAATTCTACTACGATGAGAGTGATTGAAATACTAACCCAAGAAGAGCGTCTTAAACTACTCCCAAGTCATAGTCTGAGCACCATCATTATTCCTCCTGGCGAGAGTCCACCAATGATGAGCTGAATCGTCTAGAAAGGACATTGCCATCTTCACTTTCTTTTCTTCTGGCAGTTTTGTGCTGTTGAAAGCCTTTTCCATCTTGTCTGGTCAAGAGTAAGCATCAAGGGGTCTCCTGACACCCTTGAACTCTACTGCCCCTGCATCAGAAACATCTCTCTTCTTCACAGATCGAGGGTGTTGAACCCTATCCAAAACACCCCTCAGCATGTCCTTAATAGAATCAGCTAATCCTCTCACTTCATCACGCTCATTGACGTTGGTCGAGTTAGCCACACGGGTTAGTGTCTAGGAGGCATAGTACCTGAGGAGGAAGATATTTAGTAGTCTATAAACAAGACTAACAGAACTATCACACATACCCAATAACACATAGCATCCAAACCATAAACTACTGATGAATCCACCGCAGTCGTATCATCACTCTATAGACACTACAGCTACTTAGGCAAATATGATATTGAATAAGAGGCAGAAAACGAAACCTAGAGCTCTGATACCAACTGTCAGGACCCATCCCGAATTTCATCCTGAAACCCGAAGTAAGTCCTACGGGGACCACCTCCAAGGAAAATTTATCGAAAAACTCGGCAAACCTCCCTCGAAAATGGACAACCTTAACCCAGAAAAATTATAAAACCACCCTTTTAATCAAAATTAACATCCTCCACAACAACCCATAATTATCCAGAACAAGTTACACAAAAATTCCAAAAGTATTCAGAGTTACTAAAAATAAAAACAACGGAAGCTGACAATCTCCTAGTAGATTAAACAGATACCCTACTGGCAAAAGTAGCGGAAAGATGGGTGATTATGCCTCGACATCTTCTTCTAGACCCCACCCGAACGCTGATGACTGGGAAATTTAAAACGAATGGCCGAGGGGAAAATATTCAATTACGTCAGAGTGAGTGGACAAAAACAATTTCGACAAAACATTAATATTTCTCCAAAAAAATACTTTCATGGAAAACGCTATACAAGCGACAGCTTAAAAGCTTAATTCAAAAATTCTTAACCGGTGTCTAGCCTCGCTAGACTCCCAAACTTTAATAAATGGCCATTCAAGCTAGGATTATATATATCAGTATGTATTTACATTCGTCATATTCCTTGTACGAAATCTATGAATAAGCACGAAAAATAGGTAGTAATGACATTTTTCCTTATTATGGGGGAAAAGCACGAGTGAATATATATATACGTGCAGATTCCTTGTACGAATTCTATGAATGAAGACGAAGAATAGAAAGTCATACAAAGCTATGACGCTGATGTCTAACGCTCACGTCACCCTATAATGGAATTTTTTTACCTCATTATGGGGGAAAAACACATATAGCTAGCTAGCATTTATTTATATACATACTATTCTCATAAACATCTATATATGAGTATAATCACCGGAATTCTCAATTTCGGTTAATTTCCAACAAAAGAAATTATTCAACAATAAAGTATTTCATGCACATTATTTAAAACAAAGGTCCACTCACAAATTAGACCTAAGCCTAATGTCGGTTGGAGATCTCTTCCGCTCGGACCTCCTCACGTCATGTTCTAAAAACATAAATAAATCCTTAAATAAAACACCGACGCTTAAAGAAAATAGGCATAATTAAATATGAGCTTTGCGCGCTCAACCATGCATATCGCCCTAAATCTTAAATTCACTGCCAACCAAATTTCACCATAAATATCGACATCCTGAAAATCACCTTCCACTATAAATAATCACGTGGCCAGATTTTAACTTATTAATCCGCCAAAAATACCAAACTTTACAAATTCTCAAACATATCCAAAACTCCTCCAAAAATTCTAAAACTCATACCATTAAACTCCTCATAAAATTTCCTACTAAAAACACTTTTTTAGCGGTGACGGCCAGCGGCCAGCTCCGGCGACCTTCAATACCTGCCAAATTTTGACAGCACCTTCTTCTCAACCTCCTTTACAACTTTCCTAACTAGCACAAACAACAATTCCAAGCCTAACTATGACAATAAAATGGAAACAACAATAAAGCCCTAGAATTTCAAACACTAATTTCTCTTTACCTAGCTTGAGAGGGAAGGTGTCCTTTGGAGGGTTTGCTGCACGGGTGGAGAGCTTCCTTTTGAGCCAAGGATCACTAGCTATGGTGGCCAAAGGAGGGAGTTCCGGCGATGGGAAGCCTTGGACAGTCGGACATTTCAGGTCTGATATCTCTTTCGCGGCGGAACTAGGGAACCTCTCACCGGTCTAGGATGAGAGCTGGGTCGGAGGCCGACCGATTGGATCGGCTCGGCGACCAATGGTGGCCGAACGGGGCGAACGGGCGACCGAAAGTTTCCGGGCGGAGGGAGAGGGAGAGAGAATCGGGAGGGAGGAGAGAGAGAAGAGAGGGAGAGGAAAATTGGGCTTGGCCCAATCCGGTCCACAACACCACCATAAACCCATTCCAAAAATTTAACACTCCAAAAATAATACCCCAATAAAAATTACCTTTTACTAGCAAAAATTACCATTTTTACAGTCATCACAATTTCTTCCTTCGAATAAATCCTATGAAATAATTGTTCCCCACAACCTCTCTGGGGACCAATTAAATTGTACATTTTTAATGACGAAGTCGGTAAAACTCTTATTACCACTATGCTAGTAATTAAGATAAAAATTAAGAGTCGGGGCGTGACACACCTTGTTACGCTTAATTGGTAGCAACAAATTGTTTGGTACATCCAGAAATCTTGTTTGTCCTAGTTTAGATAACGAATAATTCCCAAGCTATGTGTCATTTGTTTAGTGAACGAATACGTAATAGAAAAGCAAATGCATCAACAACCATATCTAGTTGAATAGAAATATCTGAATCAATGAAAGTTAAAGGGACAAGGATGGACGTTTTCTAGGTATCAAGATTGAAACAGTGGTTTCAATCCTCTTCGTACTGAACAGAAATGAAAATAAAGAACACAACAATTTTTTTACTTAGTGAAACTTCAATTTGAGAAAAAACACTGCCGAGGCTTTAACTCAGAAAACCCCAAATGAAAAGAGAATTCACTATGAATCAAGAATGAGTCAATTACAAACTTTATAACACTAACCGTGGCTACTATCTCTAGAACCCTAGCAGATATGTTTGAAGCACTTTTTTTTTTCAAGTAATCTTCTTCTTCAATCTCCAAATAACTAACCACGTTATTGATCATTCAATTACATAAATAAGAAGTTCAACTCAATACAGAACAGTTGAACTTCGACTTTTTTCTATCAATATAATTTGCAGCGGAAATATGCTTCAAAATGTAATCTTTCAAATGGCTGCTGCGTCTTATTTTATAGATGAAGAACTTCTACTCTTTATTCACGTCTTTAATCATATTGGTTTCCAATAGTTAAGATCTTTCTCCTATTACCATACAAAGACAACAATAATATCAGTGAGATCAAAATAAAATCAATAAGATAAGATCAATCATATAATCCTTTTATATTGACCCAAACACTTAATCACATGATTCCTAATCATATTACCAAGCGTACTAGACTTCTTACCTTCCAAGATTCACCAAATCAATTAACATCAATATACCCAGTTAGATGAATCATAAGAAAATCATATATTAATGAATACAAATCCTAACTAAGTTAGGACTTTGTCTTCATGATTTACACGCACCAAAAATGACTAGTATCACCTGCAATAAGATTTCTTTCAACAAAGAGATATATAACAATAAAGTCCAATTTGTTTTGATATAGGAAATGTCAACTAAAACATATACCAATAAAGGTTATCATGAATATCTGTAGTGAATCGGAGTTATGCTTGGGGCATCGTTGTGCTCCAATAGGTCATGTACGTGTGCTATATTTTAATTAAATGAGCACTTATTAAGGATCCCTATCATATTAGCTTCAACTGTATTGGCATTTAGCCTTGTTTAATTAGCATGATTAATCAGAATGAGTTAAACAAATTTTGTAAATTTTGTTGGTTTTGGCAACGAGAATGAATTTTGGATTTCTAAATTAGCTTGTTCAAATGCTTTTGGTGACATCTAAATCAAAATCAGACAACAGATAACCCTCATAGAGTTTGGCGTCTCTACATCTTTCAAACAACATTTATATGTCATCTTAAAGTAAAAGAAGACAATGGTGTATGTCGTTTGATATATCTCAGATGATAGAAAAATGACGTTTGAATTGATGTGAGACGACATACAGTTGCTCACAATTGTATATAAACGTTATTTCAACAACACTTTTATGTCGTTATACCATTGTTTAATGACAAACAATTTGAATTTGTTGTATATCTAGACACATATAAAATACGACAGATGTATTTGTATCGTATGTCGTGTGAAGTTTATCAAACGACAGATATTGTATGTCGACTGAGTGTTTATCAGATGACATGTTGATAGATGACACATAAAAAAATGATAAGATGACGGGCATTCTGTCGTCTGAAGGCAAAATTGACGTAGACAATGATTAGAAATAACAAATCAACACATTCGCAACAACTAACGATTAGGGTTTCGAATAAGATGGGAAAAAATTTGTAGCTTATGGTGTAATGAGGATCTGATTACGAAAGAGCAGCTAGCCGATCAACAGTTTTTTCATATTTTTGAAATGCAATGGAGGGAAGAAGTGGTCTAAATAGAACATCTGCTGAACAACTTGGAGGGAAAACCAAACAGTAACTTGGAGGGAAATATACATAGGAGATCGAGACAAACTTCTTATATCTTACTGCTTGGTTCACAATGAGAGTAGACAAGTTCTTGAATCTCAGAGCAAACTTAAAAGGCATTGATCCGTGACTAATCTGTTTTGTTTTAGCATACGGGCATGTTTCTTATAAAACTGTGCAGAATTTGTTTTGTTTTTAGATTCTGAGTGAGATATAACAAATTCAAAGTAGGCAGCTTGGATCGATAATCTGAAAGCTATCCTGCAGTGTTATTCCTTCTTGTTTGTTTGGTCTACGTACGTTGTTTCAGGTGTTGTTATTCTTTTCGGCTCAATATATACAAACAAGTTCCTATCTAGCTGCATAGTTTTTTCAAGCCATATATCCTTGCATTGTTTTAAATGTGTCCGCCAAGTCCATGTGTTTCCTAGGAGTAGTGTTCATTTTGTAATCAAATCGTATGCTTGCAGTCAATAATTGTTTTGATTACTAGGTGGAGAGGATATAATATGCCATCTAATAATAGGAATATTGTTCATTTTAGAGTTCATATTATATATAGTTTTTGTTTTTGAAATCAATTAATTAAATTTCCACAAAACAATCGCGAAGACAGTAGCAAATAAATAGTGTTTCATATATACATGGGTAGAAACTAAGAAAAACTGCTAAACCCTAAACATGTTGTCTCAATAACAAAGGAAGTGTTGCAAGTATCTGAAACCATCATCGACCCCGACATATCTCAACTTTGTTGTGCTGAACATCCCTACGCTGACTTTGTTAATCCGCCCAACACGATCAAGATTGTTTCCACCCGTTTTGGATTCTTCAGTAAACACCAACCTCCACCACACTACTATCGACGAGGCTGGAACAACACCCCGGCAAAGGCAGCTCCTCCGAGAACCACCAGTCGTCGACCCCTCTCTTCCCTTTGCATGATTCCATCATATTAAATACCCCTCTCCACCCTTTCAACACCACATTCCACGTAACACTCACCGACTCCGACGCCACAGCTTCAAGCTCGTTGTTATCGACATCAATATCGAACTTGAAAACACCATTATTATCCATGACTAGCTCGTCCCCTGGGTTTTTCAAGACTAAAGAGAACTTTGTTGTGGCTGAAGACGTTGACAGTGAAGACGAGGGCGAGGGAGGGGGTCCGGGAGCGGCGTTTGGTGGCGGCTGAGGCCATGGCGTAGAGGCGGTAGTAGGGAAGGGCGGGGTTGATGAGTTTGAGGTTATAAGAGAGAGAAGGGAAATGGGTGGTGGAAATGGGCTGCCAAATATGGTCAGAGGAAATGCAAGTGAACCATCTCTTGGAGACGCAACAGGCTGTGGCTATGGTTTTAGGGTCTAGATGGTTAGAAACAAGGTCAAGCACTTCCCATGGAAGCTTCTTTTTGAAAGAGGAGGCATCATCGACATCGAGAGCGTTAAGCGTTTATGTAAGATAATGGAAATGGTAGCTAGCCGGTTGAGAGAGAGAGTACAACTTAATGTACTAAGCAAAATGAGGAGTCTCTATTTATAGATGAAGATATGCAAGAATACGAATGTACAATGTAATGTAGATACGGAATCCTAATCCTATTTATAATCTACTTACTAAATATGCTTCTCTTTATTTAGAGTAATGTTAGGTGAACCACCTTTTGAGGAATCACTTAGAGTTCACCTTAGGTGACAGCTTATGTGACATTGTCATTTCATCAAAGCTAATTTCAACTCTTTTATATTTATATATTTTCTTAATTACAAAATTCATTTTTTTCTAATTTCACTTTTATGATTCTTTTAACCCTAATTCTTTTTCATTCTTCTCTCGGATTTGATCTCTATGCCGTCTTCATCTCCATCAAACGTCCGATATCTATTCTCTCCTCATCACTACTAAAATGGCTATAGATCGATATTGGTAGTGTTGATCAAGATATTGGTCTAAATGTATATATGAAAGCTGCTTTTCGTTTTAAGTTAACTAGAACTTTATACCTTCTAAGTGTAGTAGAAATTTGCAGTTGATATTGCCCTAAGATGAAGGTAGTTTACAAACTACTTGATTATTTTAAGAATAATCTGGGTTAATAAGCTGGGTATTTGCTTGAGTTAGGAATTTGGGCAGTTGATGGGTCTGGTGAAGTAAACATAGGAAATTCAGCAGGTGTCGTTGGAGAACATTAAGATGATATATAATTTGATGCTCTCCCAACCATAAGAGAAATTTGGACGTGAGAGAAGTCCCAAATTTAGTGCACGACATATTGTTAAGGGGAAGAGATTAGTGCTCACTATCAAAGGGAAATCCAAATTCAACAAGAAATCCAAATTCACACTAGGGATTTCTCATTTGAGAAATCACAATGACATTGATATGAAAGGGAAAATGCTAGACAACCCCATGGAACACAACAGTGACCATGAAAACTCTCGGGATGAATTACTTTAACGAGTTGTATCGAACGTATAGCTAAACATAAATGATTAGGATCGACTAAAATAAAATATAGCTTGTAACTTAGTTAGTAATAATATAGATTATAAAAGTGTGATGCATGTGCTAAAAACTGAGCCCAAAAAGAGGAATGATATCAACAGCAGCCCTTTTGCGTTGATTGTGAAGTCAACATGATGGAAGATTTAGCAAGAGCAATCTTTTTTTAACATGAATTAAGTCATCTCTTTGTGCAATTATTATATAATTGAGTTTATATATTTAGCAAATTCTTATAATCTTGTTACTGTAATCTCAAAAGTTTGAATATGAAATTGGCAAAAGTTAGAGCAAGTCCACTCATTCTAAGATGACACTTATGCTGCGTTTGGTACGGCTTATAAGCCGCTGTGCTTATAAGCAATGAAGAATATGGTGTTTGGTAAACACAGAATAAGTTACTTCTTGAAGAAGCTGCGATCTTTTTAAGGCAAAAAAGAGAAGTTGGGTGTACTTCCTTTTGAAAAAAAAGGAGAAGCCGAATAAGCTAGAAAACACGCGGCACTGTAACTGTGAATTAATGAAAATTTCGAAATGACGTTGGGTGTCCTTGCGAACTCCAACAATTCCAAATCTCAAAACTCCATTGTTCTTCTCTCCCTCGACTCTCACTCTCTCGGTGGGAAGAGATTGTTGTTTTTGGGTTTGACTTATCATTGGGGTTTTTTGCTCTCATGTGTTTGTATTTGATATTCATATATCAAATTTTCAGACTTTCTATCCAAAACCCATTTGGCCTCTGCTCAGTTTCGGAGTTCAATTCAAACTTAGCCCAATTTTTGAGAAGTACTCCCAGTTTGGACAAGGTTGGATTTCTGTTTGTCTCATAGTTATGTTTCTACAGTGATACAGACTTCTTAGTGCTTATCATTTTTGCAGGCTATGATTGGGGAATATTTGGGCCATCATGAAGAATTCCCGCTTTCTGTGATGCATGCTTATGTAGATTCCATGAAATTTTCGGGAATGAAGTTTGATACTGCAATTCGTGAACTTCTCAAAGGATTCCGACTTCCAGGGGAAGCTCAAAAGATAGATCGCATTATGGAAAAGTTTGCATAAAGGTACTGGGTTTTTTTGTTTTTTATTGTTGTTGTCTGTCATCTATACTTGTGTGCACAAATCTTCCTTGCATGGTTGTGAACTTGTGCATTTGATTAATGCTTACATAATGCATTATCCTTTTTACATCTTTAAATAATTTCCGACTGAATAGGCATCTAGCTTGTACTGTGATGTATGCCCTTTTGATTGCTGGACAGTAACATGTTGCATATGCAGATACTGTGCAGATAATCCAGGCCTCTTCAAAAATGCAGATACTGTAAGAGCATATGCAGTTATTTTGTTGAATACTGATGCGCATAATCCAATGGTATGGCCTAAGATGTCCAAGTCAGATTTCATGCGTATGAATGCTACTGAAGATCCAGAAGATTGTGCTCCAAAAGAACTTCTGGAAGAAATCTATGACTCAATTGTTAAAGAAGAGATAAATATGAAAGATGAGAGTACTAGTCTTGATAAAAGTGGCACATTTTAAGCCAGAAGGTGAAGAGAGAGGACGCCTTGTCAGTATTTTTAATCTGGCTCTTCCCAGAAGAACGGTGTCTTCTGATACCAAGTCTGAAAGTGAAGCTATCATAAAGAGAGCACAAGATATATTTAGGAATCAAGGAGCAAAAAGAGGGGTCTTCCATACTACACAGCAAATAGAACTTGTAAGGCCTACGGTAGAAGCTGTTGGATGGCCTTTGCTTGCTACCTTGTGCTTGGGCTTGGTGGATTTTGTTATTGTGGGTTGTGTGGATGCCTATGGTTTTTCAGTTGTTTCTGGCTTATTGGTACCCTGTCTATTTGCTATCCAGACATTCCTGTTTAACCTTTGGTCTGTCCAATTCAAGGTCTTATACCTGGTGGTGCTTTGAAGCCTATAGAAGATAATGATACAACAAACTTTGATGTGACTGAGCATTATTGGTTCCCAATGCTGGCTGGTCTATTTGACCTGACATCAGATACAAGACCAGAGGTCAGAAGCTGTGCGCTTGAAGTTTTATTTGATCTACTGAATGAGAGAGGTAACAAGTTCTCCTCCTCCTTTTGGGAGAGCATCTTCCATCGTGTCTTGTTTCCCATCGCACATATGTTTCATTAAAATTATTGGATGCTGTAAGATTGTGAAATTAAGAAATGTACTTGATTTGTTCCTTTCATGATCTCTTCTATATGTCTAGAATCTAGATCAGGGTAGAAGGTGACATCTTATTCTATGTCATAAGCACAATCTTAATTCAACTTTACAGTCTTGACTATAATTTTTCATTGCATATCACAATACGACCCTTTGGAAAAGGAAAAGAAATTCAAGTTTGAGCTTATTAGTATTACTAATGATCAAGTTGGTTGGTCATTGATGACAAGCATTGTCTAAGTATAATTTTACAAACTGGAAGCACAACCTATGATATATATTGGTATAGACAATTGTGAGATTTATAGTGTCCAGGTTTATGTTTCCTGCATTTTTAGTTTGTTAGTGTCTTAGTTTATGTTTCCTGCTGATTTATATATGGGGTATGTATATTCAAACTTGAGAGGTACTATTTGGTAAAAAAATGGATAGCTTTTGTTTTGCAAACTTGAGAGGTACATATTTTTTGTTTTTAGCTACTTTTTATGTGCAAACTTGAGAGGTACCTATTTTTTGTTTTTAGCTACTTTTTATGTGCAAACTATTGAATTATGTTTTTGTTCAAGTGATAAGAGTTCCTGGCAGTGTGAGATCATCATGCATATGGAACAAACAGTCCCATTCGCAGTAGTATATTGCAGAAAAGACATTCTTGTTGTGGTTGTGTTTTACATTCGCAGTAGTATATTGCAGAAAAGACATTCTTGTTGTGGACTTGTGGTTGTGTTCTACATTCGCAGTAGTATATTGCAGAAAAGACATTCTTGTTGTGGACTTATGTTTGTGTTTTACATTCGCAGTAGTATATTGATCATATCTAACATTAGAAGTGATTCATTATATTATGCATGTATGGTGTTGATTTGTATCATTGCTCTCTTGTCTACCTAGATGGGAAAAGAATCAGCGGTTTGGATTGAGGCCGGATGGCACATCAAGTGATGAATGATGATGCACAAGAAGAATATTATGGTCATGATGTACACAAGAATATTTTAGTACCGGGAATGTTTTGATATGTTAAGCTATTTTTTGTTGCTACTTCATGTCAATATTAAATGTGTTTTGCTATCAATGTAACTACTATAAATGTTTATGTTTTAAGATACTTTTGTGCTTGCGTGTTTCTTGAAGCCAAATTATAGTAGAAGAAGTTAATTTTAGTTTCATGACCAAATTGATCATTTTACAAACTGGAAGCACTTTTAGTTTCTAATTTACCAAACACCTTCCCACTATTTTTTGCACTCACAACACTTATTAGAAGTCAGTTTACCAAACACTCAGTCACTTCGCTTTTTAGCCACTTATTCTCAAGAATAAGTACAAACCAGTTTTTCTGATAAGCACAGCTGCACCAAACGCAGCCTTAGGAATCTAACCCAAGAGGAAAAAACTCACCTTCCACCTATGAATGAGTTTCTCCTCAATTCAACCCAGGTGAGATTTTTTGTGAGAGAACAAACCTAGGCTAGATGAGAAATCTAGCCTAGTTGAGTTTCTGCCACCTCAGCCCGAGCCCAGTGACATCAGCAGGCGTTCCAAGCCTACCATGCTCCAAAACGTTGCGTAGCCTTCACGAACAAATAGAGGTGTGCATCTGCCATAACATGCAAACCTGCTCCTCTTTAATTGTTTCAGGCCTTCCACCAATCACATATGGCCATGTGGAAAGTTCTTAATAACTTGGGGTATATTAAGTTAATCTGCTGTAGAATACTTGGTACCTTTCATTATTAATTGCTTGGCCATCAAATTAAGTAATTTTCATGCGATTTCTTAGTTTAAGTTTTCTAATTAATTGTTTCGGTCATCTATTTAATTATACATACTTGCTTTTAACAACTTATCCCGTTGCATTTTATAAAAAAAAAAAACGCAAACCCTATAAATACTTTAAAAAATATTTTCAATAACATGTAGAAATATCTATAAAAAAAATCATATTGTGTAAAATCCTTTATAAAAATTCATATTATATAAACTACTATTTATTTATATTTAAAATGATTAATTGTACTAAAAAATGTGTTTTTATATTTAATTAAACAGTTATTGCTATGTGGTAACAATCTCACATTTCAAATGGGTGGAAACTGATGTCCAGTCACAATGACACAGAGTGACCCAGGTTACTTAAGTAACTTAGGTCATTGTGCTCAGTATAACCCAACGGGTGAACTTACTTTTAGCAAATGAAACCGGGCTAAAGTGAGATTCCATTATTCGATACCGACCCTCCTCGTTGGCTTCTCTTCTCTAGTCAAGCATTTTGGCAGTCCAATAAAGGAGGAATATTTACGTTCCTAAATAAGAAGAGACAACTCATGGGAAGTAGCCGGATCGGTTCTGAAATGATATAGGCGTGATTGCATGACGTAAAAGAAGTATTTGTAATATGAAAAAGAAGTATATGAAATTATAATTTAGACATCATTTTTCTGTTTAAGTGTTCTAAAACAATGCCGTCATGTCTGCTTTAGCGCTACAAGTATGCTTACTGCCCGCCTAGCGTCTAGCGAGCTTTTAAACCTAGTGAGAAATGAAATGAGATTGGCTACCCTAGCAGCCATAGAAACACTCCATTGGCGGCCACTTCAATCAATTTTTTTATCCATTAATTTGTATGATACAAAATTGTATACATTATTAAGAGAGGTAGAGAGATGTCTGCAAGACGTCGAGCTTCTTTATATAGTGGGAGCAATCCTTGCCGCGAAAGAAAGACAATCAGAATCCCTATTAGACTCTGCAACGTGAAGCATAAGGACACTATTCCTCCCATGCAGACCAATCCTTATGTGACACATATCCAGCTCGCACAGTCCATCAGAATAGGACACTGCTTCCGGCGCGCCTCTCAACTGTAGAGTCCTATGAGGACTGAAATTAGGAGCAATCTTATCCCGCGGGGTGTCACAGTCCATGTAAAAAACTAATAGCTCGCATGGACTGCGGACTCTACTTGTGTCTACCGCGCTAGTTCGCGAATCAGTTCTCCAGCGTGCCTAAATGCATTCCGCCTCGCCTAATGCCAAAGTCAACAAGTAATTCATCCTGCGCGAAGGCATTCTGCGCGAACTGTGTGTTCCGCAGGAGACGCGCGAGCTCGCGTGATCCTTACTCCGCGCGAGATCATTCCGCGCGTAAGCTCTGTTTATGTCTGAAAGCGCGCGAGATCTGTTAGTCCGCGCGGAGTCATTCCGCGCGCGGACTTTGCAATTCATCTCGCGTGGTCTAGTTGGCGGGCCATTATTATAAAATTTTAAAGGAACTTGGGCTCGCCGGCCATCATAGACCAAGAACTTAATTAATATTTACATAGACAATTATTGTCCAGTAAAAATATTAATTTAGGCGTAAACATTGCCCCCTAGTCCTTGAGCTTGAATTGTCCAAGCGAAAAGGCCTTATTGAACATGTTGCGAGCTGGTAGGTATCCCAATGCAAGATTAGCAAAGCGAACCGAGTCATCTCGCTGATGAATACAAGATTAACAATGAGAGAAACAGACTTCGCCAGCCGTGAGACCTTGGTCTAAACCATTCCACATGTCATATTGCCCCCATGCACGAACGTTCCTTCGCTAGGCCACAAACCTTTCATTGAAAGATGAAAAGATGATCAGACTTTAATTTAAGGCCTTTGGAATAGGCCCTAATCTTGTACTAGTCTGTTGAATAGACCTCGCACGTTTATGTAGGAAACCAAGAATTTAGCACGACAAAATTGCATGTAAAAATTAATTAGGGCATCTGGAATAGGCCCTAATCTTGTACTAGTCTGTTGATTAGACCTTGTACGTTCACAGAGAAATTAATTAACTAAACTCAATGCTCCTGTTGTGTTGCCCCCTAGTGGAAAGCGGCGGAAGGCTAGCACGATGGCGCTGAGCACGATGGATAGTCAGCATGTGGCAGATGGTGGCGGATCAGCGCGCTCCCATACACTAGTAACATGGCGTTTCAGGAAACGTCCGTTGATAGGATTAGAATGGAGTGTGCCATCAAGGTTACGCAAATGGAACACCCCATTTGGCAGTATGCGATGTATAATGAAGGGTCCTTCCCACCACGCAGACCACTTCCCGCGGCCTTCAGTCTTCTCTCCCAATGGTAACACAGCTCGCCACACCATTTGGCCCTCGGCAAGGCTCCGACCACGAGTAACCTTGTCATAGGACCGTGCGATACGTTGCTTCTCAAGGATGAGATTGTTGAATGCAGTGATGCGGTGTTCGTCAAGGTCTTCAAGCTCTTGCCACATCGCTTAAACGTAATCATCACCGATCAACTGATGCTGTTCCTAGATGCGAAGGGAGGCGACGTGAACCTCGAGTGGAAAGACAGCGTCGTGACCAAACATGAGAGCATATGGGGTAGTAGCTGTAGGACCCCGCTTGGAAGTCCGGTAAGCCCATAAAGTATGATAAAACTCTAAATGCCAGACGCGAGGATTCAACTCGAGCATTTTGCGTAAAATACCAAGGATAACCTTATTGTTTGCCTCCGCCTGACCATTAGACTGTGCATAGTAAGGGGTGGAATGCAGAAGCTTGATACCATAACCAGTGAGGAAGGTGACTACAGAGTCAGCCATGAAGGCAGCCCCCCGGTCTGTCACAATGGACTCCGGAATACCAAAACGGGAGATAATGTTGTAGAAAATAAAATTGCGAACCGAGGTCGCAGAAGCAACCTTGAGTGGCTTGGCTTCAACCCACTTAGTAAAGAAATCGGTGGCCACAATGATGAACTTGTGCTGCTCCGAAGAATGGGGATGAATGATGTCTATGAAGTCTATAGCCCATCCTCAACTTGGCCATGGCTTGATAATTGGTTGCAACGGAATGTTGAGAATATGTTGTACTGATCCGTGCTCAACAGTGCTTTAACCATTTTAACACTATCAAACATTTTAACCATTTTAAACTTTAATATCTCAAATTTTAAAAACGATTTCCGTAACGGCTGTAGGTACGAAAATTATGTCGGATTAAACGATTTTCCCATTGTAGAAACAACTTTCCGCCGGGGCATATTTGTGTTCCATTATTCCATATTCCATAATACATTTGGGCCCGTTCTTGTCGCCTACCTTATATAACCCTCTCTCCCTCCTCCCTCGTCCAAAAGTTGTCAGTTCGAAGTTGATTAGTTGATTCACGATCACCAAGAGAACAATGGCAAACAACAACACCGAAAAGCCCACCGTGATGGTCACCAACGACGACGGAATCGAAGGCCCTGGACTTCTCTCCCTCGTCCACGTCCTCGTCTCGACCAATCTCTACAATGTTCTCGTCTGCGCTCCCGACTCGTACGTCATCACACTTTTCTTTTTTTCTCCAAACTCCATCTCTTCATTTCTCATTGCAACAAAAACTTGGGTTTGCAGGGAAAACTCTGCTGTCAGTCACTGCATCACTTGGCGACGTCCGATTGCCGCCAAACAAGTCGACATCGCCGGAGTCACGGCCTTTGCAGTTTCCGGTACCAAAAAGCTCATATCACTGAATATCTTTTCTAGGTTTTTTTTTGTTCTTTAACTAAACGGTAACGTAGCGGCAGTATCGATTGCCAGGGACTCCTGCTGATTGTGCTTCTTTGGGTGTTTCTAAAGCACTGTTTCCTTCTGTTCCCAACTTGGTAATAACTTGGTTCATCTCCATTAATCCCAAATTATTTATTTTTGTTTGTTTTGTTTATTTGCTAGTGTACAATAACATAATGATTATCTTTTTATTTGTTTACCTCTGGTGCTTTTGTTTAGTTTTATGTTTCTGTTTGTTTTTTTTTTTTTTTGGACTTTTTCTGATGCTAATTAGGTGATCAGCGGCATAAACAAGGGCAGCAACTGTGGTTATCACATGTATGTAATTTATCTTCTGTTTTCTTTTATCCTCAGTATTGTAAGTTACACCAGATTTGTTGTATACCTGCTGTTTTGTTTTTGGGAAGCAATGGGTCATATAGGCACAGTTTAAATTTGGGTCATTGAAACTTTAAGTTGTTTTGTTTTGTTTCTTGAACCCCAATGAAGTAATGGCATCTTCTCACAAGGATGCAATCTTAACCCAAAAGGCTAATTCCTTTTAGAGTATTATATGTTGATATAGTCTCAAGAACACATAATGCGTTTGCTCCTCGCTATCGAACTGCTCTTTGTCCGTATGTTTAACATTATTGACAGGGAATTTTTTGTTTTTGTCTTGAAAATGTAGTACTTACTCTGGTACTGTGGCTGGCGCTCGGGAAGCTTTCTTTAATGGTGTACCTGCTGTATCTGTATCTTATGATTGGTACGTATATGCCTGTTTGATGATTAAGTATGGTTTTGTTGAATGTCAAATACTCTCTGATATGTAAATGGATGCCGAATCTGTTGAACTTTGAACTTTACAAACTGTTGGGGCAGGTGTTGGTGTTTTGTTTTTGCAAAGTTGTTGTATTTTGCTTCTTTGATCTTTTATAGCACTATGCTAAGCATTGGCCTTTCAGGGTAGAAGGCAAGAGTCGCATTAATGACTTCACACTTGCTGCTGAAGCTTGCTTACCTATCATAAATGCAATACTCGTGGAAATAAAAAATCAAACCTTTCCTCAAGGATGTTTTCTGAATGTAGATTTGCCAACGAACCTTGCTACTCATAAGGTAAATTCTAGGATACATGCTGTCTTTGGTAATTACCTGTTTAATATTCTTGTCAAGTAAAATTATTGATGCCTTAAGTTCAATACTTGATTGGACAAAGATCAGTAACACTGAATCGTGGTTAAGGCAAGTAGCTTTTGAAGTTTTTTGAAAGGAGTAGCTTTTGAAGTTTAAACAATTGTGGTCGGAAATGGGGTATGATCTTGTCACTACAATCAAGCACGGTGGTAATTTTGCATAAAGATACATCAAGAATATTTCACTTGCAGCGGTACATTATGTCAGTAGCTTTTCTTTCTGTGCTCTCTTTGTACTCCATCTCAGTACAAGATTTGGAGTTGGTTGGTTGTTTGTTTTAGTTTTATCTACTCTAGTGAAGTCTGATAAGGTCTGTCATTTGTTTCTTTTACTATATGAATTAATTTAGTAGCATAACTGAGGAGGCTACTGCATTCTTTATGCACATTTACATCTCTGGACTTTTATAAAGCAATTAGCACCTCTGGTCCATGCTAGTCTTTCTAAAATACTTAAAATCTATTTACAATTCATATGTATTATATATTCCCTCAACATACTTATGATTTTTGAACTCTTAAATTTTTGGTAGAAGGTCTGTTGACTATTCACCTAATGTGAATTATTTGGGTAATTGGTCTCAGTTCTTTTTCAGGTAGAATGCAGGATTATCAATCCTTTTTTGATGCATTGATTTCAACTGTGATTTTAATGTGGTTTTATTTTTCTTTTGTTGAGCTGAAATAGGGGTATAAGCTGACTAAACAGGGTAACAGTATAATCAAAATGAAGTGGAAACAAGTTACTTCAAAGATGCCAAAAATGTTGTCATCGATGGAAATGGAGAAAGATTCAGCAGCATCTACTGGAATTGATACATCAACTACGTCAAAAGAAGATCATTTGTTTGCAAGAGAGGTGGGTCGTTCTTCCTATCTTTTTGCTTTGTGTTTGATTATTTTTCCTCTTATTCTGTGTTCTGTGGAATAAAACTATTCTGGTTTCTTGCCCCTATGACTGAGACATTACATTTCTGCTGACATAGATTGTTCGGGTTGAGAGGGTTAGATGTTGTTCCCATTTTTATGCTTGTCCTGTGATATCTCTTGACTGCCTCTTTATCATTGATTCTTACACTATGTATTCCTTTGCAACTTGTCATTAGGCTGTTGACTAATGTAGGACAAATAATGAACAAAAGAAATTAGAGAATAAGAAGTCTACTGTTTTGTGTTGCTTTTGAGGCTTAGGCTGTGTTATTTGGCTCCAACTAATCTGAAACAACAAACAAAAAAGTTTGGAACTCTTCCTAAAACTGAGGCTCTTACCTTTCTTACCAGTGACTCACAGAATTATAAAGATGTTTTTGAGAGGTGCTATAACTCTGTTCTGGTTACCACAAGTTTCAATTAATTTTGTATGGAGCATAATCTATTGTGGTTGGCCGCTGACACATGTGATGCTTCTTTGCTATCCCCTTTAAAAAATAATTAAAGTAATGAATTTTAGCATTCTTTGAATATTTAGGGCAGCAACCTACATTCCCCAAGTAAAGGCTGGGTTTTCAGGGTGGCCAAGGGCATTATGATATAACTCAAATTTGAGCTCTGATTCTAACCATAAATGCTAGAGTTTTAACAGTTGAAATTGTGTAGCACTAAGACTTAAATTCTGGATAATGAAAACTTAGAACTGAATTAAGTACTCTTTTTGGTTAGTACTTTAAAAGTAATTCTATTAAGGTATGTTGATGGAAAGTTGGTTTTTGTTATGATCAACCATCTATTTGTTTGAGCAATTGAATGAGTAAACGGGTCTTGTTTGCATTGGTTTTTGCGGAAATGATATTTAATGATTGATACTTTTGAATGGTTAGAATGGCCACTTGTAATAAAAGAGAGTTTGGACACAGGTCCAAATTGGTTTCGACGCAAGTGTTTTCCATCATATAATAACATGTTTTTGTTTGACAAGCATCTGGTAAATTTGATCTGCTTTATTCTCAACATGTGAATTACTTGATTGTGAGGCACCGTGATCATTTTCAACAATGGGTTATCAGTCACTCACCAAGTATTCTCTAATTGATTTGGGGTGCGCTTCTCTGGTTCCTTGTCTATGACGAACTCATGATTGTAGTTGATTTCATATGCATGACTTAATTGTGAATGCATGTTCATGATGATCCTCTTCTCAATTTTTTAGGTAATTGGTTTCCGACATGATAGTGATGATGATACCGACCACAAATGTGTTCAAGAAGGATATGTATGCATCTTTCCGATTTATGTATAGGTATTTCTAAATCGCATCATTATACTAATTTGGTACACATGTTTCTGATGCAGATTACTATCACACCTCTAGGTGCGTTCACTAATGCCGAGATAGATTGCAGCACCTACTTCAAAGAGCGGCTTCCAAATGTAGCTGACCGCATCTCGTCATCTGCCCTATAAAGGTATTCGGCGCATATTGTTACTATATCACTGAAGTGTCTTACTAGTTCAACTTTCAGCAAGGTTATGCTACACCTGCATTACCTAGTTCCTTTGGTGCACTCAATGCATTAGTTTCATATTGCTCTTCACATGGTTATGATTGATGAATGATGACTTACTATTCAATATACAATTTGCAGCAAAAGCATCTTTAATTGTTTGTGATTTAATCCCTTTTTGGATGAATAAATGCTCAAAGTACCAAGTTTTGGGGATATGCTGTACTGGTTTCAGAATTGACTGCCACAGAATTTTCTACATTTTCAGGGGAGAATATTAAGTTTATGTAATGGTTTCAGTTTCTTTAATATATATTTATATTCTATTAACAGCATTCTTCTACAAATTCTTTTAGTTGTATAACCTGTCATCTGCACCTTTGTTATGAAAGTTGAAAGAATTCTATTTATTGAAGGCCTGATATTGATAACATTCCGATCGTAGTGTCACTGCATTTCCCAGTACTGCTTGCATAGCTCACACATGTAGTGTTAGCAATTGCGAGTGCCATTCTGACTTTGTATTTTAGCGGTCATTTAAAAAAGAAATCCTCATTTGTGCAGGATTTATAAACGGATTTTTCAAAATCAGGTGCAGCTACTCTGATTTTCTGGATTACTTGTTTTTGTTCCCCTGCATTCATTCAGACCGACAGGTTTTCGGTTGTAGAATATATTCAACATGTCATCAAAGGGTCTTATGTACCTCTAATTATAGTGATACAGATGAGCCCCCATTCTGTGTTAGTGGTATTGTTAATCTATAAACGATTCTGGAAGGAGTTCATGTCAATTCATGTTTTAAATGACTACAGCTGAAATATTGTTATCTCATTCAAATTCCTAAGAAGAAATCAGCAACCCGAATATTTTGGGTTGGTGGTGAAAGCTTGGAACTCATGTTTCTTATGACTCATAGTTTTGCCATTTCTTTCTCATTGAAATTGCTCTATGTCGGTTATTTATCAACTTTCAAAGGCGTCTCATACGTTATTTTAAAGTATAAATGTGTTCAAGTTGCATTAGCCCTTTGTTTTAAAAGATCTGATAAAATTTAGTAATTATTCTACTGTATACTTTAACCTAGTGTCCTCTGCTTTCAACGCAAAGATACTAGAGATTCATCTAATTAAGTATTGTCATCATGATTCGAATCATACATAAAACAATGAAGTATGACACTTCTAATTCAATTTGTAATGAACTATGTGTTGGTTTGTCAATTTAAGTATAGTATGAAAATGAAAGATTCGAATACAAATGTACTTCCTCTATGCAGTGGTAGATTATGTCGGTTTGGTTTCAAATTAGGCTAAAATAACTGGCAAAATGTATATCCAATGTTAGAAAAATCCCCGTCTAAAACAGATTAATTATAAATCGGTGGTGGTGCTTCACCGTTTTAGTTATAGTCCGTTTAGAGTGCTAGAAAACTCGATTGATCCCCCGATTAATTCTTTAGGCGTTAGTCACTGATTGGCCGTCCGATTAGCGTCTAGTGTTTTTTAGAACATTGCGTATATCAATATGTTGTTGCATTGTAAGCTTGACTACCATTTGCCTTAGAAATCTCATTGCTTCTATAATTCAATCAAAAATATCTCTTTCAGTATTGATATGTTGTTGATATTTTAGTACGTCTGGTTTGATCAAAATAATTTCTTTTTGATCAAACTGTCGTCATTTCTTACAAACAGTTGGTTATATGTGTTTGTGTATTCGTTGATTGCTTTCCAAGGCATGCCACGATATCCCCATTTTCAAATTTTAAACAGAACACCTCAAAAGTTCTTGACTGCTTTGGATGCTTTTTTTTAGAACCAATTCAAGACGTCACATTATTAAAGGTTGGGATGATAAACTATTTGCTGATCTTTCGTTTGCAAAAACAAAGTGGTTAAGCCATGTAATTCATGTGGGTGTCCCATCCTTTCTTCCATGGACAAACTATTGAGACAAAACTTTGCCCACCTCATCAGCTGAAATGGACAAAACAACAAGAGCAACCTTACATCAAAGAAAGAAACAGAACCTTTGGTTTTGCCAAATGTTTGCCACTTTTTCTTGAAGCATATACGATGCAACCTCTTCCAAGATTAATCTCATATAAGAAAACTATAGTTAACAATAATGATCTGCAGTTCATGGACAACACTTGATTTTCAAGTCTCATTTTCAGGGTTTTGCATGCGAAAAATCGATCGGCTTAGAAATTGTCTAGTCGTTTTATTACAATTTTGCGCAGGAATCTCATCTTCTGAATAGATTAACCCCTTAAGATGGACCTAAAACATAATCCTGATCATTGAAGGTAACTTTTTCTGCAGGAAGAGAATGAATGAACATTTCTTTACTTTGTGGTTTACCTTATATAAAGAAGGCTTCTGAAGTTTACTACTACTTTCTGTTCAAGTATGTGGAACATAGATTGGGAACAACACGAAAACTCCTATATATATGAAAGCCATACTTCAGTGCATTACATCTACAGGTAAATTAAGAACCAAAAAAGTAGGTGCACACCTTTTTACATTGAACACAGTATAAAATACGTGTATAAATACTGTATATACGTGGAAGCTGGGAATCTGACATATACAACCTTCAGGCTTTAGGTGCTGGCAAAGCAGGCAATGTATGTGTATGTGACTCCACTAGTATCGACCACAAAACATGCACATCCTCGTAGGGGCATGACTTTACATCCTCATACAGAATGTATATCCCTCTTCCTGCAAAATTTAACAAACATAGCGAATGATGAGTAGATATAAACAAATTATGCAGATGCAGCAGCAACATATGTTGATGCATATAATGGTTCTTCCTAGTTTTCGAATATTGATATTTACACGGTTCACCTCTTCTTCTCCGACTAGGGGAGTTTACTGATGAGTAGAAGACTCAATGTTGTAAGCTGGCTTTAGCTTTAGGAAGATGAATGGTCCCCTTTCTAAGGTTGAAGAAGGACATTTGTATAGGAGAGTAGAGAACTTTCATCTTTGGTTGCACTGATTTTGGGCACCAACAGATTACAATGTATATGTGGGATTGAAGAATCCTTGCAAGGATAGACTAATATGGGAAACGATGACTCGCCAAGCTGGGGTATGATATTAGTGTTGTGTGTGGCTGTTTGGGAAAGTTTGAAGCAGTTGAAGAGCTTGGTACAGACCCAAAAGGCAGAGGAAAACACAGTTGTCTTGACTATTGAATGCGCAAACCTTTAACAGAGAAAATGCAGGTTTTGAAGAAATTCCATCAGTATGATAAGGAGGACTTACTTTTCTTTTGAGCAGAATGGAGGCGAAACCAAAGCTTCTTCAAAGGAGAGAAGATGGAGTGAAGCCACCCACCCATTTGAAGAAGTGGGTGTGGCTCATGAAACAATTGGGAATTGAGATATTAATAATGAGAGGCACTGGTAGCAAAGAGAAGAAGAGCTATAAAATGAAAGATAAACTGTAGGTATTGCTTAGACAAGGGTGAAGTTTTCTAAAGTCATCACTGTTTGATTGCCAAGACTACAAATTTTATACTCTCTCCCTTGCAGGCCAATCATGCCTTTCACATTTTGCTCTTGGTGCCATGTCCTTGTCAAACCCCCTCTCTCCCCAGCCCCAGGCCCCTTTACCTTATAGCACAAGGAGCCACCCACCAATCACCAGTGCTTTTCACACTTCAACAAAACTAAAATTAAGCTAGCTCTCCCTCTATCATACTAGGATCTGGCTTTTGGGAGTTTTCTGTGTCGGTTTCAGTCCCATTGTTTTTATTTATTTTGATCCACCTTATAGTATATGTTAAACTAAGTATGTGTAAGCAAAAGAGTAGTAATCCGAGCTTTGACAAGGTGCAAGCAAAGAATCTGTGACTCTGTGTTGTGTGCTCGAATTAAAGTAGGGCTGCCACTTGGTTTGGTAAATACCAAACCGATCGAAAACCGATAGAAAATTTATGATTTGGTAAACCGAATTTTGGTAATCGAAATCAAAAAAACCGAAACCGAGAAATACCGAAAAAGTTGGTTTGGTTTTTGGTAAATACCGAATTTACCGAAATTCTAATTATTTAAAGACTTATATTTCTAAAAACACACAGACTAATAATCTTATCTCACGTTTTCAATTGTATATACCATTTAGTAAAAAACAAGACAATGAATAGAAAAATTCAACTATACTTGGTACCGTTCGGGTCTCAATTAAAGCGATCAACTTTAATTTAATGTTACTTGTTATATAAAAACGTTCTTACCTACCCGTCTTAGTCGATTCATCATACACACACATAGACAAACCCACTTAGATGACATGTAACCACCCATGTAAAAATTTAGGAATGTTTTTACCTCTCTTGATGATAGAGCTCCCCATAGGAAGTACAAACGTAAATAAGGTTAGCCGCCTTGATCAAGGCCAAAACATTATCAAAAATACCTAATTTGTCTACCATAGTCGTATTTCACTATATTGATCACATCATAGTTCACAAGCTTTTTGAAAATTTTGCTTCCTCTTTGTAGTTGGTTCACAAAGATGTACATATGCATATAACTTACTAAATAAGTTATACCACATTACCAGACATGTTGTGGTTCCAATTATTACAATTCACAAAATTAAAATTCGACCGTCTGATGTGATCATTATAATATAATACAATTATGATAGAAAATTCAATTGTACTCAATAATGCTCGGGTCTTTATCAAAACGGTCAACCATAATTTAACGTCACTTATTACACGAAAAAGCTTTTACTGCCCTTATGTGACTTATTTTGGTCGACTCTTCCACACACATACTTTCACATAGATGACACATAACTTGTTCATATAAAAATTTGGAAACATTTACATCCTGACTATTTCGGTAGAAAATTAAATCATACTCGATAATGTGTACTGAAATGACTATCTTTTGTATATGTATTATCAGACTCTAGAAACTCAAGTGATATTTAAATTTTATAGTTTTGTATTGTTGTGTTATATTTTGAAAATATATTTGTTGTGAAGTTTGGTAATACCGAAAAACCGACATCCGAAGTTGGTAAGATTTATCTCATACCGAAGTTTTTGGTTTGGTAATTGAAAGTCATATTTCATTACCGAAATGTTTGGTTTTGAAGTTGGTAACGCCCATTACCGATTCGAACCGACCGAGTGGCAGCCCTAAATTAAAGTATAGTGTGTTTGTAACGTACTTTCGAGGTATTTGAATTAAAAGTATAGTGTATTTGTATCGTACTTTCAAGGTATGTTGACAGTCAATATATGCGATTTCGGATTCAAACGAGCAAAAACAAGACAAATGCATAATCCTTGATCCTTTTAAAGGTAGGGGAATGAATCCCTTAGGTTCCTTGTGCCTCAAGCCACATTTGTTTCCTTCTACAAGTTTTCATGGTATGTTTTTCGAATAGTCATGGACTCATGGCACACTCACTCGGTGGTGTTTGTTTCTTTTTACCGTTTGAGACACTTCTTGTGTTTTAAGTAAATCCAAGAGCTTTTAACTGGAGTCTTCTACAAGATCTCTCTATGCCTCCACCTGTCCCATACTCCAATTTGGTTGCCTTAGAAGCGTCTTTCTCTGATTCAAATCGACTCATTTGGGACTCATCAAATCTCTGCTTTGATGTCATTCCTAATTTGTTTTTCATTAGTTCCACTTTTCTGATTAAAGAAGTAATTAGATCACTAATGGGCATTTTTTTTTCTTCAAATTCTAGAATATGCAAAGAAAACCCGTCTTCTTCCATGAGGTCCTACAAATCTTGAACTAATAATGTGATAAATATAGCAAATTTGTCAGTTAATAATAATTGCTAGTCCTGGAGGAATAAATAAGCATGAAACTTTTTACTGATCTGGGTCTTTCTTAAGCTAATTGAAGCCATATATAACTTTTAGTGATGATGTTTGAAAGAGGCCTTTCAGAATTTGAACCCCTTTTTAACATCAAAGTCGCATATAAGATCAGATAGTCTGTCCCGATCTCACAATGACAGCACCACCACAATGAGCTGACCAGTCCCCAACTCTTTCCTACTACTCCTACCACTCCTACCTTTCCTCTCTTCCCTTCAGTTTTGGGGTTTTCAACAAATAAGGCTTAGCTTGCATTTTCAAAGCTGGCCCATGGTTGGGGACCTAATGAAAGCCCAAGACTACCACATAAGGTTGCATTTTTTAGAAGAGGAAATTTTACAAATAATACTTCAATTACAAGTCATTCATCACATTTGTGTATCAACTTAAAAAACTATTAGATTAGTACCCCAACATCAAAATTTGACCTACTATCAATACATGTCGTCATTAATGGCATTAAGCATTCATCTTGTTCAGAATATTTTCATCTCTTGTTGTTTTAACTAGATTTTGAGGTTTTCATTATTCAACCAACTACTATTTCCTCACCTCAACAAACAGCTATTAATCCCACCACTAAACTCTTCATCAACGCAGCCAACACCATGATGTAATACCCTAATCCCTACTCCCCAATTTCATCAACCTTAACCCAAAACATCCAAATTATCTACTTCATCAATTCAATCCATAGCTTTATATTCTCAATCCAGCCCCAAAACCCAAAACCCCTCCTACCCAATTCTGCATCATGTGCACTTTAGATCCAAAATCACCATTGATGGGGATCAAACTACAAATAGATGTACCTGGGACGAGAAATCGTGGATTGGGTTTCTTCGTCTTTGGAGAAGGCAACTGCTCTCTCTCCTTCTCTCTTCCTCCCCTCACTCTTTTGTACCCCAAACAACCTTCAGTCATACACATCTATAGGTTTTTGCTTTCGTTTAAAACTTTAAATTACCAATTTGCTTGCTGGGTTTTTGTATGAAATATAGATGGTGAGGGATATGAGTTTATTCACTTTATTGTATTTCATGGATAGTTAAAAATGCTTTCTGGCAGACAAAAAAAAAAGGAAATGAAAGGACAAAATTGTCCTTGAGCTAATTTGCATAATGATATACTTGACACTGTTATTGTTCTTGAGATTAAATATTAAGATACCGATCTAATAGTTTTTAAATTTAGGATATTAAAATAATGAATGACCTTTAATTTGGGTACTATTCATAAAATTTTCTTTTTTTTGGAATGAAGTTCAAATGCAAGGAGTCAGCTCTAGTCTCTCCTTTTTCTGTACAACTGCTAACTGCAGTGATATCTCAAAGGCAATTTCCCTTGGGAAAATTAGTTCCAACTTCAGAATTTCTTACTAGCAGAAGGAGCCTTTTCCTGCAGATCATCATCTAAGTAATTGATCGATCCACTCTGCGTCCACTACATGCATTAAGAAGTTAGATTATAATCAGCAAGACAGCAAGGGTACGGGACCCTTTTCTAACCTTAATTTGCCTTTGGAAACGTAAATGTAACACATGTGAATATATATCAAGAGTTAGCTTTGTGGAAGAATGAAAAATGACATTAGAATCTACTATATATTAGTAGATTGTTAAGTGGTTATGCTTGTTCATACTCTTTAGTATTCTTCTTCCATCATCTCTTGAAATTAAGTCTAGAATTAAATTCAGTTTACCCCCCAAATCTTTGGTGTTAAAATCAGTTCAGTCCTACAACTTTTTTTTTAAATCAGTTCGCCCCCTCAACTTTCGTAAACACATCAGTTTGATCCAATTTTTGAATTCCCCTCAAAATATGATGTCACCAAACTGACAAGGAGACCCATAATTCAGCTTTATAGTTATTAGAGACTTCTCATACACGTCACCAAGCTGAATTATAGGTCCCCTTGTCAGTTTGGTGACGTTATATTTTGAGGGGAATTAAAAAATTAGACCAAACTGATATGTTTACGAAAGTTGAGTGGACGAACTGATTTAAAAAATAGTTGCAGGACTGAACTGATTTTGAGACCAAAAATTTGGAGAGTAAACTGAATTTAATTCTTAAGTCTAACTCTCGGACGTACCTATGCGGTTTTGCTTGATTCATTCATTGACACCTGAAAATTAATTTCCTACACACTGCGTGGTTATAAATTGAAATGAATAGGAAGCTAGCCCACCCCATTTGCAGACCCTAGATCTGCCACTGCTTGCACTCTTAGTGGCCGAATTGTATGGATATGTAATATTAGTACCTAGTAGACCACGTTTTTCAAATGTCTAACATGATTAACGTTTCTTGATCCGCCAAGACAATCATTTCTCAATTCTAAATTATTCAGTGTATATTCAATGTATGATTTGTATCGCCATATTGACCAAATGACCACTAAGGTACGTACGTGCCTCTTTTTAATTTTGCCAAGGGCAAGTTATGTATATATATATATATATATATATATATATATATATATATATATATATATATATATATATATATATTTTGGCATTGTACTTATGATCGATCATGTACAGTTCTCTACCTGCAGTTGTTGTCGTCGAGCTTCTCTGCCCATGGAAATAGAAAGACAATAATGCTCCAAAGTAAAAAAAACAAGGACCAGTAATAAGCACAATCGAATAATCCAGCAGAATGTGAAGTATACACTGCGGAATTTGGCCCCCCATCATATCACAATTTCCTAGGGCAACCCATATATGGGGCGAGCAAAACATGATTTGCTAGAAACTGGACCATAGAAGTTGAATCTCACTGTCTTCCTACATAAGAATCAGTCCAAAGAAACCAGAAATCATCTGTCCGCAACGCTGAAGCTAATCCGGATGTTCCCAAATGAACAAAGAAAATAAGATACTCTCAGTCCAATCTCCCAATGTTGACCTGTCCATTAGCCTTATGCATATTATTCATCATGAGAGACGACGAGAGATTCTTATATCATATATATCTAGTGAACATAACTAGTGACGGACTTAGGATTTTGTTTTCAGTGAGGTAATGCTCATATATATGAACTTAGTGATGACTGATGAAGGTTAGATAATGATCATATATATATATATATATATATATATATATATATATATATATATATAGTATTGAACCAGGCTAGGATCTTCTTCTATCTGTATGAAAATTGAAAGAGTGTTTCGCATAACTGGTACCAATAGACAGTACGTAGTTAACAATTTAAACTCTATGCATGCCAGCAAAGATGAAACCACACATCAATCAAAGAGAGAAAGTTGGACTTTTACACCTAATTTTCTTCACGCATGGATTCTTTTTTCATTCGTCAACTAAATAGTACTGATCGATCGCCAGTCATTATACACATACTTACACAGAAAACAAATTTAAACTTAGCACTTTGCTAAACCTAGGACTTAGTTTACTTGCTAGTGAAAACTAACAATTGTTTCTCTAGATAGTTTGAGGAGTCTGATATTGATACTGTCATCAAACAATCAAAGTTATAGAACTCTAACATGTATACTAATCATGCACTCAAAGCATACAAGAAAAGAATTCATCAATACAATAATAGTAAACCAAATCTCATCTTAGATTAAAAGAAACTAAAACAAAAACTCAAATAATCTTATTGTTCATGTCTCTAGGGCTTCAAGCAGCCCCTAACTAAGAGAAACTAAATAAACATAAAAACACAGAAGAACGAGGAGGAGAAGAGAAGAAGAAGAAGAGGAGAATAGAGCCGCAAAAGTTGATAGCACAAGACTTTTATATTGCTTCCTTCAACCAATCCCTCTTGATTTAGGTTTCCTTGGATATTTTGATTAGTGCACATCTGTTAGACCAATGGAAGTAAGCCAACTAATTTAATTCTTCAAAATCAGCTTCAAACCAAGGTTATAAGTTGTAATATGAAGTGCAAACTAGTCCATGGACATGCCGGTGTGATTTGGGTCTCAAAACACAAATTCCAGTCAAGAGTTATATTTACGCGCAGATTGACCTTCCAGTACTAAATTGGCCATAAATTCTTCTAGGAAAATGTTATTCATAAACCATAAAATGCTACGGAATGCTGACATCCATAGTTTTTCGTTGATATAAGACTAATCATCTGGTTATTTTTGAGGTGCCCTCAGTGCTCCGTCGAAGTTGGCTAACTTTCATAGGTAAATTTCCAAATTTTGTCTTCCAATATCTCTTTTTCTTCTTTTCTTCTTATTTGCTTTGGAACACCTAGAAAACAAATAAACAAAATAAATAACTAGATAACACACCAAACAAATGTTAACATGAGTCTTAATCTTAGTATATTAGGAAGATGTATATTATGTAATCAATTATGATTATGTAAATCTTTCGGTGTAATTAGTTTCCTTTTAAGGTTAGAACTGTGCTTGTATATATACCTGACTTGAGGTTTATTCAATATTTTAGAAAATTCTCAACCTTTTGTGTTCTATTTAACTTGGTATCAGAGCCTAAGTTGATCGTGGCAATCTTGGTGATCTGACCATGTTGTTTTCCGCTGCAAATTTATTCTAAACCTGTCCTAATTTGATATGTTCAACGTGTCGAATAAAGCTTTCGATTTTGTCAAATTTTGTTGTACTTGTTCTATTCCTCTGTCATCAAATCCTCTTTGCAATGGATCTTGCAATCTTTGGTGATCAACCTGAAGTTTCCCGTGAACAATTGATGGTTCTTCAAAACGAGAGCTTAGGCTTTGGAGTGAAACTGGATGGCACAAACTATCCAGTATGGCAACGCCTTATGAAGATGCATCTTGGCGGTGTGGGCAAGTGGGAATATGTCGCTAGTACTCTCCAACCACCTGAACAAGTTGGCAAGGCACAAGCTATGTGGGATGCTGCAAATTCTAATACGTTGGTGCTTCTTTTCAAATCCATGACCAGACCAATCATGCTGTTGTTTTCAAGTTATACAATGCCAAAGACAATCTGGGATGTAGTCGCAACCACATACTATGATGTGAGTGATTTTGCAAGAGTTCATGAGTTGACCTGTCAAGCTTTCGCAACCACTCAAGCTGGTAAGCCTCTTGCAGAATATTATGCCGGCTTGAAGGCTATATGGTAAGAGTTGGATGAAAGGGACCATAATCCTATGGTGTGTGATCTGGATATTGCTACACACAACAAGTCCTAAGACAAGATGAGAGTCCACATCTTCTTGAATGGATTAGATTCAAAATTTTCCACTGCTAAGGGAGAACTGCTTCGACAAGCCACACCACCAAGTTTGGAACAAGCTTATGCTTATGTATGCAAAGATGAATCCAATCAGTCTAGTGCAAAGGAGTACCGAGGTATCCAGCATCACTGTTCAATCTAAATCTTAACAAGATTGGAAACCAAAGAACCAAGACAGTGAACTTCGAATCCAACCTGCTCGTGGACCAGATCTTGCTAAGGTGCAGTACATCTATTGTAAGGAGTTAATTTGGACACTACAAGAACTCGTGTCCTAAGAAAACAAATCAAGGAGCTACCTATGATAAAAGCTGCGGTGGCAGGGCTGCTATTCAGTTGGTCCAAGAACCTGATTTCTATGGAATAGAAGGATAAGACCTCACCACATGTATGTGTTCTCAGGAGAAAAGAGGTAAAATTGGCATTGCATTTGAAATTTCTGACTTTACTGGTAGTGATACATGGATAATTGATTCTTGTACGTCTAATCATATGACATTTGATAAGTCCTTTTTTTCGAGTCTATCCCCATCTCTCATACCTGAAGTATCTAATGCAAATGAGGTGTCCTTCCCGGTCCTAGTTATAGGGTCAATTCAAGTTACTCCAACAATTGTGTTAAACAAAGTCATTTATGTTCCCGCTCTATCACATTATTTATTGTCTGTTTCTGAATTAAATTCACAAAACAAAATGTTTTGTAACCCTTTTTTCATATGTATGTTATCCTCTAGGACCTGTCATCTCAGGTGATAATAGGCAAGGGAATCTGCGGGGGGGGGGGGGGGGGGGGGGGGCTTGTTTCACTTGGATTGCATGTACAGCGGGAAAACAAGAGCAGTTTGAAATTTCTAGGTATTAAGGGATGATTTTTATGATTTGAATCTGAGTTTGAATTTTTTTGGGTTATCAAAATTCTGAGTTTCTTAACATTGGGTTTTTAGGTATGAGATTTTTGTGATGTCAAATACTCAAATTTATGCATGTGTTTCTGAGTTCTGTTATGCAATTAAAGGTTTGAGGTTTTTGGGTTCTTTTATGTGGTTGCATGTTAGAGTTGGTGGTGTTATTTTGATTGCTTCCACCAAACATGGGTTAAGCTTACTCTAGAATAAGCTCAGCTTAAGGAGTGCTGGACTCCTATAAAATTTAGGCCTTGCAGTAAAGGTTCTAACATTATTTTTTGATTTATTCATATTTTTGTTGGTATGATCAATACTAACGTATATTTGTGATGCTGGATTCCTAGAACAAAAGTGTGATGACAAAATGAGTTTGTGTTGTCAATGGTTGTAGGGTACAAAATGATCAAGTCACATATTGAGACAAAGGGGTCCAACCACCATGTGAGCTCTCTCTCTACTTGATCTTAATTTGCAGAAACTCCATCATCGTATTATTCATATCAGCTCGATTCCGGTGGTCAACAATTAGTAAATTGACATATACCCGCATTTGGCTAATGGATGCAGAATCATGAAAGCCAGAAAAGCAATAATGGGTTCTTTTGCAACGGTTCCTTTCAAGAATTTGAGAAACAAAAGTGGTTCCAGTTGTTGTGATTGTGACATTAAAGTCTAATTTATACGTCAAATCCTTGTCATGTTGGCTATAGTATTTACAATTGTTTCAAACTTCCAAAGAACACGGGTACATGTCTTTGGTTGAATTTTTTCTCCTAGGTTAGGAGAGGAATATGTGAAAGAAATGATTTACAAATCAGTGAGAGTGAGAGCAGATAAGCTTGACGCAATTAGGGTTTTTGAATTTTCGAATGGAAATGACCAATTCTTAGAGATCGATATGACATTCTTGGTAAACATGACTGAGTTTCACATGCATGAAGTTGAAATAATCTGTAGTTTATGCATTACTTAATCCAGGCATACTTTCACATTCTTCAACAGTCAGGGAATGCTTAATAGTGTTTTAACTTTTAATTAAACTAACAATTGTGTACTCAAAGTCGTCCCCAGTAGGTTTTATAATTGTTAGAATTGAGAAGAGAGTATACTCAAGAGTACCGCTAGTTTCAACCTATATAGTAATGCTAAAGTTGTAGTTAAACAAGTAAATTAGAAAGTAATTTTGTATGTGTGTTTTGAACTTCTGATGGATCGAAACCTGCAACTCTATCAAGATAATCATATGACGTAGTCTACTTCATCCATCAGTTCATTTTAGCTTCAGAGATCATTGTTATCAGTAGCTTCAAAGATAATTTAGTTCCTATTATCAAATCGATTTTTACAGCAAAACTCTTGTGAGTTTTAACCTCTGCTGCGACTTCTTATCTTTGTTTTGTTGCGAGTTCACAGAAAAAACCCCAACCCAGTTCAAAATGAAAACGTCCATGCCACACTGATGTCAGAGCATCTTGGAACCATATGAGATCCATGTAATCGATCTCTCCAAAACTCTTAACTTTTGCTGGACATTCATGCAGGTTTTATATAAGATGGGTTCATCGGTTTCACATTAGTTTATAAAATTTAAGCACTAACGAGGATGAAATTTTGTCTAAGTGTCTTCACATTTCACATTAGAATGAATCAAAACGTCCAACTATTCGACAATGCTATTCATACTCACAAATTAAAATCACTATTTTGCACTATTTTTTTAGTGTTCCAAACTTGCAATAGTCAGTTTTAGCTTATTGTGATGGAAATAAAACTTACAAACTTACAATGAAAAACTTCTCATGGAAATAAAATAACAACTTCTAAAAGAGTTCAGTTTACCTGCAACAAAGTCTGAGCTAGTAGAACCATGCATTAGGTCCTAACTATGACTCATATTATTAGAATTAAGTTCAACAACACTAGGAGAATAGTTGCACAGCAACTAAAATTGTCAAAAACAGTTCAAATGAATCATATACTGTATGTAGGTATGTACCCGTCAACCCGGCAAAAAAAAAAGATGAAAATTTGTTTTGTTGGTGCAGATCAGTGCTATCTTATTGGTCAGCTGGTTTTATATAGACAGATATACTTACAACTTCTGCTTTAATAAGTTAGAAAAAAAACAAGGAAAACAACATATTGTTAGGACCTACATATAACCCATGATCTTTCAATTTGGATACTCGTCCAAGTCCTTATATCCATCCTCGATCATTAGATTTAGAAAACACATGTAACCCATTTTCACCTTATAATCGATTCTATATGAACATCTGGGGTTATAGTAGTACTGACCAGCCAGAGAGGAAAGCAATATCTTTTTTTTTCTTTTCAATTTAAATATGTAATGATTCTTATATATGATTTTTTTTAAATTTAAATATGTAATGATTCTTATATATGATATGATAATGTTATGGACCTGGTGTTCAAGCTAGGGTCATGCATGCCAAATAGTAGTGTTCCTGACTTCCTGTGGGGTTTTAGGGTCGACGTGAAATCACTGAAATGTGTTTCAAAATTTGAATCACCAAAGAAAGAGAGATTAAAGGTTAGGTAAAGAAGTGGAATATACTTGATATACTTTAGTATTCATGGCCACGAAAACCATCATGTTCATCTTCCCCATATTAATAATCTCAAGCGCAGCTAAGAAATTATATCATTGTATCATATAAGGACTAAAAGGAAAAAGTAAAAGGAAGAATTAGGAAAAGAGGAAAGGGGGAACTGGGTAAAGTGGGATGGAGTGAGAATCTCTCACACATTTGAAAGAGGACAAGGGAAACAAATCTTGCACTAAGAATCAGTTTTCTCAGTATTAGTTTAACTATCACGATAAAGCTTACAACTTCGTCTTTGGGAAACAACAAATTAACCAGCTTAAACTACGCTTGGTTTGGCTTTTGCTTAACTTTATATATATGTTTTCACAGTTGCTCACTCTGTACGTTCTTTTAGTTAAGAGACAAGCAATGGCTTTTACGTATATGGAGCCCAACGATGAACGATCTTCTCTTATATGGTGCGCGTGAAACTCCAAGCATAATTCTCATTCCTACATTCTCTTGCTAGCTACATATAGTCTAGATCGATGGAAGTAGCTTCAAATGTGTACAAGCTAGCAACTTAACACGATGTTCACTACCATACATATTTTGAGCTCAACAAACAATTCACCTTTTGGTTTCACTTTTAAGACAGTCTTTATAAAACCTTGGATATGTTATTGCATCTACTTCTATTATTGTTTCGGCGTGATTTTTGAAGGGGAATGATCACACAGAATGCAGGAAGACACCATCTTCAAAAACTTATAACATGTTAATCATAAGCAAACAACGTCAGAGAGAAGACCGAGTTTGCCGGCCTTAGACCTTCTGATGCCTAAGTCAGCTACATGAGAATAGAGATAATACATGAATAGGGTGAAAATAGAGAGTTACCCAAATGAGGGATGAAAACATGTATTTATAGAAATAAGGTGATTGCACCTTTAAAATACTGTTTTGCCCTTATTGGAGAGTGTATTTCTCTTGTGCCTTCAAGGAAGAATGTAGGTTTCTTAGGCTTAGTTAAGACCTAAACCCGTTTTATGTGGAAATATGTGTCTTATTAAGTGAGTATGACCGATGTTTTATCTCTCACATATGATGTATTAACAAGTCCCCAAGTCCGCGGTCAAGAGACTCTTGGGTGGGGACTTTATTTGATAGAGTATCGGGAGTACAAGCCTTATTAGTTATTAGTGACGACGTAACTAGTCCCCAAGTCCCCATTCAAGGGAGGGGATGGACTAGCTCCCTCTAAGTGGGGTGTTGTGTGCTACGGGTGGAATTTTGAAACCGAAAACTGAAAAAAAAACCAAGCCGAAAACCAAACCAAAACCAGAAAAACCAAACCGAATTAAGAAAAACCGAACCAAACCAAATTAGCTTGGTTTGGTTTTTGGTTTCGGCTCTTGAAAAACCGAACCGAAAAACCGAATCTCTCTAAAACGACGTCGTTTTTTGTCTTTATTTTCGTATTAAATATTTGATTTGAACATTATGATTTTAGGTTTTATGTTTTATATAATTATATATTTGTCTTTTCTAATATTTTGCTTTTTATTTTCGTTGTATTTACATATAGAAATGTTTTAGATGACGTGTATGCGAAGTATGGAGAATAATATGTTACCTCTAAAATCAAAGACCTTATTTTTGCAAGCTTTAGATGATAGACTCTAATATTTAATTTATTTTTATCTTTATTATTCAAATTTATGCACAATATTTTTTTTGATAGACTTTAAATTATAGAGTATATTTTGTGTTCAAGATGAACTTAGAAATTTTAAAATTATGGTTTCATGGGGTGCTAATGTGGTCAATTTCTAATATTTTTGAAATTATTGAGTATTAAACTTTCAAATTGTTGGTTTATCAATTGTTAGTTTGTTGAAGAATGATTGTCAAAAATTTAATTGATATATTATATGTGCTTATAAAAACAAGTAATGGAAGAAAAAAAAGACCTAAAATACAATAATTTTTTACTAAGCCAAAAACATACAAATTTTAAGAAAAATCATTTTAAAAAAGAAGAAGAAAAACCTAAAAAAATTCGAAACCGAACCGAACCACGGTTTGGTTTGGTTTCCGGTTCAATGTCTCAAAAAATACCAAACTGAACCGAACCGAACCAAGAATCTCACACTTGGAAGTAATATTTTTAGGTGTAGGAACCCATGGAGAGATATTCTGGAGAGCAATCATATAAGAGTTAGAGGGAGTCATCAATCATATAAGGAGTTGGTTGCAAGGAATCATTGTATAGAGTAGGCATAGAGAATCGTCCATATACCTGATCATAAATGGTGTAGTGAGAGGTGTGGCAATGAGATGTACGTAGCCATTAGGTATAGCCGATAGGTGTAGCTATGAGTCGTGACCGTGAGGTGTAACCGTAAAATATTAACGTGGAGAATGATTGTAGAGTGACCAAAGACCTTAGAGTAACCATGAGAGCACATAGTCATGATAACATGTGCGACTTTGAGGACATGTTGTGACAGTACTAAAGGATGTTGTTGAGATATCATGGTGGAACTATATAGATTTGATGGCGTGGTGCCATGTGAAGTTATCATGGCAGAAGTGGTGTTATGAAAGATCATGATAAGGTACATTTCCTCGAGGTGAGGTTGTTGTATACCCTTGTGGCGTGTGTAGCTTAAGGTTGCATGTTTGTATGCTGGTTGTGTACACTCGTGGTGTGTGTAGCCCTAGATTGCATGTTTGAGTGCTGGTTGTTTACACCTGCTATGTGTATAACCTGACATTGCACGCTAGGGTGCTGGTTGTGTACACTTGTGGTGTGTGTAGCCGTCTATGGTGTAGTCAGGAGGTGTGAACATGTGTCATGTATAATGAAAACCTTTTCATAACTCGAAGGTGTCGCGATGAGAGGTGTCGCGATATAGATGTGTCGTTACCAAGAGGGGTCGCTGCTAAGCGATCTTTCCCACGAGAGTGTAGCGAGAGGTGGTCATAAGTTGTAGCAACTAGGTATAGCCATTTAGGCTTAGCCATTTAGGGGTAGTTGTTTAGGTGTAACCGTTTTAGGTGTAACCACGAGGCGTTATTGTTAGGCGCTACCGTTAAGTGGTTACCTGCAAACAGAGTCTTGAGGCCTTTGAGTGTGCACTATCGATATCGATACCCGGTGTGGGTGTTCAATATCGCCATCCTAGTAGATAAAGGAGTATGGGGATGGATGTCGGGGAGGGGATAATTTTGAGCCCGAGATAACTGGGACTCATAATCTTCCATGGGTAAATATAGATGGCCTGAGTGCGCCCAAATTGATTATGGTGTCTAGTTCCGGCCCAAGATGTCTTGTTGGCGTAAGTTGCATGGCTCCCGGCCGGTATAGGGTGTCATGCCATGAACAAGGCTCTTGCTCGAGAGAATAAGATTATAGATATATAGCATGTTTTGCTTGCAATTATGTGTAGCAAGTGTCATGTGCATAAGTGCATCAGTGTGCTTGAAAATGGTTTGCAATTACAAGGGTGCATTAGCATGAGCTTGGAGTGATATGCTAATAACAAATTACATTTGAAAGCATGTCTAATAATCATAGAGTAGTCATTCATGTAGCGTGTATAAAAAAAGTGTTTTTGGTAACTCTATGTCATGTGTATAATAAGCGTGCTAAAAAATATTGTAACATATAAAACATGGCATGTGTATGAGCATAGAATGTACGCTACTAATGGGTAGGCATGCTTGAGGTATAGTAATCAATGAAGCATGTTGTAAAGCGTAGCATGAGCTCAAATTAAAATGGTGTAGGTAAGAATTTATCTGGAATAGTGTAGACATCATATAAATATTGTCGATGTAAGACTCCATGTTGGCACCTTAAAGCTCATGTAAGAATCTCGATGGAGTTGTCAAACCGATGATAAGACTCTATTATTCAGCTCATCATTGAAGATAATATTGTTTTGCTAAGAAGTAATGTATGTGTACCGACATAGGAAAAAAAAAGTCATGATGACACAAGTATTTGGCAAGTAGATGAGTAGATAAGGTGTGACCATTTGATAAGGGCATGACTCATGAGAGCTTAATGTCATGTTGCCCACAAATAGATCATAGAGAAGTATGTAGCATTGTAAGGTGAAGTGTTGTTAACAACTCGCTGTTGGAGCTTGGCTTGATATAATTATACAGTGCCGAGAGGGCATGGCAATTGAAGACTTGAGATGTTATTAATTAATGGAGCAATCTTGTTGTGTGACTAGGTGTGTGTAGAATCCATACTATGGAACGAACTTGGTTGACATATAAACTAAGTAATAGATATAGTCTCATAACTTTATAGCTACAGATGTATCATATATGTGTCAATGCATGTAGCACAAGATATGTGGTTGTCAATTAACTTTCAGAGCAATAGCAGAAATATCAGTGTGAGGTGTCTGCTTGTGAGCTCTGCATGCTAATACTTAGTCAACTATTGAGGACGTGTAACTTAAGAGTCTCTGACAAAAGGCATATATAAATATACATATATTTCAAGTTGTTGGGTAGCCGGCATATACAAATATACAAAGTTGATATATTTGTATATATTTGTATATATTTGTGTATATCCATGATCATGATCATGCTCATGTACAGTACAGGCATAGTTGATCTCATATATTTCATTATGCATAAACCATCCGCAGATCTGCTAGAGAAATCCAGAAGAGCAAAGGTAATTGGCAACGTCACACTAGTTGCTCTGAGTGGTTAATAATAGTTTCTGGGTTAAAGGGTGGGTGTCGAGAGCAGGGGTGTCGAGACCACATCTCTTTCTTTTTATGGGTCATTGTGGTGGGAGCCAGGAAAGGGAGGGTGTCGAGATGATGAGTCCCGACAACAAAAAGGATTTGTGCTAGGAGCCAGGAGGGCTAGGGGCTGGTCTCGGGACAGAGACACCAAAAGTAGAGGAGCGCCAGGAGCCCGAGAGGCCATGGAGGGGCTGCCGGGAGCCGGGGAAGGTGTTGCGGGGAGGTGGGCTGCCGGGAATATGACATGAGGGTTTTTTGCGTCCCGGGAAAGAGGTGTCAGGAGTAGTGAAACCGACAAGGAGGTGTCGGTGCCAAGAGAAGACAACTGTTCCCGGGAGAGGCTGCTGAGATGGTGGTATTTCAGGTGTCGGAATCAGGTTCTGAGTGGATGCCGGGGTTGTTGAGAAATGGCTAGTCTAGGGAGGTGATGCTTGGAGAATTGGTTCCAAGAGGGAATTGGCCAATTGGGAAGTCTGCCTTCGTATAGGAATTGTGATGACAGTACTGAGAGCATGTGTCGAGCTCGGTGTCGGGAGGTGAGTGTTGATTGTTGTGCTGTTGAGACCTAAGAATAATGGTCATGGTCACTGACAATGGTTGGTGCCGGGTTCCATGTTTGGGTACCGGGTTGATGTGCTGGGTACTGGGAAGGAGGGTACCGGGATTATCAAAAGGTCCATGCCGGGACGATGTGAGGGTACCAAGAAGGAGGGTGCCGAGATTAGCAAACGTGCCTCCCTTTTTTTTTAAACCCACTGTCTGGAGAGAAAAGTCCCGGGAGGCCGGGATGGAGAGCTGTTTAGTTTGTCTTAGGATGCGAGGAGTGAGACCCGGGGTTAAACCAAAGAAGAAAAATATTGGTAGTGATTACTGAAAGAATAGCTCATGCCGGCTCCGTGCACCGGGAGAAATAAAGAGAGAGAGAGAGAGAGAAAGCGAGGAGCCGTTGCCGGGATGTGTAAACGAGAGGTTTGATAGTTTTGACAGAGAGCCCAGCTTCCCATTCCTTTTTGTTCTTCGAATCAAACAGGAGATGGACTCGTGGCAACAAAAGGAGACGAGCTACTGGTTTGACGCCAGGTTGCGGCAAAGTAGCCTCGCAAACAGAGAGAAAACCTCTGGGTGCCCAAAGTAATTCTGGGTTTGGCCATGCCGGCGCGTGGGTCATTACCGGAGGTTGGGGTGGCTGTCGGTGGTTCGCTAGAGGGTATTGAACCCTATGGTGGTGGAAGTGAGGGGCGGTAGAGGGGAGATGCCTTGCGGTGGCACCTGTAAACAGTGGTGGAGGAGGAGAGAGAAAACCCAGATCTACTTTCTCTCTCCTCATAGTTCACTGTGAATTGAAACCAGAAGCTTGGTGCGCGAACCAGCTAGAACCAAGATGGATAAGTGAAAGGTGAGCTCTTGGAGTGCTTGAGTGTGAGCAAAGAGAACTGCGCAAGCAGACAAAAAAGCGACAGCTGGAAAAAGAAAAACTTCCAGAAAAAATGAATTTCGGCCAGAAGATGAATATGCTCATGGTGAGCTATGTGAGGATTTCCACTTGAGGCCCTTACTTCTAGCGCCAATTGTTTCGGCGTGATTTATGAGGGGGAATGATCACACAAAATGCAGGAAGACACCATCTTCAAAGACCCATAATCTGTCAATCATGAGCAAACAACATCAGAGGGAAGACCGAGTTTTCCAGCTTTTGACCCTCTGATGCCTAAACAGCTACATGAGAATAGAGATAATGTATGAATAAGGTGAAAATTGAGAGTTACCCAAATGAGGGGTATAAACATGTACTTATAGAGATAGAGTGATTGCACCCTTAAAGCATTGTTTTGTCTTTATTAGAAAGTGTATTCCTCTTGTGTCTTCAAGAAAGAATGTAGGTTTCTTGGGCTTAGTTAAGGCTCAAACCCGTTTTATGTGGAAATATGTGTCTTCTTAGGCGAGTAAGACCGATGTTCTATTTCTCACATATGATGTATTAACAATTATGGTTAAATGAGTTTAGATGAATTGACTGAGTATTTTTTTTCATGACATAAGCTAATATAAACAAATTTTGAAGTATGAAATATTGACATAATAGGATGACCCCAATTCCGAAATAGTTAGAGATGTATCAAGTACTCGCTAATGAAAACTTCGTTCTCAATTCTACATAAATTTTTATGAAAGTCTTTCATTTGCTACTCTTCGATGAAAGTTTTTTTTTTTTTTTTCCACAAAATATATCCTCATTTTGACCCTAATTCTTCTTCTGATGATCGATTCAACACCTGTACGTACCTCGCTTATATTTCATCTCTTCAACAAGTTTACTAATACGGACGGAATTAGTAGCATCTTGTAGGATTGATTCAAATCAGTCGAGCTAGTTGAATACGACTGCTTTGGTACAATATGTGAGAAGAGTTGCACATCTAGCCGATCATGATTACACCTAATCAGTCCTGGAATCTCTTCTCGCATAATATCTCACACAGTGTGTAATCGAAAAGAAATGAGGAGAAAAGTTTGCTCCCCAAATTCCAATAAGACGCTTTGGTAGAGTTAGGTCAGAATACTACAAAAATATATAGTACGTAGTACGTTGATATTATTATAACTACAAGTCATAAGGAGGCACAGAGAATCAATCTCTTCCCAACCTCGTTTTGACTTTGTTCATAACTCGATTCAAAAATTGGTAAGCGGCTAATTAGTCGACCTCACTATTCACAACTTCTAGAGGAGATCGAAGCTTGCCATTTGCATAAAGACAACTTAAACACTTGTTTAAAGGGACTAATGGAAAATATGATTGATTAAGAAAGTGATTAACGTCAGAAAGGATGGTGGTGGTTGTGGACTCTTGTGGTGGTGGTGTTTGTTTATTTTGATGCATGAAGATGAATCAGGACTAGCTACAAGGACACGTGTGGGAATGTCAGCAACATTGTGGGTGTGCATGCCGAGTGTGGTGGAGTTATAAAGGTCTCCGCCGTAGCAACGACGGAGTTAGACTGGGAATGATATTCTTTGGAAGAGCCAAGTATCAAGGTAGAGGTTTTGACTTGCCCTTGCTAGCTAGCTGCATGCATGCATGGGACTGTGTGTGTTTCATTTCGTGTGTTAATGATGTTTAGGGTTTTGCTCACTTCTATACATAACAATGTTCCTGGAAATCGTGGACGGTGCCATGCTCATTGTCCTGGCTAGCTTCTTCAATATTTCTCATGCATCGATATACTAATCTCTCATACAATAAGAATTAATAGAAAAATAATACAAGTTTAGAGCTAAATTGGTAATAATATTATCTTTAAATTTTAAATCTAAAGAATGACTCAGATTTTACTGTGCGTTTTACTCAATTGGTATGACAGAAGAATTGGTAAACGTACATTATCATTGATTCTGGAAAAGGCAAGTTTCACTGTTTGCTCACGCATACACGATAGGGGAAAGGCACAGTAAAGCTCCTGAGCACATTCTAATTTGAGCGAAAGTGACGAGCTTTGCAATAGAGAGAAACCTGAATATATACCAAAGGCTGGAATGCATGCATGAACATTCATCATCATATATACAAGTTAAAGGAACAAGGACATGAATTACAGTCTCTCTCTCTCTCTCTCTGTTCAATTATCCCGCCATAGCTAGGTACCCCGTTCACGTGTTGGGAGATCGATCAGTGTAATTTTCCTGTTCCTGTGTACCATCAATGTTGTTCTGGTACTGCTAGACCCGATATCCAACAGTGGATATAGCTCTAGCCAAAGCAAAAGATTCATCATTACATTGTCCTTCCTTTTAATTTTCCAAAACTAAATTAGTTTCTTACATGCAATGATACTCTCTGGTTCTCTGCAGCCTTTTTTCCCATTACGGTAGCTAGCCAGCAACAATCCATGAGGCAATCATCACATTATTTACTGTGAGGATAGGAAGACCGTTGATAATTATAAGTTTACCGTTAATGTCTAAGTGCTTGTTATTCCTCGATCAGTTGAATTGAATTGAACTTCAACGAGAAATGTTAAAAGCTAGTCATCCAATGATTAAGAAGTAAGAACCTTTCACTTGGTTTAAAATCTGGCTAGATATCAATATCAAAGTTTACGTACAGTGAAACTTAAATAAACTAGCTAACAACTCGATATCAATTGAGAGTATTCTAGATATCATTTTATCAATGTATGATTTAGGTGTCTTGTACTATTTAGTGTTTAACTTTTTAACGTTGGTCGAGCGCCCTAATATGAAAATTGCATGTCTAGCATTCAACTATCTTTGCATGCTCTTAGTTTTCGACCAACAAGTTTGACGAATCTACGGATTTGTTCGTTTCTAATGGAGAATTGTGTTCGTTTCTAATGGGGAATTAGGGTGGCTTTGCTGGGATAGCCTCTTCGATCTCGGTTTGATCACTACTGACTTGGTGGCTGTACTATTTATAAGTAACTCGATCGTTAGTGTAACCGAGGTGATTTAGTTGCTACCTCATCCCTGATTCTGCATAGAAGAAATTCCCCTTGTAGAAAGAAATGTGAAGGAGGACTTACATGCTAGATATTAACAAATTGCAAGCTGGTAACAACCAACAATAATACCGGTGAAAATCATCAAATTCAGTGAGAGAGTTGAACCTAAATCTTATATTTGATATGAAGCAGATTCTACGCACTAAGATACACTTGCACTATCAATGTGCAAGTCCCAACAATCGGAGCTGCGAATTTAGAATGAAGAATTGAGGCCCTCTATTTCTTCCTATGCTTTTGCTCTGCTTAGATTAAGCGTCCATAATTAGTGAACATGCATTTTTATAGATCTCAGGTCCTCACCTCCTATGTTAGAAGCACTCAGACAATTTTTTTTTTCGGTTTCGTTTTTGTTAACGGTGTTAGTATATATGTATGATAATGCTACGTGAATGGCTAGATCAAATAATGCATATTAATTGCTCGATTTACTTATATCTTAATGCGTACAAGAATTTTCGTGTTTGATATTTCAACCTTTAATGCATAAATGCATGGCTTAACTCGTTGGTTAACATATATGTCTCTTCCCATGACAAGTGATGTTATATGGTACGTGAACAAAATATAAAGTTCCGTGATTTATGTCTGTAATGGATAGCATGAGATATTATTATTTTAATAATTATTTTTCAGAAAAGCAACCCTTTATATATAAAACCAACATTACAATATAGTGAATATAAATTTCCCTACACATTCCCTACCCAATCACAACCATTGCAGTGGAAAAGAACAGGTAAGGTTCAACTGTAACCTAGCCTATTTTAGAAGTCTTGATACATTCTTATACCCATGCCAACTTCAAGAAATAACAACTTTCTCAAACAATATATGCCAAAAATGTCAGTATATATGGGGAGCAACCTCCCCATTACATATACAACAAGAAATAACCGACCTTAATTAGAACCATTCGTCTAGGGAAATGACACTATAACCATGGCACACCTGACACCACCCTACAAAAACCCTAAACTCTCACTCAAAGGGGATGAACAAGCAACACCCAACCAACACCAAAAAACTAACTAACAACGTACCGAAAGCATAAAAAAAAATAAAGAATAAGCCCAGACCTAGGCCCAAAAAGAGCTCAAGCCTAGCTAGGGCCCATGACCAAAGTCCAAGCCCAAATTCTGAAGCAGAAGAGACGCAACCCAGCTTTTCCAATCCCGCCGTCACTGCATCTCCACCAGCGTCGACCCTGGCCACGAACCACCAACCAACCCTAATGAAGTAGTATGCGGTTCAAATCCAAAACCAATTAGCAATATATTAAGTGGTTTATATCCTTATAAACTCACAAGCAAAGTCTCATATTCCTGATGTGAGATTGATATCTTAACAAACCCAAGAGATCTGATCCAAGCAACCACGACCTCTTGTCTCCTGACTCAAAGACCATCGTACCACCACCATGGCCACTGCCGCACCACCGATGTTGTATCTTGACACGTCACCATCCACTAAAGATTCATCAACCACACCATCCCATCAAGCTATACCCATCGAGCCCAACTGCCACAAGAATCTGATGCCGAACCAATCTCAGACCAAGTCATCCCACGATCCTTGATGCACTCATACCCGAATTGTAAAAATTAAGCCATGCCAGCTTTGATCACTTCCTTTGGGTCTAGTGTACAATCACCACCAAAATCACGTCCGACCACACCCATTAGACGCTGGCACGGCCAGAGGCCAACACTAGCCCAACAGCAACCGAACGAGAGAGAAAACCAATTTTTTTTTAAACCCTAGTCTCTTAAGTTTGCGGAGCAAGTGATGGCACGAGGTGTAAACTTTCATGACAATACCATGAGTAATTTGATTATATTTCAACGTAGAAATTGAAGTATGATAAAAAGCAGAAACTCTAGCGCATATCCTTTCATTACATTTAATTTGAGAATATCAAATCGTATGTTTGATATTTTTAACTGTTAACATGTATTTTTACCCGCCTTTGGTTGGTGTGCACACTTGTCTTCCTATAACAAGTGATGTTTGTGATTTGAAAGCCATCCTAAAATATTGATGTTACGCTTACGCATCTATGTTTCCTTTTTTATTTGAATGACATCATTGTGAAAATATGTACGATTTTGAACCGGTGATTGCAAGCGATGTTTGTGATTTGAATGGCATATTTGTGAGAGTATATACAATTATGAACCGGTGATTGCAAATAATGTTTGTGATTTGAATGGCTTGTGAAAAAAGTTGGCGTTATGCATTATGTGTTTCCTATACGATTTAAGATTATGAACCCTTAGTTTCAAAATTATGATAAATGCAATCGATAACATAAGTAATTACTATAGTTCGAAGTAATAAAATTCTAACATGTCTTTCATTACATATAGTGTGACGCTTGATATGGTAATTGTTAAAATGTTTAGGTTCATTACCATGATTATGAATCGTTGGTTCAAACTCTTTTTCCTTTTATTACAAGTACAAGATTTTTATAATTTAAATTTTAAGCAAAAAATGAAAATGTTAACATTAGTCACATGTTCCTTAAACGGTTATGAATAGTTGTTTGATACAAATATCTCATTTTAACACCCAGTACAAACAATTTTAAAATATAAACTATTACATAAGGACAAATTCTAACGCATGATATTACATGCACATAAAGTGACTGTTTGACTGCTAAAGTTTACACCTCAACAAATTTCGGTTACCATTTATTAACAATTTGTCAATATATATACATTATTGTCGAAAACAAATTTCACTATTTACTTTCTTTTAAAGACTAAAGTAATTATCTTTAATAGATTCAAACCCCTTGCATAAAAGGACTACAAGCTTTTTTTTTTTGGATAATAGAGGACTACAAGCTAAGAAAGGAACAAATGTGTATAAGATATGCTATATTTGGGCAACGGGCAAGTCCTAGCAAATGAGTATTTTGGGCTACAAATAAATGCTTCGTCTCTTAAAGGAAACCCAGAGGGGCAGACGGCAGGGGTATAGAATTAATCCGGTCAGCCGCCGGTGGGATATGGCCGTTACGAGTTTCCAACGAGCTTTGAGACCTATCGTTGCAAAAATATAAATAAAAATAGCATTGACCAAACACAAAGCAGTTGACGTCACTCATCTCACTTTAATTTAAACCCATTTGTTTATTAAGCTCAGCCTTCTTCCTCATAACGGCGTTAACAGCTGTCGTTTTGCTATATATACCCAGCACCCCAACTCCCCCCTACTCTCCTCCTCATCACTCCACTTTTATTATCCCTGTTTTCAATTTTCAACAACCCTTTCAGTTCCCCCCGTTCTCTCTTCTCTCTTCAACTGTGAGAGATCTTAATGGTTGCGTGAAGCCAAAGCTTGGTATATTAGTCTCCAACACCCTCTCAGTATCTCACTGTTTTTCCTCGGAGTTGAACCCTTCTCGATCATTCTCGAAATGGGCAAGAAAGATCATCAGCAGCAGCAACAGGAACAGCAAATAATAAGAGATCTAATCAGAGACAACCCCAAAGTAGAAGCTGTTCTTCACCTCCTCAGAAAACAAGCTCCGCTGACGGTTAAACAGGTTCGCCTTATTCAAAGATCTTGTCTCCAAAATCATTTCTTATTTTTTTTACTGTTGGCTTGGGTTTGATTTAAGTTTTTTTGACTGTTGGGTTTTGAAGGAGAAGTTTTGTAACAGTGCTTGTGTGGAGAGGTTTCTGAAAGCAAAAGGAGAGAGTGTGAAGAAGGCGGCCAAGGCCCTCAGAGCTTGCCTGTCTTGGAGAAACACTATTGGGACTGGTACTAGCTAGTTACAACTGACTACTACAAGCCAAAGCCTTTTGGTTTTTGAAAATGAATATTGGTCTCTCTTTTTGTTTCTTTGGTTTCGGCGTGGAATCTTGCTTTTTCTCACGCTTTGAATTTAGGGGTTAAATTAATTACTTTAACCAAAATCGCCAACTCACCACACTAATCATTAAACCCACTTCCTGTGATCTTGTTGTTCTTTTTAAATTTAACCATAAAAAATGAAACTTGTTCTTGATTAATTATTTGTTTTGATTTTCTTTTTTGTTTCTGTTTTGAATGAACAAACAGATCACTTGATAGCAGATGAGTTCTCTGCTGAACTTGCAGAAGGCGTTGCATACGTGTCCGGTCATGATGAAGAATCCAGGCCTGTTTTGGTAATTCCTTGTTTCATATTCTTCTTGTTTTTTGTTCTTTGAAAGTTATCAACTTCGCTAAATTTTTGGTCTTTCTAGATTTTCCGGTTCAAACAAGACTACCAAAAGTTGCATTCCCAGAAAATGTGAGTACCCAGAAAACTTTGAACCAATTGTTTCCTATTTTCTCTTTTTCATGGTAATTAAAATTAAATTATATAACTTTTATTTTGATTTTCTGATTTTAGGTTCACTCGGTTATTGGTTTTCACGTTGGAGGTGGCCATTCAGACGATGAGCAAAAACGTCGAGCAGTTCGTCATTCTCTTCGACGCAAGTAAGCACCCCTCACTCCTCCCATATTCACAATCTTACCCAACAGAAATCTAAGCACCCACTTTCATAACAACAAGGCCAATCTAGACATTTCACATTGAGTTGTACTTACGAACTGCACGACATGGTGATCAATGAGAGACCAGGCACGCAACAATGTCGGAGCACCGGCACTGTTGTGTCTCCTCTGGAACTCAGATTTTCCCTCTAAAGGTGTCCGGTGTGCCCCTGATACGTCAAGGTCAACTCCTCATCAGTGGTCCAGCAAAACAGGGGCATTATCGGGATTTGGAGTCATTCCTCTTCCTCACCTAGAATTGGTCAAGTCCTGTACATCCTTAATATGCCTGCAGAAGTACCCAGGATCCTACTTTTAGTAGCTTTGCAGAACTAGAACCGCTGCTTTTTAGTCTTTTAACCACGGATTAAAGTTGATAATGTTGTTTATTCACCTGGGTTATAATTCTAAAAGTAAATGAATTATTGAAAGGCGTGGTGGTGATGCTGGTTTTGTGGTGCAGGCTTTTTCAGGTCAGCGTCGGCTTTTATGAACTTGCTTCTGGCAACTCTGAAAATTGTGGCAGAGTACTACCCAGGACGGCTCTTCCAGGCCTTTGTAATTGACCCTCCGTCTCTCTTCTCCTATCTCTGGAAGGTAAAAAGTTAAAAAGAATTTAAATTCACCTATGGTTATCTCTGCTTTTAGGTTAGTAGCCCACAATAGACAGCTGCTAGCTAGCTTTCATTAATGTCACTGTTGGGCATGATGTTACCGTGTTTGTTTTTTTACCCAATTAGAATGTGTTCTAGTGTTTTACACTTTTACTGCTACCCACCCCCATCTGTGAGCTTATCCTTTGGGTTGAAAGCAAGTCAATGAGTGCTTGTTCAGCTTTGCTTTTCTGGTTTTGGGGTTCAGCTTTGCTTTTCTGGTTTTGGGGTTCAAATTATGTCACAATTATGGCTTTGCTTTGCTTTGGGAATACTAGGAACTGTTAAATCCATAATCCTTATGATGAATGCTAAGAAAAACCACTAGGGTTTTGTACCAAAAAAGAAAATCCCACTGAGCTCAAAAGCCATCATTGTTAAGCATGTGAGTCTTATAAAAAAGTAATTTTCCCATTTTCCCATTGTAGTGAATTAAATTTTCACCCCAAGGTAATTTTCAATACAAGGAGAATGGAGAGAGATGTTGCCATTTGCTTTTTTTGTTTGCTTTCAGTGCTCAATTCTACTTGTAATTGAGCATGGTGTGACCACAAGGAGCGAAACCAATGTGTGATAGTGATGGATTTTATTGTTTTTGTTTGATTAGGGTGTTCGACCGTTCGTTGAGCTATCAACGGCTACGATGATGGTCTCCTCACTGGACTTCGAAGAGTCAATGGACTTCAACGACTTCTCCTCCTATCCACGCGCCGCGTCCCTCCGATTCGATCCATCATCCACGGCCAAGATCGGCGCGTGCTCCTCCTCCCGCTTCTCCTTCACCGTCTCCCACCACCAGATCGACTCCCTCAAGCCCTGGTACCTCAGCCTCACCGACACGTCGTCCTCCAAGGTCGGCCCCACTACCCCCTCCCCTCTGGGACCCGCCCTCATCTCCCCTCTAAACGCCAGGTCGTTCTCCTTCGCCTCCCCCGCCGCCAGGACGCCACGTGGCACCCTCCACGGATACGGCAACTCCGCCGCCACCAGGAAGAGCCTCTTCCCGTCGACCCCTCTCCCCCCGCGCTGCCGCCCCATGACGTCAGCCAGCGAAGGCAGCCGGACACCCCACCCCCGGACCCCACGTCCGTCGTTCTTCCAGTCCCCGGCGACGTTCTTCCGCAAGGAGTGCCACGTCAGCCGGACGGAGAAGTCGCGCGAGTATTTCGTGCCGTTCCTCAAGTTCTACCGGCGGCCGTACGACGAGTTGATCTACCGGGCGAAAATGCGGCCACCACTCGGCGGGCTCATCTCCATCGTCTCCCCGCACCTCAGACGCCGCCACGTGTCCATGTCCCAGCGGTACTGAAACCACCCCACACCTCCTAGCTTGAGGAAGAAGATCGAAGAAGAAGAGCAACAAGTACATAGATTAAGAAAAGGAATTAACAACTAATAATTGATTAATTATAAATGTTTTTCTCAAAGTCCAACTCTGGTCGTGCATGGGTTGAAGAAATAGAGAAAGAGACAGCGTGCTAGGCAAGGTGTTCGCCATGTCTGATTTTGAGCTCTGTGGGTTTGTGGGAGAGAAGGTTTCAGATTTTCTTCGCGGAAAAAAAGAAGAAAAGTCTACGTTTTTTGGGTTTCGAAGGCTTCAAAAAAAAAAAAAAAAAAGTAAAGGAAGCTCGGGAACTTGATAGCGTTGTCGAAACGGTGAACAATTAACATATGCGTTGGAACTCATCTGCATGCCCTTTTCTGGAAAATGAAAGAAGGAAAATCTATGTTTCAGTTCAAATTTTCTTGAATATATATATATATATAAATTAATTATCTTTGGTTTAAATTCTTCCATATTTGTGATTATTTGCTTCTTGTTTAATCTTTGAGACGGTTGAAGTATGCGATCTTATTAAAAGGGACCGACCCGAGTTTGAAAACTTGAAACTTTGTAACCTTGTTCTTGGATGGGTTAGGGCTCCATTATAGAATTGACTGGGAATATGCGTCGGGTTTCAGAAGTCAATACGGAGGTAAGCTAAAATCCAGCGTCGTTTTGATTTTTCTGGGAAGCAAGTCGTACGCTTTTTCTGATCAGGTATTTGTAGCTACGTGGCTTTGGGGAGTCAAATTGAGTTTCTATATAGTAGTCTGCTTTGTCTTGTAACAATTTGTCTTCAGGGTATCACGGTTCTGTTCTTCAGAGGGTGACGTTTATAGACTAGGCTTCTTCTGCATGGAGTTTAGGGATTTTTGCACTACACAGTGTGTGTTCTCTGTGATTCTGCTCTGAGATTTTGCTTACTTCACTTGGGATGAAGTGAGGAACTCAGTGATAAAGACCAAACACATGAACGCATAAATCATGGTTTTAGGTTTTGTTATTCCGACATGTTTAGTGGACCGCATAACAATGATAGTTATTAACTCCATTTTGTTATTTCGTTAAAACAGTGTGGAGATGCATATAACCAAACAAAATGTAGAGAATGGTACAACGTTTATTTGTTTGGCAAAGTATCTAATTAGAAAATTATGTTACAATGAATGTTACAGTGAATGATGTGATACATCAACTTTGTTAATTGAATCCTCAAACTATAAAAATAGTCATAAACTGTAATTTCTGCTTAATCACGTGATTTAATCTACTTTCTTAAATATTGTTTTAGTTTGTGATCTTATAATGGTCTTTTGGTTTATAACTTTCTAGGCAGCAACAATAAATTTGTTACTCGTTGTTAATTGTCCTTAATAGATCTTAGGTATTACTGTTGTTTTTTTTCTGGGACAGGTTTTGGTCTATAATACAAGTACGCCATGTTTGTTATTTCATTCCACTTCAGGAACTGATAAGCAGAAGTGAGAATTTAGGCCTTTAGGAGCTACCTACTCAGTATAAGACCGTTTTTTCTTTCTGAATAATTTGGACTTTTTTCTGAATACTTGTGCTTGGGGATTTTCTTTCCGAATACTTGTAATTTAAATACACATTTGGTCATCACAATTCACAAATGCCTACAATTATACATTCTGTTTGATTCATACAGAGCTCTTGCACTTCTAAATCTCATTTTCATTGATGGCTCAGTCAAGTTTTCAATGCCATCAGAATTGTAACAAGCAAATAAAAGCACAAGCAGTTTATTCCTTTATCACACCAAATGCAACAACAAAGTTTGCAAGCAGAGAACTATGACTCTTACAAAGCAACTAACTGATCGTACTACACTACATTTTATTCAGCTGCATTCCTTATCTTAATAACTAGATCCTCTTCACTGATACCAAGTCTAGAGTAGCACCATATGTTCTGTTCAAGGCTTCCGCGCACCAGGCATGACCATCGTCAACTGTAGGCATTCTCACGTCCAGGACAGGATTTATTGGAAGATGAGAACCAGGCATTAACACAGCAGCCAAAACTCTCAGCACATTTGAAGTGTCAATGTCCATCATTACTCGTATTTGTGGAACTCCTTTGGGGGTTGGAGGAATTCCCTCTATCTTGAAGTATCCCAGCAAATGATTTTCTTCAAGCTTGTTGCCATCACCTTCATAAACAACTGTAAGTGCTTGCACCTGATTATCATGAGCGGTTGTGAATAGCATCTCTCTTTGGGTTGGTATTCTGGTGTTTCTAGGTATGATCGGCACAAAGTTGTTTCCATCTGCTCGAACTCCAATTGACAGAGGTGTGACCTGAATAGATAGCACATCCACAGATTCAAAAGGATCATGAACTCCTGAAGCTACGTATCCCTCTAGTGCTGCGCCAGAGACAGCAGCTTCCAGCGGATTTATCCCTTCATAAAGCTGTTCTTTTTTACATATACTCATGAGAAGATTTTTTATTTTTGGAATATATGAACATCCACCAACAAGTATCACATCGTTCACATCCTCGGGTTTTACCTTTGCATCATGCAAACACTGGATAATGAGGCTAGCACACTTATCAAATACCGTACCATTAACTTCCTCAAATTCTTCCCGGTCCACAAACTTGCAGATTTTCATCCCATTTCCCAAGTCAACATCAATTTGAACAGAACTTTGGGAGGAGAGACTGTGGATTGCATTCTGGGTCGCAACTCGAAGTAACCCCTTTGATTTGATCTCCTCAACTCCATGACTTGTCAAAAGATTCTCTGCATTTGGCAACACATGACGCATCATATTCTGAAGCAGGTCTTCTCCTCCAATGGCACTTCCTGTTAAGGCAATTATTTCAGAAATTCCTTGAGGTGCATCTTCAGCTGTAATACCTAGAGCTACATCACAGTATCCAGCACCCATATTGAAGATTAGAACATTCTTATCTGTTGACTCAAATCCACTTTGCTTTGCATACAAGGTATATAACAATGCCACTGCAGTTGGTTCTGGCATCAGTCTCAGGATATGAAGGCCAGCCATGGCACAAGCTCTTTCGATTCGAGTAAGCTGGAATCGGCTGAATGAAACTGGCACGGTTAGAACAACATTTTTTATGGGCCTTTTTAATTGGATTTCTACCATTTCCCTCAGTTCCACCAAATAAATTGCCATAACTTCTTCAGGAGTGGTGGATCTCCAGAAATTGCCAACCAAGGCTGCAATAAATGGGCGGACACCAATATCCAATGTTTGTACTAGAAATGGAAGGCTTTTGCTAGAGTGTACAACTGGATCCGTGTCAACTCGGCCAATTAAGCGTTTCATATTGAAGATTGCAGCTCCAGATAACATTTCATGATCCGTAGAGAGTGGATTGCTGATTTCCCCTGAAGGGGTTCCATCCTTGAATGTAACATATGAACTCATCATCTTCACATTCCTACTGTTTTTCAGTATCTCAACTTGGGAGCCGTTCCATATTGCGACCCTGCATTGTGAAGTACCAATATCAATTCCAATTGTTGTTTCAGGAAAGGTGAATGAGGATTTTTCCTCCCGACTGGTTTCACTATCAGATGCAACTGTGTATGCTGCCTCGGCCATTCCTGCATTTGAAAAGTGGGAGATGATGAAAGGCGTGTTATGAATTAAAACCATCCATATATCAGAAGCAGCTGAATGAGCTGATACAGGACGAGTGGAATCTAGTTAAACATAGTGACTATATGTCTCATAAGTTTCAGTGTTCATGGAAGTAGAAGTAACAAGAGAAGTTGCATTCTGCTTACTTAAGGAGGCCAGACCAAGATAAAAAGGAAATCAAATCAGATCCTAAAATGAAACTGCAACCAAACAAAAATCCCAAAAATGGAGGAAGCCCGACAAAACACCTCCAGTAACACAAACAAAATAAATAATGGTAACCTATAGGCATATATGCCTATCCACACTCAACACTAAGTTCCTTTTATGTCTGATATACAGTATTCTTCACTGCCACAGTCAACCACTCTCCAATCCCCTCCATAGCAATTTCAATAGTACCAGGGATCTCATATTTTCAATACAAACAAGTGCTACATTTTTATACTTTTCATTTTCCTTTTTCAGTTTGCTCAGCCAAATCATCCCCAGATACACTGGTATCTACAAACTTCTAAAATATGACACAACAAAGAAACCGACTCTACTATGCATTAGCAGGTTGAGTATTCAAACTACTTGGAACAAGTACTGCCTGGTCATCAAAGCCATACACTACACCTATCAACTCAAAACCACTAAAACCTCATCTATGCCCAAAGGAATGAAAAATTCGAGTTCATACAGGCCTTCCCACAAACACCTCTGGAGTGTGTTTTAGCAGTAGCATCATTGGTGGCACAAGCATATATAGAAGCAAAAATCCACATAATCTAGCATCAAAATTTAAATCCAACAAAGAAATTCTACAGAAATTTGAGCTTGACCAATTACCACAAACCCTGATGAACTTAGTTCCCCCAGGTGATACAAAATGTGAAAACTCGACAGTATTTCTTGATAAAAAAAAAAAAACAAAAAAAAACGAGTAATCAGAACAATAACTCTCTAAAACAGACACAACCCATTACCCATTTCCACAAAGCATAACAAGTTCTTGGGTGCTAAAGATTAATTACAGATACCCAACAACTCAAGCTGTAAGCAAACCATTATAGGAAAGACTAAGAGCAAACTGATATTAAGGAAATGAGCGAATGTTGAACTTACAGTTGGCAGTTGAGTGATATAGCAAGGCTTGAGAAGAGAGTTTAGATCATAGGAGCGTGCAGAGAAGAGAGGATGGATTTGAGTTTGGAAGAGTGAGATTACAGAGTATGGAGACTTGGGGAGAAATAGAAAGGCGCCCAAGTTCTAGAGCTTCCTAGAGGAACAAGGTGGCTAAGCCTGGAATATGACACCCGTAAGCTAGAGTTGCCCTTTTACTACTAGAATTTTCGATTACTATACACACACACGTCGAATTCAAATTAATTACAATACTAATAGTCGCCTTTTTTAGTGTATTTGATAATCGTTTCACGTTGTAATACATTAATTATGTATTTAATAAATAAAAATAATGATATTTTCTTCTCTTCTCTTAAGTTTTTTTTTTAAAGTGTGAGAGAATTTCAAATTTGTTAGTTACAGACATGTTCACCTAATCAGCCTCGTTAATGACAAAACTTTACTTTCACCCATCCATCAACATATACTACAAACCGAACTTGTAACTTTCATAGTGTCGATTATCTTAAAGAAATAACATGTCATAATTCACCAGCGACAAAGAATGATTATTTTTCATATTATAATTATTTTAATTTATCAAGTTAAGAGAATAGTAGTCGGAAATGGTCTCTAAAGGTTGCCTAAGAGATCTAAAGCATTCTACAAATATGTTGCCATCCTTGAAAGTCCATCTCAAGTGATTATTTTGCTTAAATTGAGGTTCTCACTACAGGAAATCGCGTCTTAGCCGACGGAAACAACTCGTCGCATAAGACAAACAATTCATCGCCTAGAATCTTGACAGACAAATTATCCGTCGACTAAATTCCGTCGCGTAAGTGTGGTGAGGTAGACACTTAAGCGACATAAATAACGTTAGTCGTCGACTAAGAGGGATCCTAACCGACAGACCTTTTTCTGCCTTGTCAACAAATAGGTTCGAGGATAAGAACCTCTATCGACCGAATGTTTGTGTTGGTAGGATTCTTAGCCGACGAATTTGAAATTATTCTTAGCCGATGAAATTGTCGTCGATATGTATGTGTACCGACGAATATTGCATCGTCCTTAAGTAACGAAATATTCGTCGGCAGAGTTTTAAACCGACGAATTCATAACAATTCTTAGTCGACGATCCATCTTTGTATTCGTCGGATAGGTGGTTTAGTTTAGACGACAGGTGAAGAATGTTACTGTTTCCGTTGCCTAAGAGATTTTATGTAGGGTAAAAAACTTGTAATTTTTTTTTACTTTATTCACTATTTCTAAAAATTACAAATCAGTAACAATGAAATACATACAGATACAGCAGGCAGGAAACACTGGATTTGGAAAACATATTTATATATTGATCATTATAATTAGATGGACAAATATTGTTCATATATACAAATTAACTTGCATCTTTAGTGTCAAATAATGAACTAGCTAGAAAATTGTTCATACAATCTAGCTAAACTATCAATGAAGTACTACAAAATCAAAAATGCCAATTGTTATTCTCGTCGAATCCGCTGTTGTTTTGTGGGGAAAGTTGTGGAGGAGGGGGTTGCATATCTAGGTGCTCATATATGGCTGCAACTTAGGACTGCACAATAATATACATAGACTCGGCATGATGGGCACACTGTTGAACCTCTTAGATTTGTTGTTGGGCATCCTCCTCTGACTTCTTTAGTTTCTACTCATAACGCTCCTGCACCTCTTGAAGTTGCTGCTCATCAACTCTAGGAGCACGACTACGTGAAGTTGAATCATTTGAAGAATGGCTCAAGTCTCGCTCGCCTCCTCTTTCCATCCCTCTGATCTCTTTTCCTTTCCTAGTTTTGAGCACCAAACCCAACACCTAAATTTGTTGTGACTGAACACTTTTCATAATCTCCTCATCTGTCGCGTCAGGGTGTTTTTCCTTAAATGAATTATTTTGTATATTGACCTCATCAACCATGTCATTCTACATTCAAAATACATCAATTAATAAACTCAACAACTCAACTTTATCATTAGCACCTAACACAAATTGTCACCCAAAGGTGGAAAACTAAGCAATGATTTTAACTACAAGACTTGCATAATTGATTGTGAAGTCCTAGCTAGCTAGCTCGAGCTTGTAGTAAGGTATTTGAAGCAATGAAAACTGAAATGGAATAGCCAATTAATGTTGACTGCCCGACATTGTTTCTATAAAGTTAGATTGAAAGTTTTGAAGAACATCTAGAACTTGACCTATTCTTTATGTTCTCTACTATATATTGGGGCTGGGGTGCTTTGTTTGACCATTCTGATTATATCCAAGAGAATAGTAAGTACATCTTGCATCTACAGGTACAGCTTCTTAATTCACAATAGCTAGGTCTCCGAATGGTGACCTTCAACCTCATCTGTCACACCAAATCTTCCCTTGAGTAACCTATAAATACCACCCCTAGCATTCTCTTCTCTCACAACTCAAAAACCTCCTCCAGATCCTAAATACCAATTTCCATAATACTCTTCTTTCTTTTTTTTTTTTTTTTTTTTTTTATCATTTCCCAATTCACAATCTCAGCTTGAAACAATATATAAACCTTTTTACAAGCTTCAGCATGCATCAAATCCTATAATCTCATGCATGCAGTTGTTTTTCCTCACAGGACTACAAGTGTACAACAACTAAACAAGCTACTGAAACCATAAAACAGGAAAGCAACGTACAACCTTTCATTCCTGAAAACCAGTTGCAGATGACACCAAACTTAGCTACCATGTCAAATGACACCAAACTCAGTAGTACTACACACATGCATGGAACAACAAGAATACAAAATTTCAAGCCAAACGAAACCCCAAATCCTGATGAAATTTAAATTCAAAACAGCTGCACTGCTCATATATATGAAAATATATTTTAGCATAATTGTTTTTAACTTTAGAAATTCATTACAATTCATCTAGATTATCAAAGCACATCAAACATTGCATAACAGTAGCACAAAACTCTTTGACTATAATTCAATTGCCCTATCAAATAAAAAAAAAATTCAAGATTAACAGGCCACATAAAAAAGAAAATCAAAACACTTTATTCACCATGCCACCGATTCACATCAACGAATTCACATCAAGAAATTCACATACAGTTTGTGATAACATATGAGTAATTGTTTAATCTCACTCCCTAAACACATTTTGTACACCCAAACCCAAGCATATTCAGTCACAGACAATCATATATATATATATATATATATATATATATATATCAAGATTTCAACTTTTACCATCCTAGATAAATCTAATTCAACTTGTGATCATGGCATCATATATACATTTTAATGATAATGATATAATAACACATTTTTTTTGTTTTGGAAGAAACAGAAAAACATGACATTCATTCAACTTATGATCATATATATACCAATAGCCGAATTTACATATGCTTAACTAATCACTGATAAACTTACATGATAGTAAAAGGAGAGACGAAAACTTATATATATATAATGTTTGGTTGTAACTTCATCACCCTCCCTGACATAGCTCTTCTCAAAATTATTGATTATTGGAAGTTGCTCGTCTTGTATTCTCAGTTCATCCATTATGTAGATGATAGGAGAAGACCCCGTATGGTGGTGCATAGTTTTCTCCCCACGGTTCTGTTTATTTGCCAAAGAGAGTCTCTAATACACGAAAAATCCATTAATAGATTAGTTCTAATAAAGCGAACAAAAACACATTACACATCCAATATGGTTAATAATATTTAAAAAATCAAGATAATTAAGTCATATGAAACACTGACCAATACTTAAACAGCCACCACATCCAAGTATCACTACTGCCCATAGCAAATGATGTTGTCCATATGTTAAAACTAAGCTAAATATCATGACAACTCAATATTGAACCATAGATTTTCTATATAGGTCATCCAAGTTATAAATACATAATTATACATGTAAATATGACCCCTCTTAACAATTGATTAGCTAAGCCACTGTTCTCAAAGCTACTAGCGTATCCATAGTAATACCAAATATTACTTTCTTAGTTAATTAAACAAGCTAGTATAGAACATAGTCAATTATGTAATTGAAGAGGTTATGTAATTGAATGAGCTAATAATAAAATTCAAGGGAAACAATGAAGCTAATAAGACTAAAAATCACCTTGAACGCATCTGACTCGAAATGTGTGCATAGAAACTCCCACTGGTTCTCTCTGCCAATGAAATCAGAAGACATGCCAGAGGGCCCTTCCAACTGATCCAACTGATAAGCTTTGTGACACTAGTATTTCTAATCCTTGTACATCTCTTGTGCCCTCTTCAGTATCCAATTGAACATTAGCTCATCATTTTTATCCCACTCGTAGTTCGGCTAAGTAAGAAATAAAAAAATTACCCCATGTTAAGCACTGAAAAATAAAATAAAAAAGAAAAGTAATTGTTCCAGTTTCAGTTACATATCACTGTACATAATATCAACACCAATCAGTTTTCAGTTTTCAATTTCAGTTTCAGTTTCAATTTCAGTTTTGTAACACCAATCAGTTTTCAGTTTCACTTTCATTTCAATCTCATGTTTCACTTTCAGTTTCAGTCTTAGTTTTGTAACACCAATCTTTGAATTCATATCAACACACAATAGTTTATACACATTCAATCATAAGAAAACTCAGTTGATCTTATGCTTAAGTTATCCTTAGACATGAAATTTTATTTTTCATATACTTTTATCAAACAAATTTAATTAAGTAAATTTACTTTTTATATAATTTTCAGGGAACTTACCGACATTGCATTCCACACCTTCCACTTCTCGGTTTGATCAAGCTCGTAGAACATACTTGCTCTCATTCCCACAAGACTCTGTATAGCGGAACTGATATCATGTGCCACCAAGCTGTTTATCCCCTTGATGCTAGAACCTTTCAAACAGGGGCAATACTCCAGCTTGATCTTCTGCTCTGTTTATTGCACGATATCATCCGCATTCTTTCCAGAATATAAACCCCGTTTCTTTTTCGGGGCCAGAGCTACAATTAATATGTGAAAATACATTAGGATACTTAATATACAAGAGAACTCTAATAAATTAATACAAGCAGAAGAAGAAAAAATAAGTAACATGTTAGGCTTCTAACTTTGATTCGAGCACTTTTGACGATGCGTCTTGCAGATTCGGGTGCGGTTTCAAACGCCGATGGAGTCCTGTTGAACTACTGTCAACTATAGGGGGCCGCATGATCAAGGGGTGGAGCTCCTGGTGGTACTGTCCCAGCCGACATGGGGGTAGGTTGGCTTGTACTGCTAGCTGAGCCGACGCTCTGCCGTATTGACTCCATGAAAAGCGTGGCCTTAGTGGCTCAGTCATTCCTCTTCCTCATGATCACCATCTTGCACATGAATAACACATAATTGAGAAAATAAACAACACAAAACACAACAGGACCACACCCTAGTGAATCCATAATCCTACAACATATTTCTTAACATAAGCATAAAAATAAAGAGACTATATTTACACAATCCCACAAACTTAATGAAAAAAAAGAAGACTAAACAGTAAGATAATTTCCATTTTTGGAGCTAGCTAGACTCACAAGTCATAAGTTCATAACCAATATAAGTTAAAGTTTTTGGTTTGCTACTGTTAGTACATAGCCAAAATACTTGGCTAAGCCGAGAATACGGTACAATTATCAGGTCGAGATAGCCCTGGTGAGCCCTTCACAGGCACCCAAAGAATGAAGGGCCGGTAACAAACCGCTTGCCAAAGTCACTCTAGCGGCAAAACACCCCCAAAAGGGGAGACACTCCAAAGGAGGGAAAGAAGTCCCACATTGGAGACTAAGGCAAATGTACCCATACTTGCCTTATAAAACAAGCTCAACCTATCATAAAAGGTACACACACATATACATACTCATATATATTCTCTCCCTCTTTCATTCCTCTACCCGTACAAGTGCTCAAAGCTAACTTAAGCATCGGAGAGTCGAAGATTGGGCCACCCTAGTCCCGACCCCGTGACGTTGTCATTTGTGCAGGTACCGAGTGAAAGACCCCAAGAATTCTACTTCGTTCCGCCCCGCGATCACCCTCCTTCTAGCGCCAATTGTTTCTACCTGTTTCGTCCCGAGCCGGGAAGTGGAATTGTTTCTACCTGTTTCGTCCCGAGCCGGGAAGTGTTGACATCTCCAAACAAGTGCAAGATAGGAAAAGATGGTACTTTTATCACATAATGAAATAGTTGAACAAGAACTGAGATGGTAACATAAGGTGTGTGCAAATACTAACACTGTTATATATACCATCAACAATAGAAATCTAATCATCAAACATATATTAGTAGTGTACTCAACTTTGCACCTAACCAAGTCAAGCCTTCAACGAATATCTAAGCACCTGATATTTGCATAGCCAACCATAAATTCTTGTTAAATAAAATACACAAGAACATGCTAAGCAACAAACATGCATCTGTTATGTTGAACCTAGATTAGGTAGCGAGCGTATAAGCAAAATGCAATCCCTTGCACTAAGAGTTAGTACCTAAATGTTGATCGGTAATTAATAATTTGCACAACACCAAGGCGGTAAACTAGTGTAATATATATAAAGATGAAGCCGTAAGATTAATAAGTAAACTATCTGCAACCTTTCCAACCTTCTAGCACAAGCCACACATTACAAACCAGTAAGATAAATAAAACTCATCCATTACCAAATTAAAATCCAAAAACCATAGCTACAACGAACCACCGGATAATAATCAATGCTGCTAAAATGTAACAAGAAATGAAAAGAGAGTGTAAACCAAGAAACAAGCATACACAATAATGAGGGTTAAAACAACACTGACTAGATGAGATTTTTACAAAAAATGGGAACTCAATCACAGTTCATACAGTAAGGAGGGGATTATATAAACCAAAACTAACCAAGCAATGAAGAAGATCAATCCATGTATCATTCTCAGAAGTAACAAACAAGATCAATCTGAGAAGAGAGAGAATACAGACCTGAAAAATGAGATTTAGGGTTGACGCGGTGGCGAGACTGGAGGCTGTGAGAAGGTGAGAAGGTGGGAGTAGTGAGATCGGAGCGGCGGGTGGATGTGGTGGCGATGAGTGGAGGAGGTGCGTCGATGCAGTAGCCGATGCGTGGATGGGGTCTCCGATGGGTGGAGGTGGTAGGTTGAGGCGGTGGCATAGCTTTGTTTGGATTTGGGAATTTAGGGATTGTGGGTGTGTAATGCAATGAAAGAATGAGTTAGGGAGTTTGTATCAATTTTATCTTAGCCGATGAACAAGTTCCGTCGCCTAAGACACGAATTCGTCGCCTAAGTAATATAAAATTTCCGCAAAAAAAAAAGGCGTAAAATTCACCGGCCTAATATTTCGGGATCTTAGGCGAGGAAAAGTCCACTTTCCGTCGCCTTGGTGTGACCAACCAATGACTTCTTGAATTTCTGTCACCTAAATAACATAAAATTTCCGCCAAAAAAAGGCGCAAAAATCACCCTCCTAATATTTCGGCATCCTAAGAGACGGAAAGTCCACGTTCCGTCGCCTTAGAAGTACTAAGGTGACGACTTTTTCAAGTTTCGTCGAATAAGTAGATTTTAAAAATTTTGGACATTTTATTATATTTACATCCAAGCATTTTCGTGTGACTTTTCAAACTAAACCCAACTGTAACTCCACGTAAGTATTCGTACTTAAAAAAGCATATACATGCAACCGAAAATTACACATGTAGAAAAATAGAAATTTGCATGAATAATTAATGGTTGGACGTACGTACACGTACGTGGTTACAAATTTAAAAATACATTGATGAATGGTTTTTACTCATACTCATCATAATTCGAATCGTCCGAATCATCATCCTCCTCAATTTGGTTAGAATACTCATCATCCTTTATGTATTCGTCATCTATGAAGCCGTTGTCATCATGATTGGGGTTACGTTGTACCAAGTTCACTTCAAATGGTGTAATTGGAATGTAACCTATGATAGCCGGAATGTGTTGATTGTTGACACGAATATCCCTAGTATCGGGGACTACATATGGAGATTCCTCTTAATATGGTTCATTCAGTTGATCAGCTGTTGGTTCATTGGGTCCACTCTCAGCATCCTCTCCCAGTGTAGCTGCACTTCAGATATTCCTATGTGATATCACCTGCACCACTTTCCAACCCTTACCCATAACCAGATCATCAAGATAAAATACTTGTTTGACCATGACGGCAAGAATAAACGGCTTATTCTCTTACCATACACTATTTGAGTCTACTGATAACAAGCCACGATCCATATTTCTACTTCTTCGTTTGGTTGGGTCAGTATTGAAACCATTGATACTTGAACAACATGACTGACATACCCTCGCCATAGATTAGTTCGATGACACTGACAAAAATCCCGTAGTAGTTGAAACCCACACCCTAAACCATGACTCTATTGTTCTGGGTGACATGGCCTTCATCTCGTTCTGACGTCACAAACTTAACACCGTTCACATAACATCCAACACGAACTATGTGGCTTTGGGGTCCTTTAGCCCACAAGTGCAACTCTGGGTCATAAGAAGCAGGAAAATGTTGTTGAATGTGCATCATCTGTAACAATTTTAAGAGTAACATTGTTACATTCTGTAACATCAAAAAACAAGGCTATATTTAATTTATGTAACGTTATAGAGAGATAGATGGTACCCAAATAGAGAAGTAATTAGGAAATTCTCTCTTGTGAATGACTTTGTTACTATCCTGTCTTTCCAAATGGGACTTCAAGTATCGCTCTGCTTCGTCGCAATGTTGAATGACAAACCAATGTGCCTATTTGATCTTAGAATTACTTAATTTTTCAGAATTACTTAACCTATCATACGGTTAAACATCGTTGGAAACAATTGATATATTGAATTGATTACCCGCTCCAGATGATTCCCCCTCTGTGTCTTCCTCATTGAGATATGTGTTGCAGTAAGTTACGCACTCAGCCTGAATGTATGCCGCCGTGATTGACCCTTCAGGGAAACATTTGTTTATGTTCGACTTTTTGAAATCCTTTTTTCCTGCAAAACAGATATTTATTCTTTTACAATAAATATTCAAAAAAATTATCTTAATTTAAAAGGATGATTAATTAGAAAATAAGTGCATACCTCTCATTTGGATATAACCAGGTATACTATATTGGACCAGTAAACAACACTTGTTCAGGAAGGTGGATCATGAGGTGAATCATGATGTCAAAGAAAGTTGGGGGAAAGATCATTTCTAGCTTGCACATGATGTACATAATGTCTTCTTGCAATAACCGAACATCAGATTTTTTAAGTTCTTTAGCGCATATCCTCTGAAAGAGCTTGGACAAAGCCACTAACGTGTCAACCACATCACTCTGCAAATACGGTCTAATGACCACGGAAAAAAGATGTTGCAGCAAAACATGACAGTCATGAGTCTTCAACCTAATAATCTTATTTTCCCCTAGCTTAACACATCGAGAGATATTCTCTGCATACCCATGGACACTTAACGTTATAAAGCCACGAAACACTTCCGCCTTCTTCTGAGGATGGACTGTGTAGCCTGCTTGAGGCATTATGATGTTTTTGTTTTTGTTTTCTCTACTAGCTATAGCTTAGGGCGTATACCCATTTTCTTAAGATCAACCTGGGCTTTGGGGGTGTCGTTGTTCTTATCTTTGAGATTTACAATTTTTCCAAGAACGCTATTACAAACATTCTTCTCTATGTGCATGACGTCCAAGTTGTATCTGATTTTCAACGTCGACCAGTAAGGCAATTCAAAGAATGCACTTTTGTGCGTTCAATACTTAAACTCATTAGGCGTGAGAAGATTCAAGTCGTTTACTTCTTTACTGGTGCTCAGATATCTGAACCAGTACTCGTTAAGCCTCTCCAAAATCCACTCACCAGACCTCCCTGGGGGTTTCAGATTATGCTCCTCAGTCCCATCAAATGGCTCAGCATCCCACCGTCACTCGTGATCCTCGTCAAGCCATCCATGAGATCCCAAGTAACAAATTTTGTTGGCGTGACGACTAGAATTGATGTTATTTAAGCATACCGGACAAGCCTTGTACCCATTAGTTTGTTGGCCAGACAACATCCCGTAAGCTGGAAAATCATTGATGGTCCAAATAACAATTGCTTTTATCATGAATGAAGTTTGACCATGCCTGTCAAAAGTAGGGAGTCAATTTTCCCATAACTCTTGCAGCTTATCAATTAATGGTCTCGTGTACACATCCAAGCACTTTCCTGGAAAATTCAGCCCTGGAACCATAAGTGTAAGAAAATTATACTCCTTCCTTATACACATGTTGGGAGGTAGATTGTAAGGAAATACTATCACAGGCCAAATGCTATAAGATAAATTCATGTTTCTAGTAGGATTGAATCTATTTTTTGCAAGTCCGAGTCTGACATTTCGACAGTCTCCAACAAATTCAGGAAAAGAACGGTTAAAGTGCTTCCAAGCCTCCCCGTCTGCAAGGTGTGTGAGATTATCCGGATCTATCATCTCCTCTCCCTGGTGCCTTGCCTGGTGCCATCTCTTATGCTTGACCGTATGTGAAGATATGTACAGACGCTGTAGACGAGGACCTAACGGGAAGTAACGAAGAACCTTCCTAGGAATGGGCGGGTTTTTCTGTTTAGATGAAGCAGAAGCTTTATACCTTGGCTCGTAGCAGTGTGGGCACTTAACTTCATCCTTATAATATTTGTAATACAAGATACAGTTATTGACCCAAGCTTCTACCTTCTGGTGATCAAGACCGAGGTCAGCCAACATGCTTTTTACCTTGTTGAAATCTTTCGGACAACTGTTACCTTTAGGAAGCACTTCATTCATAAGTGCAATATCTTCATCAAAACATTTGTTAGTTTTTCCCCGCTTGTTTTTTTTATCTTCATTTGCTTCATGACGGTACCCAACACAGTATGCTCACTGCCAGGATACAATGAGGTTTATACTTGCCGTACAAGCTTGTTGTACTTATCATAATCACTGCTCTAGCCAACGTGGGAGACATTAGGGAAGGTGTCAGGGGTGTTGTCATAAACAACATTTTCCTGATATCCTGATGTGGCGAACGGGAAGACATCGTTTAAGATGTTCATCATAGCAGGGTTCCCGTAACTAGCATTGGAAGATCCTGCCTGCTGATTATGTTATTTTTGAATTTCTACAAGTGTAGGCATTTGAACTTGATTTTTGCCGTGCCATGTCCATGTGGTATAACTAGGACAAATATCATTTAGTGCCAAGTGAGAATACATGTGTTCATATGTTACTGGTTTCTGATTGAGACATTTGTTGCACAGACATATGTGAATAACTTTGTCTGGAGGACTATATAAACACACGAACTCAAGAAAATCAAAAATGCCTCTCATATAAAGAGGGGATCCCTTCCCTAATTGTATCCAGCTCTTATCCATGTTGTACACTATTATAACAGGAAACACAAATATATAATAAAAAAATCGTGAATAATAAAAGGGAAATATATATATATTATATATATAAGATATATTAATGTACGTTGTTCATATCGCTTAATTTTCACCTTATGCCTTCGATTGGGGCCCTGATCCCGTTTGAGAGCACATGACATTGTGATTTCGTTTGTTGTTGGGATGTTTCGAATTCGCATATGTGAGAAATATTCCGCAACCTCTCCCTACAGTTTCCCAAGTGCACGAATATCTATACCTAGTATGCATTCGAAGAACAATAAATGAAGATCCTATCGAAATATATATACCCACAACCAAAAATGAAATGCATCAACAACAAACGGAACCTCAATGTCATATGCTCCCAAACTGTCCAAATATGAGACAATTTGAAAACTATTTTGTTAGATACAGTCATAACATAATGGTTCTCGAACGAGATTTCTATGGATAACAATATATTAATGAATGTATAAGAATATTATAATTCTTAATTATATGATTCATCACGGCAATATTATCATTTCAATACACAAATGATTTGCATGAAAACAAATATTTGATAAACATATTATTCACATAATTATTAATCATACACATAAAAGCTAAAGATACACACACACACAGATACAGACCTTCTTTGCTAAGGATATCCTTATTTATTCTTATGGTGCGGATTTCCACTTTAGACTCACTTTTCAATCAAATTTTTATATCTCCACAGTCTAGTCTTTAGATAGTAATGTGTATATATACACACACACATACTTTCTCAGGTAAGGATGTCCTTATTTATTCTTATGGTGCGGATTTCCACTTTACACTCACTTTTTAATCGAATTTTCACATCTCCAATGTCTAATATTTAGATACTAATGTTTAGATCATCTCTGCAAAATTTCAGCTAATTTGGTTATTATTAAGGCACTCAAAACTGCGATTTTTTGTTATAAATATGAACGGTTCAAGTTCGACAGAATTATATTCATCCATTGTTTTAATGGAGTTTAAGTGCCTTAATGATAACCAAATTGGCTGAAATTTTACAGAGATGATCTATACATTAGTATCCAAGGACTTGACAGTGAAGATTTGAAAAGTGAGTGTAAAGTGGAAATCCGCACATTAAAAATAAATGCGGACATCTGCACCTAAGAAAATCTGTATATATATATATATACTGTAAAGTAAGCAAGATTCCATCAAAATGGGCCAGTAAAGTCGCTGGAAAGTTCACCAGAAAATATGGCTAAATGAAGAAAGTAGATGAACTAAAGTAGTTACATACCAATTAGGAGAAAAGCAGCTCTTGAAGATCGATCAAAATCATGAAGAAAAGCTTCCCAAACTCCATTTGTATTGGATGAAATTTGTGAGGGGGGGGGGGGAGGTTGAATATGTGTTCTCTTCTAGGTAGAGGTTGAATAAATGATGTTGTTTACTTAGCCGACGAAATATTCTGTCGCTTAAGACAAAAGCCGTCGGCAAAGAATTATATTTATTTTGCGTTGTGTAAGGGAATAAAGGCATTTCTTAGCTGACAGAACATTGCATTGGCTAAGGAAGACATATTATTCGCCCAAGAATTACTTAGCCGACGACATAGGGTTCGTCCCCCAGATCTAACTTAACCGATGGACAAAGGTTCATCGCCCAAAACCAGCTTTACCAATGGAAATATTTCATTGCCCAAAACTAGCTTTATCGACCAAACTTAGACGACGAGACATTTTCGTAAGTTAGGAAGCTCTAAGTCGACAGAGGTTGTCGATAGTCAGTTTCTGTCGCTTAAGAGTTATTAAGCCGACGAAAAATGGTTCGTCGCCCAAGACCAGCCTTACTAACGAAATTATTTCGTCGCCTAGGAAGTTCTTAGTCGACGAAGGGTGTCGACAGTCAGTTTCCGTCGCCTAAGAGTTACTAAGCCAAAGAAAGTTTTCCGACAGAAAATATTCGTCGCTTAGGATTTACTAAGTTGACGAAACTTAGACGACGAAAGCTGTTTCGTCGGATAGGAATATCTCAGTCGACGGATGTCCTTGACATTCATTTTTTGTCGCCTAAATAGATCTTAGGCGATGGTTGTGGTGTCCTATATAACGGTTGTGTTTCCGTTGATGAAGACGAACTTAGCCGACAAAATTATTTTTTTCTGTCGGCTAAGACGAAATTTCCTTTAGAGTCTAACAACAAACTCATTTGTTGGGGGAGATTGTTAAATTGTTGCCTTGTCGGTTTGTGTTAAATTGATTGTTGCCACTGAAGTGATTATGTCCAGCTTGAGTTTCTAACAAACAAGCCATTGAGGCAATAGTGCTGGGGATATCACTGAGATTTGTTGCCTTATGAGCTTATGTTAATAAAATTGTTGCGACTCAACTGATTTTGCCCTGCTTGAAGTTTCGAGAGAAAACTCATTGTTACTTTGGGGGTATCCATAAGTGGCTTAGACTAGCTAATCTCACTTATCTAATAATTCTCAGGACTTGGGTGAGAAATTAGATATACACTTTGATGGGAGGTGCATAAATTCGTCGATGCTAGTTGTTTATTTCTGCATAATTCATTGATCTTCATGCATTTATGGAAAGTTTGGGCGTGGATTTTGCTAGTTAGTTGTTCGACAAAATACCTAAAGGAATATGAAATTTTTTGAAATGCAATAATATGAGTTATGCCTCCAAGGGTATGTCGAATGAAACATTTGAGCTGCTCGAAAAATTGCAGATGTAGGGTACGGTACTGAATTAAGTATTTTAACATGGAATTGCATAGCTGAATTTTATTTGAGAACAGAAAGTATAAAGGTGTCCTAGAGTTGCTTTTTTATATGGGAGTAGGTGATATTCAACTGTACTTGGTGACATTTACTCCTTCCATTGAGGTAGGGAAGGAGTTTCATGATTCTGCAACAAAGTTCTAGCTGAGATTTCATATCAGGGATAGACTAGAATTGGTTGCTCTCTACACCAGATAAATAGATTTACATGGTACTATAATTGCTTAATTTTAATTTCAGATATTTGTGGTGGAGGGTTTCGGGTTGTGGGTTTCAGATATTCCATGGTTTGACCCATTTGATTATCAATCTTTGATATAATCTGGATTAGAGCCTTTGCTTTTTCTTTGCATAATGAAGAATACATTTACATTATATTATGCAAAATCTTGGAATATGGACGATATAACAATTCAAACATTGGTACTTTGTCTTTTCTTAGGTTAAACATAATACTAGTCGAGGGATATTTTTTTTCCATCAGTCCTGTAATTTTGGTTGTTACAATGTAACAATTATGTCAAGGTAGCAAATTGGTCCCATAAAAATAAGTGTATCTGCAAGTTAAGAGAATAGTAGTTGGAAATGGTCCCTAAAGGTTGCCTATGAGATCTAAAGCATTCTACAAACATGTTGTCATCCTTGAAAGTCCATCTCGAGTGATTATTTTGCCTAACTTGAGGTTCCAACAACCAACTCATTTGTTGGGGGAGACGATTAAATTGTTGCCTTGCCAGTTTGTGTTAAATTGATTGTTGCCACTGATCGAAATGATTATGTCGAGTCTGAGGTTCCAACAAACAAGCCATTGAGGCAATAGTGTTAGGGATGCCACTGAGATTTGTTGCCTTGTGAGTTTATGTTTATACAACTTTTGCCACTCAAGTGATTTTGCCCAGCCTGAGGTTTCAACAGAAAATTCATTGTTGGATTATAAGGAAAGATTAGATAGATGCTTTTGTAGTGTTCGGATGTTGCATTTTCTGATTTTATGCCATATGAATGCACCATGATACGTATATTAGACCTAGATAAATATTCATGGTAATGCGATGACAAAAAACTAAAGGGTTGGTCAATGCTTTCTTCTGCCATAACCCTTCAATACAGAAAATAAGTCATCCACAAGTTGGAAGTGGCTCACTTGTTTCACTATCACATCAATGGTTTACCATCTGATTGGTTCAGCCTGTTGTCCGTGACCTACTCATGTAAGTCATGTAGATCATGTAAGTTCTTGCAGTAAATAGTTTGGGAGCACATCATGATCACTTCTTTACCTTTTAAATAGATCTTGACATTGAGTCATTGAGGCTGAATCTAGTTCGATTCCATTCAAGTCCAAACTGAAACCAAACCAGAAGGACTGACCCCAATCCATATAAGAAGAGTTACTGGAAGGTTACAAGTGAGACAGCTAAAAGAGAATCCGGTGAGAAGATCAAACTTGGCTCCATTGCAGCTGATGTTCTTGTTGTGAACCCCAACAAGAGGACTAATATGAGCAACAATGTTGGATACCGCTTGATACCAGGGATCAGTGGAATGTGAATTATTATCTGACGATGAATACACACCAATTCGAGGGGCCTTTCAGTTAGTATAACATGTGGATCATACATAGAACAAGTCAGAAGAATATAGGCAGGAGGACTATATGCTGATGAAAGCAGAGAGGATGATATGGCAACATGGAGCAACATGTACTGAATAATTAGCTTAATGCTTCCACATTAGCAAGCAGCTCCGTAGAGCATAATTTCCCGGTATGTAAATTCATTCGTTTAACATAGTAGCATTTACCATGATTCATTGTAAATTAGTAAGTCACTGATGCAGGAATGGGGAGATGGAGAATAAGGTCATTGTCTTCTGCACTTTGGGTTTTCATCATGTTCCTTAACAAGAGGATTTCTCAATCATGCCAACTCTAGGTTATTCGTCATTTTGAGCTCCCGGATCAACATTTCTGTTTTCTACTAAATTTTCGATCATTCTCAAACTCCTTGTATCAATTTCTGACTGAGGCCTCAAATGAGCATCATTGACATCCTATTTCAGTCGAATGTCATTTAGGATCACATTTGAAGGAAAGGTAGGTATGAATGTATGATATATAATTTTTTCGTTCATTCTTGAACCAGTTGACATTTTCTTATGCAACCCTTAAATGAGCCTTGATACACAAACTTATTATATAAAGAGCTGGAGATTTGGAACATGTGACTTGTTTCAAGAGAAAGTGAAGTTGCATTGGCATGTGTGGATAATGATCGTGCCCATCACAGTTCACTGTCAAAGGCTCAAAGCAAAGCAAAGTCAATTAAATATCTTGCTCTCAGCGCAAGGAATGCACTAGTGAAATGCAAGAAGCCTTGAGAATTGAAGTCTAAGACAATGCGAGTTGGCCTGCCATTAAAGCCAGGACACCCCCATGCTATATTATGCAGATGCCAAATGATGAAGAACCGGAGAATAGATTCCAGGCATTGTTGCCTCTTTTGTATTGTCAGGAATCACAAATCTTATTGAGGACTTTGCAAATCATAATCCATGACTGTTTTGTTTATAGCTCTATTTTTGCTCCTACAATGCTGCTTCATAGCTAGTGTTTACCACCCTCTAGATCCTCTCAGCTCAACTGAGATCAACAAAGTAAGGCTCCTAGTTCAGAAGTCTTACCTTGCAAAACTTCCTAATCTCACCTTTCATTATGTCGATATCGAAGAGCCGGAGAAGGCAGATGTCCTCAAATGGCTATCTTCAAGCTCAAGTAATCCAAAAAGTCGCATTTCCACCCCTCCCCACCGGGCATACGTGGTGGTCCGAGGCGGTGGTGATACACACGAGCTCGTGGTGGACTTAGGCACCAACATTATCATATCGGACCACGTCTACACTGGTAATGGTTACCCCTTCACCTTCAATGAGTTGTTCAAAGCTAGCAAGCTTCCTTTGACTTACCCCAAATTCAAGAAATCAATTTCCACTAGGGGATTGAATTTGTCTGAAGTTTCTTGCATACCCTTCACAATTGGTTGGTATGGGGAACATATCACAAGGAGGGCTTTAAAAGTGGAATGCTTCTATAGAGGAGGGTCAGTCAATGTCTTCACTAGGCCAATTGAGGGAATCACCATTTTTGTGGATGTTGATTTGATGAATATCACAATGTACACTGACAGGTTCATAGCACCTTTGCCTAAAGCTGAAGGCACTGATTTCCAAATCCCAAAAGGGAAGTCACATTCCGATCATTGCAACAAAACAAGTAGTGGGTTTTCCATTGAAGGCCACAAGGTGAAGTGGGAAAACTGGGTTTTTCATGTTGGGTTTAATGCTAGAGCAGGAATGGTGATCTCAACAGCTTCAGTATTTGATGCCATAAAGAAGAAGTTCAGGAGTGTGTTATATAGAGGGCATGTTTCTGAGACCTTTGTGCCTTATATGGATCCTACAAATGAATGGTATTTCAGGACTTTTATGGATATAGGTGAATTTGGGTTTGGGAGATCAGCTGTTACTCTTCAGCCATTAATTGATTGTCCTGGAAATGCTGAATACTTGGATGGGTTTATGGCTGGGGCAGCTGGGGAGGTACAGAAGGTACCAAGGGCTATTTGCATCTTTGAAAGGTACTCAGGTGATGTTGCAATGAGACATACTGAAATAAATGTCCCTGGAAAATTGGTAAGGTAGTGTTTGATTAAGTGTGATTACACATTGAGGTTTGTACTAGAAAGGAAAGGTGTGATGTTGATGTAAGTTGGGTGGTTTTGCAGATAAGAAGTGGGCAGCAGGAGAAGACTCTGGTGGTGAGAATGGTGGCTACTGTGGGTAACTATGATTATGTTCTTGATTGGGAATTCAAGCAAAGTGGCACCATCAAAGTCGGGGTAAGTTTTTCATTTTGGTCCTCTCTGATTTCATTTTGCTGTCATGAATATTATTTACTTTTGTTCTTTTTCAAGTGTAACTAGAGCTCTATACATGTGTTCTCATTTGGTCCGTATTATAAGATGCTCAATATTAGAAGCTCTTCTTTTCTGCATTTCTCTGCTTATTTTAGAAAGTCTTGTGTCATGTGGTCAGATCACTAAATTTTTATTAAAAAGAGTCACGTGATAAATTATCTAAAACACATGCTCCAATATCATTTTACTTAAATGAAAGTATTGAAATGGATTAAAATATAGATGAAACAAACAAATACAAGGATTTTTAATGGGTTGGTGCAAAAACCTTAATGAGGGAAAAAAACCCCAATCAAGATTATTCAAATTAATCTTCAATTCAGAGTTTACAAAAGAAATAGTTCTTACACAACTATCAACACTTGAATCTGTTTACAACACTTACTTCTCACACAAGTGATTTAACTTCATGTATCTCTAAAAAGAGAAACTGAATAAAAGGCACTAAGACTAATATTACTCTTAGTTCTCTAGTTCTTACACACAACTAGATACAAGATCAAAACATGAGACTTAAACACTCTTAGTTTTCTTCCAAACTGATTCTCACACAATTAGTATACTTTGGTTCTTTCACACAACCAGTTAGTTGAGTTTAGCAACACAACCCGCTTCAATCTCTCACCAGACCTTTGCTTCAGCAACCTCAAGTGCAACCTGAATGCAAGTAAGAGAGAAAGACTCAGTCTTTGGAATGACACACTCATGCAGTCTGTAAATTGATCATACACAATATCAACTCCAAATCAAGGACTCTGATCAATCACAAAAAGCTTGATTCTCACAGACCACATCAAAAGCAATTTATAGAGGTTGACACCCCCCCCCCCTCAACTAATGCAATTCAATGAGAAGAATACTTTTTCGTTTCTAAGAAGAATAATTTTTCATTTCTAGAAAGATGCAGTTAGTTCACTATCATTCTGCACTTTTCAAAACTCATGAAACAGTTTTATGCTATAACATATCAATCAAATATTCAATAGATTAGTCTCTTAATTTGCAGAGAACAATGAATATGTTCATGCATATGGATGATCGATCGGATATCTTTAAATTCCTAAGATTTATGCAGATAAAAATTCTAATGTACCTGATTTGCAAAAACACTAAATCAGATATCTAAAGTTACTCAAGATCACTTTAATATATCTGATATGGAAAATCCTAGATAAATGTCTTTTCACCAATTTTTTCTCAATTTAAGTAAGAGATAAATTGACTTACCATATATGAGAAGTTTGAAATTCATTACCTCGTAATTTATGATTGATTCTTAAAATACCTCTTTCTTGATCTCTTCTTTTCCTGGATGCATTAGGAGTTCTTAGTGTTGAATAGAAATAGCCAATATACTAACACTAAAATTTCAAAATTATTGAACTTTATTATTTGTTCTCTCGTATTGATCCGTCAGACTAATCTAGTGAATCGACTAACCGTACCCTATAGTTTCTTTAATAATATGTTCTCCACTATATTTCTAGGTGGGCTTGACTGGTGTCTTAGAGGTAAAGGCCACGTCATACACAAACGCTGACCAGATAACGGAAAACGTGCACGGGACGTTAGTCTCAGAAAACACAGTCGCCGTTAACCATGACCACTTCCTCACCTACTATCTAGACCTCGACGTCGACGGTAACGACAACTCCTTTGTCAAAGCCAAGATGAAAACATCAAGAGCTAACGGTGTCGGGTCACCAAGAAAGAGTTATTGGACGGTAGTAAAAGAAACGGCCAAAACTGAAGCCGACGCTAGGCTCCGGCTCGGCTTAGAGCCAGCTGATTTGTTAATTGTGAACCCTAATAGGAAGACTAGGCTCGGGAATCAGGTCGGTTACCGGCTTGTTACCGGACAACCGGTTACATCTCTTCTTGCCGATGATGATTACCCCCAAATTAGGGCTTCTTATACCAAGTATCAGGTTTGGGTGACTGCTTATAATAAGTCAGAGAGGTGGGCTGGAGGGTTCTATGCTGATAGGAGCCATGGAGATGATGGCTTAGCTGTTTGGAGCAAGAGGTAATTTTCTTTTTTTCTTTTTCTTTTCTTCAAATGACTCATGATCCCAATGCGTCTCTAAAATTCATACGAGCATTGGTCTTATTAATTTTTCATCACTTAAGTTACATATAGCATCTTTCGGTCTAATAATTTATCAATAATATTAACCTTCGAACACTTTGACAATATTGTAATTTTTGAAACTTTTCTTTTAGAAAATTCATTGTCAGTCCGATAAATATAAATGTAGGTAACAATGCATTATATACCCTTGAAAAGCCGACATAATAGTATCTCTACGTAAAACTACCATGTATAGAAAAAGCTTCAAAATTAGTAACTTGACACTAACAGGATTGGCACAGAGCAATTCAAACTCCTTTCAGCCTATTAACTAAACGTCAAGATTGTAACTGAAATTTAACACTAGAATGAAACTGTGGGGCGTCTCTTGAGTTCTTGACTGTTGAACTTCAATGCATCTTGAATATTTCATGCATGTCTTGCAGGGATAGAGCAATTGAAAACAAAGATATAGTGTTGTGGTACACGGTGGGATTTCATCACATCCCATACCAAGAAGATTTCCCAGCCATGCCCACACTCCATGGTGGATTCGAGCTCAGCCCTGCAAACTTTTTCGAGTCCAACCCTTTACTCAAATAATGTATTGCTCCAAGCCTCCAGACCATGTAAGATAAAATTGCATCAGAACTGTACACAATTCATCCCCATACCAGAAAACCTATGATGCATCAGAACTGTACACAATTCATCCCCATACCAGAAAACCTGTGATGCATGGTGAGTCATGAATTCCTTTAACAATGTTCTAATTGCAAAGTGTAATTCCTCCTGTATATTTAATAGATAAGACTATGATTGATTAAGATACAGGGTGTTGTATATGAATTGGATTGACTGGGAGAGCGGGACAAGATGATACATGATACAATATTCAGTAATTGTTTGTTTAATACTCTACTCAATAATTCTTTTTAATCTTTTACTGAAGTGCGACACACTTTTAAATCAAGGGGATCGAGTCTCTTTACGTCGGTGAAGATAGCTCCAATTCTAGTAAAACAAGCATAAACTGCACAAAAAGCATCAGCCAAGTAATTGCCTTTACGAAAAACATAAAAAAAATTGGTAACTTAATTAGAAGTTTTAAAAAAGGAGAAATATCAGTAAAGGTAACTTCACTTTAGAAATGTGGCTTTATCAATGCTTTTTATTTTAGCTAGCATTACATCAATATTATTCTTCAAATAGAAATTATATAGTTTAAATATATTTATATATCACATAAAATATCTTATAATGAATGTATTAAATTATAGCTAGCATCATCTGAGTCATCTCGCTAGCTAAATATATATAGCTAGCGAGATAGCTAAAAGTCATAATAGCTCAAGTTTGGCTAATTTATTGGAGCTCTTAAAACATCCAAAAAAACTAAAAACGCTCTCTAAAATAGTTTAAGAGTTAAAGTAGAAAGTCTGTTGAAAATGCTCTTACTTGGGAGTTGAAAATGATCAAAACAAAATCCAACAAGGGCTAGTTAGCTAGCTAGGTTGGTTTGGTGCAATTAGACGACGGTGCATGCTTAGGAGGAGGTGTTGTTCTAACTTTAAGAACTGGACTGCTCTCAAAGAAATTGGTTGGCTGGAGCTCAAATCCGCCGCTCATTGTTGGCATCATCGGAAAGTCCTCTTGGCAAGGATTGTGGTGAAACCCAATCGTATACCACAACACTATTCCTTGTTGTCAATCTCCCTATTCCTGCACACACAAAACGATGAACACAAGTGTTAAACAGGACGGTGCTTCTGGTGTTCGATCTCCTTTTATAAGTGAACATATATACTGATTGAATCTATATATGATGATCAGAACATACTATACCTTTTGCTCCAGACTGCTAAGGTATCGTCTCCTCGGCTCTGATCAACATATGGTCCTCCCGCCCATTTTTCAGACTTGTTGTAAGGTGTAACCCAGACATTGTAGTTGCTGAAAGCACCACGAATTTGTGGGTAGTCATCCTCCACCAGAAGGGGGTTTGCAAATGATCCTGGAATCAAACGGTAACCAATAGTGTTCCCAGGTTTGGTTTTCTTATTAGGGTTTACAATAACCAGGTCAGCTGGCTTCATACCTTGGTGAATTCGGGCATCCGCTTCCGTCTTAGCGGTTTCGCTTACAACATTCCAGTAACTCTTCCTTGGTATGCTTGGATCTGTCCCTCGTTTCGTCACGAAATTGTTCTTTACAAAGGAGTTAGCTTCACCAACCACATCTAGGTCAAGATGGTAGGTCAAGAAGTGATCATGGTTTACTGCAATGGAGTTATCTGCCACCAGCGTACCATAAACTTCCTCCTCCATCTGGTTTATGTGGGTATACTTAGCCGCTGCAATTTCCAGCACCCCTGTTAGTCCAACCTGCAGTATGGTACATCATCATTGTCAATTAGTGATTATGAAAATGTACTCGGCCACCATTTATTTTGTTTGCGTTTTAAATTTAAAGGTACTTTTGCCATATAATCAGTTAATCCCAAAGTATTTGGGTTAGTATTAAATCATATACGTACCTCCATTTTGATCGAACCAGTTGGTTTGAATTCCCAATCAATAATATAGTCATAGTTGCCTATGGTAGAAACCATCCTCACAACCAGAGTCACATCGGCCCTGGCCTCCGTTATCTGCAAATTATATTCGAGTGAGTACACTCTTTCATTACTACAAATACCCGGCCCATATATAAATACGTTTTTTTTTATAGAAAAAAATCTGGTATATATTGATCGAGCCCATGCAAAAATAATTACGAAATGTAATTACCACTTCATCTGGGATAGTAACATCTGTGTGACGCCACAAGATGTTGCCTGCATGTCATTCGAAGATGCAAATGGCATTCGTTATCTGCACAGGAGTTCCATCTCCTGCAGCATAGTAACCATCTATGAACTTGGCATTGCTCGGGCAATCTGTCAGCCGCTCGAGCGACACTGTTGAGAGGCCGAACCCGAATTATCCGCAATCGAAGGTCTTGTAGTACCAGTCCTCAGTTGGGTCCATGTATAGCACACAGAGCTCTGATACAAAACCCCTGTACAACACCCTTCGGTATTTGTGCTTGTTGCCAGAGATATAACAAGGCCAGTTCGAACATCAAACCCCAGATGGAATACCCAGTTGGCCCATCTGATCAAAATGAATCAGCCTGTTAGAAAACTTTTAGAAATTATGTAAAACAAGAAGTAATTAAGGAGAGAAACTATCAAACAGGAAGTGTGATATTGTGATTATTGGAAAAAATGTGGTTTAGATATGAGCCATTTTAAATCTTATATCAGAACCGTGAAAAAAGTTATATTTGAGTTATAAGAAATGATATTATACACACTAATGCCGAGATCTTTTGTACAAAACTCCATACTCATTTCTCCAACGGATGACTAAAATAGAGAAAGTATCGACATTATTAGATCCGTAAGACCCGTGGGATCCGTCGGCCGCTTCCCGATAACAGTGACCCGATTAAAATAGGTCAATGATGAGTTTGTTATTATTATACTTTTCAACCAGTTGTTTAACATTAACATAATAAAATAAAAGCAGTGAAGCACTAGCACTGCTTCTGATCCCAGACAAGGTTACTGTATGTGGCTATATGTGCAATCCAAATTTTTGTTTCATATATTCATTTTATAATATTTCATTAGTAATAAAGATCAAGCAAAGTTAGATATTTGTTAGTAACCCAAAAAAAAAAGATATTGTTCTAGGATATTCTGCAATCTTCTAGATATTTCTTATATGTGTCTTGGCCTTATACTAATAGGATACGTAGTTTGACTAGATCTATGTATTTATTATCTTTACCATATTGGTATTGTGTAATTCCCTATATAAAAGGCTCCTATCAATGAATAAGATCAATATCTTTCACAATTCTCTATTCTCAAATCTCTCTCACTTCATCACGTTATCAGCACGTGACTTAACCTTTACATCAAAACCGAAGATTCCCAAACCCTAAACATCAAAACCGAAGATTCTCGGCCCTGCCTCGGCCGCCGCTGCTACCGTCGTCGCGGTCGTTAGCCGACTACCGCTTCCTGGCCGTCTGCCTTGCCGTTTTCTTCAATTCGATCAAGCATCCAAGTTTTTTATAGTATGTTTATTTTACAACCCTAAAACTCTTCCAAGTTCAATAACCTCGGGGGAGATAAAGTGCTTTCTCCCCTTCTTCAACTCCATTCTATGCTTGGGTCGGTGTATTTGCATATTTAAAATCCCGGTTGTCCTCCCTGGGTCCAAAGTTGTGCTTGATCAACTTTGGTTATTTCTTTTTGAAGGTGTGTTTGATCACCTTCACACAAGTTTTCTTGGTCGTGTTTGATCGACTCCGGAAACTTAGGGTTGTGTATGATCAACCCTAGAGAGACAAACCAAAAATAAAAGCATCGTATTAGTTCTTCTTGTCTCTACATGGTTCGTATTGATATACATCTACCTTAGAAAATATGGCATCAACGCCGTCTTTGGTCTCTCCCTTAGAGGAGGTGACGTCGGCGCCGTGACTCTCAAGGAGGGTTACTAACGTGTTTTCTGGTTCAAATCTTTTACCCTATAGTGGATTTTCCATCATCAATTGTTCAACTAGGCTCATCCAAATTAGTATGATGTCTTAGAATTATCTGAAATTAAGGAGCTAGTGGTTTTAAGTGTGCCTCACACTACCGACCCTCCATGGACATGTCTGGTCATACTTAATTTTGATTTTGGATCCCACTTACGATATTACTCCAATTGTCGTCTTGTAAAAGATGTTAAAGACTTGGCAAAACCAGATCACCATCGAATCCTCTAGGTTCTCTAGACTTGGATTTGATAATTAACACATTCTTGTGGCTGAGCATACACCTCCATGCCACCGGCAAGCTTCAAAAGCTTCGCTAATGTCAAATCTGCGAAAAACAGTAATCTGTTCTCCTTGGACAGTCACTTCCTTTGAGCTTTGTGAACAGCTACGAACAAACCAAACAATGAGTTTTATATCACTGGAAAGCTCTACGAGTCTAATTTTCAGAATATTTTACGGTTCATCCATATCTATTTTAACGAATGAGTTATGACTATTTTAGTACATAAAGGTCATTCTGCGCTAGACTTTTTCAGCACTCTTGGGATTGTTGCTAGTTTTAGCCTTTTCAATCCTTCCAAATGGCTTGATAGCGACCTATTTACTCATATATCTACTCTCTCTTTTTTAGGTATGTCTCTTGGAGAGATCGAGTGCCTCGCGGATAGTGGATCAACCCATACCATTCTTAGGAACCGACAACTATTCCTTGAGTTAGTGCCATGTAAATCATCTGTGACGACAATGATTGGATCTTCTCCCGTGATCCTCGGGCGTGGAACTGCTCGCTTCTTTTTGCCTAATGGCACTATGATCTATGTCACAGACGCTCTTTATGCCCTAAAAGGGCACCGAACCCTGTTGAGCTTTAAGGACATTCGCGCTAATGGTTTTCACTTGAAAACTCATTGCGAAGATGAAACTGAGTTCTTGTGTATCACTTCTCATGAATACGGATGTAAACGTATATTGGAGAAACTCATGAGTTTCTCCAATATAAACGTATAGTGGTCTTTACCTTACTACGATTTGGATTATTGAATCCCATGTAGTCGCCAAACATGATCTTTGGGACTCTGACTCATACAAGCTTTGGCATGATCGATTTGGTCATCCCGGAAGGGACATGATGATCCGAATTCTAGGTAATTCTCATGGACATCCCTTATTCAGATCAAAATGAAAATATTTGGGAAATGATGTCACTTCGCATCATGGTAATGACGCAACAACTGGTCATCACGCCCCAAAGGGGACTTTGGCGTCTCCCGGGCTCGACACCAACTTCCTGGCTGCCGCTCAGCCGATCCCTCAAGCAATTGAGGGTTGCCGTTCTTCCCTTAATGTGTCGTTGACTCTTTCAAACGCTCATCGTTCGTTTTGCAAAGCTTGCTCTTTAGCGAAAGTAGTATCGAGACCGTCTTATGCTAAAAATAACACCGAGAACATCTTATTTCTACATTGTATCCAAGGTGATATTTGTGGACCCATCCATCCTGAATGTGGACAATTTTGATACTTTATGGTCCTTATGGTCCTGGTGGATGTTTCAACGCGTTGGACTTATGTCGCGCTCTTGTCCACACGTAATTCTGCATTTCCAAAACTCCTAGCGCAAATTATTAAACTCCGGACTCACCACCCGGATTATCCAATTAAGTCAATTTGACTAGATAACGTTGGAGAATTTACATCAAAGACTTTTGATGACTATTTCATGTCTATCGGGATTGAAGTTGAGCATTCCGTACCCCATGTTCACATGCAAAACGGTCTAGCTTCAGCTACGATTAAGCGACTTCAGCTTATTGCTCGAGCATTGGTAATGCTCATCAACCTTCCAATTACGTCATGGGGCTATGCAATATTGCATGCATCCTTTACTTATTCGTTTTAGATTCACTACTAAACAATCATTTAGTATATACCAGTTCGTTACTGGATCTGAGCCTGACATTTCGCATCTACGCATTTTTGGTTGTTCGGTTTATGTGTCAATTACGCCTCCACTGCGTTCTAAGATGGGTCCTCAAAGACGATTGGGTATTTATGTTGGTTTTGAATCTCCAATGATTATCAGATACCTCGAGCCATTAACAGGTGATCTCTTTACCACAAGGTTTGCAGATTGTCACTTTGATGAGACATTCTTCATGTCGTTAGGGGGAGATACGAACAAACGTGTTCATGTGGAATGACAGGAATTGTCATGTTTTGTCCCCACTCTGTCTCATTATGATCCCCGCACCTCACAGACTGACAGTGAAGTGAAATGTATTCTCGAACTTCAGAAAGTAGCAGATACGATGCCTGACTCTTTCTCAGAGATTGTAAAAGTGACAAGATTAGATATACCAGCTGCAAATATTCCTGCTAGGCTCGAAGTCCCTAAAAAGGGCATAGCCATCCCCGGGCACGGGACTACCGCCCACGGTGGGAGGATGGAGGCTGTGGCTCCCTAAAGGAAAAGGGGGAGGCCATTTGGTTCGGTTGACATGCGTTTGAGAAAGAAAAGGACTGACAAGGCACAAGTCCATCTTTTGATCATCGATGTTGAGAATCCTTCTCACGAGAACATCTCTGATTATAGTTATGTCCACGAATTGATGTTAGAATCCATGGGGGACACCTCAGGGTCAAAGAACATAGAGATCTCCATGTGTTATGATAACACTTATGAATTGATGAACCGGTCATCAACCCATGTCGATGATATATTTGCTTATTCTGTGGTTCATGAAATCATTGAACACGATGACATCGAACTACGCTTTGTTGCAGAATGCTAAAACAGAGTGGATTGGCCTACATGGAAAGATACAATCCAAGCAGAATTAGACTCTTTAACAAAGAGACAGGTCTTCGGCTCAGTAGTGCTAACTCTGCCGAGTGTAAAGCCTGTTGGACATAAATGAGTCTTTGTTAGAAAGTGTAATGAGAAGAATGAGGTACTTCGGTATAAGGCCCGCCTTGTGGCGCAAGGTTTCTCACAACGCCCTGGGATTGATCACGAGGAGACTTACTCTTCAATCATGGACATCACAACTTTCTGCTAATTAGTCAATTTGGTAGTGTCCAAAAAACTTGACATGCAGCTTATGAATGTAGTTACAGCATATCTCTCTATGGGGATCTAGATTCAGAGATATATATGAAAGTGCCTGATGGCATTACGTTACCTAAATCAAGTGACTCTAAACCACGGAGTGCGTATGCTATAAGGTTGCAATGCTCACTTTATGGATTAAAGCAATCTGGGTGAATGTGGTATACTCTTCTAAGTGACTACTTGATTAGGGAGAGATATAAGAACGATGAACTATGCTCGTACATGTTCATAACGAAGATAAGTTCCGGATTTGCAATAGTGGTCGTCTATGTCGATGACATGAACATTATCGATACTCTTGATGAAATCAAAGAGACCGCGGCTTATCTAAAATCCGAGTTTGAGATGAAAGATCTTGGGAAGACTCTATTTTGCTTACGTCTTGAACTAGAGCACCGAGCATGTGGAATTCTTATCCACCAGTCTGCATATGTCCAAAAGATGCTTAGGTGATATAATATAGACAAGATGCATCCTGTTAGCACTTCCATGATTAGTCGAAGTCTGGATATAATTACAGATCCATTTCGTCCGGAAGGGGACGACGAAGAGGTCTTGGGCGCAGAGGTTCCATACCTTAGTGCAATAGGCACATTATTGTACTGGGCTCAATGCACTCGACCATACATTGCATTCTCAATCAACTTGTTAGCTAGATTTATCTCAGCGCCAGCCCAATGTTATTGGACTGGAGTCAAGAACATCTTTCGATATCTTAAGGGTACCATTGATTTGGGACTGTTCTTTCCCTACATTGATTCAAGAAGGACATAAGATGGTTCTATGGCTCATGGAAGGCACGGCACCGATCCACCAAAGGACCGGACCGCTGCCATGGATGCCGCTGCTACGGCTGCTGGACACGGGTCCAATGCTGTGCACACCACCACCGCCTTGTCCTATGTCGAGACACCCAACAATATGTTGGTGGGTTTCGCCGACGCTGGATATTTATCTAGTTGATAGGATCATAAAATGCGACATTCTTAATGTGTTATTACCTCCATTTGTACTTTGATTATCTCTTATTATCATAGAATAGAGTCATAATGTAGGGTCGAAAGTTTTTAGTAGAGTTGTGTGTAAAACGTGTTAAATATAGAGGAACGATATATAAATTTGTCAAAAGCCGATTTGTGGAGCCTTAGAGATGCTCATATGATTATGTAAAGCTTTTACATTGTCATAAATTGAGTTAACTCTCTGATACTTAGTTGACATGTAGAAGAGTTCATGGGAGAAAAAATCAGGACAATTGGAGTTATATATGCCAGAATCATTGCCGGAAGGTCAGATTGCCAGAACAGAGTAACCTACTGCATGTCGAGAGAAGTGTTCCTGATGGACCTCGGAAAGCAAAGTAGCTGATCCATGAAGCCTAGTCCATGAAAGGAGAGGTCCAAACCAAGTCCAATATGGAGAAGAAGATCTAAATTCGACAGAACATCAAGGAATGTCCAAGTCTTGAAATTCCTGATTAATTTCGGGAAAATTCTTGTGCAAGTCTCACAACTTCAACGGGCTCTCTAGGACAGCTCACAATGAATCAGAAAAGGTGCTAGATATGGATAGAGAGCTACAGGAGTCTAGTTTCCAAATCAATTGAAATCACCTTAATATCTATTTTCTAGAGGGATTTTTGACAAAATTATCAGACAAAGGTCATTGGGCCTAATTGAGAAGAAAAAAAACTAGGGAAACCTAAACCGACTCGGTTTTCACTTGTGTGGCTGGCCTCTCTAGGGTCTTTCTTCTATATAAAGCATGACTTCAAGGGCAGAAGGGGATGATATCTACCCTTACAATTACATAGCCGAAACTCTACCAAACCCTATATAGAAAATTACTTAGCCGATTCATCCACCACAAACCATAAGAATCACTCCATTTTTCCACCAATTTTTCCCACACTTGTTGAATCTTCAAAGGTTGTAAAAGTGTGATTTTCTCATGACACTACCAAAAATAAGGCTTTAGGCGACGAAATGAAAAAAACCGGGCGACGATTTTTTTTTTCGTCGCCTAAGAGGAAACTTAGGCGACGAAAAAAAAAATAGTCGCCCAAGGAAAAAAATCGTCGCCTAAAGTTCAACTTTAGGCGACGAAAATAAAATCGTCGCCTAAGGATAAATTTCATCGCCTAATATAGAAACTAGGGCGACGAAACAATATTTCGTCGCCTAAGATATTTATATCGTCGCCTAAGTTTTTTAATCCTTAGGCGACGAAACTCAAATATATCGTCGCCTAAGTATTTTATTTTTTTATTTTTACTTGGCCGACGAAATACAATAATTTCGTCGGCCTAATAAAATCTTGACCGACGAATTACACTCATTTCGTCGGCCAAGAGTAATCCGAATAATTAAAATAAAATAAAACACATTTAAATTTCATTGTACAAGATTTTTTATTTTTACTCTTAGGCGACGAATTTAACAAATATCGTCGCCCAAGTATTATCTTGGCCGACGAATTACCCTAATTTCGTCGGCCAAGAGAATCCGAAAAATTAAAATAAATAAAGCACATTTAAATTTCATTGTACAGGATTTTTTATTTTTACTCTTGGGCGACGAATTTAACAAATATCGTCGCCCAAGTATTATCTTGGCCGATGAATTACCCTAATTTCGTCGGCCAAGATAATCCGAATAATTAAAATAAATAAAGCACATTTAAATTTCATTGTACATGATTTTTTATTTTTACTCTTGGGCGACGAATTTAACAAATATCGTCGCCCAAGTATTATCTTGGCCGACGAATTACCCTAATTTCGTCGACCAAGATAATCCGAATAATTAAAATAAATAAAGCACATTTAAATTTCATTGTACAGGATTTTTTATTTTTACTCTTGGACGACGAATTTAACAAATATCGTCGCCCAAGTATTATCTTGGCCGACGAATTACCCTAATTTCGTCGGCCAAGATAATCCGAATAATTAAAATAAATAAAGCACATTTAAATTTCATTGTACATGATTTTTTATGTTTACTCTTGGGTGACGAATTTAGCAAATATCGTCGCCCAAGTATTATCTTGGCCGACGAATTACCCTAATTTCGTCGGCCAAGATAATCCGAATAATTAAAATAAATAATGCACATTTAAATTGTAAGGAAATGTTTTTTATTTTTATAGCCCCGTCAGCGTCTCGTCGATTGGAAACTATTCTCAGTTGAAGGTCCGGCCAGATTACGTGATTTGGAGGGTCGAATAGCCGTTTTCGTCCGTTTAGGGGTTTGACCGCGCCGATTGACCGGACGGATCGAGCCCTTATCGTTGTCCTATGGAGCTGAATTTTTTCCCACCCCTATAATTTGTTATGCTGGTCATATCTAACGGTCGGTTTTCAGTTCCTCTTCTCCGATCACCAAACTCACGATATATGTACTAATGTTGTATAACTTTTTTATAAAAGTGTTGAGTTTAAGTTTCGTTTTGAAGACAACGTATACGTAGATGCCTCAAACGCAAAAAACTCGTGAAATAAGATATGACCGGAACGGTGAAATACGTCAACCCGTGAAAAATGAAGATATTTCGGTAAAATTTCGGTGCCGGTTGTTCCGGTCAACGAATTTCTCTTATTTCTACCTAGTGGTAGCCCTATCCCGGGTATTTATTTTTTACCAAATTTTTATAGCCCCGTAAGAGTCTCGTCGATTGAAAACTATTCTCAGTTGAAGGTCCGGCCAGATTACGTGATTTGGAGGGTCGAATAGCCGTTTCTGTCCGTTTAGGGGTTTGACCACACCGATTGACCGGACGGATCGAGCCCTTATCTTTGTCAGATGGAGCTGAATATTTGTCCTCTTATGTAATTCGTTATTCTGGTCATATCTGACGGTCGGTTTTCAGTTCCTCTTCTCTGATCACAAAACTCACGATATATGTACTAATGTTGTATAACTTTTTTATATAAGTGTTGAGTTTAAGTTTCGTTTTGAAGACAACGTATACGTAGAGGCCTCAAACGCAAAAAACTCGTGAAATAAGATATGACCGGAACGGTGAAATACGTCAACCCGTGAAAAATGAAGATATTTCGGTAAAATTTCGGTGCCGGTTGTTCCGGTCAATGAATTTCTCTTATTTCTACCTAGTGGTAGCCCTATCCCGGGTATTTATTTTTTACCAAATTTTTATAGCCCCGTAAGAGTCTCGTCGATCGAAAACTATTCTCAGTTGAAGGTCTGGCCAGATTACGTGATTTGGAGGGTCGAATAGCCGTTTCTGTCCGTTTAGGGGTTTGACCGCGCCGATTGACCGGACGGATCGAGCCCTTGTCGTTGTCCGATGGAGTTGAATTTTTTCCCACCCACATAATTTGTTATGCTGGTCATATCTGACGGTCGGTTTTCAGTTCCTCTTCGCCGATCACCAAAATCACGATATTCTGAATTTTATGATAGAACTCTTGGCCGACGATTTTCTTCATCTTGGGCGACGAGATTTATAGTGAAGAACATCGTCGCCCAAGTAGAGTATCTTAGGCGACGACTTCAAAAATCATCGCCCAAGATTATCTTGGCCGACGATTTTCAAAAAACAGGGCGACGATTTTTATAGAATCGTCGCCCAAGAACGCCAATATAAAAGGCAAAAATTCGGAACCCTAACCATTCGCGCAGCCGCTCACAAATCCAAGCCCTCTCTCTCTCTATCTCTCTCTCTCTCTCTCTCTCTCTCTCTCTCTCCGAAAATCCACCGAAGCCCTCTCTCTCTCCCTCTCTCCGACCCCGACCCCGCAACCCGACGCCGACACCGACCCCGGCCCTGACCCCGACCCCGACCCCGACCCCGACCCACAATTTAAGGTATAACCCTAAAACCCTAAATTGGTTATGTTCATGAAAATTTTAATTGTTGTTGTTGTTGTTTGAAATTGTTGAAATTGTTTGAAATTGTTTGAAATTATTATTTGAAATTGTGAAATTGTTTGAAATTATTTGAAATTGTGAAATTGTTTGAAATTTGGGAGAAGTACAAAATTATTGTTGTGTTGTGAAATTGTTGGTGAAATTATTGTTGTTGTTGTAATTTAGGAAATTAATGGTAAATTAGGGTAAATTTGTGTAAATTATGGTAGGATTTTAGGGTAAATTATGGTAAATTGTGATGTAAATGATAATTGTAAAATATTAGGGTTTAGGGTTTAGGGTTTAGGATTTGTTGAAATAATTTGTAAATATATTGTAAATGATTAAATAATTTTTGATTAAATAATTAAATAATATAAATTATAATTGTAAATATATTGTGGAAATTTTGTAAAAAATAATGGATTATTTTTAGTAAGGATGTAAATATTCGTAAATTAATTTTTGTGATGTAATAATTCTGAATTAATGTAAATAATTTGTTATGTGAATTAAAAAAATAATAAATCCTATAATAACTATTACTTTTTATTTGTGCTATTATTGTTGATAAATTTTTCGAAATTTATGGTTATTTTTTGTTAAATTAATTATAAGACGGTAAAATATTTTTAATAAATTTATGGTTATTTTAAACAGGATGGGCAGATGACGGCCCGACATGCGGCGCTTAGGGGTGGCGCGAGCGGCTCGCGTTCTGTTGGGCAGCCGGGTCCCGCAGCGACGGCCCCTCGTCATCCAGAGATACTTCCCCAGTCACGATTTTTCACCGCCCCCACATAGTCGTCCCCGACCGACGGTGAAGGCGGGTCATCCGGGGTCCCTACGGTGCCGTCCGGCCTCTTTCTTCCTCCAACGATACCGGCGATACCTCGCGTTGATGAGGAGGGTCGACCGATTCGGGAGCTGTTCCCGCATGTGGCACCGCACGAGGCGTTAGATTTCGAGTTTCTCCGTGGGCAGATGGACTGAATTTTTGTAATAAATTATTTATAAATTTATAAATTTATGTTATTTTTAATTAAATTTTAGTACTAGAAAAATTTAAAAAAATGCCAAAAAAAAAATTGCAGCAAAAATTAAAAAAACATTATTTATATATTTAAAAAAATTATTTAAATATTTAAAAAAAAATTTAAATATATCTTAGGCGACGAAATTTCTAAATCGTCGGTCAAGGACTTACCATATAAGACGACGAAAAAAAATTATCGTCGCCTAAGATGTAGTGATCTTAGGCGACGAAATATTTAGTTTCGTCGCCCCAGGTTATAACATCTTAAGCGACGAAAAATTTTTCGTCAGCCAAGGTGTTAAATCTTGGGCGACGAATATTTTTGGGCGACGAGAAGTATATCTTAGGCGACGAAATTCGTGTCGTCGCCTAAGAATTACTCTTAGGCGACGACGGACTGAATTTTCGTCGCCCAAGTTCTTGGCCGACGCACTTCTGGCGACGACGTCTTGGCCGACGACATGTCGTCGCCTAAGTACTTAGGCGACGAAATTTTTTAACAGGGCGACGATTTTTTCGTTGCCCAAGATCAATTTTCTGGTAGTGTGACTTCTTGTATTATTTTCTGTTTAGTTTCGAACTCTATTGTAATATACTTTTCGATTTTGGTTTTATTTATCAAACATAGTTTTCGGATTTCTTTGTGATCTTTGATTGTTCTATGTTTTGATTTGTAACTTCTTGAATATATGATGATTTCGTGATTTAGGTTTTGGGGCAGTAGCATTTTCTTATGTGTTTTTGATTTCTAATTGATTAATTGTCATGACTTCATGCATCTAAATCAATCCTTGAGGCTGCCTAGGCCATGGTTGTCCTTAAGGTGCGGTTTCATTTACCATAATAATTTTGGATCAATTTATACACATATTTGTCTTGGTCTTTGTTATTAACTTAGGGCGGATTAAATTCTGATTATTGGCATGCTAATAGGATGAGTGATGCCATGCCTTAGATCATGTTTCCGATTGATTCATGTGCTAAAGTGTTTTCTTGTTTAATCTCTACGTAACGTGTTTTTAAATGAGTTAACATTCATGTTTAAGATCAAGCGCAAAGATGGTTCTAAATACCTGAGGAGTCTTAACAATTAGATAACCTCAAAGGCTCTAATTAGAATCGGAGTTGGTTAGAGTCGAGGACAATTTGAACGTTGCTGCCCGACCTTGCATGAAGTTGTTATGTGTTCTAGATGGTTTTTCATGTTACGTATTGCATGAGTATGATGATCGCTTGTATATAATAATATTAGGTTTAATTTTTAGTAGTTATTCGTTAGAATTAATCAATCTTAAACCCCCAATATTTCGATGTATATATGTGAATACTTGTTTAGAAGTTGTTTAGTTTCTCTTCTTTGGATCGCCCTTTGGTTTCCCCGGCTAGAACGATCCCTACTTGTCCATATTACTACGATTGCAGGGTAATTAAATTGAAGTTGTTTGACCTCGGTTACACGACACGTCACTAATCCTCATAAAGGACGTTCTCAAACTGGTTATGTGTTCACCATTGGGAATACGGCTATATCTTGGAGGTCTACTAAGTAGACTCTAGTGGCGACATCTTCAAATCATGCAGAGATTATAACTTTGCATGAAGCTGTTCGGGAATGTGTTTGGTTGAGATCAATCATTAAACATATTAGAGAGACTATTCTAATTATCGAAGTGACATGAAACGAAAAGGAAACATCGATCACTACCTCTATCGCTTCTGCCAGATCTGCCCCTTGCCGGATTCCAGCCACTTGCCAAAATTTTGCCATAGCTTCCCTATAAACTCTGAATCACCAAATTATTCACACACAATCAACCAAAACATCCAAATCAGCAACCAAACTTCAATTTCAGCATTTAATCAACTGTAAGCACCAACACGAAAACTTCACAGTAACTAAATCACAAAGTTTACCTTCAGCCTACCACCAAATTGTGAGTCTAGTAGCTTCACCTTGTCGGCAGCAACTTCTCGTCAGAATCTGGGTTCAGATTTTACTCAACACAACAACAGCAACACCTCAAGTCTCCCAAAGCTCCACTGGTAGTCGTCGAAGATCACAGAGGGCAGCCTCCGGTTTATGATTCGTCGCCAGAGCTCAGATCCTCTTCGGAGACCCAAAACACGCAGGTCACCTATAATACCCCAAATTTTCATATCAATTTCCTTGTATTATTTTCGAAATTAATGAAGGATTATTTTGTAGAAATTCTCATTCGTATGCAAAGTTGAAGTTTCGAAAGTCAATTTTATTAAGGTGTTTTGACTTTTAAGAGACCAATAGTTGACTTTTTTTTTTCTGCAAGTTATTTTTGAAAACTTTCTTCGTGAAAGTTATAGAGTTTGGCGATACGAGTTCGTAGACACGCGACACACGTAAAACGGATATCGTATGAAAAAGTTATGGTCAGAGAAAGTTATTTTTCGATTTTGGGAAGTTTATAAATAGAAAGTGATGGGTTTTATTTTTGGAAACCTTAGAAATTGCAGACCAGCTTTCTCTCTCCTTTCTCCCGACCCTCCTCTTGCACTCTCTCTTCTCCGGCTCGGTTCTCCTCCGTCCGGCCACCGAATTGGACGTCACCGGTCCCGTTGGGTTTGAACGGGTCTCCTTTCCACTCTTGGGGCAATGTCGCTCGCTGTCTTGCTGCCTAGAGGCTGTCACGAAGTGGCGGAGCTGCTACTGTCTCCCTGAAAAGCAAACGATTTCGACGGTGATTTCGGTTGAAACTTGGTGAGTCTTGCTCCTCTCCTTCCTCTAGAGATGTCTATACCTCTTTGGTGACCTAAAAATCAAGTTTGAGCGCTGGATTTGCAGGTTTGGAATTTGAATTTGGGTTGGTGTTTCGAGGCTTTTTCCAACCGAACTGGTTGAACCTCCAAGTATTAAAGTTGCTCACCATGTTTCAATCTACAAGTTTTATGTTGTGAGTTTCTCCAAATTTTAAAGTTGGTGGAGGCGTGTTGGGCTCACTCGCCGTCGCATGTGACGGTGTATGGCAGCGCGTCCGGTTGTGCTGTGGCTGTAGTTTTTTGTGGTTAGCTAGCTCTTGCTGCCGTGAGCTTGTTGAGAGGTGGAAATTCTAGGTTTTGAGTAAGATTTGCATGTTAGGACTTTAAGTTTAATCTTAGGCTTGTGTGAGATTTGAGTTTATGTTTTGAGGATTAGAGGCAGCTTTATTGTGTCGTTAAGTTCAATGAGTTTGAAAAGTTGTCCTCCCTTGAGCTAAGGGTTAGTTTAAGGGTGTTGTGATATCCTATAGTACCTTGGTTACTAAGGTTATTAGTTGTGTGATTTTTGGTGATTTGTAAAGTTGTGATTTGGCTTGCTCTTATTGTTTTTTGGAAATTACAACGGGATTATTTAGGTGAGTAAATCTCACCATGGTTCACTTTTAGACCAAATTTTATTATGGTCATTTGATGTTGATGTTGTATTTAATAATATGCTATTATTTGTTTTAAAATATATGAGCTTGATCGCCAACGGTTCATAAGTAAGATAAAACAAGTTTTTCTTATATGTTTATTTTTGAGGTTCTTGTGATCATCATTTTATTGATTATTGATAAATTATTCTTGTGGAATATCTATATTGTTCATATAAATATATCTATGTGGAATGATATAATTTTATGATGTGATCTTGTGTTGTTGATGATGATGTTGTTATATTGTGAATTGTGGTTTAAATAGTCAAACTGGGTTCCAAGCCTTTAATTAGGTGCTTGGTTACGGTTATGATGCTATTATTATTTTATGATTTATTATTAGACAATCAAACTGAGGTTCCAAGCCTTTGGCCGGGTGATTGGTTATGGTTAGAAATAAAGCTCTTGTCCGTCTATCGGTGTAGGTCATGGCAGATACCTTATGGTATTTTAGACACATGGGTACATAAATTGTTGTTGTAGGTCATGAGAGATATTTATTAATATCTGGGACTCATGGGTACATATTATTTGAAAAAATGTTAGATTTGTGGAATTAATTATTGATCTAGATTGCTCTTGTGATATAATTGGATGTTAGAAGTATTGAGTTATTTTTTTGGGAGTTACTCATACGAGCATTTTAGCTTACCGTGTTTGTTGTTTACAACTCGGTGTACCAATTCTTGATGTAGGGGTTAGATCTGTAGGTGAGGATCAACATGGTTGAGGTGGAGGCTTAGTGACAGAGTTTTTTGTTTGTTTTACTGTACACTGTATATTTTTATATTTGGGTAGACAATATTAAACTCATGTGAGTGTTTTCATTTTCTTGACTTTCAAATTTATGTAAAAAAAGAAATGTAATATTTAACTTAGTGTTGAGTTGTGTGACATTTACATTCCTGCATTGAGTTTTAGTTTTCTATGAAGTTTGTTTGAAGCAGGTTTTGGGATTATAATATTTTAAGATATATCATGCCGAAATTTTTGAAAATTATCCTTTAAAAATTAGGGTGTGACATCACCAGAGGTAGAAGCCCAAAACCAAAAATCACAGAAAAGAGGGATTTTAGAATTAGGGTTCGATTCAAAGGATTAAAGACACGGAAATCGAAGTTGAAAGAAGGAGGAGAAGAACACTACCCCTCACTGTAGCCGTCACCGGAGTTCGCGGGAAAATGAAGAACACTACCGTGCACCACCACGATCGATCTCCCTCCACAGTGGATGCAAGTTGGATTTTCCGGTTAAGCTACAAAGAAGAGAAGGGAGAAGAAGTTTGAAGGTGGTCTCGCCGTCTAGGGTGGCCGGAATCTGCCGGAGTGTGGCGGAGATGGAGGATACAGTCGGAGAGGGAGAGAGAAGTCTGGGCTCCGGTCAAACCGAGTGTGGGCTTCTTTGACTGGGTCAACCCCCTCTTTACCTTTTTAAGCTTAATCCAACGGCTAAGATGAAAAATTTAATTGATTCGACAGCCCAGATTAATTCATAATTTTCCAATTTCAGAACATAAATTTTCTTTTTTTTGCCAACCTTCAATAAATCGTAGAAAATACCTCAAAGCTCCGAAAATAAATCGAAAACATCGGAGAACTGGTGTCGACGGGAACTATGACACCGAGACCTTAAAAGAAGAATTTGACATTTTAAGAAAAACTCAAAAATAAACTTGAAAGTTAACTTAATAAATTACATAACATGGTCAAATTTGTCAATAACTCATAGAAACACCTGATAAATAAGTAAAATTAGATACAAGGCGTTACACTGAAATTGGGTTCGGTGATGCTTTTCTCACTGTCATATAACCCTGAATGAAAAGTGCTCTCCACAATGTTAAACCATGACCGCAACAATTCAGCTCCGCTTTTCTAATATCTCTGTAAACGGCCACCCCAATTCCCAAACCCAGTTGGGAAGGAAGACCTGACATTTCATTTTCCGGCAAAGGAAGCAACGGCGCTGGCGGAGGAGATGGCTGGAGTCGCTGCAATTAGAGCCTCGCAGACAACAATAAAGGCTAGAAATCTCAATTCCCTCCTTTCCTTGATATTTTCGATCGGAACCTCCTCTTCCATTTGCCCACTTTTTCCTATTTCCAGATTTTACCTTGTTATGAAATTAAATTTTTGTATTGATCCCATCTGTTTCTACCATGTTGATCAGTTTTTATATTTGTTTTCAATCTTTAACGGTGTTAGAATTGATATTAGAGCCATGTGCAAGGTTAATTAAAACAGCTGAGATTAAATATTAACACTTGGTTTACTTGAACCTTGATGTAAAGAATTTTCGTTGGTAAAATGGGTGAAGTTCTCAAAACACCGCTTCTTTATTTTTTATTTTTTATTTTTATTTTTGTCGAAAAAACACAGATCGGCTTTGAGTCATGCAATTAGGCCCCATCACATGATTCATCATGGGAAATGAGAATGAGACATCATTTAAGGTGCAAAGGTGCAGAAAGCAGAGAAGTATTTCCATGAATCATAGCAAATCATTTGTTGGGTGACAAACCTTGCCTTGGTGTAATGATTTGTTACAGGTCATGAAGATATATGGGGGAAGGAAGCAAGTAAAGATTAGGGGAACACAATTTTGTCTTGGGGACTTTTGAGTTTGATAGAGGGTTTTGAGGCCTTTGAGAGATTATCATGACTTTCTAAAACAAGAGTTTGGCAGAATCCATCATCACCCCCCAAACACACACTACAAGAATGATTTCCTTGCATAATTTGTATTCATAGTTGGCCGGCCTGCATGAATTACAACAATCCCCCACTCCACTTCTCTGATGAGTCTTGTTACATATGCTCTCAATGGTCCAGAGGGCACAATGTTAATGTCATACACAACAGATCGAGGGCACATTAGCTTTCCTTCTTTGTTTTGATTAAATCATTCAATTTGTTATTGTTTTTAGGATAGAGTACAATTTTCTATGAGGGATACTAATTAATATAGGAGATAAAACTAGTACAATTAAATGTAAAATCGTATATGAGGGATCACGTAGAAACTCATTCAAAACGCCCCGAGCAAGGGCAGGCTACTCGCTCGGTTGTTACCCTTTGCTATGCTTCTGCACGGATTAAGCCTGTGAAAATAAATGTGTTATAAACTGCTTTAGAAGATGGATCTTCGTTTGATTATTAAAATCTGAGGTACAGCTAAGGTTTAGTACTCATAGCGAGTAAATCTTTATGCCAGTCCTAATAAATGTTTAATCTTTATATATACTGTTTGCTGAGCTATAAAACTGATCGACTAATTAATTTAAAAAAAACGCCCGAGCACATAGAACATAGGAGGCAACTCTTATAGATGAATGAGACTAAAGAGACGAGCATGAGCTTTATGGTGACAATCACGGCGGACAAACGACCACTTCTTTATCATCCAACAAACTATGTTTTTTTCATCTATTCTTAAGTTCCTTATACTAACACTATACATCATCGTGATGCAAACCTTACGCCATCGTGAACGATGACTTGGAGTCCTCATTACACACACCCACAAATTGCAGCAGAAAATTGAATCATCCATTGACATGATATTGATACAGATAAACAACCATGATGAAGAGTGACATTCAAAGTGAATATATTGGATGAAACAAATGGACAAAAAATAAATTGTAGTTTAAGTAAATAAGTAGTATTTTGAAGTGAATTTTCCAGTTTGGGGGGAGCGAATTGATGCGTTAAATGGTGAGGGTGATGATGAGTGCGCCTGCCAAAGCATGCCTCCAAATCCTTTGAAGCAAACAGAATGTTATGATGATTCCCAGTGCACGCCCTTAAAAATTTCTCTCCCTTCAATTGTTCCAATTCCAACCAAGATCTTCACACTTAACATTCTTCAAGTAAAGAATAGAAACCCCAATTTTCGCTTCTTGTCTTTTATCCTTTTCCCTCCTCTAACATCCATATCCTACGTTTGATTAATGTGACTTGTGATTAATTGTTGTTGTTCTACCATGCATGGATGCATGACATCGATCATATACATCATATACATACACTAACTATTTTTAGTGGGAGTGAGATAGCGAGCTAGCCATTTTGGTTGCGTTAACAGTTAGTAACACACCCATACAAATTTTTATTCGAACTGAAGTCCTCGAGAGCGACTTATATATCAAAGCCAGAGTAATCTCCCGTCCCGCTGCAGACGTACTGACCTGAAGGTCCCTCAAACCTATTATACGGAAATGAAGCTACGTGTTAATGCCTAGTTTGACACAATCTAGAAACATTTTCGAAAACTAGAAGTATTTTCCATTTGACAAATTAAGTAGTTAATGTGTTGTATCAAAATAAAGAATAAATACGTGAAGTAAATGTAACTATGTTATCTACTTCTCATATTAACACTGCAGAACCTAGACAAGCAATGACAAACGGTCCTTAATAGTTATTGACATGCATGCCTTTGAAAGATCTTATGGTACATAGAGGATATGGATTCACCATCATTACTGTTATGGGTAAAGAACAATGGAACACAGTGTGGATACAACTCTGCATACACAACCAAACTAGGAAGCCACATTTTTCTTGGAGTTGGGGCTTTTGTAGTCTCAAGCATACCCACTTCAAAAGATCTTCCCTGTATGGCTGTATTTATTTATATGTTTGTTGGTAATGATGGTTTCCTAGTTATCTATCCAACCAAAATCCCTCTGCCACCTTTTTCCCCTTCTTATATTCGTAGAACCCTCCTCACTTGTGTATCACTTCCATCTTTCACTCTCTCACACACAAACACTTAGAGACCCTGATATTTTCTACTGTGAAGTTATAGGAAAAATGGGTGATATTTCTTATTCCAATGGCAATGGCAATGTGAAGGGGAATGGGAATGGAGTAGGAGTGAATGGGAATGCAGTGAATGGAAATGGAATGAATGGAAAAGGCCATCCAGTACTGAATGGCTACCGGAAGAGCTGCTGGTATGAGGAAGAAATCGAAGAAAACTTAAGATGGAGCTTTGCTCTTAATAGGTATAGTTACTTCTCTATACATTTTCAGTAGAATCAGTTGCATTAGTTCAGTAATCTTGGCGTCTACTTCATCATTTTTCCTTCTTCTTTTTTTCTTTTTCTTTTTGAGGTTCCTATTTCATTATACACTTGAATGTGGAAATATAAACTTCTAGCTGACTTATGGCCCTCCTTTAGATCTGAGAGTGAAAGATCCTTACTTTACACATTGAATGAATTCTTTAAAAGTGAAACATTCTTTCTGACAACAAATCTTGGTCACGAAAAGTTCAGACAAGACATAATAATGTTGGATTAGAGATTAGTGTTATAATCACATCGTTTAGTTTCATCATTTACATTAATTTTTTAATAAGCACTGCAGTAATCTGTTTTCTATTTTTGAATCGCAGTATTCTGCATACAGGATCTACTCCATACCAAGACATTGCTTTGTTGGACACAAAGCCCTTTGGAAAGGTTTTGATGAATTCTACTTCAAGTTGTCAAAAACAAAGTGATTCATGCCATTTTTTTTCTTCTGTAGTTATATACCTTGTGTAATTTTCAGGCCTTGGTCATTGATGGAAAGCTTCAAAGTGCTGAGACTGATGAATTTATCTACCATGAATGTCTTTGCCATCCCGCACTTCTTCATCATGCAAAGTACTTCACCTGTCTCTTTACATATACATTTATACATATATAGAATTATAGATGCAGAAACATTATTTGTATATATAAGAAACAATATTAATCGATCTTATCAATGTTAGTCCAACCGACATCTTCATCATGGGAGGAGGTGAAGGCTCCACTGCCAGAGAACTTCTGAGACACAAGACTGTGGAGAAGGTTGTCATGTGTGACATTGATGAGGTAATTGAAACCTGCTAGCTCCCTTCATTATCTTTGCTCTTTTTAGACTCTAACTAATTTACCTTAAGCTAAAGAACATACCCTTTTACCTGTTTTTTCAGCTACTTTACCAAAATTCTCTTTTCAGTTTTTCAACTGTCTCCTGGTTTCAGAAAAGACAAAATCAGAATATCCCCCAAGCACCGAAAATAAATTTCTTGGGTTTTAGGTTCAATACGGTTTATAACACAATGTATTTATTAAAACAAAAAAAAAACAAAAAAAACTAACATATTTGATATTATGAATCTTATGTTCACATTATGCAGGAGGTGGTGGACTTCTGCAAATCATATTTGGATGTAAACAAAGAAGCTTTCTGTGATGCAAGACTCAAGCTCATCATCAATGATGCCAGGTTTCTTTTGTCAAATAGTAGATTCTATACTAACCTCGATCAGATCCCTCTAATGTCGTAATGTATAGTTACTAATTCTGGAGGTATATCGCAGGGCTGAGCTAGAACACACAGAAAACTACTATGATGTGATCATTGGAGATCTTGCAGACCCAATAGAAGGAGGACCGTGTTATAAACTCTACACGAAATCTTTCTATGAGCTAATTGTCAAACCTAGACTCACCAAGGATGGCATTTTTGTCACACAGGTATCAGTAATTGTATTAACCATCATATACGTTCATGGATGAAGTTTATCACATATATGGACACAGATTGACAGGTTAATCTTCGACACATTATGTAGGCTGGTCCTGCTGGAATTTTCAGCCACACAGAAGTGTTCTCTTGCATCTACAATACTCTAAGGCAGGTCTTCAAATGTAGGTCAACTTGATCCAGAAAACTATTTCCCTTTAGCCAATGTATCTGAAAATTATATATCTACACTTTTCTTACGACCGTTTTGTGTTGAAGATGTTGTGCCTTATTCAGCTCATATTCCATCTTATGCTGATACTTGGGGATGGATCATGGTAAAGAACTCATTTGTAAATGTGTAAAGAACTAGGACCCTAATTTTATTGGCATCAAGGAGGCTAAATAGTCGCTGCTTAAATTGACAGGCTTCAGATAACCCATTTGTGCTTAGTGCTGATGAACTAGACCTGAAAACTAAATTGAGGATCAATGGGGAGAACAGATACCTAGATGGGAAAACATTTACATCAGCCTCTACCTTGAGCAAAGCCATTCGCAAATCGTAAGTCACATGCCACATAATGTAGTTCTTTTTTTTTCATCTTGAATTTGATCAAGCAGTTAGTAATCCAAGTCGGTTTTTTCAGGATGGAAAATGAGACTCATGTATACACAGAAGGGACTGCAAGGTTCATATATGGTCATGGTCATAATAGTGCCCAAAAACACAATTAAGCCAGCACTATGAAACACAATAGTGAAAGTGGAAAAAGAATCTTGGGCCTTCCCTTTGTAGCTGTATTTGTTTATTTTTTTCCTTTTCTTCTTGATTGTGTAGTAACCTAAATATTATGATATAAAGCTTTGCTTGTTGCTATCTTAATACATGCCTATGAAATGTTGGAATTGATTCATAAGGAACATGAAATGGAGAGAGAACTATATCAGTTTGAAAATTCTAAAAATTAATCTTAACAAACAAATTGGCCAAGAGTGATATCACTTCACTACAGTGAGAAAGGTACAAGTTGTTTTATTGTAGTCCACTATGGGCTTGAGATGACATCTTCATCTTATATGCTTTTGTCACTTTCCAAAAGCAGGGTTAAACGGCTAACCAAAGGAGAGAAACTAAAATCCAACAGTAGTTACCAAAAACCAAAAACACAAAACTGACTAAAAGCCCAAGATTAATAGGTGACCCAGCATGATACAATATTGGGTTAAGGTATTTTATGTGTCAAAAGATACAAACCAAATGACCTACTCACTAAACGAGTTATCCGTTTTCAAACAATTAATTTAACCAGTTTAAGGTGAAGTTTTGATGCTCATGAGCCCTAAGCTAGCTTAGGTTTTGTGTGTTGAAACAAGACTCAATCAAGAGAATTTAGTGTTAACGGTAACCCTAATTTGAAATGAGAAAAGACTTGCTCAACTCTTGTACACATATAATATTTCTTCTTTAAATAAGTCGTGTATGAGAGTTTTATATATAATAGAGCCCGCCCAATCTAATACACATGTTATGTGAGTTCATTTCATGATGGAGGGTTGACTCGTGGTTGACCCGTGTATTAAATGGGTGATGATGGATTGACTTGTCGCTCACCCGCTTTTTAATCGTGCTGTTTCAACTTGCTTTATTTCATATGACTTTCTAGTTGTATTATTATTCGTGTTAGAAATGACAGCCCTATACTAATTGATCGTTTATTAATTCTTTTCTTCTACTTCCCCAAGTTGAATTCCTCGCTACGGGGTTCTCACTGTAACTTCTAATATTTCGCTTCATTTTTCCATTTTTTTAGTCGTTAGAACAAGTCAATCTTTTTTTTTTATGACCCAGGTCATTAGCCCGATAAGAACAATGGCCCAAACCCAATTTTCACCCCTTCAACAGTTCCACCCATCAAAATGGGTTAACCTGGATAATCACCCAAGTCATTTCTTGGTTTAGAGTTGTGACCTAGAAGCTCACCACAAACAACTTGGGTTAACCCAATACCAATTCAGACGCATGATCCGTAACCTGGGCAATTTCAGCAAGCCATCTAAGGCCCACAACTTGAGAGACGCTAAGGTTCCGTGTGCGTGAGACGCACCAAAGGCGCAGGTGCGTGCAAGCCAACCGTTTGTCGCCTAGCTTTTCAGGAAAAGTTGTCGGCATCAAGGATTTAAACAAAACCATAAATCTAATCATCAAAACATAATCAATACCATGCCAACACCCTAATTTAGCAAATGTGTAGAGCGTGACTACATGCAGCTCGAACGATGACCGGAGTTACCGAAACGTAGGGAAACCAGTCAAAAATAGTCAACGCTCTCAACCTTTCAGCCTTCGTTTCTCTCTCCTTTGTCAATGATATATACACCAAACCACCACCGCATATGTGGCGATGACGAAGAGACGAAGAGACAAAAATAGGTGCGCCAGCTAGGGGCGATTAGAGACGGGGGAGACAGCCGGGTCATCATCTGATGTGTTCAAGTCGGTATTCGGCTCGAGTGATCCATTCGATCTGATCATACACCTATATATACATCCATCAACTGCTAAGATCAAATGATGAAGATGGATTTCAACGGTCCATATTGCAATGCTTAAAGGCTAACCAAATAATTTCTTAATATTCCACAACTTCTAAAATCATCCGGATATGAAAATATTTTCAGATTTCCGACAAAAGAAGAAGAAATAACGTACTCTAGGACTGAACATATGCTAGCAAAAACACCACAAAATGTCAAAATGGGTATCAGATCACCACACAGTGTGTAACAGGAGCAAAAGAAAATGACAAAGATTAGGAGAATTAAGAGAAGAAGCCAAGAAAAACCCACCCCAAATTCTCAAGCCTTCGATCTTGATCGGAGCGATCAAGATGTAGGCAATAAAGAAAGGGGACAACACTGGTTTTTCTCATATATGTTTTCTCTCAAGATTTTAGAGTAAGTGAGTCATGAGTGATTTGTAATTCTTGCACTATTCTTTATCCATTAACCCAGATCATATTATATATATGAGTTTGTTATTTCACAAAATGAAACTCTATATAATGGGAAAAAATAAGAATGTGAAAGTATATCTCATATTAAAAACTTGAGACATTGATATGAGTATATAACAAATATGACCCTTTGCTAGCCATTGCTAATGTTGTTTGCAAGGAATCTAGGTGATATAGATGTTTTGCGGACGAGTAGGTCAAGCTTCTTATGAATATATTGCTCAAAGACATTGAAAATGCAGTTTGTTTAGTGAACTGTAAAATTTAATTGGGAATGGAATGTGAGGAAAGGAGCAACTTTGAGAGTTTGAGACCCCAATATTGAATGAAATTGAATTGGTAGGAATAATCTTTCATTCATGTACCTATGAACTCTTCTGTAAGTCATTTGTAAAATTTAATGAGCAACCAAGATCATTTTACAGTCATATAAACCCAACAAAATGATCAATACAATAATGAAACATGAAACAAGAGCTCACCATCTTTATCAGCTCTAGGAATGTATTTATCATTTTGATCTATCCTAGCCATAGCGCTTGAGCAGCAAAAATACAGCAACATAATTGAACAGCCTCTACAATCCTAATGCCTTAGCACCTTGCTACAACACATTATGAGTCTTCTATTCTACTCAGATCTCAACTTCTTTCTATGGGGCAGAACTATATTTTTCTTAGTGAGTGAATAGAGACTCTAAAGCACCTGTTATCACTACCAGAAAATAGATCTTGGGCGACGAAAAAAAATCATCGCCCTGTTAAAAAATTTCGTCGCCTAAGTACTTAGGCGACGACATGTCGTCGGCCAAGACGTCGTCGCCAGAAGTGCGTCGGCCAAGAACTTGGGCGACGAAAATTCATTCCGACTCTTAGGCGACGATACGAATTTCGTCGCCTAAGATCTACTTCTCATCGCCCAAAAATATTCGTCGCCCAAGATTTAACACCTTGGCCGACGAAAAATTTTTCGTCGCTTAAGATCTTATAACCTTGGGCGACGAAACTAAATATTTCGTCGCCTAAGATCACTACATCTTAGGCGACGATAATTTTTTTTCGTCGTCTTATATGGTAAGTCCTTGACCGACGATTTAGAAATTTCGTTGCCTAAGATATATTTAAATTTTTTTTTTTAAATATTTAAATAATTTTTTTAAATATATAAATAATGTTTTTTTAATTTTTGCTGGAATTTTTTTTTCGGCATTTCTTTAAATTTTTCAAATACTAAAATTTAATTAAAAATAACACAAATTTATAAATTTATAAATAATTTATTACAAAAATTCAGTCCATCTGCCTATGGAGAAACTCGAAATCTAACTCATCATTCCCGTTCGGAGGGTCCTAAGGCTGAGGCGGCGGCTGGTCAGGCTGAGGAGGCTGCTGCTGAGGCTGGGGCCACTGAGGGTGGGGCCACTGAGGTAATGGTATAGGCGTAGGCATGGGCGGAAAATCAAGTCCGGCCGCATGTGCAGCGATGCAGGCAGTCATCCACTGTCCTATAGCCGCCTGGTTGGCATTGGTGACTTCATTCAGCCGCTCCATATGCGCAGCCGTGGAAGCTGCATATGATTCCGCCATCACCGCCATCTCCCTCGCTCTTTGGGCTTCCAGCTCAGACTGTAGACATTCGAACTGATCATGTAGCCGACTGTTGCTGCTTGAGGCTCCGGCGGCTCCCTTGCGCTGAAATCCTGGCGTCGTCTTCAGGATCCCCTTTCCAGCGCCTCCCATACCCCGGCAGTAGTAGGTGTTGGAACGCTGCGCGAAGGCAGTGGCCATAATCCGCGCCCCAACGGTAGGATCTGAAGTGTCGATCCTGGACATGGCCTCTGACATGTCTTCCTCTGCCATGCCCGGCCATGTGTCGTTCACCATGCCTCTCATGACCTCTTGCTCCGCCTCCCTCACCCTCGCCTAATTGGATATATTAAAAAAATATATTAATATACATTTAATAAAATGTAATTAAAATTAAAAATTAGAAAATATAAGGAACTTACAAGATCCTCCTCAGAATGAGGATATGCCCTCTGAAAGGTCCCCACATAGGGGTTCTCCTCTGGCCGCTCTCGCCGCACGTAGTCTATGATGGACGAAAACGGCCTCGAACCGGCACGATGGTTGGTTGTGTTCTGTTGCCGGTTCTCAGCGTTCACCCGGGCGAGGTGCTTCAAAAAAAAAATATCGTTATTAAATATTTAAAAACATACAATTATAATTAATTCACTAATTAAATATTCAAATTTGTTTACGAATTACCTGTTTGTGAGGGTCGTTGAACTGCGTGACAAGAAGCCACCGCCACTCGTACTCCCGATACTCGAACTCCTTCGGGGTACCCGAACGGTCGCTCCCGTACTGCTTCCAGTGTAACCGGAGGTCGTGCTTCCACTCCTTGAACCTACATATACAAAAAAATATTAAATATATTATTAAAAAAATAAAATTTAATAAATTATTAAATAGAGGTACCTCTCCCTATGGGCCTTGTCCGCCCAGTCACGTCCCTCCTCGGGAACCACAAACCATTGCTGCATTACCACTTGTTAGTATTTTTTTCGATAATTAAATAATTTATTAGTTAAAAAAATAGTAATTAATTGAGTAAACTCACCGACATCGACTGATGGAGCATCTCCTTCACTCCATTAGGAACCTGGCTCCAGACTCCCCACAACATAGGGAGTCTGGAGCAGATGGTGCCTCCCGCGGCGCGCGTGTGCCGGTTTCCCAACACGGCGTCCACCGGTTTCCCGTTGGAAAACGGGATGGCGATCCGTCCAGCGGACTCGACCGCCCTATCGAGTCCATTGTTGCTGACGGTGCCTCTCCTGTTCCGCCTTCTCGTTCCGGCGACTGTGACATTGTGAATCAAATTTAATATTAATAATACATTTTTACAAAAAAAAAAATTTTAAATCGACAAAACAGTAATAATAAATTACCTGAGGATGAGGCTGAGCCGACGGATTCGTCTCCGTCCGCCTGCTCGGAGACCCTCACGGGATGAAGAGGCGTGGGAAACTCCCTGTAGATATAGGCCTCGTGCGGTGCCACATGCGGGAGCTGCTCCCGAATCGGTCGACCCTCCTCATCGACGCGAGGTATCGCCGGTATCGTCGGAGGAAGGAAGAGGCCGGACGGCACCGTAGGGACCCCGGATGACCCGCCATCACCGTCGGTCGGGGACGATTGTGTGGGGACGGTGTTAGATCGCGACCGGGGAAGTATCTCTGGATGACGAGGGGCCGTCGCTGCGGGACCCGGCTGCCCAGCAGAACGCGAGCCACTCGCGCCACCCCTAAGCGCCGCATGTCGGGCCATCATCTGCCACGGAAACCCGACCGACGGTGATTCTGACGGGTTGTTTGAGGTACCGTTCGAGGAATATTGGCTCCTCGCACCCGAACGTTGTCCAGAAGTTCTCCTCATGCCCATCCTGTTTAAAATAACCATAAATTTATTAAAAATATTTTACCGTCTTATAATTAATTTAACAAAAAATAACCATAAATTTCGAAAAATTTATCAACAATAATAACACAAATAAAAATTAATAGTTATTATAGGATTTATTATTTTTTTAATTCACATAACAAATTATTTACATTAATTCGCAATTATTACATCACAAAAATTAATTTACTAATATTTACATCCTTACTCAAAAATAATCCACAAATCCTAAACCCTAAACCGTAAACCCTAATATTTTACAAATATCATTTACATCACAATTTACCATAATTTACCATAAAATCCTACCATAATTTAAACAAATTTACCCTAATTTACCATTAATTTCCTAAATTACAACAACAACAACAATAATTTCACCAACAATTTCACAACACAACAATAATTTCACCAACAATTTCAAATAATTTCAAACAATTTCACAATTTCAAACAATTTCACAATTTCAAACAATTTCAACAATTTCAAACAATTTCAACAATTTCAAACAACAATAACAACAATTAAAATTTTCATCAACATAACCAATTTAGGGTTATACCTTAAATTGTGGGTCGGCGTCGGGGTCGGGGTCGGGGTCGGGGTCGGGGTCGGGGCCGGGGTCGGGGCCGGGGTCGGGGTCGGCGTCGGGTTGCGGGGTCGGGGTCGGAGAGAGGGAGAGAGAGAGGGCTTCGGTGGATTTTCGGAGAGAGAGAGAGAGGGCTTCTGAATTTTTGCCTTTTATATTGGCGTTCTTGGGCGACGATTCTATAAAAATCGTCGCCCTGTTTTTTGAATATCGTCGGCCAAGATAATCTTGGCCGACGATTTTTTAAGTCGTCGCCTAAGATACTCTACTTGGGCGACGATGTTCTTCACTATAAATCTCGTCGCCCAAGATGAAGAAAATCGTCGGCCAAGAGTTCTATCATAAAATTCAGAATATCGTGATTTTGGTGACCGGAGAAGAGGAACTGAAAACCGACCGTCAGATATGACCAGCATAACAAATTACATGGGTGGGAAAAAATTCAGCTCCATCTGACAAAGATAAGGGCTCGATCCGTCCGGTCAATCGGCGCGGTCAAACCCCTAAACGGACGGAAACGGCTATTCGACCCTCCAAATCACGTAATCTGGCCGGACCTTCAACTGAGAATAGTTTCCAATCGACGAGACTCTTACGGGGCTATAAAAATAAAAAACATTTCCTTACAATTTAAATGTGCTTTATTTATTTTAATTATTCGGATTATCTTGGCCGACGAAATTAGGGTAATTCGTCGGCCAAGATAATACTTGGGCGACGATATTTGCTAAATTCGTCGCCCAAGACTAAAAAAAAAAATCCTGTACAATGAAATTTTAAATGTGCTTTATTTATTTTAATTATTCGGATTACTCTTGGCCGACGAACATAGGGTAATTCGTCGGCCAAGATAATACTTGGGCGACGATATTTGTTAAATTCGTCGCCCAAGAGTAAAAATAAAAAATCTTGTACAATGAAATTTAAATGTGTTTTATTTTATTTTAATTATTCGGATTACTCTTGGCCGACGAAATGAGTGTAATTCGTCGGTCAAGATAATACTTGGGCGACGATATTTGTTAAATTCGTCGCCCAAGGTTAAAAATAAAAAATCATGTACAATGAAATTTAAATGTGCTTTATTTATTTTAGTACAAACATATTATTTTAGTACAAACATATTCTTTTAAGGGGTTTGGAACCCCTACCATGGAAGGCTCACAAACACGCCCGGAAATCTTTATATTAATTTGGACAACAATTACAAAGCTAAGGCTCAATTATAACTAAGCTAAGGCTCGTAATCTGAGTCATCCGATGAGTCTTCTTCGGTATCGGAATTAATATCTGGTAATCTATGCCTTAATTCGTCGTCAGAGTCGTCGTCTGTTTCTTCATTTGGATCAACATCAATAAAGGTTGAATCTTCGTCACGAATTCTGAGCACTCGACCATGTTTAACATTATTTTCGCGAACAGTAGCTACATCATGAATACCTACTGCGTTCGGCTCCTGATACGCATCAGCCTCTGGCCCTGGAATGGTCACTCCAAGTGTAGCCGCCCGGTAAATGTTTCGAGGATGCACAATGTTCGCTATTTTCCACGCGTCACCCCTGGCAAGGTTATCAAGATAAAACACTTGTTTTACCGATGTCGCAAAAACAAACGGGTCATCTTCGTAGGCGCTTGTAGCAGTGTTGACCGATAAATTGCCGTACTGATCCATCTTCATGCTCTGTGCACCTGTATCAAACCATCTACACTTGAATAGATGCACTTTCATGCCTTCCGCATAAACCAGTTCGACCACTGAATGGAGAACACCGTAATAGTCAAGGCCATGACCAAGCGCCATCACCCCAGAATTCTGTGTTCTTCGTCTGCTGTCTCTCTCTTCAGATACAAATTTGACGCCATTCACTGTGCAAGTGGGATAAACTCTAGCCCGTTGCGGTTGCATCGCAAGAAGTAATAGTTCGTGCGACCAGTTTGGATTATCATCAGATTTAATCATGTCCATCTGTAACGGATATTGAACTGTAAATATCCGAAAATATATGCAATAGAAAATAATTAGATATATATATATATAACAGGGAAGATTAAATTACGTACCCAGGTGCGAAAATAATTTGCGAACGTCATGTTGTGGTACTCGAGATCACCATCAACTTCCGGAAAATTTAGGTGCAACTCTTTCCAATATTTAACTTCTTCACAATTGATTAGTACCCACCAGTGCGCTATGGTTATCTCTTCATCTGACAATGCATACTCGGCGGACAGTCGTGCTCCACCAACTTCGACATCACTGGAAACTATAGAGAGATTGAACCGCGGCGCATGTTCCTCCATGGCTTACGGAGCTCCCAACGACGCTCCTAAATACAACTTCATGTAGGTGACGCATTCATGCGCAATATATGCTTCAGCTATACATCCTTCAGGCGCGGATTTATTAGTGACATAATCTTTGTACTCACCAAGTTGCCTGTAAATATAAGATTGCAAACTATACGTTATGGTTATTGAACATGTACGTACATATATGTATTCTGGAGATGTAAGTGAATAAAACATACCTTTCCATGGGATACATCCAAGTGAAGTGTACTGGACCGGTAAGCAACAATTGCTGGGGAAGATGGATCATCAGGTGAGGCATGATATCGAAAAAATTTGGCGGAAAGATCCTCTCGAATTTACACATGATGTATATGATGTCTGCCTGCATTTCCCGGAGATTGGATTTTCTCACTTCCCTTGTGCATAACTTCATGAAGAATCTTGACAGCGCTACTAACGGCTCCACAACCTGGCCAACCACACATCACAAATTTAATATAAAATCCAACAACGACAGGTTAACCGTAATTTTAACCACAAATTTACCTGACGGTGAAGGAACGGTCGAATGAAAACAGGGAAGAAACGTTGTAGCAGAATATGACAGTCATGACTCTTCAAGCCGTATATCTTATTCTCCCGCAAGTTCACACACCGGGCTATATTTCCTGCAACGCCTGAGGGATACGTCACACAACTCATCCACCTGAAGATCTGGGTCTTCTGATCAGGCTTCACGGTGTAAGGAGCCCAAGGCATCTTTTTCTTCCCCTCTTTCAGCCAAAGATGTTTTCTGATTCCCATTTTCTTAAGATCAACGCGTGCCTTAGGACCGTCTTTCGTCTTCCCCTCCAAGTTGAGCATTGTACCTACCACACTGTCGCAGACATTCTTCTCTATGTGCATCACATCTAGGTAGTGCATAATCAACAGCGTACTCCAGTACGGGAGTTCCCAAAATATGCTCTTATGTGTCCAGAATTTGTACCTGTCTGGTCTTTCAGGTATTCTGGCCACAATATCGGGATGATTGCTGAGCTGCCCAAAATCATACTCATCCAGCACTGCTAAAATCTCTTCCCCCGACCATCTATGCGGCTCCACACCTCTCTCTTCGGTCCCATCAAATGCCCCGGTATCTATCCGCCAGGGGTGATCATGTGGTAGGTAAGCCTGGTGACCCATCCGGACTATCTTGTTGCAATGATTGCTGCACCCCTGGGAGCTAAGGCACTCAGGACAAGCCTTGTATCCCCTAACAACGTTGCCAGACAACATCCCACGTGCAGGAAAATCACTGATGGTACCAACAATCATGGCATGTATCTGGAACATCTCCTTTTTGTGGGAGTCATAAGTGGGATGACCAACCTCCCAAAGCAATTTACACTCTTCAATCAGCGGTCTCATATACACATCGACACACTTCCCTGGATAACAACAACAACAACAACAACCACAACAAATTCAGATAACGACTATATATGACCAATAATATAGAACAAAAACAATAAATGGAGAAAAAATTGAACCAACAGCAATATATACAATATGAAGGGAAAGTAGATACCTGGATAACCGGGCCCCGGAATCAACAAGGTCAACATGTTGTATTCCTTCTTCATGCATATCTATGGAGGAAGGTTGTAAGGCACCATAATGACCGGCCATATATTGTACGAAAGACTCATGGTCCCAAAAGGGTTGAACTCGTCGGATGACAGCCCGAGCCTCACATTCCTCACCTCTGAAGCAAAATGAGGAAACTCCCTGTCTATATGCTTCCACGCCTCCCCGTCAGCAGGGTGTACCATGAGGTCTTCGTCATGCACCTCCCTCACAGCGTGCCATCTCATAGCTTCGGCCGTCTTTGAAGATATGTACAACCGCTCCAGCCTATCCCTCAACGGGAAATAGCGAAGTACCTTAACAGGTTTCCTGTTGCCTGCGGGAGTCCGCTTATACCTGTCAGTCCCACATACCGGACAACGATGAAGGCCTTCAAGGTCATTACCGTCTGCATCTTTATCCCAGAATAGAACGCAGTCATATCTGCATGCATGGATCTTGATGTAGGAAAACCCGAGATCTCTCAAGATACGACGGACCTTATGATGCGTGGTGGGATGACGATGACCGTCGGGCAGGAGCGAAGCAGCGTACTGTAGATACCTATCAACAGCCGTCACGGTCGATTTTGTGTCAATCTTGATATGCATCACCTCCATCACACACTGAAGAACGGTCTTCTTATGACCTGGGCACAGAGGGGTCTGTTGGAAAGCAATAAGTCTGTTGTACTTGGCTATACCGGCAGTGTTGACACCTCTAGGGACGGCCTGCATCGGCGCCTGCAGAATGTGCTGTCGTTCAGGGCATACACCGCTGTCATGAGAAAACATGTCGTTGATGAAGGCCGTTGTTGGATCGTTGGATGTACTGCTCGTCTCATAAAACTGTCCATGATCATGCGGGCGTGATGAGGTTTCACCGTGATATATCCAACATGTGTAACGTTCCCAGAATCCGTTACTCTTCAGGTGGTCCCATACTGTATCAAACGGAAATCGATGCATATCACTGCGACACTTACACATCTTGCACGGGCAATAGAACATGCCACTCCCGTCAGCATTGGCCTGCGCATATTGCATAAAATCCCAAACTCCTTCAGCATATTTTCTGTGATATCTTGGAAGAGAAATCCAACTCTTATCCATATCCTGAAAATAACACATATATATATCAATATTTAATGAACATATCTTTTATATATATATATATATTAATGTAATACAACATACTAATTATTAATTATATATATCTAGTTTGAGCGGATTCCGTGGTTTCAGAAGGCAAGTGTCAATGTCACGGAGGGTGAACCCCCTACAGGAACCAGGCAGGACTCGTTTGTGATCACGGAGGCGAACCCCTATCGACCTCTTCACCGAGAAGAGTGGTCAGTTTGTGATCTTGAGATCCAGTTAAACAAACCTGTGAACCATATCTATGACAGAACGACCCCTTACTCAGCTTGGAACAAACTCTATGTATATATATATATATATATCATTAATTCAACTCAAATAAAACTGAAAATCAATATATATATATATATGCATATATATATATGTGCATATGCATATGTACGTACCTGGGAGTAGCTCCACAAACTATGTATGGACAGATTTCCACAACACCGAACGATTTGAAGAACTAGAGAAATTTATGTTTCAAATTTTCAAAGTTCTCATTCTTCTATCCCGGTCTCTCAATATATAGAAGAATCTTGGGCGACGAAATATTTGAGTTTCGTCGCCTAAGGATTAAAAAAAATCTTGGGCGACGAAATATTTGAGTTTCGTCGCCTAAGATTTAAAAAATCTTGGGCGACGAAATATTTGAGTTTCGTCGCCTAGGAATTAAAACCTCTTGGGCGACGAAATATTTGAGTTTCGTCGCCTAAGGATAAAAAACTTAGGCGACGATATAAATATCTTAGGCCACGAAATATTGTTTCGTCGCCCTAGTTTCTATCTTGGCCGACGAAATTTATTTTTAGGCGACGATTTTTTTTTTCGTCGCCTAAGAGGAAACTTAGGCGACGAAAAAAAAAATCGTCGCCCGGTTTTTTTTGTTTCGTCGCCCAAGACCCATTTTCTGGTAGTGTATATAAAGCTAGATAACCTCTTCCCATAAGAGAGTTATTCTAGCTGAATACTTGATTTTAGAAGTTTGATGTTTATCATATCACAATCAACGTAAATTAATTGGATTTCTAATCAGATGAGTGATATACTCCCATCTGATAACAAGAACGATTTTCTTAATAAATTTCTTATTAAACAGAAATTGATCTTTCAATTGTTTCTTAATATAGATTATATTATTAGGTCCAAACATATTTTACAATAATCTCTCACTTGGACCAATATTGTCTATATACAATTGCATGAAGACACATATATGAAAATAACTAAAGTGTGCACTGAAATTTATAAGAGCTGAAGATCCATTCAGTTCTGTCAAAATTATAGCAGCTAATAGTGAACTTGGAAATAAACATGCCTATGTAAACATACTTGTTCCAGATTATACATATCAACTTCTATATCACATGAACCACAACATAGATATGATGAAGATCAAGTATCAATGTATATCATGATATAGTAGTTACTTGATCACATAGTCCAATTGAAAACTTTGAACATTAAAGTCATAATCCAAACATTATTTGCTTAACACCAGTGGACAATATGTTTGTTACTTTACTGAATATATGCATATAACCATCCACCGAATCAACAAATTCACAGCAATAAAAATAATAAAATTAATGCTGCAAAAAGTACTACAATATATTTGAAATACCTCAACTGAAATGCTCCGGACCTTAATTGACCCGTTTAACGTCAGTTGAATTGTAAACGACTTCATTTTTACTTTTACTGTTTGAAGTAACTGTTTACTATTTAAGGCTCCAAAAGTTGACTTTTTCCTTTGTCAAAAATTTGGGAAAACTTTCTTCATGAAAGTTGTGGAGGACGTTAAACCGAGTTTGTGGAAAGGTGGCATGTCGAAAATGAAGTTTGTATGAAGAAGTTACGGTCTAAAAACCAAAGTTACTATTTCAGGAATTTCGGTATTAAAAAGGGGCTAAGGGTGTAAAGTTAAAAGTGAAAATCATAATTTCACTTTCACTCCTCTCTCTCCTCCCCGCGATTCCCAACCCGGTGCCTTCTCCACCTTTGGTCGTTGCCATCCGGTGGAGTTAGGCCACAAACTTGGGCTCGTTTTGACACTCAAACCTTCCTCTTTTCATCTCCACTTAGAGAATCAAGTGGAGAAGAGGGAAAATGCAGTTTTTGTATGTAGGTGTCAATTTTGTGAATAGGAAAAAAGAGTTATAGAACAATTAAGAATATAGAGACCAAAGTTGTAGAAATTTATTGCAAAAGTGTGGATGGGTGTCCTTAGTTATTTCAAGCGATATTGTTTTGGGTTAGTTGATACAATTAGTGTTTGGGAAGCGACTCGTCCAGCTGTTAGGTTTTTTGACTGTGGTAGTAGATTACTGACGAATCCTTATTATCGTCTAAAGGTAATCTCAATCTTTGATATCTTTAGTCATTGGTGTAAGCAAGGTTGAAGTTGTAAATTCGAAGGGGTGGTTGGTTAGGAAATCGTGGTATCGGGTCAAGTGATTGTTAGGAGAGAAGAGTATCGGGATAAATTTGGAGTGGTAGTGTGTATGACAATACACAAGGATAGAGCGGTGTAGTTGGAGTTGTTGATCTCGAAATATTTGTTCTTTGCTTTAGCAATTGTTGTTAGCTGATGTAGATAATTCTTAAGATGATGAGTGAGATGCGGATCTTAAGGCAGTCTATCCCACTAATGTAGCTTCGGATTGGAGTATTGCAGTGGTGAAATTGACTGGTCGGGACTTGAAGTGGTTGCTGAGGCTCTATCAAATTCGAGCAATCTCATGCTTCCACTTGAGCATAACGCAGACGATGATGTAGTTAATGCATAGTCTTGAGATGGAGCATGCAACCGTCAATTGCGCGTTGCTCGAGAGTTAGCACATAAATCGAGGAGATTAAGGGTGTCTGTAATATCTCACATCGGCCAACGGAAAGGGGTTATGTGCTGTATATGTACATGCCCACCTCCAATCTAATGTGAGGCTTTTTGGTGGCTCAGCGGCTTCGGAGGGGATGTGTACTCCGAGGTTAAGCATGTTGATGCTAGAGCAATCCCAGGATGGGTGACCTACTGGGAAGTTGCTCCTGAGCTGTCGGAAACAAAACCGTGAGGGCCGGTGGGCCCAAAGTGGACAATATCGTGTTACGGCGATCTGACAATGGTATCAGAGCCACTCTGCCGTGTGGTGCGAGTGTGTCGACGAGGGCGTCGGACTCCCAAGGGGGCTGGATTGTAATATCCCACATCGGCCAACGGAGAGGGGTTATGTGCTGTATATGTACATGCCCACCTCCAATCTAACGCGAGGCCTTTTGGTGGCTCAGCGGCTTCGGAGGGGATGGGTACTCTGAGGTTAAGCATGTTGATGCTAGAGCAATCCCAGGATGGGTGACCTACTGGGAAGTTGCTCCTGAGCTGCCGGAAACAAAACCGTGAGGGCCGGTGGGCCCAAAGCGGACAATATCGTGTTACGGCGGAGAGGGTCCTGGGATGTGACAGTATCTCACTTATGTGTAGTGTGTGTGACTTGTTACTTGAGCGCACTTATAGACCCCAAATTCTTTGAGGAAACTACTAGAACAGTGTGGCGATAGATGAGTATCGTCGACTTATGCAAATTTTGAAGCATTCTAAGACCAACTTGCTCTCGACTTATGCAAATTTTCAACATGAGCTGTAGTGTTGGGTCTAGCAGGGTGCGAATCAACACACGGGATTGTTGATCATTTATATTTTTATCGGGAAAGGCATTCTGGTTATTGTACGTATTAATACAATTCGGCATTCTACGAGGAGTATTTATCTTTGGCATCTAGCAGTTTCGGGGACTTGAGTGTTGGATTCCAGTCTAGCGCTCTCATCTTCCTCAGATATTATGGACATGCGTGATCAAGCTAGTCCAATCTAGCAATCAAATAGAAGAAAGGAAATCACTTTACATGGGATGGGGGCAGCAAGAGAGGACTACCTAGTGTTGTTTAGTAGACTACCAACATCAGCTGTGCTGACACTCAATTCGGTCAACTTTGAGTTTGTATTTTGGTTGTTAGTACGGTTATCCGATTGGTAACTAAGGTGATTTGACTTTAGAGTTGATGCGGGAATTTCTATACTTTGGCAGCTATTATTTTGTATGATTCACTTATGAGACTACGACATTCGTTAACGACAACAAGAAATTCTTGGGCAAAGCTCTACTCAGGAAACGCGAGTAGGTTTTCGTGATCCTTGGCATCTTTAGCAACGCATAATTATGTGGAAGAAGTATAACTTAGCGACGATTTTCTTTATTAACATTATGTGTAATGGCGGGGCTGTTACTTGAAAATTCTTGTTCTTTGACTTGAGTTGATACGTAATGGCTTTTATGCATGATAATACGTGAGATGTAAGTCATCAAATAGTTAATTTCCAATAGTGATCCTCGGATTTCGTTGACTCGCATGAGACTCACTATTTCGATTTTTCCTTTGTTTGACAAACTAGTATTATTAAGGTGAAAGTAATAATTGCAGACACATGTGTCATGGTAAAGCAACATGAATTGTCGCAGCAAATAGTGAACAACTCATCACTTCTTGTTCGTGGAATAGGTACTGTAACATAAAGACTAGTCTACATGCAAGTTTGAACGAACTTGGTTTGTACGAGGAGATACTCATAACTTTTTATGTATCGTCATACGTCTGATCATCATATTTTTCTCATATTTGAGTGTGCCAGTCTCAGGAATATTGATCGTTTATGAGAGTGATATTCTCCTTGTGCTTGTAGGTCGTTTGTGATGGCGACTGTTGAATCGTTTTTGAAGGATGTGATTATGTCAGTTATTATTAGTCGGTAATGATTAATTCGCAGGGTGAATTGTTGGAAATAATAATATGATTGACTGGTGGTATAGCTTTAAGGAAAAATATTCTCGATGACTCGGGAAATATTTCTAGTCAAGACTTGACGGTATATTGGCAAAAATGGTAAATTGTGACAAGTCATGTTAAATGTCTTTCTTGTGATGCGTATTCATATATGATCGCACTACCAGGACAAGTACTTTAGCCGACGAAAAATTTTCGTCGGCCTGTTAAAAAAATTCGTCGGCTAAGATCTTAACCGACGAACCTTCGTCGGCTATAGTGTCGTCGGGAAAGGGTCGTCTGTGATGACTTTAGCCGACGACACACAAAATGTCGTCGGCTAAGGTATGGACTATAGCCGACGAAATAATGTCGTCTGCTATAGTCCAGACTTTAGCCGACGACATTATTTCGTCGGCTAAAGTATGGACTATAGCCGATGAAATAATGTCGTCTGCTATAGTCCATACGTTAGCCGACGACACACAAAATGTCGTCGTCTATAGTCCATACCTTAGAATGTCGTCGGTTATCTTCCAAACTTTAGCCGACGAAATATCCGTCGGCTAAAGGTTGTAATAAAAAAATATAAAACACCTATGGCCGTCGAAATATAGTATATTTCGTCGGCTTTGTAGGGATTTAGCCGACGAATTAAAGCATATTTCGTCGGCTAAAACTTATTTAAAAAAAAAAAACTTTAGCCGACGAATTAAGGCTTTTTTCATCGGTATAAGTTCATTCCAGTAAAAAAAAAACCCCGAAATTTCTGAATTACCATTCCAAGCAAGCTGCAAAATACACCAAAACAATTCCTTATAACCAACAACAAACACATAAAAATATATATCAACTACATAAAAGTATCAATTACATAAAAGTATCAAACATATAAAAGTATATACCAACTACATAAATTCTATATCGTCTAAATTAATATCCGCTTCTGGAGGCTGCTGCGGAGGTTGCGACGGAGGTTGTGGCGGTTGGGGTAGCGACATGGGAGGAGGCATGGGCGGAGGCGGAAGTCCGTGAATCTGAGCAGCTGTAAAGTCCTGCATGTACTGGAACATCTACTGCTACTGGGCCTGCTGGATGGCATGTATCTCGGCAAAATAGGCTGTCTGCGCGGCATTATAGGCAGCCTGAGCAGCTTGCTGTTCTCGTGGTCTCTGAACTTCCGACTCTAGCTGAGTCGTCCTGGCGATCGAGGACGTGGTCCTGCTGCTGGTCGAGGCAGCCTTTCGTTGAAATCCTGGAGTGGTCTTCAGGACCCCCTCGCCTCTCTTTCCTAGACCCCGGCAGTAGAAGTTGTTTGCTCTCGGTGGGAAGGCTGTGCCCATGATCCTCGCCCCAATCGTCGGATCCGAAGTGTCGATCCGGGACATGGCTTCGGACATCTCTTCCTCCTGCGTGTCCGGCCATGTCTCCCTCACTAAGGCACTCATGACCTCGTCACTAGCCTCCCTCACCTTCGCCTATATGGATAGGAAAAAAATTATTAATTGACATTTTTACATAAATTTAAAAATTTTAAAACGTAAGGTGACTTAAAATATGCTCTTGGGAGTCAGGATATGCCCTCTCGTACGTATAGACGTACTGGTTGACTTCTGGATGTTCCCTGGCCGCCTCGTCCATGAAGACAGCGAACGGTCTAGAACCGGCATGATGGTTCCTTGTGTTGTGTTGCCGGTTCTGAGCGTTCACCCGGGAAACTGCCTTCAAAGAAAAAAGTAAACTATTAGTAAAATATTTTAAAACGCGCGTACTTAATCATAAATTAACTAACTAATTTATTTAAATACCTGTTTACGAGGGTTGTTGAATTCTGATGTCAGAAGCCAACGCCACTCGTACTCCCTATACTGGAACTCAGCAGGGGTACCAGAACGTGCGTTCCCATGCGTAGTCCAATGGGTCCGCACCTCGTTCTTCCACTCCTTGTACCTACAGATACAACAAAAATATTAGAAATATTATTAATATCACATACAAATTTGTTTTTCATTAACTTCCCAACATACCTTCCCCTATGCACAACGTCGTCCCAGCTGTCCCTCAGGTGCTCGGGAACCTCAAACCACACCTGCATTTAACCGTTTATTAGTTTAGCTTTTCGAGAAATGAACAATGTAATACATAATATTATTTTGTAAACTCACCGACATCGCGTTGTGGACCATGTCCTTAACCTCCTACGGGACCTCGCCCCAGTCTGACCACAACATAAGGACTCTATCCCTAATGAGAGCTCCCACGCGGCCGGAGTACGTCCTCGACTTCCCGCCCGATACTATGTGGCTATCCCCGTCAGTATCGATGACGATCCTCCCCACGGTACCCACGATCTTCTCGAGAGCCTTCCCTGTGACGGGGCCTCTCTTCTTCTTTGTGCCTATCACATGATTCGGCTAAATTGATTATTAAAATATATATGACCCTTTAAAAATAATCATGCATCACTGATTACCTGAGGAGTTCGTGGCGGATTCCGTCTCTATTGTCGATGATGATAACCTCGCAGAAATAAGAGGCGTATCAAAAGACACGAACCGGTACGCTGCTGATGGAGCACTGGCGGGGGCAGTGGATAAATCGGCGTCCCTGAGCCATCGACTACAGGTAAGGCCGGTATCATCCGCGGAAGGAACAGATGAGGCGGCGGCATCTGTACCCCAGATGACACACTATCCGAAGAAGTAGGAACCGGAGTGGGCGCCCGGTGTATCTCAGGCATACGGGGTGCAGACACCTCCGTCTGGGTCTGAGGCCACAGCTGCCTCGAGGAACGAGGGACGACCGCCTGTCTCGATGAAAAGGGCACATTCGGCGCCGTCTCTAGAAGGCTCACACGTCTGGCTGTCATCTGGCCATGAAAAGTCGTTTGAGGGTTGCTAGAGGTTCCCTCAGACGATTCGGACTTTTGGCCCTTCGAACTCTTCTTCGATCGAAAAAAGCTACTCATCCTATTTAAAATATTAATTTGAATCAAGGCTAAAGTGTCATTGAAAAAGTAAAAATTCAAGCTTATCCTCCTACTAATTACCTAAGCCTTTAGATTATTTTGTCTTTATTGTATAAAAAATTATATATGTTTAAAATTATACTTATTCAATAAATAGATATACATAATTAATAATTACATTACAATATATATATATATATATATACTTAATTAACATAGCATAAAAGTAAATTCTAAATGAAAAATAAATTAACATATATAACATAAAACTAAATTCGAAATCAAAAATAAATTAACACATATATATTGACACATATATAAATTAACACATATATATTAACACATATATAAATTAACATATATAAATTAACTAACATAGCATAAAACTAAATTCGAAATCAAAAATAAATTAACATATATATTCAAAAATAAACACATAAATTAACACATAATTAAATTAACACAAAAATTAAATTAACACATAATTAAATTAACACAAAAATAAACCTTGGAGACCGGGAGATCGGAGGAGGAGGGAGGAGGTGGTGGTGGAGACCGGGAGAGGGAGGGAGGGAGGGAGGAGGGCGGGAGGCAGGGAGGAGGGAGGAGGGAGGAGGCGGCGACAGGAGAGGGAGGGCGGAGGGAGGAGACCGGCCGGCCGGGAGAGGGAGAGGGAGGAGGGAGGAGACCGGGAGGGAGGAGGGAGGAGGGAAAAAATTGCTAAAATGAGGGAGGAGGGAAAAAATTGCGAAAATGAGGGAGGAGGCTAGGGTTTCGCAGTTAAACCCGAAAACTTTAGCCGACGAAATAATTTGTTCGTCGGCTAAAGATACCAATTTCGTCGGCTATACACCAATTCGTCGGCTAAACCTTCTAAACTCGTCGGCTAAAACTTTGAAATTTGTCGGCTAAACTTTATAAATTCGTCGGCTAAACCTTTGAAACTCGTCGGCTAAACCTTTGAAATTCGTCGGCTAAAACTTTATACATTTGGCATGTTGTGATTGTGATGACCAAACTTGAGAAACAGAAATCCGGCCGTCAGATCTGACCATCATGATAAAATACATGTATGGGAAAAAATTCAACTTGATCCGAAAAGAATAAGGGCTCGATCCGGACGGTCAATCTCGTAAGTCAAACCCCTAAACGCACGGAAAAGGTCGTTCGACCGTCTAAATTACATATTTTGGCCGGACCTCCAACTGAAAATAGTTTTAAACCGATGACACGCAACAAGTCGTATAAAAATTTTACGCAAAATAACCACCGAACATAGGGCTATAGTAGGTAATAGAAAAAATTTAGGGTTTAGCCGACGAATACCCTAACGTATTCGTCGGCTATAGTATGTAATTAAAAAATTAAAAAATAACTATAGCCGACGAAATATTAGGTTATTCGTCAGCAAAAACCATTTTAGCCGACAAATTATAGTGTATTTCGTCGGCTAAAGTGTGTAATAAAAAACATCTATGGCCGACGAAATTAAGGTTTTTTTCGTCGGCTAAAACTTATTTTTAAAAAAAAATAAAAAACTTTAACCGACGAATTAAGGGTTTTTTCGTCGGCTATAGTATGTAATTAAAAAATTAAAAATACCGGAACAGCCGACGAAATATTAGGTTATTCGTCGGCAAAAACCATCTTAGCCGACGAATTATAGTGTATTTCGTCAGCTAAAGGAAAAAAATACATTAAAAAAAATAGACGATATTAGTAAACAGACGAAAAATATGAATTCAACATGTGTAAACTATAAAGGAAAAGGTCTTTGAAAAATTATACAAATTAATGGATTTCGTCCTCTAAATTAAAACTAAGGCTCGTAATCGAAATCATCCGATGAGTCTTCTTCAGTGTCAGAATTAATTTCTGGTAATATATGTCTTTCCTTATCGCCAGAGTCTTCGTCTGTTTCTTGATTTAGATCAACATCAATAAGCCTTGGCTGTTCATCACAAATTCGCACCGAACGGCCCGCTTTAAAATTATTAAGGAGAACGGTAGAGGAGTTAGGAATACCTATTGCGTTGGGCTCTGGATACGCAACATCCTCTTCCTTGTCTTCGGCCTCTCCAAGTGTAGCCGCCCGGTAAATGTTTCGAGGGTGCACAAGGTTGACTACTTTCCACGCGTCACCCTTAGCAAGATCATCAAGATAAAACACTTGTTTTACCGATGTGGCAAAAAAGAACGGGTCATCTTCGTAAGAACTTGTAGCAGTGTTCACCGATAATATTCCGTACTGATCGATCTTCATGCTTTGGAGCCTAGTATCAAACCATCTACACTTGAAGAGGTGCACTGTCATGCCTTGCCCATAAACGAGTTCCACCACTGAATGGAAAACACCGTAATAGTCAACTCCATTCCGCCCACCATGGGCCATGACCCCAGAATTCTGTGTTCTCCTTCTGCTGTCTCTTTGTTTGCATATAAATTGCACGCCATTCACCTTGCACATCGGATAAACTCTTGAGACTATCGGCTTCACCGCTAGAAGTCTTAGTTCGTGCGACCAATTTGGGTGACCATCAAATTGAATATGGTTCATCTGCAACCAACCATTCAACTGTAAATATAGATAATTATACAATAAACATAAACACGTACAGAAAAATTAAATTACGTACCCAACCGCCAAAATAATCTGCGAACTCCCTATTGTGGTACTCGAGATCACCTTAAATGTCTGGACAATATAGATGGATGTCTTTCCAGTATTCAACTTTTGGACAGTTAATCAATACCCACCAGTGGGTAATGACTAGCTCATGTGGTTGCAACTTGTAGGAGTCTGGCAAAATTCCATACACTTCAACATCACTAGAGACTATGGAAAGATTGAACTTCGGTACATCTACCGGCATGGTTTGCGGAGTTTCCTTCAATGCACCGGGTCAGGCATATACTATCCTTGAGCGCATACACCGCTCTCATAAGGAAACATGTCGTTGATGATTGCCGTTGTTGGATCGTTGGATGTACTAGTACTGCCCGTCTCAGAAAATTGGCCATAATCATGCGAACCCCCTGATGACGTGTCACCGTGATATAACCAACATGTGTACTTCTCCCAAACCCCGTTACTCCTCAGGTGCTGCCATACTTTGTCAATGGGAAATCGATGCATATCGCTGCGACACTGACATTTCGTGCACGGGCAATAGAAAATTGTATTCCCGTTAGCATTAGCCAGCGCATATTCTATAAAACACATAACTCATGCACCGTATCTTTTGTCCCATTTTGGAAGCGAAATCCAACTCTTATCCATATCCTGAAAATATAACAAAATATATATTTATAACGCTGCTAGCTAATTATTAATGAAATTTCATGCCATATATAAAATCTCAATTCATTTAATATATATTCTACGTACTACAACTAATTAATAACAAATTAATTAACACACACACACACACATATATATATATATATACTTAATAATTACAGAACAATGTTATACATATATATATCTACATCATCACAAAATCATCATTGTGGTATATACCATCAACACAATATTATAAATTACTTAACATATATATATATATATATATATATATCTACTACTTAATTATAAACAACTTCATATATATTATATCAAATCATCAACCAAATCGATCAACATATATGTATATATATATATACATCCAACATACTCAAAATCATCATTGTGGTATATACCATCAACACAACATTATAAATTACTTAACATATATATATATATATATATATCTACTACTTAATTATAAACAACTTCATATATATTATATCAAATCATCAACCAAATCGATCAACATATATGTATATATATACATCCAACATACTCAAAATCAATTAACTCGATCACAATCAAAATCATATATCAACATCATCACAAAATCATCATGAACTCATATATATCATCAACAACTTCATACCATATCAACACAATAATATTATAAATTAATTAACATATATATATCTACTATTTATTAACAACAAATTAATTCATATATATTATCAATTCAAATCATCAACCAAATCGATCAACACATATATATATATACATCCAACGTACTCAAAATTAATCAACTCAATCACAATCAAAATCAATAAACTCAATTAATCACACTTAAAATCGATCAACTCAAATAAAACTCAATTAATCAACATATATATACATATACGTACCTATATATGGCTCCACAAACTAATTATTGACAGATTTCGACAACACCCAAACTTTTTCTCCCCTTTTTTCTTCTCCCGTTTTTTTTCCCAGATGAACTGTTGCTGCCCAGATCCGCAAATATAAAGCACTTTAGCCGACGAAATATTAATTTCGTCAGCTAAACTTTTAAATATTTCGTCGGCCATAGTTTGTGAACTTTAGCCGACGAAATAAATTCTTTAGCCGACGAAAACTTTTTTTCGTCGGCTAAAGTTTACCATAGCCGACGAAAATTTAACTTAGTCGATGAAAGAAAATTTTGTTCGGCTAAAGTGGACTTTAGCCGACGAAAAAATGCTTCGTCGGCCTGGTTTTTTTTTTCGTCGGCTAAAGCCTTTCTTCTGGTAGTGTCGTATTGTGGTGGGACCACTTTTGATCCGTGTAGGACCTGGGAGGTCATTATTGTATGGATACGATATGAGATACAAAAGATATTCAGTGTAAGGGTTTGGTAACATAGATCGCATTAGCGTAATCTGGCGACAAGGGAGATATTCGCCGATCAGTATAATGATTGAGGCCAACCATATAGGTGGTGAAGGTCCAATCTCGATATGAACGATCAAGTGTTGACCATTTCAGATGGTGTCGAAAGTCAGATGACGTTGTGAATTACAAAATTTATTGACCATTTCGACTTAATGAAAGTCGAAGTCATACGTGTGATTTGGGGTTGAGTATCATAATTAACTATAATTGGGTAAGCCACTCAATTAGTGGAAGGTAAGTCAAGGAGCAAGGTGTATTATGTGAGTGGTGCCATGCGGAACGTTGACGTAGTAATTCAGTTCACCATGAGTTTGAGATTTTTAAAGCATATGCACATGCCTCGGGTTTGGCAGATAAGTTATGACATGCCAATGTAAGAGGAACATAATTCGGTTAATTGTTTCGACAAGTAAAAAGAGTGTACTTTGTGGTAGAAGAAAGTTTGAAGAGCATTGATGATGAGACAATTTAGTGTAGCGCTTACTGAAGTATAAGGTTAAAGGAAGTGATCTCTTCCCTTTTCAAGATTTGAAATTTAAAGGGAAAAATTTTTATAAGGAGGGGAGATTGTAACGCCCCAGACCTTAATTGACCCATTTACCGTCAGTTGGATTGTAAACGACTTCATTTTTACTTTTACTGATTGGAGTAACCGTTTATTATTTAAGGCTCCAAAAGTTAACTTTTTTCTATGTCTAAAATTAGAAAAACTTTTTTCATGAAAGTTGTAAAGGACGTTAAACCCAGTTTATGGACATGTGACACGTCGAAAACAGAGTTTGTATGAAAGAAGTTACGGTCTAAAAACCAAAGTTACTATTTCGAGAATGTGGGTATTAAAAAGGGGCCAAAGGTGGAAAGTTAAAAGTGAAAATCATAATTTCACTTTCACTCCTCTCTCTCCTCCCCGCGGTTCCCGACCCGGCGCCATCTCCACCTTCGGCCGTCGCCATCCGGCGGAGTTAGCCACAAACTCGGGATCGTTTTGACACTTTGACCTTCCTTTCATCATCTCTGTTTGTTGCTAGCCTCTTCGCGCCGCCATCAATGATGTATGACGCCGGGAAGATGCGACTATGTATGACAGAGTTTTCGCCGGAACTCTCTCCTCTGGCCACCATAGTTGGAGTTTCTTGTCCCGTTTGGAAGGTCACAGTTCATGTAGCAAACCCTCAAAAGGATTCGATCCAATTCAAGCTAGGTAAGGAGAATCAAAGCATTGAAATTCTAGGGTTTTAGAATTGAGATTTTTGCTGTTTGGCTTCGATTACCCTAGTTAGGCTTGAAATTGGACTTTCTACTAGTTATGAAAGATGTTTAGAATGTTGAGAGGATGATTGTGCTAAAATTTGGTGATCATCGGAGGTGGTCGGAGTAGGGGTTGGCCGGCCGCCGTTGCGGCGGAGCAGATGGCGGCGCTGCCACTTTTGGATAGTTTTTCATGTTAATTAATATTTTTATCTGTGAGAAGTTCATTGATTTTAAGTTTGAAATTTTTTGAGGAGTTTTGGTTAGGTTTGACATTTTTCAGAGATTGGAGAAATTGGCGGTTGGTAGAATAGATCTGACCATTTGATTTTCTTAGTTATGGTCCTAAAGTGTTAGCATCGATGAAGAGAGGTCATAGTTGATGTTTGGTGAAAATCTAATTAGCTTAACCCTAGCTTGAATAGTGGGTTAAGTGGAAGGATTTCCGTGCTTAAGTTAAAACGTTTATTTTTCTAAATTGAACACTATGCCATTTTCGGCATCAGGCGACACTACAGTTGTGTCGCCTGATGCATTTTTTATGTGTCGCCTAGTAGCGTGTCGACACTTAAACCATCAGGCGACACAAATGTTGTGTCGCCTTTAAGAACATCAGGCGACAGAAGACTTTTTTTACTATGTGTCGCCTGATAAAAGATCAGGCGACATATCATATGTGTCGCCTAGAAGAACAACAGGCGACATATGACATTTTTCACTATGTGTCGCCTGATAAAATATAAGGCGACATATAATATGTGTCGCCTAGAAGAAAATTAGGCGACATAAGACATTTTTCATTATGTGTCGCCTGATAAAAGATAAGGTGACATGCTATACGTGTCGCCTAGAAGAACAACAGGCGACATAAGACATTTTTCATTATGTGTCACCTGACGAAAGATAAGGCGACATGTTATATGTGTCGCCTGATAGCATAAATGTCGACATGCTAGAAGGCGACACATCTTTTTTTTGTCGTGAGGCGACACATCTCTTGTGTCGCCTGATAACTGGGAGTGGGAGAAAAAAATGACTTACGGCGACATATATGCGTAGCCAATTGAAATAAAGACGACATATAAACATCGTCTGAAAATATTAGAGGCGACATATATTTGTCGCTTGATAAAAGATAAGGCGACATGCTATACGTGTCGCCTGATAGCATAAATGTCGACATGCTAGAAGGCGACACATCTTTTTTTTGCCGTGAGGCGACACATCTCTTGTGTCGCCTGATAACTGCGAGTGGGAGAAAAAATGTCTTACAACGACATATATGCGTAGGGTAATTGAGATAAAGACGACATATAAACATCGTGTGAAAACTTTAGAGGCGACGTGTAATTTTTCTTTGTGGTCTAGACCTTGTACAGCGACACATATGATACAGGCGACATTTGTCTACCGTATGAATGAGTTCGAGCTACACATAAGTGATGCCTTGTTTTGATTTAAACTCTGCATATACGTTGCCGGTTGTTCTTTGTGGCGTCACATGTCTATTGTATGAATGAGCTTGAGCTACACATAAGTGATGCCTTGTTTTCATTTAAACTGTGCATTTACGTTGCCGGTTGTTCTTTATGGCCTCACATGTCCATCGTATGAATGAGCTTAAGCTACACATAAGTGATGTCTTCTTTTGATTTAAACTGTGCATTTACGTTGTTGGTTGTTCTTAATGGCCTCACATGTCTATCGCATGAATGAGTTTGAGCTACACATAAGTGATGCCTTCTTTTGATTTAAACTCTACATTTACGTCGCCCGTTGTTCTTTATGGCCTCACATGTCTATCGTATGAATGAGTTTAAGCTACACATAAGTGATGCCTTCTTTTTATTTAAACTTTGCATTTACGTTGCCGGTTGTTTCTTATGGCAACACATTTCTAGTATCTAAGCTTTGTAAAGACAATAGATATGTGTTGCCAATTGTTACTTATGGCCACACATAATCGTAGTCATGGCTTGTTTAAAACTACACAATTGCTATATTGAAACATCCTGATAATTTAGATTTAAAAACGACATCTATAACTAAAATACGCATTAATTCAACATCCAAAATGATAACATTATCCACTGTACACAAAAGTAGCTAGGCCATAAGAGGTTAACAAAAAGCACCATCATTATGTACAAAAGTAGCTAGGCCATAAGAGGTTAACAAAAAGCACCATCATTTTGTTCAACTGCCTCATATACATGCAGCTAGCAGTACCCTATAATAGCAAAGCAAACTGTCTCATATATATGCAGCCAGCACCTACCCTATAATAGCACAGCAAACTACCACATATATACATATAGCCAGCAGCCTATGGTAACACAGCAAAAGTACACAATCTGGGCAAACACACAATCCTTTCTGAAAACAGAACTAATAGAACCATACAGCAGCTTTGCTAGTTACTTGTAAATTTAAGCACATACTCTGCCCACTCCTGTCGGACAACATCAACGTCCTGCATGGTGTATTTTTCATCACCCCTAGTCAACCACTGCAAGGAGGACAAAGAACATAATAGATTTAACCAACTGATTGAGTTTTTTAACTCACAAACTGATGAATGCAAGCCGTTACCTTTTTAGTCCAGTTCTGTTCTTTGTCCTGCACTATTTCTCTCATGTACAGCATGATGAAATAGCCGCAGCTCTTATCCCCAATCTGCTCTGGAATTCCCTGAATCAAATAACATTAAATTTTGCTTAATAAACCTAATAAACATGAACTGAAATGGTCAAGTGTAAATATAAACAGTTAGCTAAGGTAGGGAACCTACTGAACAGTTTCTCCACTGAACCTTTCGTGGTTTCTTAGCAGGAATGTTTGCATTCGTAATTTTTATGGCGCTTCAAAAAGAACAAAATACCCAAAATTATAAACAGAATGAACTAAATAGTTAGACAATGCATTTTGTATATAGTATACATCAATGATAAAGATGCAAGTTGGCTGACATACTGGTTCACTATTGTTCTCCACTCATCAGTGGTAACATCCATTCTCCTCTTCATAGGATCCATGAAATATACAAGTTCTTCACTGGGACTCACCACCGATAAAATCCAATGTTTTCTAACACACATAATAGAATCAAAACAATCAATACATTTCATCTAATGACACATAAATTGAGAATTTAAAATATATACAAAAATGCATGAATAAAGCTGTCGTACCCTGTGTTATAGGGAACCAGAAAAAACTGGCCAGGCTTCCCTCTTTTAAAATGCATGAATAAAGACCGAGACCGGTCAGTTGAATTTCCAACGCCAAGGGAAGAAGGGTCAACAAAACCAATCATGTTAAGCATATTTGATTCCTTCAACTTTTCACGTAGGAAGCTGCAAATCAAAAGAGCATATCACTTAATGCTACTGAACATGTATTGCGCAACAAAATTAAACTAACTAGCAAGGATATTCAAAATTATATATACCTCATATACATAACGATTGTATCGCCAGCAACCTCTTGCACATTTGTGAAAGCAAAAAGATCACTTCTGAAGAGGGCAATTTTCCTTTCGGTGCCGAATAAGTCCTTGCTAAGCTTTGTGTGGATAGTGGCCCTATCCTTCAAGAACTCATTGCCCCATTTGCTCAAGGACAGAAGCGCTGGAGGCAAATCAGCTGGTAGGTGCTCCAAATCATCATCATCCTTATCCGTATCAACCCACTGCTTTGTTTTCTTCCTCCCGTACTTACGGGGTGCTTGCTGCATTTCAGATTAGAAAACAAGAAAGCAATTACTACATGTTTAGTATTTCAATTTCAAGTAGCCGCTGATCGATATATATATGCATGAACAACTACATTACCTTTGCATTACCAACTGCAGTGGCTGGTATAACCCAGTCTTTAGGCCAAGCAACGCAAGTCCCAATTGCATCGCTCACAAATACAATCTCATCCCTAATAGGGACTGGTAGCAAGGCATTCTCCACAAGACATTTGCTCACAGACACTCGGATATTTTCCGCAGCTAATGGAACACCATGAACAGTTTGTGAGCTGGAATCGACACCCACTTCAACAATGGTTCCCTCAGCCACAATGTTGTCCAATGAATCTATTACAAGATGATGCCTCTGGACAGTGGGGCTAGACTGAACCTAATTCAAAACAGAAAAAAATATTAAATAAATAAACAAAAATCTCAACATCAGTCAAGTGAGGCAGAATCAACACCAAATGTGCCTATAAGGGTACTTCGGTAAGTATATAAATACAAGGTGGCGATAATTTACCTGAGCCATCTCCATCACATGCGCTTCCTCCTCAACAGTCAAGGGTTTTTCAGGCGCCTGCTCTTTTGTAACTTCATCCGCTTCAACTTGTGTCTTCAGCTTGCCCTCCTCTAAATCTAACTTCTTCTTGATGGCTTTCACACCCTCCACTTCATTACCTCCAACACCAGCCTTGTCAAGACGGGAACAACTGCCCTGGCCAGACCCTAGATCATTTATCAGGGTCGCAGACTTTGGTGACTCAACAATTTGCTTATCTTTCCCCATAAGCAATGATTCTAACCTCACCAGCCTTCCCACCAGTTCAGCTTTTTCTTCTTTCCATTGGGCTCTCTCCGCAGCAAGCACACTACTGCTATCCTCTTCCCCGTTCTTAATACGTTGTCTCGCATCTAAGTTCAGCCTAGCACGTTTAGGAAGATGGAAATATGCTTCAGGTTTGACGAAGCCACCAACACCTCGCACCCTACCAGAATATTCAGGTGTTCCCAACGCCGTAGTCAAAACATCAACAGGTCCTTCAAACTTTCTTTTTCCCTCTTGCTCTTCCTTCTCCAATTTGTCCTGAAATAGACGTAAATCAATTTGCATAAAAGCATGAACAATTTCAAATACTGAAATTAATAATAAGCTAATTTCAAGGACTTGACATACAATTTCATCGACCTTTTCCTGCACTTGTGGCGCCAAGTAGTTGCCATCCTTGTCTTGTCTAGCTGCTTTCCACATTGTAGTTCGAACTAATTTCCTCCCAGCAGGCACTGTGGCAGCCTATAAATATATATTTGGGTTAATACGCTTGTGGTGACATAGGGTAATATATTACTAAGAAGAGTAATGTACCAGTTCCTCTTGCAACTGAGCATATGGCTTCCGTCCAAGTCGATGAGGGTACTTATTCTCTTTCCTCCTTGCCATTTGTTTTTGCCGGAATTCCTACAAGACGATAGCCAAAGTTTCCATTATATTTTAGCAATTGAAACAATGCCAATATTGCTGAAAAATGTAATAAAATTACAACACTTTGTATTTTACAAACCTGAAACTGAGGTGATATCCTATCTTTCACGAACTCTTGCCATTGATCTGCGTGAATGCTTCGGTAATCATCAGGAGGGAACTCAAAGAGTTCAGGGGAATCCATAAACGGAATAATGTACCAAGTGGTTAGCTTGCTCTTGAAATCCCTCCATTTTTGGCCTGCAGATGCAAAAACCATTTTCTTCCATTGCTTTGGCACCACATAAGCTTCCTAAACATTAACAAGTACAAAAGATGACTGCTTTAGATATTTTCTGTGAAAGCTACAACGAAGGACATGTTAACTAATTATAATATTTTCATTTACCTCAATAGAACCCCAAATATTGTCCTTCACACTTAGCGGCACAAGTCTCCAATCTTTAACATTAATTGGGACCTTGGTGCGTGCAAACACCCCAATGTAGGACTGCATCTCCTTGGCTGCCCTCCCAACAGGTTCCCCATCATCATTATATTTAACCTTCAACTTCCTTCCCCGAACGAGTCGCCTATTAACCCGACTCATCGTCACCATCCCTCGTCTAAGCAACCGCATTCCACCAGTGACGTTCTCATTGCTTTCTTCCTCATCCTCATCAGCTTCAAATTCTTCATCTTCATCATCAGACTCAACCACCTCCATCGTTCCAGCTTTGCTCTTTCCGGCTTTGCTCTTTCCAGCCTTGCGCTTTCCGGATCCAGAATTGGACATGCTACCAAACGACAACTTCTTTGATGCCACAGATTTCTTGGACTGTGTTGCTTTAGCTGGTCCCACTCTTGCATTATTGAGCGCATCCTTGCTGGTCCGAGCAGTTGAACGCGGACTTCTTCTAGGTAGTACCACATCAGCTTTAGTGGGCGCATCCTTGCTGGTCTGGTCAACAACAACAACTTTGGTTGAACGTGGACTTCTTCTAGGTAGTACCACATCAGCTTTAGTGGGCGCATCCTTGCTGGTCTGGTCAACAACAACAACTTTGGTTGAACGTGGACTTCTTCTAGGTGTGGCAGCTTTACCAACAGATGCTTCCTCGTTTGCGACCTCACTTCTACCACGTTTCCTTAAAAATTCCTTCGTCTTCGTCCTCAAAGCTAAAGCTCTAGCATTGAGGGATGACGTGCTAGATCCAGCCATCACCTGAAATAACCAGCAAACGCGGTTAGCAAAGTAAAATATTTATTAACAGAAACATAGCCATTACACAGATACACCACTGAATAAAATAACTTTACTGAAAATTAAAATAATACGATGAACATTCAAACATAATTCAAACTTCAGTACCACTGAATAAAATAACTTTACTGAAAATTAAAATAATACGATGAACATTCAAACATAATTCAAACTTCAGTACATATGAGGCACTCTTCAAAACACAAACAAAACAAAAACAATACGAGGGACTCAAGCTACCACATCAATACTACTCCCCTCATACCACTAACTTAACTTTCAACATATATTTTCTCATCCCCAGGACGCATATAATTACTATCCTGATCACCCTCTATATCATCATAAGTCTCAACGAATGGTAAATCAAATGCTTGTTCTTCAATGTGGACGCCTTCTTCCTCATCCGAATCAAACCCTTTGTAGTCTCTATCTGGAAGCCTTACTACCACTGACCATTGAGGATCAAGGGGATCCTCAATGTAAAATATTTGCTTAACATGACTAGCCAAGACAAAAGGATCATTAAGATGCCCTTTCCTATTCAAATTTACCAACGTGAACCCTAGTTCATCTACCTTGATGCCCCTAACATTCTCAACCCAATCACATTTAAACAACGGCACCCTAAACTTGTAGTAGTCCACCTCCCATATGTGTTGTATGACACCATAGAAGTCCATATCATCATGTCTGGGATTTTTATCCTTCGCACTTGAAACCAGCATTACATCAGCAACCAAAGAAACACCACTGTTTTGCACTGTTCTCATATCGTCCCGCTGCTTAGTGTAGAACTCAACACCATTAACCTTGTATCCACTAAATGTTGCTACTACATTATTTGGTCCAGCTGCCATCCACCTTATTGTTTCTGAAACAGTATTTCCAGAATTTTGCAGTTCATTTGAGACCTGCAAATCAATATATTACATTAGCACAACGTTGAAATCTGCCACGTTTAAGTCATAACAAAAATGTCTAGTAGGAAATTGCATACCCTCTCCTTCAACCAGGCTGAAAAGGTCTGGTTTTGTTTATCCTTCAGCCACTTTTCATCTTTGGCAAACCTTGGATGAAGAAGCTTCAGCAATTCCATGTGTTCACTACACAACAACAACAACAATTTAAATAAAAGAATTATAAATTAATTGAATGAAGGAAAACTGAAAATAATTAAATACGAAAACTTACCTGAAATAATTTTTTGCATCCTCTGTATTCTGCAATATACACAGATGTGCTTGTTCCATCTCTTTGCCATAGACTGAAATCATAGTAGGAGCTGATAACGGGTTGGACGCATGAAAGACTTCTGGTTTTGAATTTTCTGGCATTCCAGCAGTGGAAGCATCATCATTTAGCAATCCCTCAGCACAAAACTCTACCGCCTCTTCAACAACGTAAGACTCTGCTATGCATCCCTCAGGATGCCTTCGACTTCTGACCCACCCTTTGAAGACTTTCATGTACCTCTCAAAGGGGTACATCCACCGGAAAAATACTGGACCGCAAAGCGTAACTTCCCTCACTAGATGCACTGTTAGATGGATCATAACGTCAAAAAATGAAGGGGGGAAGTACTTCTCCAATTGGCAAACAGTAACCACCAAATCTGCTTGCATCTGTTCTAGCTTCGAAACATCAATCTCTTTAGCACATATTGCCTTGAAGAAAAGGCAGAACCTGATGATCGCATATCTTACAGGCTTCTCAAGAACAGAACGTAATGCAACAGGTAGAAGAACTTGCATCACAACATGGCAATCATGCGATTTTAGTTTAGACAGTTTCAAATCCTCCATAGAGACAAGATTCCTTATGTTTGACGAAAATCCAGTAGGAACCTTCATCCCAAAAAAAGACCCGCACACTATTTTTTTTTCATCAAGCTTACAATTCCAAGAAGCCAAAGGCAATTTAGTTCGCTTGCCACTGACATCTGGCTTTAACTCAGTCCTGATTCCCATAGCCACCATGTCTAAACGCGCTGCAACCCCATCCTTTGTCTTTCCCGGAATGTTCAGCAGTGTACCAATGAGTGAGTCGCAACAGTTCTTTTCAATGTGCATGACATCGAGATTATGTCGTACCGGAATATCTTTCCAGTACTCTAGTTGAAAGAATACAGACTTTTTTTTCCAGCAAGGTCTGTCTTGGTCATCAACAATCCTCACACGAGGAGTAGATTCTTCCCTTTTCCCAAACTCACAATTCAGACCCTCTACTCTAGCCAGCACCTCCTCTCCAGTCAATGGTACCGGAGCTAGGTCCTCCTCTATGGTGTTGTCAAAAGCAGCAGCCTGTCTCCTATATGGATGATGTCTGGGTAGTCCACGGCGATGCCTCATGAAAACAAGTTTATTACCTTTCTTTAACCTCCGAGGTCGAGTCTGGTCAACACATATTGGACAACCATGGTATCCTCTTACAACGCTTCCAGACAAGTTCCCGTATGCGGGAAAGTCATTAATAGTCCAGAAAAGCACTGCTTTTAGTTTGAAGTACTCCCCTCTAAATGCATCGTACACTTCCTCAACCCCATTCCACAACAGTTTCAAATCATCTATTAGTGGTTGCAAGTAGACATCGATATCATTACCCGGCTGCTTCGGTCCCGATATTAACAAGGTCAACATCATGAACTTCCTTTTCATACAAAGCCATGGAGGCAGGTTATATGTGACTAGTATAACCGGCCAACATGAATACAGGCTGTTTTGCATACTATGCGGGTTAAATCCATCCGAAGATAGAGCTAATCTGAGGTTTCTATGGTCGTTACCCAATTCAGGATATTTACTGTCTAGTAATTTCCAAGTAGGAGAATCAGCTGGGTGTCGCATCATCTTATCTTTCTTTCTACCCCAGTCATGCCAAGTAAGATTCTTAGCAGTTTTGGGTGACTGGTAAAACCTTTTGAACCTGGGGATAGGTGGAAAGTACCATAAAACCTTCGCAGGTACATTTTTTTTTGGTATATTATCCCTACCCAATTTCCACCTTGAAACACCACAGCTTGGGCATTCCTCAGCATCAACAAGGACTGCATCTCCTCTATACAAGATGCAGTCATTAGGACATGCATGAATTTTTTCATAGTCCATCCCTAAAACACTAAGTGTCTTTTTAGCATCATTTGTAGTCAAAGGAACAAGATTTTCTGCAGGAAGCAGACCCTTAACGAGTTCCAGAAAGTCTCCAAAGCAAGAATCAGTCACTACATGCTTTGCTTTCCAACTAAAACTCTCAACCAGAAAATTCATCTTGGTTGTATGGTCACAACCATTGTACAAAGGTTGATCTCCATCCTCTACGAACTTTAAAAACTCATTAGAGTCTTCGGACATCTCCTCATCCTCACTTTCTCCTACTTCTACATCGTTCTCCCCCATCCCAGGATCCCCATTAACTGATTCAGATTCAGATTCAGATTCAGATTCAACCCCATTATCATACATAGATTCCCCATGCCACCTCCACACCTTATAACTCTCTAAAATACCATAATAGAATACATGATCCCTCACAACTTCCACAGAAAATCCATCGACATTGCAACATTTCTTGCAAGGACATGAAATCTTGTCTATGTTAACAGCATTAGACTCGGCAAACTTTAGAAACTCTTCAAATCCTAACTCAAACTCTTTTGATCTCCTATCAGCATGCATCCATGACTTATCCATCTTAGACAAAAAATGCATTATTAGTGCACATGCAATACATACATACATATATATAATATATATATATATATAGTTCATTCATAGTTTCACATGTAGGTGCAAGCAATACATCAATCCAAGCTCCAACAATATATTACACCAACATAATAATCTATCACAGCAAAGATAAAACACAACCAAGGCATGAATGCAACAGCTGCATATTGATAAGTTCAGTTACAGTTTCAGGTTTTTCTTCGAAAATTTGCTGATAAGTGCCTTTTTTTTCAAGTTCCAACGAAACATTTACAAACTCAAGGCATGTAATAACAACAGCTGCATATTGATCTTCTACTAGTAAGGACTAATCATAAAACTATAATCAACATGATTCCAAATAGCAACTAATCAAAACAAGCTATGAATGAACTACTGAAAGGGATCGATCACTTACATGCTTCTGTCTGCGCAGTAACTTCACAATGGTACCCTCAATGTCTTCAGTCGAAGGAAAATTGAACTAACTCAGTTCCTTCACTAACTCCTCCCTGACATTCAATAAAAGCAACAAAATTACATCAAACCGAACAACCCAATAGCAGAATACATCATCAAAACGATATTATCTGGAACCAAATACAGATCCACACTTGCCTTGTTCAAATCGGACAGAGTTCAGGTCGGGTCGGGCTTGGAAGGAGTTGAGGATGAAGCGGAGGTCGGAGGAGAGGAGGTTTGGAATCGGAGGAGGTGACGCGGTAGACGGTGAGGAGGAGGGATTGCGAGGCAGCGGGTTTGGGGGTCGGAGAGATTGGGCGTTAGGTTTGTTGGGTTTGTCTGAAGAGAGAAAGGGTTTGTTGGGTTTGTCGAGAGAGTAGAGTGAGGAAAAGATAGGCAAATTGACATTTAGTTTAGGTCAATATTATGTACGCCTTCTTTTTCGATCTGGCGCCAATTTAATTTTCCAGTGCGCCTTTTTTTTGAAAAATTGCGCCCTAATTTTTCCAAGCCTTTTCCTATACACATATTAACCCTAAACCCTAAACCCTAAACTCTAAACCCTAAACCCTAAACCCTAAACCCTAAACCCTATTATCGACAACTTCTGTTATATGGCCGAAAGTCAAGCGTGGTATGAATAATGTTATGAGAGCTGCATTGTAACACATTTAGGGTTTATATCTATGATCATGAGGTACACTAACATATTTGCCTAGCAACACACTAACATATTATAACTAGATGTACATCTTTATAAACTAACTATATGTACGAAATACAATTTGTAAAATTTGACCGTTGGATGTGATCGTCGTACTTAAATATGGACATGGTCCAAAATTTGCTCATTTTTGTTAATGTTTGGACCTCGATCACATAGGTCAACTTTATTTACGATTAGATTTCTATGAGCTTCCCAATTGTGAGCTATATGTATGAAATACGATTTGTAAAATTTGACCGTTGAATGTGATCTTCGTAGTTAAATAGGGACATGGTCCGAAAATTGCTCATTTTTGTTAAGGTTTGGACCTCGATCACATGGGTCAACTTTATTTACGATTAAATTTCTATAAGCTTCCCAATGGTGAGCTATATGTACAAAATAAAATTTGTAAATTTCGACCGTCAGATGTGATCAACATATTTAAATATGGATATGGTAAAAAATTCACCCAATTTTGATAATTTTTGGGTCTCGATCGATGCGGTCAACATTAACTTAACAATATTTAATTAAGCGAATACGCTCTTACCTCCTCCTTCTTGACTAGTTTTGGTGGATTCTTTCATGCACACACTCTCACATATATGTGATGTAGCAGCTTCTGTAAAAATTTTAGAAATTTTACCTTTCGGGGATAGAGTTACCCATAGGGGATAATAAGCGTAAAAAGGGTTGACCGTCTCGATCGAGAACCAAACATTATCGAAAATATGTGATTTTTTTATGGTAACCATATTTCACTATATGTAACACATCTTACGGATAGATTTGCAAAATTCTATTTACAACATATAGTTGCTTCACAAATGCATACACTTAGAAAAATCCCATTAAACAAGTTATATCACATTAGTAGGCATGTTGTGGTTCCAACGTCTAAAATTCATAACATTAAATTTTGACCGTCAGATGTGATCAGCATATTTAAATATGGATATGGTAAAAAATTCACCTAATTTTGATGAAGTTTGGGTCTCGATCGACGTGGTCAACATTAGCTCAACATCATTTAATTAAGCCAATTCGCTCTTACCTCCTCCTTCTTGACTAGTTTTGGTGGATTCTTTCATGCACACACTCTCACATATATATGATGTAGCAGCTTCTGTAAAATTTTGAGAAATTTTACATTTCGGGGATAGAGTTACCCATAGGGGATAATAAGCGTGAAAAGGGTTGACCGTCTCGATCGAGATCCAAACAATATCGAAAATATATGATTTTCTTATGGTAACCATATTTCACTATACGTAACATATCCTACGGATAGATTTGCAAAATTCTATTTACAACATATAGTTGCTTCACAAATGCTTACACTTAAAAAACAACAAAAATCAGGCGACACATAAATGTCATCTATTAATATAATTGGGTAAATTTTTCACACACGTTGTTAACTCAACAAAATTCAATATCTGGCGACACATAAATGTCGTCGCATCTACATAATTGAGTAAAATCATCACACAAGTTGTCAGTTCAACAAAATTCAATATCAGGCGACACATAAATGTCGTCTTATCAACAAAATAAAGTAAAATTCACAGAACTTTGACATTCAACAAAATTCAATGTCAGGCGACACATAAATGTTGTCTTATCAACAAAATTGAGGAATCACATAAATTGTCAAATCAACAAAATTCAATATCAGACGACGCATAAATGTCGTCGTTTCTACATAATTGAGTAACATTTTCTCACAATTTGTCAATTCAATAAACTTTAATATTAGGCGACACATAAATGTCGTCTTATCAATAAAATGAAGTGAAATATTCACACAAGTTGTAAATTCAACAAAATTCAATGTCAGGCGACACATAGATGTCGTCTTATCAAAAAAAAAAAAAAATCTTCACACAATTTGTTAATTCAACAAAATTCAATATCAGACGACACATAAATGTCGTCGTATGTACATAATTGAGTAAAGTTTTCTCACAATTTGTCAATTCAACAAAATTTAATATTCGGCGACACATAAATGTCGTCTTATCAACAAAATAGAGTAAAATTTTCACACAAGTTGTAAATTAAACAAAATTCAATGTCAGACGACACATAAATATCGTCGTATGTACATAATTGAGTAAAATCTTTCACACAATTGTCAATTCAACAAAATTCAATATCAGGCGACACATAAATGTCGTCGTATGTACATAATTGAGTAAAATCTTTCACACAAGTTGTCAATTCAGCAAATTTCAATATCCGGCGACACATAAATGTCGTCTTATCAACAAAATGAAGAAAATCTTCACACAATTTGTTAATTCAACAAAATTCAATATCAGACGACACATAAATGTCGTCGTATGTACATAATTGAGTAAAGTTTTCTCATAATTTGTCAATTCAACAAAATTTAATATCCGGTGACACATAAATGTCGTCTTATCAACAAAATAGAGTAAAATTTTCACACAAGTTGTAAATTCAACAAAATTCAATGTCAGGCGACACATAAATGTCGTCGTATGTACATAATTGAGTAAAATCTTTCACACAAGTTGTCAATTCAAAAAATTTCAATATCCGGCGACACATAAATGTTGACTTATCAACAAAATGAAGAAAATCTTCACACAATTTGTTAATTCAACAAAATTCAATATCAGACGATATATAAATGTCGTCGTATGTACATAATTGAGTAAAGTTTTCTTACAATTTGTCAATTCAACAAAATTTAATATTCGGCGACACATAAATGTTGTCTTATCAACAAAATGGAGTAAAATTTTCACACAAGTTGTAAATTCAACAAAATTCAATGTCAGGCGACACATAAATGTCGTCGTATCTACGTAATTGAGTAAAATCTTTCACACAAGTTGTCAATTCAACAAATTTCAATATTCGGCGACACATTAATGTCGTCTTATCAACAAAATGAAGTAAAATCTTCACACAATTTGTCAATTCAACAAAATTTAATATCCGACGACACATAAATGTCATCTTATCAATAAAATGGTGTAAAATTTCACAAAAGTTGTGAATTCAACAAAATTCAATATCAGACGACACATAAATGTCGCCGTATGTACATAATTGAGTAAAGTTTTCTCACAAGTTGTCATTTCAACAAAATTCAATATCCGGCGACACATAAATGTCGTCTTATTAACAAAATTAAGTAAAATTTTCACACAAGTTATAAATTCAACAAAATTCAATATTATGCGACACATAAATGTCGTCTTATATACATAATTGAGTAAAATCTTCACACAATTTGTCAATTCAACAAAATTCAATATCAGGTGACACATAAATGTCGTCTTATTAACGAAATGAAGTAAAATTTTCACACAAGTTATAAATTCAACAAAATTCAATGTCAGGCGACACATAAATGTCGTCATATCTACATAATTGAGTAAAATCTTCATACAATTTGTCAATTCAACAAAATTCAATATCAGGCGACACATAAATATCGTCGTATGTAGATAATTCATAATTGAGTAAAGTTTTCCCATGCCACAATTTGTCAATTCAACAAAATTCAATATCCGGCGACATATAAATGTCGTCTTATTAATAAAATGAAGTAAATTTTCACACAAGTTATAAATTCAACAAAATTCAATGTCAGGCGACACATAAATGTCGCCGTATCTACATAATTGAGTAAAATCTTCACACAATTTGTCAATTCGACAAAATTCAATATCAGGCGACACATAAATATCGTCGTATGTGCATAATTGAGTAAAGTTTTCTCACAATTTGTCAATTCAACATAATTCAATATCCGGCGACACATAAATGTCGTCTTATGAACAAAATGAAGTAATTTTTCACACAAGTTGTCAATTCAATAAAATTCAATATCAGGCTACACATAAATGTCGTCGTATGTACATAATTGAGTAAAGTTTTCTCAAAATTTGTCAATTCAACAAAATACAATATCCGGCGACACATAAATGTCGTCTTATCAACAAAATGAAGTAAAATTTCACACAAGTTGTCAATTCAATAAAATTCAATATCAAGCAACACATAAATGTCGTCGTATGTACATAATTGAGTAAAATTTTCTCACAATTTGTTAATTCAACAAAATATAATATCCGGCGACACATAAATGTCGTCTTATCAACAAAATGGAGTAAAATTTTCATACAAGTTGTAAATTCAACAAATTTCAATATCATGCGACACATAAAGGTCGTCTTATCTACAAAATGAAGTAAAATTTTCACACAAGTTGTCAATTCAACAAAATTCAATATCGGCCGACACATAAATGTCGTCGGATTAACATGTGTAAAATTTAGACAATTGAGCTAAAGTTGACCACTTTTTTCACCGACATATATGTGTCGCCCCGAAAATAGACATTTTTTTCAAAGAAAATTGGTATTGTGTAAGTTAACTTCCAGCGACACATAAAAAAATTGTGTCGCCCCAACCTCCCGAACCACACTTAATTTCGTAAGTGTCGCCTGATATGTGTAGCCTGATGCATGAAATGGCTTAGTGGAAGAGTGGTTCTAAACATATTTATTGAGTGGTGATTCGGATATCATCAGGCTTAAGCCTAAATATGTGAGTAAACATTTTGGTTTTTAATTAACATGCATGCATGATTTTATAAGTTGTCCATTATATTTTACAAACTTAAATTATAATTTCAGTTTTTGAATTAGTTTTGAAATTTATTTGAGATTGATCGATCGGTTATGTTTTCGATAATGAGTTTATGGATTTGAGTTTGGGTAAGAGATTTGGTATTTGAGTATATTATTCTTTATGATTTTTCAGATTTGAAATTACATTAAGGATTTGAGTTAGATATTTCATTAAACATTTTATTGTGTCTATTAAATTTAATTTATATCTTGTCTTTTAGAATTTTCCTAGTACGTTTGAGAATCGTACTTGTGCTTTAGTTATGAGTGTCAGGGAAACTCATATGGAGTTATATTTTCCTTTATTATGTCATACTTGTTGGATCATTATTATTCGTGCTAGCATGTTGTTCTGCCTTTCGAGGCGATATGGCTTCCAAGTTTTATGTGGGGTTACTCAAGCCTTTTCCGCCTTTGGGTGATGTGATGTAGTCTCGGGATTTTATTTTAAAAGCGTTATCAACACTTGCATACAACAGATTTATTGCTTATCGAAAAGTGAGAAAGTATTTAAGTTTTGATTTCTTATCCTATGTCCTTTTATCTATTTACTTTTGTTCACTCACTATAACATTTTTTTTAAATTACTTTTCCTTGGACCTTTTGGTTTCAAATGCCCAGTATGCAGACTAAGTTTATTTGAGGTCGAGCGTACATGGAGTCAAGGCATAGTCAGAGACTGCTTCCGCTTATTCTTTATTCATTGTTATTCTTTCTTTATAGATATGCTCTGATAACCATTTGAGATTGTTATTAGTTGATTAAAGCTTGATGTATTTTGGGAGATGTGATCAACTTGGGAAGCAGACAGGCTCCAGGAGTGCAAGGTTAGGAATATGATATTAGAAGTGTGTTGCAGGTTGGTTTTGATCAGGTAAGGTTGTCTATTTTTATGGGAGGTTATGCCAAAATTTTTGATAATCTCTCTTGAGGTAGACCCCGTAGGGTTTACTTTAGATTTTAGGGTGAAATATAAGGTGGGTCTTGTAGTCAACTATATTCATGAATCAAAACAAGGAATACATTTTTGGCTACTCTAATTAGCTTGGACGAAAGATTATTTTCTACAAAAGGAAAAAAAAATTTCTCTCTCTAGAGAAAACCCTAGAGGAATCCGCTTTTGTGTTTTTTGCTTGTCCGGCTCCGCCTTGCCATCGGTGATGGCCTCTGGCCTAGCCAGCGCGCGTTGGGTGAATCCGGACGGGTGATTGGTGTGAGTGCGGTATCTCAAGCCTGAAGGTTTGGATCAGAGGGGGGTCTTTGTCTTCGATCCAACAGAAAGGCTGGGTCAAGGAGGAGGGGTATGATTAGAGGAGGACCCAGTTTCTGGATCAGAACGTAGTCTATTCGATTGGCTTGCCAGAGTCGTTTGCCAAATGGTGCAGATCAGAGGCGAGTTGGTTCTGACAGCAAGCGAAGATTATGGATCCGAATCCAATTGAATGACTTCTTTGTTTCGATTGGAGTTGGGCGGCTTGAGGTTTCTCGACGTTGGGTTGACGACAACGGTGGCGCAAGGGTGGCTCGACTCTGGTCAGAAGGCGGTGACGGTGGTGGGGAGACATAACCTCTTCTTTGGGCCGGGCAGACTGCATGCCTTGAGGGTTTAGCCCTTTGGTCTTGGATACTATATATGGGCTGGTGATGGGGATTGGGCCCACTTTTTGGGTTTGGACCTCCTGTTTGTTGTTTATTTACTATTTTTTCTGTTTTAGGTTATTTTGTTTTTCGCATTTTGCATGTAATAAGTTCTTGCAGGTACTTTGTAGGACTAGATGGGCTTTGTGCCGGTGTTTGCACTTTATGTGTCTTATCTACTCTAGGTGTGTCGCAAGTTCCTTACTTCGTTAAATGGTCGTTGTCACCTAAGAGTAAGGTGAAACTAAGAATCGTCAAATCTATTTTCCAGCGGCAACATAGTTGGAAAGTTGAATTATTAGCCATTAGGATGTAGGGTTGTTAATTCCGACATGACTCGACAACACGACTTGAAATCTTCACGATTAAAAAGTGGGTCAACAACGGGCCAACCCGTCATGACCTATTTAATAAACGGGTCAACCGCAGGTCAACCTGCCAACACGAAATGAAGGTGTTCTATGACATTACTTGCTAGTTTTCTGGAACTCATTATCCCACATCTAATTTGTACTTCCCTCAAGTCTTTGTACTTCCCTCAACTCTTTGATCATGATATGTTTATAAGTAGTATGGCATCCCAAATGATCACCAAATTTGAAAAGTATCGATCTGAGTATAGCTTGATTCTTGCAATTGCTGTAATATTTGATCCTCGATACAAGTTGCGGTTTGTGGAGTTTTCATATAAACGGCTATATGACAGTGATTCTATTCAAATGAAAAGGGTACGTGCACTACCAGAAGAAAGGTTATAGCCGACGAAAAAAAAAAAACCAGGCCGACGAAGCATTTTTTCGTCGGCTATAGTGGGCTTTAGCCGACGAAAATTTCTTTCGTCGGCTAAGGTAAATTTTCGTCGGCTATGATGTCCACTTTAGCCGACGAAATTTTATTTCGCCGGCTATTTTAAATTTTCGTCGGCTATGACAAACTTTAGCCGACGAAAAAAAATTTCGTCGGCTAAAGAATTTATGTCGTCGGCTAAAGTTCACAAACCATGGCCGACGAAATATTTAAAAGTTTAGCCGACGAAATTCATAGTCGTCGGCTAAAGTGCTTTATATTTGCAGATCTGGGCAGCAGCAGCTCATTTCGAAAAAAACGGAAAAAAAAACGGGAGAAGAAAAAAGGGGAGAAAAAGTTTGGGTGTTGTCGAAATCTGTCCATAATCAGTTTGTGGAGCCATATATAGGTACGTATATGTATATATATGTTGATTAATTGAGTTTTATTTGAGTTGATCGATTTTAATTAGTGTGATTAATTGAGTTTATTGATTTTGATTGTGATTGAGTTGATTAATTTTGAGTACGTTGGATGTATATATATATGTGTTGATCGATTTGGTTGATGATTTGAATTGATAATATATATGAATTAATTTATTGTTAATAAATAGTAAATATATATATATATGTTAATATTAATTTATAATATTATTGTGTTGATATGGTATGAAGTTGTTGATGATATATATGAGTTCATAATGATAATTTTGTAATAAATTAGTTGTAGTACGTACGTAGAATATATATATACTAAATGAATTGAGATTTTATATATGGCATGAAATTTTATTAATAATTAGCTAGCAGCGTTATAAATATATATATATTTTGTTATATTTTCAGGATATGGATAAGAGTTGGATTTCGCTTCCAAAATGGGACAAAAGATACGGTGCAGGAGTTATGAGTTTTCTAGAATATGCGATGGATAATGCTAACGGGAATACAATTTTCTATTGCCCGTGCACGAAATGTCAGTGTCGCAGCGATATGTATCGATTTTCCATTGACAAAGTATGGCAGCACCTGAGGAGTAACGGGTTTTGGGAGAAGTACACATGTTGGTTATATCACGGTGAAACATCATAAGGGGGTCCGCATGATCATGGCCAATTTTCCGAGACGGGCAGTGCTAGTACATCCAACGATCCAACAACGACATTCATCAACGACATGTTTCCTTATGAGAGCGGTGTATGCGCTCAAGGACAGTATATGCCTGACCCGGTGCAGCCCTTCCCTAGAGCTGTGAACACTGCTGGTATTGAAAAGTACAACAAACTGCTTGCTTTCCAACAGACCCCTGTGTACCCCGGTTGTCAGAAGACCGTTCTTGAAAGTGTGATGGACGTAATGAGGATTAAAGTTGAGACAAAATCGACCGTGAAGGCTGTTGATGAGTATCTACAGTACACTGCTTCGATGCTGCCCAACGGTCATCGTCTTCCTACCACTCATCGGAAGGTCCGATGTATCCTGAAAGATCTTGGGCTTTCCTACATCAAGATCCATGCATGCAGATATGACTGTGTTCTCTTTTGGGGTAAAGATCCAGAAGGGAATGACCTTAGTGGCCTTGACGCATGTCCGGTATGTCACACTGACAGATATAAGCTGACTCCTGCAGGCAACAGGAAACCTGTAAAGGTACTTCGGTATTTCCCTTTGACGGATAGGTTGGAGCGGTTGTACATGTCTTCACACACGGCAGAAGCGATGAGATGGCACGCTGATAGGGAATTGCATGACGAAGATACCCTTATACACCCTGCTGACGGGGAGGCTTGGAAGCATATAGACAGGGAGTTTCCTCAATTTGCGTCAGAGGTCCGAAATGTGAGGCTCGGGCTCTCATCCGACGGGTTCAACCCTTTTGGGAACATGAGTCTGCAATACAGTATATGGCCGGTGATTTTGGTACCGTACAACCTTCCCTCATGGATGTGCATGAAGAAGGAGTACAATATGTTGAGTTTGTTGATTCCGGGGCCCGGTTATCCGGGGAAGTGTCTCGATGTGTACTTGAGACCTTTGATTGAAGAGCTTAAATTTTTGTGGGACGTTGGTCATCCCACTTATGACAAGTACACGCACGAGATGTTCCAGATGCATGTCATGGTTGTTGGCACCATCAGTGATTTTCCTGCCCGTGGGATGTTGTCGGGCAACGTTGTTAGGGGATACAAGGCTTGTCCAGAGTGCCTTAGCGATGAGGGGAGCAGCAGTCATTGCAACAAGATATGCAGATTGGGTCACCGTGCTTTCCTTCCATATGATCACGAATGGCGGTTCGATGAAAAGACATTTGATGGGACCGTAGAACACGGCGTGCCTCCCAGAAGATGGACGGGGGAAGACATTTTAGCGGTGCTTAATGAGTACGATTTTGGGCAGCTCAGCAATCATCCCAACATTGTGGCGGCAATACCTGAAAGACCCGACAGGTACAAATTCTGGACACATAAGAGTATATTCTGGGAACTCCCATACTGGAGTAAGTTGTTGATCAGGCACTACCTGGATGTGATGCACATAGAAAAGAATGTGTGCGACAGTGTGGTGGGCACAGTGCTGAACTTGGAGGGGAAGACGAAAGACGGTCCTAAGGCACGCATTGATCTAAAAAAATGCGGAATAAGAAGACATTTGTGGTTGAAAGAAGGGAAGAAAAAAATGCCTCAAGCTCCTTACACTGTGAAGCCTGACCAGAAGAACCTAATTTTCAGGTGGATGAGTTGTGTGAAGTATCCTTCAAGCTATGCAGGAAATATTGCCCGGTGTGTGAACTTCCGGGACAATAAGATGTACGAGTTGAAGAGTCATGACTGTCATATCCTGCTACAACGTCTCTTCCCTGTTTTCATTCGACCGTTCCTTCCCCGTCAGGTGGTGGAGCCGTTAGTAGCGTTAAGAAGGTTTTTCCAGAAGTTATGCACACGGGAAGTGTCTCGATGTGACCTCCGGGAAATGCAAATGGACATCATTTATATCATGTGTAAATTTGAGAGGATATTTCCTCCAAATTTTTTTGACATCATGCCTCACCTGATGATCCATCTTCCCGAGCAATTGTTGCTTACCGGTCCAATACACTACACTTGGATGTATCCCATGGAAAGGTACTTTTTACTTTCATGAATTCCTCAATACATATACATGTTCAATAATCATAACATTTTGCAACTTGATTTACAGGCAACTTGGAGACTACAAAGATTATGTGGCTAATAAATCCGCTCCTGAAGGATGTATAGCTGAAGCATATATTGCGCACGAGTGCGTCACCTACATGAAGTTGTATTTAGGAGCGTTGAAGGAAACTCCGCAAACCATGCCGGTAGATGTACCGAAGTTCAATCTTTCCATAGTTTCTAGTGATGTTGAAGTGTATGGAATTTTGCCAAACTCCTACAAGTTGCAACCACATGAGCTAGTCATTGCCCACTGGTGGGTATTGATTAACTGTCCAGAAGTTGAATACTGGAAAGACATCCATCTCAATCATCCCAACATTCAAGGTGATCTCGAGTACCACAACAGGGAGTTCGCAGATTATTTTGGCGGTTGGGTACGTAATTTAATTTTTCTCTACGGGTTTATGTTTATTGCATAATTATCTGTATTTACAGTTGAGATGGTTGGTTGCAGATGAACCATATTCAATCTGATGGTCACCCAAATTGGTCGCACGAACTAAGACTTCTAGCCATGAAGCCGATAGTCTCAAGAGTTTATCCGATGTGCAAGGTGAATGGCGTGCAATTTATATGCGAACAAAGAGACAGCAGAAAGAGAACACAGAATTCTGGGGTCATGGCACATGGTGGGCGGAATGGAGTTGACTATTACGGTGTTCTTGATTCAGTGGTGGAACTCGTTTACGGTGAAGGCATGACAGTGCACCTCTTCAAGTGTAGATGGTTTGATACTAGGCCGCAGAGCATGAACACCGATCAGTACGGAATATTATCGGTGAACACTGCTACAAGTTCTTACGAGGATGACCCCTTCGTTTTTGCCACATCGGTGAAACAAGTGTTTTATCTTGATGACCTTGCTAAGGGTGACGCGTGGAAAGTAGTCAACCTTGTGCACCCTCGAAACATTTATCGGGCGGCTGCACTTGGAGAGGCCGAAGACGAGGAAGAAGATGTTGCGTATCAAAAGCCCAACGCAATAGGTATTCCTAACTCCTCTACCATTCGCCTTAATAATTTTAAAGCGGGTCGTTCGGTGCGAATTCGTGATGAAGAGCCAAGGCTTGTTGATGTTGATCCAAATCAAGAGTCAGACGAAGACTCTGGCGATGAGGAAATACATATATTACCAGAAATTAATTCTGACACCGAAGAAGACTCATCGGATGATTCCGATTACGAGCCTTAGTTTTAATGTATGATTCCGATTAATTTGTATAATTTTTCAAAGACTTTTTCCTTTATAGTTTACACATGTTGAATTCATATTTCAGTTATGAATATATGAATTTTGGTGATACATGATGAACAGGGTTTTTTTAATGTATGGTTTATGAATATCGTCTGTTTTTTTTTCCCTGTTTTTTTACTTTAGCCGACGAAATATACTATAATTCGTCGGCTAAGATGTTTTTTGCCGACGAAAAAAGCCTTAATTCGTCGGCCATAGATGTTTTTTATTTATTTTTATTACACACTTTAGCCGACGAAATAAACTGTGATTCGTCGGCTAAACTACCTTAGCCGACGAAAAAAGCCTTAATTTCGTCGGCTAAACTTGTTTTTTTATTTTTTTAATTACTCACTTTAGCCGACGAAATACACTGTAATTCGTCGGCTAATATGGTTTTTGCCGACGAATAACCTAATAATTCGTCGGCTATAGTTATTTTTTTAATTTTTTAATTACATACTATAGCCGACGAATATGTTAGGGTATTCGTCGGCTAAACCCTAAAATATTTCTATTACCTACTATAGCCCTATGTTCGGTGGTTATTTTGCGTAAAATTTTTATCCGACTTGTTGCGTGTCATCGGTTTAAAACTATTTTCAGTTGGAGGTCCGGCCAAAATACGTAATTTAGACGGTCGAACGACCTTTTCCGTGCGTTTAGGGGTTTGACTTACGAGATTGACTGTCCGGATCGAGCCCTTATTCTTTTCGGATCAAGTTGAATTTTTTTCCATACATGTATTTTATCATGATGGTCAGATCTGACGGCTGGATTTGTGTTTCTCAAGTTTGATCATCACGATCACAACATGCCAAATGTATAAAGGTTTAGCCGACGAATTTCATAGGTTAAGCCGACGAATTTCAAAGGTTTAGCCGACGAATTTCAAAGGTTTAGCCGACGAATTTCAAAGGTTTAGCCGACGAATTTCAAATGTTTAGCCGACGAATTTCAAAGGTTTAGCCGACGAATTTAAAAGGTTTAGCCGACGAATATATGTATAGCCGACGAAATTTTAATCTTTAGCCGACGAACAAATTATTTCGTCGGCTAAAGTCCTCGGGTTTTAATTGCGAACCCTAGCCTCCTCCCTCATTTCTGTAGTTTTTCAACCCTAGCCTCCTCCCTCCCGGTCTCCTCCCTCCTCCTCCCTCATTTCTGCCGTTTCTCAACTCTCACCCGATTGCAGGTAACATCTACTCGTTCTTTCGTGAATTTCTTAATTTCTTTCAAAATTTTAACATTTTAATCAGTTACTAGATTAAAGGATTATATTGTTATGGTTTACAGAATTTAAGGGATGAAAACTCAGAAAGGGTTTTGATTTTTGAATTTTAATTTGATCGAGTCAATTTTGGATGTAATTCCAGGAAGGGTTTTGATTTTCGAAAGAAAATAGATTTCATATTTGTAGGTGTAGAGATCCTCTCCTATAAGAGGCACGATGCAATTCGAAATTCCAAAACAGCTTTCGTATTTCAAGTATAATGCACAAAAAATCTCATCAAATCATAACAAAATCCTCTGCCAAAGTATAGAACATTTTGACATCTCATTCATATGACCACATTTTGTTATTAGCAGCAAATACATTTTATGATAATTTGTTTTGTAATTTTTAATATTATTGAATTGTTGTTTTCATTTTCCGTATTTATTTGGATTATATTTGGTCATGTCCCTCAAATATATATGGCAATGGATTTGTTTCCTATATGAATATTACTTATAAATAGTAACTTTTGATCCGTGGAAGAACATGGATGCTTTGTTGTGGACAATATTTGAATAAATGCAATTAATAACGTTATGAACATTACTCAATCCACTTGTATTTACCAAACTAATCTTGTATCCTCCTCCTTCAAGAGGACCTTTGCCTCATCTTTTCAAGGATAATAAAAAAAGTTGACCGAGCCCAAAAATGGACAACCTGAAGCACTACAAGCCCATTAAAAATTTAACACTAGATTAACTAGAGAATCGGGATGAAAACGCGAAGTTGAAGAAAGGAATAAAACTTGTAATTTAATTTTTGTTAATTTAATTTGTGTTAATTAAATTTGTGTTAATTTAATTTGTGTTAATTTAATTATGTTAGTTTATGTGTTTATTTTTGAATATATGTGTTAATTTATTTTTGATTTCGAATTTAGTTTTACGATATGTTAGTTAATTTATGATGATGTTGATATATATAATATTGTTATGTAAGTAAAATATATATATATATATATATATCTATATATATATTGGTATGTGTATCTATTTATTGAATAAGTATAATTTTAAAAATGTATAATTTTTTATAAAACAAAGACAAAATAATCTAAAGCCTTTGATTAATATTTTAAATAGGATGAGCGGCTTTTTTCGATCGAAGAAGAGTTCGAAGGGCCAAAGGTCCGAATCGTCTGAGGGAACCTCTAGCAACCCTCAAACGACGTTTCAGGGCCACATGACAGCCAGACGTGCGAGCCTTCTGGAGACGGCGCCGGAGGTGCCCCTTTCATCGAGGCAGGCGGCCGTCCCTCTTTCCCCGAGGCCCTTGACGGAGGTGTCTGCACCTCGTATGCCCGAGATACACCGGGCGCCCACTCCGGGTCCTACTTCTTCGGATAGTGGGTCATCTGGGGTACAGATGCCGCCGCCTCATCTGTTCCTTCCGCGGATGATACCGGCGATACCTGTAGTTGATGGCTCAGGGACGCCGATTTATCCACTGCCCCCGCCAGTGGCTCCATCAGCGGCGTACCAGTTCCTGCCTTTTGATACGCCTCTTATTTCTGCGAAGGTATCATCATCGGCGACAGAGCCGGAATCCGTCGCGAGCTCCTCAGGTAATCAGTGATGCATGATTACTTTTAAAGGGTCATATATATTTTAATAATCAATTTGGCCGAATCATGTCATAGGCACAAAGAAGAAGAGAGGCCCCGTCACAGGGAAAGCTCTCGAGAAGATGGTGAGTACCATGGGGAGGATCCCCATCGATACTGACGGGGATGGCCACGCAGTATCGGGCGGGAAGTCGAGGATGTACTCCGGCCGCGTGGGTGCTCTCATTAGGGATAGAGTCCCTATGTTATGGTCCGACTGGGGCGAGGTCCCGCAGGAGGTTAAGGACATGGTCCACAACGCGATGTCGGTGAGTTTACAAAAAAATATTATGTATTAAATTGTTGATTTCTCGAAAAGCTAAACTAATAATAATCGGTTAAATGCAGGTGTGGTTTGAGGTTCCCGAGCACCTGAGGGACAGCTGGGCCGACGTTGTGCATGGGGGAAGGTACGTTGGGAAGTTAATGAAAAACAATTTTGTATGTGATATTAATAATATTTCTAATATTTTTGTTGTATCTGTAGGTACAAGGAGTGGAAGAACGAGCTGCGGACCCATTGGACTAAGCACGGGAACGCACGTTCTGGTACCCCTACTGAGTTCCAGTACAGGGAGTACGAGTGGCGTTGGCTTCTGACATCAGAATTCAACAACCCTCGTAAACAGGTATTTAAATAAATTAGTTAGTTAATTTAAAAATAAGTACGTGCGTTTTAAAATATTCTACTAATAGTTTACTTTTTTCTTTGAAGGCGGTTTCCCGGGTGAACGCTCAGAACCGGCAACGCAACACAAGGAACCATCATGCCGGTTCTAGACCGTTCGGTGTCTTCATGGACGAGGCGGCCAAGGAACATCCAGAAGTCAACCCCTACGTCTATACGTACGAGAAGGCATATCCTGACTCCCAGGAGGATATTGTAAGTCACTTTACGTTTTTAAATTTTTAAATTTATGTAAAAATTTTAATTAATAATTTTTTTCCTATCCATATAGGCGAAGGCGAGGGTGAGGGAGGCTAGTGACGAGGTCCTGAGTACCTTAGTGAGGGAGGGATGGCCGGACACACAGGATTCCGAGATGTCCGAAGCCATGTCCCGGATCGACAATTCGGATCCGACGATTGGGGCGAGGATCATGGGCACAGCCTTCCCACCGAGAGGAAACAACTTCTACTGCCGAGGTCTAGGAAAGAGAGGCGAGGGGGTCCTGAAGACCACTCCAGGATTTCAACGAAAGGCAACCTCGACCAGTAGCAGCACCACGTCCACGATCAACAGGACGACTCAGCTAGAGTCGGAAGTTCAGAGACTACGAGAACAGCAAGCTGCTCAAGCTGCCTCGCAGGCTGCCTCGCAGACAGCCTATATTGCCTCGTTGGCAGCCTTTAATGCCGCGCAGGCAGCCTATGTTGCCGAGATATATGCCATCCAGCAGGCCCAGCAGCAACAGATGTTGCAGTACATGCAGGACTTTGCAGCTGCCCAGAGTCAGGGACTTCCGCCTCCGCCCATGCCTCCGCCCATGACGCTACCCCAGCCGCCGCAACCTCCGCAGCAGCCCCCAGAAGATGACTTCAATTTAGACGATATAGACTTTACGTAGTTGATATATACTTTTATGTAAATTGATACTTTTATGTAGTTCATATATTCTTTTATGTGTTTGTTGTTGGTTATATGAAATTGTTAAATATGTCTTTTGCAGCTTGCATGGAATGGTAATTCAGAAATTTCGGGGGTTTTTTTTTTACTGGAATGCACTTATAGCCGACGAAAAAAGCCATAATTCGTCGGCTAAAGTTTTTTTTTTTTTAAAAAAAAAAAAGTTTAGCCGACGAAATAAGCTTTAATTCGTCGGCTAAATACCTATAAAGCCGACGAAAAATACAATATTTTGTCGGCAATAGATGTTTTATATTTTTTTATTACAAACTTTAGCCGACGAATATTTTAAATTATTCGTCGGCTAAAGTTTGGAAGATAACCGACGACACAAAATGTCGTCGGCTAAGGTATGGACTATAGCCGACGACATTATTCGTCGGCTATAGTTCATACTTTAGCAGACGAAATAATGTCGTCGGCTATAGTATGACTATAGCCGACGAAATAATGTCGTCGGCTAAAGGTTGAACTATAGCAGACGATATTATTTCGTCGGCTATAGTATGACTATAGCCGACGAAATTTTTTGTCTCGTCGGCTAAAGTCATTACAAACGACCCTTTCCCGACGACACTATAGCCGACGAACCTTCGTCGGCTAAGGTTGTAGCCGACGAATTTTTTTAACAGGCCGACGAAAATTTTTCGTCGGCTAAACTGCCTGTTCTGGTAGTGGTGACAAGTTGTTTTCTATTTTCGATGTTTACATGAAATTTCATTCTACGTAAATGAATTCTACCTCTACATCATCAAGAAATCAAGATACTAGTCCTCCTCTTGCTGTTGATGCAATGATTTCTGAAGAATGCATAGATATTATGAAGGTAAATAAAATATGTTTTTCTCTTTATATTATAGTATCTGTTTTTATCAATTTATTTAAAATAGTAAATAATCTCCTAAAATTCTAAAACTTTGTGTGTTGGACGCACTATGTATCTATTATGTTCTTATATATTTTCATTACTTTCTGATAAGTTCTGGTCATGTTTTTAATTATTTTTTCGTCTGTTGTTCACCTGGTTATGTTGACATTGTGTAACTGTAGGATTTTGATTAGTTTGAGAGTGAAGAATTTGTTTTCTCTACCCAAAAGATTCGGTTGCAATTGTACTTAGATGAACCAAGGTTACCAAGGAATACAAACTTGAATGTCCTTCACTTTTGAAAGGCAACCCAATTTCGCTACCTGGAATTATCTATCATGGCTTGGGATGCACTATCCATTTCGATTTCTACAGTTGTTTCTGAGTCCACATTTAGCGTTGGTGGTAGAGTTCTTGACCAATATCATAATGCATTTAAATCTGAAACTGTGGAAGCTCTTATCTGCATACATGATTGTATATTTGCGGAAGAAGGTATTTGTTTTATACTTTTTCTATAACAGTTTCTTCTTTTTTAAACATGCCATACTGATTTATTGTTTTCTTCTTATAAGTTGATGTTCATACTTTGCCACCAAAATTGGATGACTTGACTGAAGATATTACCAAGTTAAGAATTAGTGACGCCAATAGTGAACCTGTTGGTTGTTCTACTGTTGCTGCTCATTCGAGTTAAGAGAAATAAAGCTGAAACATATTAGAAAGTGGCTTTCTCTTCTTGGTATATAAGTGATTTTATTTTTGTTATCATTTATTTGATTGTTAGAAAGTAGATTTCTAGTTATGTATTCTAATGTTTTCTTATGAGTTTGATACTAGTCTACTGACTTGAATTTGTTTTTGATTGTAGGTGGTGATTACTTGCTTTGTCTTTTAATGTGAATAAAATGATGCTAAATAAAATGAAGACTTGGATTCTTAGAACTTTGAAGTTAGGATTTGAGGCTTTTATTTTTAAGGTTAAACTTCAAATTTAATTATGGATTATGTCTTTCAATTTCAGATCAGGAGTGTTTGACTTTATATTGGAAATTTAGATTTGATTATTCATGAGTTATAAAATTATGCTTTTGTGGAGTTTTTAATGAATATAATCAAGTGATGTTTTTTTTTTATTAAATGGGTCACAGTTGTCATGGGTCATTTTGTTGACCACGACACGACCAATATATTAAATGGGTTAAATGAGTTGGAAACATGTAACCCGTTTAACAAACGGGTTGAGTTTGAGTTTAGATTTTTGACACGATTATTAAATGGGTTGAGTTTGAGTTTGTATCTTGTGACACGTGAAATTCCTTGACCCGACACGAACCCGACACGACACGACCCATTGACAGCCCTATTAGGATGTGTAAACATGTTACATATCTACTATTTTTTCCAATATGTCAATGCTATGTGAAAGCAAATAGAATCGTCATTAGAGTAGTACTTTTTGTTAGTTGGTGTCTTGTTGAGTACATGTTTGTATAGCATTCTAATATTATTTCAGATCTTTGTAATCAGGGGTTTAGGCTCGGTGTCCCCTCATTGTATTCGACAATTTTATTAAATAAGGCTTGAGGGCAGTCGCACCAGCCTTCCTTCCAAAAAAAAACCAAGGAATACATATTGTTGCTGAATTTGAACTATACTTATCCAAATGAAAATTAAAATCAGAAAGCAAAATACATTTATTAAATTTTTGGATTTCTTGCACTAATAGTATCTAGACACTTGGGTGACTGACAATACAGTGCCCGAACTTTTCGCATCTCCATGGTACCTGCTGTTAATTTCAGTGACGTCTCCGTCAACTCCGACATTACTCAAAAGGTCATATTTTCCGACAATTCGTTTTATAACGTACATCAAAACCACAACTTCTTCCTCTCTAGAACACACACTACAAAAAAGAATTCAATTAGCCACCCCAAATTGCCACGGCTCAGATTTGCCGTCGCCATTGGTACATTTTTTGCGACGGCAAAGCATCCGTAGCTAAATTAAAATTATTTTGCAACGGCAACTTTGTGCCGTGGCAAAAAAAATTAAGTTTTGCGACGGCAATGTGGAGCCGTGGCAAGAAAATGTAAACTTTGCGACGGCAAATGGGCACCGTGGCTAAAAAAGGTAAAATTTGCAACGGCAGAAAGAGGCCGTGGCAAACTTTGTAATCAATAGCAACGGCAAGTTATCACCATCGCCAATTGTTTCTAATTTTTTTAAAATGTCAACTTAAAATATGATTATGCTTCCATAAGGGGAGCTCTATCATGGGGACATAAATGTTCCAAAAATTTTATATGGATTGATACATCTTGTCCCCATGAGAGTGTAAATGTTGACAAATCAAGAAAATAATTTGTGAGGAAGTAGATACGAGCGTTTTAGTTTAACGGTTATTTAATACTGTTTTGAGTTGACTGCATTGATCTAGACCAAAACGATGAAGAAAACATGTAATTTTTTTTACCATAGTCATATTTCCTTATAATGATCAAATCTAACGGTCAAATTTATCAAATTATATGTGCTCCACCTTGTTCATTTTGAAAGGTATTCTTTCCCCTATAACCAATGAACATGTTATACAATACTAGTAGACATAGAATGATTTTAAGTGATGCAAATAATAAAAATAGGAAATTGATGAATTTGACATAACCCATTTGTTTAATACATATTATGAAATGTTGTGTAGAAACATGAACCCGGGCGGTCTTTATTTTCATATCGGTCAATTTGGTCAACATAATATGTATTTATGTTTCTCCAAAAGGAGCCCTATCACAAAAATATAAATGTGCCGAAATTTTTACATTGATCGACACATCTTGTACTCACAAGTGCTTTAGAATTTTCGTAAAATTTTTTTGATGTCCCAAGCTATTAATTTCGATTTTCTAAAATTCCGTATATATCAAAATAGCTAATTCACTACCAAAAATAAAGCTTTAGGCGACGAAAACAGGAAAAAAAATCGTCGCCTAAAGTTCAACTTTAAGCGACGAAATAAAAAATCGTCGCCTCAGGCTAAATTTCGTCGCCTAATATAGAAACTAGGGCGACGAAACAATATTTATGTTGACTAAGATATTTATATTGTCGCCTAAGATATTTATATCGTCGCCTAAGTTTTTATTCTTCGGCGACAACTATATTTTGTCGTCGCCTAAGTGTTTTTAATCCTTAGGCGACGAAACTAAATTATATCGTCGCCTAAGTGTTTTATTTTTTTATTTTTTCTTGGCCGACGAAATGCTTGTATTTCGTCGGCCTAATAACATCTTGACCGACGAATTAACTTAATTTCGTCGGCCAAGAGTAATCCGAATAATTAAAATAAATAAAGCACATTTAAATTTCATTGTACAGGATTTTTTATTTTTACACTTGGGCGACGAATTTAACAAATATCGTCGCCCAAGTATCATATTGGCTGACGAAATGAGTGTAATTCGTCGGCCAAGATAATCCGAATAATTAAAATAAATAAAGCACATTTAAATTTCATTGTACAGGATTTTTTATTTTTACCCTTGGCGACGAATTTAACAAATATCGTCGCCCAAGTATCATATTGGCCGACGAAATTAGGGTAATTCGTCGGCCAAGATAATCCGAATAATTAAAATAGATAAAACACATTTAAATTTTAAGGAAATGTTTTTTATTTTTATAGCTCCGTAAGCGTCTCGTCGATTGGAAACTATTCTCAGTTTAAGGTCCGGCCAGATTACGTGATTTGGAGGGTCGAATAGCCGTTTCCGTCCGTTTAGGGGTTTGACCGCGCCGATTGACCGGACGGATCGAGCCCTTATCTTTGTCTGATGGAGCTAAATTTTTGTCCACCCACGTAATTCGTTATGCTGGTCATATCTGACGGTCAGTTTTCAGTTCCTCTTCTCCGATCACCAAACTCACGATATATGTACTAATGTTGTATAACTTTTTTATACAAGTGTTGAGTATAAGTTTCGTTTTGAAGACAACGTATACGTAGAAGCCTCAAACGCAAAAAGGTCGTGAAATAAGATATGACCGGAACGGTGAAATACGTCAACCCGTGAAAAATGAAGATATTCCGGTAAAATTTCGGTGCCGGTTGTTCCGGTCAACGAATTTTTCTCTTATTTCTACCTAGTGGTAGCCCTATCCCGGGTATTTATTTTTTACCAAATTTTTATAGCCCCGTAAGCGTCTCGTCGATTGGAAACTATTCTCAGTTGAAGGTCCGGCCAGATTACGTGATTTGGAGGGTCGAATAGCCATTACAGTCCGTTTAGGGGTTTGACCGCGCCGATTGACCGGACGGATCGAGCCCTTATCGTTGTCTGATGGAGCTAAATTTTTTCTCACCCACGTAATTCGTTATGCTGGTCATATCTGACGGTCGGTTTTCAGTTCCTCTTCTTTGATCACCAAACTCACGATATTCTGAATTTTATGATAGAACTCTTGGCCGACGATTTTCTTCATCTTGGGCGACGAGATTTATAGTGAAGAACATCGTCGCCCAAGTAGGGTCTTAGGCGACGATTTTCATAGTTTTGGGCGACGAGATTTATATTGAAGAACATCGTCGACGAGATTTTCTTCATCTTAGGCGACGATTTTGAAAAAACAGGGCGACGATTTTTCTAAAATCGTCGCCCAAGAACGCCAATATAAAAGGCAAAAATTCGGAACCCTACCCATTCGCACAGCCGCTCACAATTCCTAGCCCTCTCTCTCTCTCTCTCTCCGAAAATCCACCGAAGTCCTTTCTCTCTCCCTCTCTCCGACCCTGACCCCACATCCCGACGCCGACCCCGACGCCGACCTCGACCCCGACACCGACCTCGACCCCGACCCCGACCCCGACCCACAATTTAAGGTATAACCCTAAAACCCTAAATTGTGGTTCCATCAGATTAATGATTTCTCTAAATTTTCCACTATTCCTTGTTTAGTTGTAGAATTTGATTGTGTGTTTGAAGGATTTGTGAGTGGGTTTGTTTCTGTTTGAATTCAAATGTCTCTCTAACTATTTTTTGTTTTTTGTTTGTTTTACACGTCTGTTTCAAATTGTATATGCTATATAATAACGAGGCATCGTTGGAAACAGACTAACTTGAATTGCATATTGGTTGTTGGGAGACCTGTCTAGACTGGGTTCAATCTAATTGCTAACTTGGTAAGCATTTCTTTAGTATTATATGTTCTGAGTTCTCTACTATGATTGTGAAGACTCTTAGTTAACTATATCATCTTATCTTGAGCAAACTTTGGTGATCAAGATTACTACATACTCTCCCCTTTGATTAGGTTGCATGAATTGTATCCTCAATCTGATAAACGTATTTGGTCATATATGAGACTCTCGAAGATGTCACTAGCATCCAAGTAGTTGCTGGTATTGAGCTTAAATAAATCTACAGCCAAGACTAGCATTTCTGTATCATTTACTCTTTGTCATACTATTTGTAAATGAAATACTTGCATTGTCAACTTCAGGCTTTCTTTATTGGAATATTATAAGTGGAAGGAAGCGGTGAAAGGAAAATGAAGTGAAATTATGAATTGCAGTTTATGCCTCCTTAATAGCTATATTCATCTCTTTCTTATTTGTCATAGTTATCTATATTTGGTTGGAGTAGACTTGAAGTCAAAATGAGTAGATACGTAGACCACTATCTGTTTGCAGTTGTTTTCCCGCAATGCATAAACCACTCTTTAATAGTTGTTTGTTAATTGACATTATATATAACAGAGTATATGTTTTATTTATGGATTAACAGTAATTTTCAGCATCTCTCCTTATCAAAAATTTCATTCATGTGTTTGTCATTGCTTACTTTTGATGCAGGTCAAGCGTCTTGGTCATGAATTATGTTAATCACTTGATCTTGTCGGAATTGTTTGAAATCAGTAGTTATGGATTTAGACTAGCAAAAGATATGGCATATACAATGCAGGTATTATAAGTCTTCCCCTGATTCCATGTTATACGAGATGATTGTTTCTTGTTTTTATAATCCCTCCCGTTTATGTTCCCTCTATGTATAATCAAATCGCTTACAAGAAAATGGAGATAGGATTATTCATGAATAAACCAGATATTGTCTTATGTTGCCTCTTCTACGTAATAGATAATAATGCAAACTTTAGGTACATAAATGAGTATATATGTGCCCATTTTTCATTCTTGTATGTTGCTGCATTCTCCTTTAACAGTAAATTAATTTGCTTTGTGTTTTTCATTTGCAGAATGGTGTTGGGTTGTCAAACTGAGGGGTGCATATCATTTCTCAAATTGAAGAAATCTCTTCTCCAGTGTTGATTTGCAATGGGGGAAGGGCCCATGTTTTGGGTACTCAAGTCTGCAGTCCAATGCAATGCTTATAACTTCGTTGACATTCCTCATCCTACTTTTAGCCGTGAGTCCATGATCCTGTTCCATTATCATTATCACACTACAAAAAATATAAGCAAAAACCAATTTTTTTTCCCACTGCAAAGCTATTATGATTATTATTGTCACACACTGGAAAGCTATTATTATTTGAATGACAATGTCCAATATGATGCAATGCACCCTGATATTCTAAGCCTTTTGCAATATGTAGTTAGAGAATATGTTAGTTTAAGCTTGAATTATATACTTCTATGTTCACAATATGTAGTCTTTTGCAACTGAGCAACTGGGTGTGTTATCAGATTTTGTGTTCAATTTAAGCATATGTTACACAAGAGAGATGTTGTTTGCTTTGTGTTTGAGGCAGTATGTATGACTCATAAATTTCTTTAACCTTGGAAGGTGTGGACAGCAGGAAACCTGCAGTTGGGGCTGAGACTTAGACGAGTCTAGAGGCACAGTGATCATGGCAAAGGTGCAGGAAGAGACTTCCAGTAATTGAAATTATGATTCAATTGGTAACAGAGAAGTTCTCATTTAATATGAAGCTGTCTGATGAGGTTATTAGTGAGCAGTAAGGTTATAACATTTTGTGTGTAGATATAATGTTTTTCAATTCATGTTTGTAATTACTAACCTCTATTGCGTTTTCTCATGTGGAACTGAGAGATTTAATATAATGGTTATTATCAAAGAAACAATTTTACAGCTCCATGTTCTTGTATTAATAGTTTATGTGTAAGATTGTCATTTGACAGACTTTATTGAATGTAATAGTTCTTTTTCAATGCGTTTGATTCCTTTTTGCACAGTTTTTGTCCCAAAAAAAAAATCTGGCAAGCTAATATGCTTGCTAGATTTTTTTTTAATTCATAAATATAATTTGCCACGGCAAGTTTGTCGTTGCCAATGGTTGATTTGCGACGGTGGAAGCAGTCGTCACCTGCCGTCGCTAAATAAGCGACGGTTTTTGCAGTCGCTGCCTGCCGTTGCAAAAGAGGTGGCGACGGCTCGTTGCCGTAGCCAAAACCAATGGCCAAGCCCTCAACGGCGACGGTAAAAATGCCGTCGCGAAGCCGTCGCCGTTGCTCTTTGGCGACGGCAAAACGACTTTTGGCGACGGTTTTTTGCCGTGGCTAACCGAATTTTTTTTTGTAGTAACAATAATCGACTAACCCAATATAGTTCTTCTTTAACTGAAAATGAAATTGAGCACCACTAATCAAGTAAGTTAAGAATCACTTCTTGCAAGTGTGTGACATACTACTATTGCTTATGAAGATTCTGGTTTCTTATTTCTATCACTGCTCAAACTATGGCTTTTAGATCAATGAATCAATGAAAATGAGTGGTGAGTAGCTTATATCCAACCTTACTGAAGATGAAAGCTTTATAATTTTGCTATCCAACCCAACTGCTAATTTTGCTGATGAGCAAGAAAAAAAAACACACACACATCATTAATCCACCTATGTTTGACCTGGGTGCATAAATTGAAACCATAAACCCATAAATTAGAAAAACCAAATGCTATCGAAACCCTTAAATCCCACAATGCAATTTGGAACCCTTAAAACAATATTTCTGAAATTTAAACAACACCAAATCCAATCTCAAACAACTAAATGACAATTTTATCTTTTCAATACACGATTCTGAAAATTAAAAATGTCAGCCCCAAATCCCCAAATTTCAAATCCTAAAGTATCATTTCGTTGTAATCGTTGTAATCAAAACTCAAAAGCATAGTCTGGGTTAGCCTAATGGTTAACCCATATTATATCAAGTTAAGAGATTTAGTGATATCAAATCAAATAAGAAACTTACTATTGTCATCGTCAAGCTTTGTCAAAAACCAACTCAATCGAATGAATCTGGGTTCAGAAACTTACTTTCACTTAATCGACCTTTTGGTTTGGGAGCCAAAGTTTAGGAATCATATTGGGTGTGTTCAACTGTGTTGTTTTGGGGTGTTTAATCAAGTTTCACGGTAGTTATATGTTAAAGTCTGTTTTGCCATCCATCAGTGAATCACGTGCCACAACCTGGTTAATTTTGACAGAGACAACAAAAAAATTAATAGCAGGTACCACGGAGATGCGAAAAATTAAATATATGTATCACTTTGATCACTTTGTAACTTTGGGTACTATATTGTCAGTTACCTGAGTGTCTAGATATTGTTGGTGCAAAAAACTCTAAAATTTTGCTCCCACTAGATTCAAAAATTAAAATATGATATAAATCACATGTCTTTAGTGTGTTTCTTGAAAATTGAAAATGACAGTGCCTTGGTAAAATGATCAGCAAGTTGTTCTTTTGTATCAATAACAACTATGTCAACCTCACCATTCTTCATTCTCTTTCTCATGCTGTAACACTTCAAGTCTATATGTTTGAAATTATAAGATCTCTTGCTATTTTTACTAAAGAAGACAGCAACTTCATTTCACAATGAACCTTAATCTTTCCGCTCACAATGTTACTTAGCACTTTGGTTTCCAAGAAAAAATTCCAGATCTATAGACCCTCACATACAACCTCATATATAGCTATTAGTTCTGCTTGCATGGTGGATATGGCTATCAGAGATTGTTTTATTGTTTTTCAAGCCACAACACCACCTGCCAACATGTATACATAGCCACAAGTAGACTTCATTGATGCAGGGTAGTTGCCTGCAAAGTCTAAATCTGTATAATCTACAAGTTTAAGGTTTTTAACACGCCTATACACAAGCATAAAACTCAATACCTTTTTACCAGCTACCTTAATGCTTATGTCCAAGATCAGATTGAAACTTGGTTAACATTCCATAACAAAGGATAAATCTGGCCTAGTACACACTTGTGCGTACATAAGCAGGCTGCCTACCAAGCTAGCATTGAGAAAGATTGGTTCTTATTAATAATTGATTTGCTAAATCTCTTTCAAATTATTTAGGAAATCCTTTTATGGATATCTGATATGAAAACGATTTGGAAAATCCTATCTTTTCTAGTTGATTCTGTTTTCAATTAAGTTTTCTTGTGTATCTCAATTAGTGATCAATGGAGATCTGATTGAGGGGAGATTTATCTCTCTATATAAATGCATCGAAATCATTCTCATTAGCACTGTGTTTTTGCACTATAACCTATTTGCTAAGTTTGTTGCATAAATCTGCAAGTTTTTTTTGGAAAAACTCATTGTCATACTTATGCTCATATTAATTGCATTTGTTATCATCTATGTGATTGATCGAGATTAGTGATCTAAAAAGCAACTTGAAGGCATGTTCAGATCCTTCTTGCATTTGAAATTGAATTTAATTGAACTAGTATATGATCATCAATTGTAATATCAAAGTTATTGTGAAAAAAAGAAAAAAAGAAGAGAAAACCTAGAGAGAATAGTTAGGAAGAGGCATAAGTCTACTCATTCATTCTTATTAGTCTTTTTATATAGAGGTAGAGTTTACATCAGAGTATATAACTAATGAGTAATTACGTGGATAACCATATAGATTATAATATTTATAACACTCCCCCTTGGATGTCCACCAATAAATGATGAAATTAGATGCGCATAATGTTATCTTGTTAAAAACCTTGTCAGGTAAGAAAAACACAATGGGAGAAAAATAACTCTAGTCGAAAGAGAAAAAGAGTACAACGCGCATATGCCTTAGGTAACATACTTCTGGATGCTCCCCCAGATGAGAATCTCCCCCTGAACATTGCAAGCTTCATGCGCCGTAATTAACGGTTTGATTTGTCCGTCATTAAAGTGAGACCATATGTGCTTTGCATATAGGGGCTCATCATGAAATTTCAAACCTATAAAGTTAAAGTAATACAACAGAGTTAGACGATTATAAATAGGTCTTACTTCATTATTAAGTCATGTGACCTAATTCATACACTAAGTAATAGCTAATCAACATGAGCTAATTGACATTAAAGCATTGAAACATCACCATGCCGTATCCAGCCATACACATCAATGTCTATGTGTATGTTATGTTTCATATAAAATCAACAAGAGCTCTGAGTAATTCATAACTTCCCAAGAGTTAGAATATATAACAACATAATGATCATAATTCGAATTCGATTGTGTAGTATGATCATAATACTCATTGAGGCAATTTCGATCACGTTAGCTATAACAGAATGAGTATATATGAGTTAACTTTAGACTATTTGATTCCATGAATTAGCTTCAAGCTCTCTCAAGTATTCATGGATCAAATTACATTAGAATCATTCATGTACTTGAATCCTTTGAGGATTTAACCAGTGATACGCTGATAATGACACTTTACTTCTGAGAATTTGGTTTACCAATGTGTCTTTAAAGGCTCTCGTAACATACGATTACAACATGCCATAAGTCTCTCGTCCATGTATCAGTAACATGTAACACTGTACTTATAGAAAAGTATCATTCGTATAAGGGCAGATTCATAATCCCATGTCTTTTGTAGACATTAAATCATAGTGATTTACTTTCATTATGATTTACTTTCATTGTAGAAAATACCATTTTGTATCTATAGGGTTAAAGGTCGAAGTATCTCATCACGTTTCAAATATTTAGTTTCATTGGAGTTGTCTCTTTCCAATATCGATTAGTACAGTTCTTAATGGTCTTTGGTAGCTACCATGTGTAAATTGTCATAGATGATCATCATTCATATATCCCAAACATTCTTATATGCATTCATTTTTGATATTAGGGTACCCATGCCACTTTTGGGGCAAATATTGTCACTTCTAGGACAAATATTATCTAGCGAATGTGGATCTTTTACTTGTAATATCATATAGACCATTAGAGGACATGTATAGTCTTTCTTTTTCAGGAGCTTAAAACTTTAGACCTGGTAGATACATTCTACTTAAATTCATACCGTTATTCAAATGACAATAGTCTTATTCTCCCCCTAACGGAGGGAAGATTGTTAGGTTATGACCATCTGCAAATATGCATTTAAAACTCTATCACTTTCTTTTGAGTGAGATATTCATTAGAACCAAATATGAGGTTAAAAATATTATATTCGTTAATATCAACCCATATATCATTCTCTAATGGTTTACCTACAACCTTTGTATGTATATCCGTATTAGAAACTCTAACATTGTATAATGACATTCTCTTCAGGAGAACCATGTCACTTGGATACACATGCATCCCACAAATCAAATGGGGTATAGACTATTTGAGTTAATATGGATGGTCTCATAGACTTTAATCCAAGTTAACATCTGTGCTTTTAGCATATACATTTGTTAAGATTTTTTATCAAATCGCTAGCTGAGACATTTCTCAAAATTAAAATAAGAAGGTGGATAAACAACTTTAACCACTCTACATCGTTCTTCAAGAACAATCTCTCTCCCCCTCATGACAAAGGGATTGTCTCATTGAGTTCACAACAAACAACTATGTAGTAAATGCAATTTGATAGGAATTAAGCTTAGCAGCTTTCAGGCCTTGTAGGTGATTCAACACAACATGGTGGAAAAAAGATGACATAACATGTCCATTACAGAAATGGTTCATGACAGTATGTTCACGATCAACTTTTGGTGGCATCTCATGGTATAATCATATCAATCGATTTTGAACCATATTAGAGGCACATAATGTAAAGAGGGGAAACTATTTGCTCTTATGAAGTCATTAATCATATGTGAAATTGAAACTTCAGGTTTGAATTTATAATGTTAGAACGATAGGTTTTCAGATTTCATATGTCAAACTTCGGGTTCAAATAATTTAAGTGCTTGAAACTTCAGGCTCGAGTAACCCAAGTGAAACTTCAAGCTCGAGTAACCCAAGTGAAACTTCATGTTCACCATATATTTTATACCCAAAGATTCGGGTTGAGTCTTTACCATTAGAACTTCGGGTTCTATGATTATAGTCTTTTGAACTTCTGGTTCAAAAACATAACATTCAAAATTCATATGTTCGAGGTATAAGGTTGTTGACCCGTATGAATAACAATAAAATTTAGATGATAAGTACTGGAATGAAAATATATAATAAAATAGGAAAATTGTAAAGAACAAAAAATAAATAAATTGACGTAGGAAACTTTTAGTTCCATGAATGAATAAAATACACAAAACTTCTGATCTAATTAACTTCACATATATGATCATATTGTTTCTCTCCTCTGATTACACGAGAACATAATATCAAAATAAGGTGAGGAACTTCGGGTCCTCATATGATTAGGTATCACAAGGTGTGACTTCAATGATCTTTTTATAACTTGGAGGAACTTCTGACCCTCGCCACTTGCATAAACTTTGAGAGACTTCATGTCATAATTTTGATTATTGTTCTCACGAGGAACTTCAGGCCCTGTATAGCTTGATCAAGAGACTTCAGGTCTTGTTTTATGAACTATGAACATGAAATATACAAATAGACGTAAACATGAGTTTACTCTTAATCAATTGAATTGATACATACCGTGAGATACACCAAATAATTTGAAATTTGGTCAAACTGACAGGTGCATACCTCAATTCCAAATTGCTATGTTAATAAATATCATACTTTACCATATCTGCACAGTAATCACAAGGGAGACCATAAATATCCTATTGTGAAACTACAAGGGATGAAGGCTCTGTGTTGTTAATTATGGAGTAGAATATGCAAGAGTCCATTCCATACTGATTGGTATATATATCATTAAAAATCAAATCATGGCTGCCTTTTGAATAGCATAGTCATGGCTGTAAAAACATCTTAGAGATAATAAAAAAATCACATAACTCTTGTGAAAAGGAAGAAGAGCCATAGTTGAATTCTCTGAACAATTTCTAACACAAGTATAATTGCAAGATAGGATAACTCAAATGTAACCAATAGAATAGAATTAAAGGCACAACATATGTTAATGAACAAAAACCTAATCGTATCATATATCAAAAGAATGAACGATCATGATCATGAGGGCAATTTATAAAAAGAAATCTTGATGCTGATCATATAATAGACCAATCAATATCATCTGAGTTAAGAATAAGCAAGTCATACTCATAGATCAATAACATCGGTGAAAACAATAATTATGTTACACCGTATGATTTTTAGATCATCATATAGTCTTTTAAAAAAATTGGGAAAAAGTGAACAACAAAATCAATTGTGGTTTTCTAGGGTTTAGCCGTTATCAACTCAAAGGTAGAGTCGTGCTGATAACATATTGTGAAATAAAGAAAAGAAGAAGAGAAAACACAGAGATAATAGTTGGGAAGAGGCATAAGTCTACTCATTCATTCTCATTAGCCTCTTTATATAGAGGTCGAGTTTACATCAGAGTACATAACTAATGAGTAATTACGTGGACAACCACATAGGTTATAATATTTATAACAGGTTTGGAATACTTGTACAATTATTGTGTTTAACATCACTAAATTAAACTGTACATCTACATGAGTTTAATTGATCTAATTCTAGTATAGACTACTTTAAAAGCCTCGCAGTGACGTTTCCTCGAATGAGGTTTACATTGTTGTTAATAAATTCTATACTCAGGATTGAAGTATTTATTTCAATCCTTCGTAACAGTGTTCCATGTTATATTTTCAGACATAAACTAAGAAGCTTTAAAAGAGAAGCTTAGGGTTTCCTCTCGAGCTCGCAGACAGGTACCTATATATCAACTCTTCTGTATGTCTTTTACTTGCTAGCAGCTTAATTAGTATTCCAATATGTTGGATTAGAACTCTTGAACGGCGAAACTACTAGTCACACACGAGACCAGAATTAGTACGTTAATTGAAAGGCCAATTTTGATCTTTTAGTCTAGGAGTAAACGTACAGCAAGTTTGTTTAAAAATTTTTGTTTTTTTTTCCTTCAACAAAATGCTGAAAGCCTCTTTGGCAAATGCAATCATCACTCTTTGCTAAAACCTATGGGTTTCCACACAATAAAATCAAGATCCTGTCTGAAATGATAATCACACATACGAAGCAGCTAGCGTCCCACATGATGTCGACCTTGACATCTTTCCATACTTGACAATGGCTGTACAGAATGCGCACCGATTCATTGCAATAAGGACAACACTAGCTTGGCAGATTGTCATAAAAAAAAAACGAAACCAGTCCATAAGACCATGACTATTAACAAAGACGCTGGTTCTCTTTGGGGAGAAGACAAATGAGAAAATTACAAAACCATTCTATATAACATATTTGTGAGCCACGTATCTGGAATTATTACATCATGCATGATATATAACTTTTTGTCCTAACTTGTGTTTTCTGTTTATATCTTTATATATATAAGACTGACGAGTTATGCTCTTGGATAGTGCCGATGAATTTAAAACCAGAGATTCAATCTGGGACAATGAAAACAATGGCCGAGGAGAATGTAGAGAATGGTTACATTATGAAGACCAGCAAGGAAAAGAAGCTTGGAGGCATCAAAACATTGCCATTCATCCTTGGTATGTATACGTAATCTGTAGTTAATTAATCTTCTTAATTATTTGTTTAAATCCATTTGCTTCTGTACTTGGTATATAAATCCAGATTATATTAGTCTAGCTATTTAGTATTTACTTAATTAAATGATAAACATATCATATATGTTGCATTATGGAGCATCGTTGAGATAGCTAGTCTTTCAGAATAACTATGAGGAACTGAGGAAGAGATTTCGATCTGTTTTGTTCTCTGAGTTACTATTATCACGTATTCACGTATGCATGATTTTGTTTTGCAGCAAATGAGATGTGTGATAGATTTGCTACTAGCGGCTTCCATTCCAACATGATAACATATCTAACAGATGAGCTGAACTTGCCACTAGTGAAGGCCTCTAACACCCTCGCCAACTTCTCTGGAACGGCTAGCCTCACGCCACTCCTCGGCGCTTTGGTTGCCGACTCTTTCGCCGGCCGATTTTGGACGATCACCATCGCCTCCGTTATCTATGAACTGGTCTCTTTCTCTAACCCAACTTTGTTTTTTCAAGATTTAACAAGGCTGATTAATCAATGTACTTACATTTTGTCATGTATTTGTAATCACGGGGGAGAGTTTAGACAGGGTTTGTTGTTTTTTTGTGTGGACTTTCTTCCCGGTTTGTCGATCAATCATTGGAATAGTTCTCAATTTAATTATATATAAAAAGCCTTTCTAAGAAAAATGATTTTTGCTAAAATGAAAAGTAAAATTAAAAATTAATTTGTGTTTATTTTTATTTTTATAAAGGACGAAAATAGCTTGGTACAATTCTTATACTTAACTTGGTAATTAACTGGAAATGAACGTGCTCTTGTACCAATCTGAATCAGCTAGCTTAATTTATAATGTTTCATGTTCTTGTATCAATCGAAAGATATATACATTAATTATATATATATATATATATTCCATATTTTCTCGTTCAATTGAAAAACTAGAACCCGTAAAGGTACATTCTAAACCTACAACTGGAAAATTAGGAACTTTAGTCCAGAATATCCCCATTGTCAATTTGGTCATTCACTACTCATTTGATTACCATTTCAATGTCAGCTCCAAAGCTGCATGTGTCTGCAAACCATACATGAATGAGAATCAATTTCTGATTTGGATAAAAAGGAATTTATGGTCACTGTTAATCATTGATAATATTACATGGGATCACTAGAAAAAGAAAAGGTAGCGACGGAAAGATCCATTTTTCATGTCCGTAAGTGATCGATTATGTTCGAATGACCCCTTACATTTGTTATCTTATACGTAATAGGGATTGATCATCATCACAATATCAGCAATTTTTCCGGCATTTCGGCCTCCACCATGCCCAACACAAGAAAACTGCACAGAAGCATCGGGTTCACAGCTATGGATCCTCTACTTCTCTCTTCTCCTCACCTCTCTGGGTTCCGGTGGCATCCGGCCTTGCGTGGTGACCTTTGCTGCGGACCAACTAAATTACAAAACCAAGGTCAGTACCAAATCAGTAATCAACATTCAGAAGTGGAACTTCTTCAATTGGTACTACTTCTGTATGATATTTGCATCAGTTGCTGCCTTAACCGTCGTGGTTTACGTTCAAGATCATGTGGGATGGGGATGGGGTCTTGGCATACCCACTCTGGCCATGGCTGTATCAGTTGTGGCTTTTGTGATTGGTTCTCCACTTTACAAGAAGCTCAAACCGGGTGGTAGTCCATTGGTTAGACTTGCTCAAGTAATTGTTGCTGCTTTTCACAAGAGGAATGAACTGTTGCCCCATGACCCTAAGCTCTTGTTTGAAAATCCACAGCTCGATGCTGATATTTCCGTACATGGAAAGCTTTTGCATACCAATCAACTTAGGTAAATATTAACTAATTGGCTAAGTATCATTCAGTTAAAAGATGAAATATGTTTCTTGATTACTTACATACCTCTGTGTTGATTTGAAGGTGGTTTGATAGAGCCGCAATTGTACTAGCTACGGAAAATATTGAGCCAAAAGAAGAAAACGAAGAAGTTGGTTTAGCACACCTTAACCTGTGGAGGCTTTCAACTGTCCATCGTGTTGAAGAACTCAAATCCATGGTCAGACTGCTTCCCATTTGGGCTGCAGCAATCCTACTCGTGGCCTCATCTTCTCATACACAGAGCTTCACCATCCAACAAGCCCGAAGCATGGACAGGCATATCACCCACTCCTTTGAAATTGAACCTGCAAGTTTGCAAATCTTTGGCTTCCTAACTACACTCCTCGCCCTCCCCCTCTATGAACGCTTATTCGTCCCCTTTGCCCTCCGCTTCACCGGAAACCCCTCCGGCATCACGTGCCTTCAGAGAATGGGAGTCGGCTTTGCCATCAACATCCTGTCCACCTTGGTTGCATCCTTCGTGGAGATCAAAAGGAAATCGGTTGCTTTCCATCACAACTTGCTGGATAACCCCAAAGCGGTCATCCCCATATCTGTTTTCTGGTTGGTTCCACAGGGCTGCCTCCACGGACTTGGTGAAGTTTTCATGCAGGTCGGACACCTGGAGTTTCTTTATGATCAGTCCCCGGAAAGCATGAGGAGCACGGCGGCTGCGCTGTACTGGGTAGCGATAGCAATTGGGAGTTATATTGGTACTGTGATAGTAACCCTAGTTCATAAGTATTCTGGCAACTCTACCAGGAATTGGCTACCAGACAGGAACCTCAATCGGGGAAGACTAGAATACTACTACTGGCTTTCTGGTGGAATCCAAGTTGTTAATCTCATATACTATGTAGTCTGTGCTAGGTATTACGCTTCCAAGCCATTAGAAGAGGTCAGTGATCCACGTGAGGAACAAAAAGTAAAACTATCTAAAGTGAAATCGCCAAGTCAAATGTTGGATGCTTGAAATGGCCCCACTAATGACTAAGCTACCGTAGTTCTTCTAGAAAGTTCTACACTACTTGTACGTGATATACATTTACAAATATATAACAATTTTTTTCTTAACGTAGTAAAATGAGATATTGGTTGGGTAATTTTAGATCTATAAGAAGAAATTACCTCATCGACCACATTTTTACAACTTTACTAACAAACTATTGGCAATGTGGTAAATATATTCAATTATAGGTAAATGTGTAAAACAAATTAAGTAACGTAGTCAATGTTGTAAATTACGGTCGATAAATTTATAATTTTGGTTCAATTAGTGGTAAAATAAGTATATGTTATACATCTATGTAATATAGTGCATCTCAACTCTTATAATGTGAAGCGCAAGCTTTGGTGTCAAAGTTTCACTAAAAAATTGAACTTTCAAATTTGCCCTTAATATTGTAAAATGTTAAAGAACCTAAAAATATTAGATAAAGTTAAGAACATAAATATAGTTTATCTATTTACATTTTGCATATTTGCCCCACTACATATCTATTTACAATTTTTTTTTCTGGAAAGTGCAAATTGACATTTGTGAAGCACATGTTAAAAATGTAGTATAAATTAATAGAGGGCCTTGTTCTTTCTTACATGGTGCATATAAATATATTCCAACCCTGGAAATCCGAGATAGATAAAATTATTAGATGAAAATAGAGGGCTGGGGAGAGAACCAAATTAAAGTTATCCCGGTTAATGTTAGGAGTTAAACTAAGCATTCTAAGAACTTCTGTTCCGCATTTCTAGTCATTGTTACCAGAAGAATCATAATATTTTCAATAATGAAATACATGAGTGCGCCAAGAAGAATTGTCAATGTTTCCAAAGTCATTGCATACAAGTCCTACATATCTAAAATGTATATATTTCAATAAGAATTATTGAGAGAATGAAAGATAGTAAAGAGAATGGAGAACTATATCTTATTTATTGATATTGGAGTCTTTATACATGGATTACATAACAACCATATGGTGTTGTATAAAGAAACATACATTTGATATCCTATCTCTATACATAATCAATATTTCTTGTTTTACTGGCATTAGACCAAGCCACCACATGTGCAATATTCTTGCAACATTCCCTCTTTGTCGCGCGTCTTTATGCTTATCATATTGTCTCGTTAAAAAACACTGCCAAGTAACAAAAAACTTGTGAGAAAAACTAAACCTTGGTCGAATGAGAAAAAAAGCATAACACACAAACGCTACGAGAACTTGAACATGCAACGCTTCCCTTGATAAATGACTTAATCGGAGAGAATTGATAATTTTCGCATTCTAATACTCTTCACATGTTTCTCAAAAGTAGACTTAGACAAAGACTTAAGAAATAAATCTGCCACATTTCCTTCGAAACTCACTTGGTTCACTTGGATTTTGAGGAATGCTTGTTGTTGTTGATTGTAGAAAAACTTAGGTGAAATTTGTTTTGTATTGTCACCTTTGATAAAACCAAGCTTCATCTGCTCGATGCAAGCTGCAATGTCTTTATAAATGCATGTAGGTTTATCAGTTGTAGATCTTGATCCACTAGTTCTTCTAATGTGTCTGATGACTGATCTCAACCATACACATTCTATAACAGTTTCATGTAGAGCAATGATCTCTACATGATTTAAGGATGTCGCCATGAGTATCTGCTTAATATACCTCTAGGATATCATCGTATTTCCAATGGTAACACATAACTAGTTTGAGAAAGTCCCTTATGCGGATTAGACAAGTATCTTGCATCAGTGAAACCTACCAACACATTGTTTGGTTGGCATGGTGGATGGCGGCGAAGCCATGCTAGGCAGTTGTGGTGGATGTCCGGTCACCGATCCAATCGGTACCGCGATCCACTGGTGTCGCGAATCGATTTGCGCTCTTTGATTCTTCGTAGGGAAAGAGCAATCCCAAGTCAATGGTGCCTTTGAGATATCGACAGATATTCTTTACACCGTTTAAAATGACGTTAGGTTGCCACAAAGCTAAATCTGGTCGAGTCCTTGAGCCAAGTACAACAACGCACCTATTGCACTAGGGTAAGGAACCTCTGATCCTAGAATCTCTTCGTCGTCACATCTTTCGGACGAAATTGATCTTTCATTATATCTAAACTTCAATGAATCTAGTACTCACTTAGACGAGTATACCACATTCGTCCGGATTGCTTCAATCCATAAAGTGAGCGTTGCAACCTTATAACAAACGCACTCTATGGTTTAGAATCACTTGATTTGGGCAATGAAATACCATCCCGTATTTTCAGTAAGGAGGGATGAAAAAGATTAAATTGTGGTTATTGTTTGAGAATTATTTTGAGTTTGGGGTGGTGGTTGTTTAACTGAGGGAGCGGGTGGCTTCAGGAATTGATAATTTAATTGTTTTAGAAGTGTTTGGGTTTGTGGATTTTTTTGCAGGTAGGGATACTCATTATCAAGGGAGGTTATGCCAATAATTTTGGTATAATTTCTCTTGAGGTGGGTCCTGTAGGGTTTATTTCGGATTTCATGGGGGAAATTTGGGGTAGGTCCTGACAATTGGTATCAGAGCATCAGGTTGTCTGATTCCTGTCTTTCTATATTACTACCATATATGCTTAGTAACATTTAGCGTCATTAGAGTGATGTTCTGACCGCGGCGGATCTATTAGCATTTTATGCTTGTATGCTAAGTGTTTATTAAGTGTTTTGGTAGTTGTCATTTCCTTGCTTCTGGTATTAAATATTTTATTCTTAGGTAGTATTCCTCCTTGCCGAGCACCTAGGCAGAATCCTCCAAGAGGTGAAGATGAGGACGTACAGGGTGATTGGACTAATGCCATGGAGCAGTTCTTTCAGCATTTTAGCACTAGCATGGTTCCCGAGATAAATTATGATAAAGCCTACAAGAATGGTGCTAGAGAGTTTAGCAATGCTGTTGAGCCATTGGATGCTCAGAATTGGGTAGAGACCATCGAGAAAAATGTTTATTCAGGTGAGATGCCCAGACGATAAGAAGGTGGGCTTGGCTACCCAGTTTTTGGAGAAGGAAGCATGGCATTAGTGGCTTGATATGAGTAGAAGTATGGGTGATACTACTAATCATATGTCCTGGGATCAGTTTACAGCTCTTTTTAGAGAGTGTTATATTAGTCATGCTCATGTCAACCGTATGAGGGAGTAGTTCTTGAGTCTGCAGAAGGGTGATGATATGACAGTGATGCCTTTTGAGCTGCGATTCCGGGAGTTGTCCTATTATGTGCCGGATTTGGTGAGGACAGAGCAGGAGAAGATTTATCAGTTCACCAAGGGCCTTGGTGGTATTTATGCAAATAGAATGACAGCGGTTCCATATCAGTCATTTCACCAGGCCGTGACTTTTGCTCTGAATATTGAGGCACAGGAGTTGGCAGCTGGCTGTCTTCTTGATTCTAGTGGTCATAGCCAGGGTTCATCAAAGAAATTGGCGTCTACCTCTGGTTCAGGATCATCTTCTGGTAGTGGACATGGTAGCAGTTCAAGTTCTGGCTCTGGTTTCAGGGGGAGGTTCAAGAGGCAGGGTGGTAGATCCTTCAAGAATTTCTTTGGGCGTCAGTTTGGGCGATTCAGGAGTGGATCAAGTAGTAGGAGTGGGACTTCTAGTGGACAGTCTTTTCAGTCTGGGCAGAGTCAATTCCAGCCAGGGGGATGTTTTAAGTGTGGTCAACTGGACCATTTCAAGAGGGATTGCCCTCTTCTGACTCAGGGAGCTACTTATGCTCCTACTTAGGCCATGTGTCAGTCTTCAGCTGGTGTTTCTGGTTGTGGTACTCAAGCCATGGCTCCAACCAGAGGCGGCTTTCAGTATAGCAGAGGACAGAGAGGTCGTCCTGCCACTACTCATGCTAGGCTTCATGCCATGACTCAACAGGAGGGACGTATTTCCCCGGATGTTATTACTGGTACGTTGTTAATTTTTGGTCGTCCTACTTTTATATTGATAGACCCTGGGGCGACGCATTCTTTCACGTCTTGTAGATTTTCATTTCTCGCCAATGTGCCATCATCGCCACTTATAGGGGAATGGCAGGTTTCTTTGCCCTCCGGTGATGTGATGAAGATAGATTGGGTATTTAGAGGTTGTGAAGTGTTGGTAGATGGTCTTAGCTTCGAAGTTGATTTAATCCCATTAGATATTGTGGAGTTTCATGTAATCTTAGGGATGGACTTTTTAGAGGCACATAAGGCTATGATTGATTGTTTCCGAAAAATAGTGGTGTTACGAACTCTTGGGAAACCTGAGGTTACATTTCAGGGTGACCGAGATGTGATTCCCAGTTGTTTAATTTCAATGGTCGCTGCTAGGAAATTATTGAATAAAGGTTGTCAGGCTTATTTAGCTCATATGGTGGATACTAGGAAGGGAGAGGTGATGATGGAAGATATCCTTGTAGTTAATGAGTTTCCAAATGTTTTTCTAGATGAGTTATCTGGGTTGCCTCTTGTAATGGAGATAGATTTTGCAATTGAGTTGCTTCCGGGAATGACGCCTATTTCTCAAGTGCCTTATAGAATGGCACCTGCAAAATTAAAAGAGTTAAAAACTCAACTGCAGGAGTTGGTGGATAAGGGTTTTATTCGGCCTAGCATGTTTCCATGGGGTGCTCCAATGTTATTTGTCAAGAAGAAGGATGGCACTATGAGACTTTGTGTGGACTATATGAAGTTGAATCAAGTTACGGTGAAGAATAAATATCTCTTGCCTTGTATTGATGTTTTATTTGATCATTTGAGGGGTGCCACAGTCTTTTCAAAGATTGATTTGAGATCGGGATATCATCAGTTGCAGATTCAGGAAGGTGATATAGCCAAGACTGCATTTCGATCACGATATGGTCATTATGAATTTGTTGTGATGCCGTTTGGACTTGCTAATTCACCCGCTGCTTTTATAGATCTCATGAATAGGGTGTTCCGTCCATACCTTGATCATTTCGTGATTGTATTCATAGATGACATATTGGTGTATTCGAGGAATTTGAAGCAGCATGCTAAGCATTTAAAAATGGTATTGCAGACTTTGAGGGAAGCTCAGTAGTATGAGAATCTTAGTAAATGTGAGTTTTGGTTGGATAAAGTGGGGGTTCTTGGGCCATGTGGTTTCCTCAGAAGGTGTCAGTTGGATCCCTAAAAGATAGAAGCGGTGACAAATTGGAAGAGGCCTTCTAGTGTGACTGAGATTCGTAGCTTCTTAGGATTAGCAGGCTATTATCGTCGTTTTGTCCAGGATTTTTTTCAGGATTGCCGCTCCTCTTACAAGATTAACCATGAAGGGGATGAAGTTCGAGCGGTCTGAGAACTGTGAGCAGAACTTTCAAGAGCTCAAGGATCGTTTAACTAGTGCTCTAGTTCTAGCACTCCCTAATGATAGTGGGGAGTATGTGGTTTATTTTGATGCTTCTAGGCAGGGTTTGGGTGGTGTGTTGATGCAACATGAGAGAGTAATTGCTTACGTTTCTAGGCAATTGAAGCCCCATAAAGTGAATTACCCCACCCACGACCTAGAGCTTCCTGCAATGGTTTTTGCATGAAATTATGGAGACATTATCTCTATAGAGCCAAGTGCCAGATAATCACCGACCATAAGAGCCTTTGGTATGTGTTCACTCAGAGAGAGTTGAATATAAGGCAAAGAAGGTGGATGAAGCTGATTAAGGATTATGATTGTACTATTGAGTATCATCCTGGGAAAGCTAATGTAGTTGCGGATGCTCTTAGTCGCAATCCTTCTATGTCTCTAGCTTATTTGAGGACAGTTCGGGTCCCTCTTCTTTATGAGTTAAGAGCTTCAGGAGTTGAGTTGTGGTGGATGAAATTGGTGCGTTTGTAGCTAGTTTTCATGTGAGGCCAGTTTTGATTGATAAAGTTCGTGAAGCTCAGTATGATGATCCTTCTATAATTCTGTTGATAGACAGAACGCTTAATGGAACGATAGTGGATTTTTTTGTCAAGAGAGATAGGACCTTGATGTTTAAAAGCAGGCTTTGTGTTCCAAAAAGAAATGTGGAGCTGAAGGAAGAGATAATGGAGGACGCTCATAGTTCTGCATATGCCACTCATCCTGGTAGTACTAAAATGTACAGGACCCTGAAAGATTTTTATTGGTGGCCAAATATGAAGAGAGAGATTGCCGCTTATGTGAACAAATGTTTGATTTGTCAGCAAGTGAAAGCTGAGAAGTAGAAACATTCTAGTCTACTTGAGTCATTGCCTATTCTGATATGGAAGTGGGACCACATCACCATGGATTTTGTTTTCAGCTTACCTCGTACCCGTGATTGGCATGATGGTATTTGGGTGATAATGGATCGATTAACTAAGTCTGCACATTTTCTGCCAGTGGGGAAGAAGTATTCATTAGATAAATTGGCGGAGCTTTTATGTGAATGAAATTGTGAGACTCCATGGTGTGCCTGAGTCTATAGTATCGGATCGGGATCCCATATTTTTTTCAAAATTTTGGGGAGCCTTGCAGGCAGCTTTAGGCACTCGGCTACATTTCAGCTCGGCGTTTCATCCTCAAACGGACGGGCAGTTTGAGAGGACTATTCAGACCATGGAGGACATGTTGAGGTCATGTGCTATGCAATTCAGAGGGAGTTGGGATAAGAATTTGTCCTTGATAGAATTTGCCTACAACAATAGTTTTCATTTTAGTATTGGTATGGCTCCCTTTGAAGCGCTTTATGGGCGTCAGTGTCATACACCTCTATGTTGGAATGAGGTGGGAGAAAAAGAGCTTTGTGGTCTAGAGATAATTCGGGACACAAATGAGAAGATCAAGATGATTAGATATAAGCTCAAGGCGACTCAAAATAGGCAGAAGAGTTATGCGGATAACCGCAGAAATGACCTTGAGTTTCAAGTGGGGGATTGGGTATTTTTGAAACTATCCCCTTGGAAGGGCGTAGTACGTTTTGGTAAGCGAGGAAATCTTAGCCCGAGGTATATTGGTCCTTATGAGATTTTAGAGCGGATTGACACGGTTGCTTATCGATTGGAGCTACCTTCATAGCTGTCCAGGATACATAATGTTTTCCGTGTGTCCATGCTTCGCAAGTATATTGTCGATCCCTCTCATGTCTTGCAAGAGCAGCCGATAAATTTAAAGAAAGATCTGACCTATGAAGAGGAACCAGTTCAGATTCTTGATCGGAAGGAGCAAGTGCTTAGAAATAAGGATGAAAATTGGGCAAGGAAGAAGATAAAGTATAAGCCCTTATTTTTATGGGTATTTATTGAAGTTTTATTTTCGAACGAGAATTAATATTATTTATTGTTCAGGCCGTGAGGAGGCTCATTTGGAAGAAGCCTCGGGTTGTCGGTAGACTTAGCCAAGCACTGTGAGTGGACATTTGATTTAAATTCCATGCATGAAATAAAGTTTATTTAATTTTCAAAGGCATATTGGAGTAATGAGTTCCATTAATTTTTAGGAACTCTCTTAAGCATTTTATTTGACATGTGGGACATGTCAAGTGATTTTACATTAATTTTCGGGGAAGTGACGTTCTAGATATTTGTTAATTTTATTTCACCATAAAGGGTTGATATATGTTCATTAGTGCGAGTTAATCATTATTAGCAGCTACTCATCATAGGTGAGTAGTGCGCTTAGCGTGGGACGCTATTATAGTCTAGGTTTGTGAATTTTTCTTGCAGGTAGGGTTACCCATTATCAAGAGAGGTTAAGCCAATAATTTTGGTATAATTTCTCTTGATGTGAGTCCCACAGGGTTTATTCTGGATTTCATGGGGGAAATCCGGGGTAGGTCCTGACAAGAATTGTCTGAAATTAAGGAGATAGTGGTTTCAAGTGTGTCTCGCACTACCGACCCTCCATGGACATGCCTGGTCATACTGGCTTAGAGTTACCGAAAGCTTTTGATTTTGGATCTCCCTACTCTATTAAACCAATTTTCGTCTTGCAGAAGACGTTGAAGACTTATCAAAACCGGACAATCATCATAATCGAATCCTCTAGGTTTTCTGAGTTAGTTTATGTTCATGTCAGGAAGCTTTCGCTAACTAGTCATGGAGTTTACGACCTTGGAAAGACCGAGAGGACTTGATTTTGATCATATACATATCATTTTGACTTCAGCTTATGCCCACATGCCATCCGCAAGCTTCAAAGCTTTGCCAATGCCAAATCTGCAAAAAACAACATTTTGTCCCTTTTGGACAATCAACTTCATTTGAGCTTTGTGAACAGTTCCGGACGAACCAGACAGTAAGCTTTATATCATTGAAAATTTCTATGAGTATAGTTTTCAACACTTTTTGCAGTTCATCCATATCTATTTTAACGAAGAAGTTATGACTGTTTTAATGCGCAATTTTAATGCGCAAAGGTCATTCTGCGCAGAAATTTTAATGCACTCTCGGATTGCTGCTTTTTCTAGTTTTTTTCAATCCTTCTAAATAGTTCAAGTGGAGCTATTTACTCTTCTATCTACTCAATTTTGTAGATCTATCTCATAGAGACATTGAGTGCTTCGCAGATAGTGGAACTACCCACAACATTTTAAGAAACTGACAACTATCTCTAGATTTTGTGTAATGTAAATCTTCTGTGACTACAATGATTGGATCATATTGGTTATTCAGGGACGAGGTTTAGCTTGAATCTTGATGCCTCATGGCACCATGATTAATGTCACAAATGTCCTCTATGTATTAAGAGGCAACTGAACCATGTTGAGCTTTAAAGACATTCTTGATGATAGTTTTCATTTGAAAACACATTGTGAGAATGAAAAAGAGTTCTTTTGTGTATACATTCTCAATGATGCAGACTGAAATGCATCTTAGAGAAGTTTATGAGTCAATTTAGTAGATTATATGTCACTATGATTCAAATATCGAATCACACGTTGTCGCCAAACATGATATTTGAGACACCGACTCATATAAGCATTGGTTTGATCAAATCGGTCATCTTGGAAGAGATATAATGGCCCAAATTTTAAGAAATTCTCATGGATATCCCTTCTTCTTCTCAAAATGAAGACATTCGGGATCAAGCTTCCTATGAAAGATGATGGTGACGTCATAGATGTAAATGGCGGCACCTGGGGAACATTGACGTCACCCGAACCTGGTTCTAACTTCTCAGAGGTCATCCGGTCAATTCCTCAAGCAATTGAGGTGCACTGGCCTTTCCTCGATGTCTCATTGACCCCCTGCAATGCTTATTGCTCATTTTAAAAGCCTATTCTTTACCTAAATTAGGAATGAGACCCTCCTATGCTAAATGACACAAAAGTCAACATTCCATTCTAACATCAAATCATGTAGATAGATATAACTAACTTTAAAAAAAAAAAAAAAACTTTTTTATTAATAACTCACACACCCTACATATGTTAATGAAGTTTGAACCCATGACCTCAAAATTGTCAGTTAAACACCTTAACCAACCAAGTCACGGCTCACCAACAGATATAACTAACTTGCGGACGCATTTTTACACTTTATTTTCATGCCCCGACTGTTAAATTTTACCATATTTACTAGCATGGTGTTAATAAGAGTTTTACCGTCTTCATAAATAAGTTCATATTTTCAAAGGTCCCTAGAGGGGTGTTGAGGGATAATATAAGTCTTATTAGGGTATAATTTTGGGGAGTTAAATTGTAGAGATTGGGTATTAGATGTGGGATTAGACCGGTTGGGCCAAGCCCAAATTCATTCCTCTCTCTCTCTTCTCTCTTCTCTCTCCTCCCTCCCGATTCTCTCTCCCTCTCCCTCTGCCCTGAAAAATTTATTGCGTCCGTCCGTCGCCGTCCGGCATCGTAGACTGCTGTACCGGTCCCAATGGGTCGGCCGTCGACCCAGCCTCCTTCCTAGACCGGTTGCAGCTTCCCTAACGCCGCCGTGAAGGAGCAATTGCGCCTGGAAGTCCCGACTATCCAAAGATCTCCGTCGCCGAAACTTCCTCCTCCGGCCACCAATCCGGGTAAGCCTTATATGGTTTTGAAGGTCTTCAACCCAGTTGCCTTGCCCTAGAAGAACTCGGTCCAGTTTGCTTCTGGTGAGGAGAATCGGTGAGTGGAAGTTTTAGGGCTCCAATCACTGTTTTGATTCGATTACCCTAGCTAGGCTTGGATTTTGTGTTTGTGCTAGTTAGGAAAGTTGTATAGGAGGTTGAGAGGAATGTGTTGTCAAATATGGTAGTCATTGGAAGTCAACATAGTTGGCCGCCGGCCACCACTGTTAAGGGGATTTTTTGTTAGGTTTTGGTTTTTTAGAGGAATTGTGATTTATGGTGATTAATGAGTTAAAAATGCAGTCGTGGGGTTAATTTTGGTTAGGATGGTGGAAGGTGATTTTAAGGATGTCGGTAATTGTGGTGAAGTATGGTTTTAAGCGAATTTAAGTTAAGGATGTTAGGCATGGATGAGCGTGTGAGGCTCACATTTAATTTTGTCTATTTTTATATAAGCGTCGGTATTTAGTTGATGATTTAATTATATTTTTGGAATAGGACGTGAGGAGGCTCGAGTGGAAGAGACCTCTAACCGACATCAGGCTTAGGCCTAATTTGTGAGGGGACTTTTGTTTTAAATAATATGCATGCAATTGTTTATTGTTGAGCAATTTTATTTGTTGGAGTATTTGACGTCATTTTTATTTGACGATTTTATGTATTTTGGAGAATTACTGAAAATGAGATTTTATTCGACCTATTATTAATATATTTATGAAAAGAGTATGTATATAAATGATAGCTAGCCATATGTGTCTGTCCACCTTAATGACATAGTATATGACTGCATTATGGTGTGACGTGAGCGTTAGGCGTAAGCGTAGTAGACTTATATGAGTGTTTAATTCATATAAGGGGTATGGACACATATTTATACACATGTCTGTCCACCTTAAAAATATAGTATAACACCGCATTAAGGCGTGACATGAGCGTTGGACGCAAGCGTAGTAGCCCTATATAGATTATTTTAAATCCATTAATTTATATTGAGAGTATGGGCATGTGTAGATACATACGTATATTGTTATATATTTTTGAGCTGAGGAGACTCAATATTTGTGCTAAAGAATTTCTCATTTGAAGCATGCATTAGTTTTTCTGTGAAAATTAAATTGGGAAAACATAAGTGCTAATGTTTATTTTTCTTTATTTATTTTTGTCCACTCACTCTAACATTTCTGGATATTTTCCCCTCGACCCTTCGTTTTAAAAATGCCCAGTCTGCAGAGTTCGGGTTGGATCTAGTAGGAGGCGACGAGACATAGTTACTCATCTCTCAGCCACTTTTCACCAGTATGTTACCTGTTTAACCTACTAGGGTATTCTTTTCTGTTTATGTTGATTTTTAGTAGCTCATAATACTTTGGGATTATTGTATAATATTTTTCGGTGGTGTGTTAAGGCCAATGGTTTATCATCTGGTTAATTATGGGTTGATTTGGAGAATGATATTTTTGGTTAAGAGGGTAATTATTTAATTTCCCAGGATAGGGTTGTCCATTTACAAGAGAGGTTTGCCGAGTTCTTCGGTAAATTTTCCTTAGAGGTGGTCCTCGCAAGACTTACTTCAGGTTTCAGGGTGAAATTCGGGGTGGGTCTTGACATTTATGGTGTTGGTTGAAGTGTTAACACACCGGTCACATGTTACACTATTATCTACTGCTTATATTTCTACGGGCTTACTACCTATTAGTTAAAGAAGTTTATCGGGATATAAGTTGAAGTGTCTTGTCCCCTATGTTTACACGTAGTATAATCTCACCAAGGCTACGTCAAGCAACTTTACCTTGTCTCTCGAACATTATTGATGCACACCGATCTTTCTATTGCATCTTGGTATGCAATATTTGCATGCAACTTTACTATTTATCTACAACTCACCATGTCACACCCCAATTTTCGAATGGAATTTTCAAAATTTTTGGCATGATCTAACTTAAAATTTTAACATCTCAACCTGTTGTCAACAACAACATAAAGGCAACAACAACAACAACCACAACAACAACAACATCAAAACTCAATTACAGAATAGAAATTTCCACAAAATCTATCACTGAATTAAGATTACATTTTCTTGTTTACATAAAGTGCAAAACAAGAACATGAGAACAGTCTCATGACATAAATATTTGTCTATTCAAAAACTAAACTATACAGAGTCTGAAGAAAGAAAAGAGAACCCTGCCACTATGCCTCCTCACCCCTGTTGATCCTCACCTGCAGGTTTAACCCCTACACCAAGAATGGTGCTCCGGGATTGTAGAATAACAAACCCGGTAAGCTAAAAAGCCCGTATGAGTAACTCAAAGTAAACTCCACATTTATCACATCCAACAATTTAATTAACACATCCAAATAAATTTTGATAAATGAATAAAAACCACACATTAACAAGACATGTACCCATGAGTCCCAGATATTTAGTAAATACCTCTCATGACCTACAACAACAATATGTGTACCCATGGGTCCCAGATACCTTCAAGTATCTCCCATGACCTACACTGACAGACGGACTAGAGCTCTATTCCTAACCGCATCCAATCACCCGGCCAAAGGCTTGGAAACCCGGTTTGACTGTCTAATATCACAACACAATAAAATGATAAATAGCATCTTAACCGTAACCAATCACCTAATTAAGGCTTGGAACCCGGTTAGGCTATTTATTCAACAATCATCATATCACAACATCATTAACAACATCACAAGATTTACATCATAAAAATTATATCCTTCACAAGGATATAATTATATGAATAATAAAAATTATTCCAACAACATAACTTCTCACAAATTAATAAAATTATGATCATAAGAGCTTTAGAGTAACACATAAAAAAAACTTGTTTTACCTTACCTATGAGTCGTTGACGATCAAGCTCATATATTTTTAAAACCAAACAAACATAATATTATTTTTCTTCATTAAATTATTTATTTAAAATCATCAAAATAAATCATCATAATCCTCATCAAAATTAATCATCATAATCCTCATCATCAAAAATCAATCATCATAATAGTAATTATCATCAATAAACAACCATAATTAAACTTTGTTCAAAAGAGAACCTTGGTGAGATTTACTCACCTAATAATTCTGCTGCGTTCTTCCGCAACACAAGAGCCAAGGAAACCAACAACTCACAAATCACCTAAAAAAATATACAAATCATAACTCTTAGTAAAAACACCACAAGGATTTAAAATACCCTTTAACTTAAAGGTTGCCCTAAGAAGGCAATCCTTCCTCCAAGACCTCCCAAGGTCATCGGACTCTCAACAACAATTCTACCACTCTCCAAGATCCAAATTTTCAAGTTTCCGATCCAACAAACACCTAGAAACAACTTAGCACCTACAAAGCTTAACCAAAACAAAACTCAATCTTCACACACTAACAACACACTAACAACAACAAAGACTAGCTAACACAGCAAACCAGGCCTCTACCCTGCCCGGAAGTGCTCCCACGCGCCGCCACAAGCGGCGGCGAGTGAGCTTCACGCGCCTCCACCAAACTTCAAAATTTGGGGAAACTCAAAACATGAAACTTATAGATTAAAGCATGGTGAACAACTTTAATACCTAAGGTTTCAACCGATTCAGACCGGAATCCGCTGGAAAACACCTCGCAACCAACCGGGAAAACAAAATTCCAAACCTACAAAATCGGCCTCAAAACTTGACTTCTAGATCACCAAAGGTGTAAAAACATCTCTAGAAGAGAGAGGAGAGCAAGACTCACCTAAACTTGGCCGGAATCGGCGTCAAAATCACCGATTTTCTGGCGGAACAGCAGCAACTCTGCCGCCTCGTGGCGGCTTCCAAGCGGCGCGACGACGACCAAGGCTGCCCCAGCAGTGGAGAGGAGACCCGTGCCGACCCAACGGAACTGACGGCGTCCAATTTGGTGGCCGGATGAGAGAAAATTAGTTGGAGAAGAGAAAGAGCAGGAGAGCTCGGGAGAGAGAGGAGAAAACTGATTTTAGGTTTCTAAAATCAGCTTCCTCACAATTCTCTACTTAAACACTTTCCATACCCGGAAACAAACTTCCTCTGACCAGAAGTTCTTCATACGATGTTCGTTTCATGCGTGCCGCATGTCTACGAACTCGTATTGACGAGTTCTACAACTTTCATGAATAAAGTTTTCGAAGATAATTTACAGAAAATAAAGTCAACATTTTAGTCTCTTAAACGTCAAAGCACCTAAAATAAACTCTCGAACTTCAACTTCGCATAATCCAAAAAGAATTTCCATAAATATTCCTTCACTAAATATGGAAATTATACAATGAAAAAGATATGAAAAACTGGGCTATACACACCATCATTGAATATTTTTATACTACAGCTCATGACTGTGTACGAGGATTGACACGAAAATGCAATCCTTGAGCTCGGTAGGATTGAAATGGAACTCCAATCCTTGAGCTCGGCTAGATGTTATTTCTAGGTGTCAAATCGCAATGTCACTACGCAATGATAGGTCATTTGAGATGAATAAGTTTAGGTTGGATATGAACCTCCACCTATAATCCGCATATGTAGAAACCTTGTCAAGCGATCTCATTCACCGTTATATTGCGGATTGTCACTTTGATGAGACAATATTCTCGCCGTTAAGGGGAGATAAGAACACAAGTGTTCAAGTGGAACAACGTGAATTGTCGTGGTTTGTCCCCACTAAGTCTCATCTTGATCCCAAATGTTTAAAGTGTTAATGTGTCCAAATCACATGGTGCAAATATATTTGTAAGGATTGATGTCCTATCAAGAGGACATGGCGCGACTAAAATGTGTTGGTTTTGACGCTATCACCATGGATGGTGAAATGGTGACGCCATATAGTGATAATTGGTGTTACAAGGCTATGTGGCTCCCCAAAAGGAGGGAGACCCTTAGGTTCGATACTTTCTCGCACTAGAAAGAAAGCGAGCTTGGCACAACCTAATGCATTGATTAGTTACTTATATTTTTCCACATGGTGCTGTGCAGATTAAGAATGACAAGACCGGAGAAGAATTCAAGGTGAATGGACATAGATTGAAGCCCTACTACGAGGCTTTTAAGGAATATAATGTGGAGGAAGTACCCCTTCTTGAAGCGCCATTCACACCGAGCTAAACTAGAGGTACCAAGTCTAGGCTGATAGACTATAAACATTAAGCGCTGCTTGGAAGGCAACCCAACTCAACCAAAGAAGTGGAGGAGCCATCAACGCAGATTTGTTTCTCTCCCTTTTTCTCTTTTCCAATTCATTTTTATCTGCTTAATTTGTTTGTGTGTCGTAATTTCCTACTCCATACTTTGCTTCTACACATTTTTTTGTGAACATTGAGGACAATGTAGAATTTAAGTGTGGGGGAGGGATTTATTGTTTGTTGAATTTTTATTTGAAAATTTTGAAAAATCCAAAAACAGTTTTTGTTGCTTTTGCGCCTTTTGTTTTATTTTCGAGTCTTAGGAGCCCTTAACTATCTATGATGAGCATAATTCTCTAAATTTATAAGGAAAGATCACAAGATTGAGATGATTTCCAACTGATATTCTGAAGTTAATTGCAATGAGTGGAAATCTATGAAATGTAGTGGATGTGGTTTTGAAACTTTGGTACCGAAATGAGCATGTTAAGTCAAATTTTGATTCATATGAACCCTAATGTGAACTTTTGAGCCTTTATATGTGCCGTTCTTTCTGAGTGCTTTTAGAAATATTCTGATTCGTTTTCTTGGCTACAATTGTTTGAAAACCTCATTATTCTTTCAAATTGATTGATTGCTCACCATAGCTTTTAATGAACTAGAGATGACTAGAACTCACTCTTGTGGACTTTCGAAACTTTTTGTCATAAAACGCTCTGATTTTCGAAAGGATAAATGGAACTTTTTAGGATGAACACCATTGCCAAACAAGCTTGTGTCCCCATTTGTGTGCGTTGCACACCCCTTAGTTGAAACTCCTTTGAGTCTACATTGAGCTTTTTCTTTTATCACCCATGATTTTTACCTTGAGCTTAGTACGTACAGCATTTCTTTACCCTTGTCCTTTGGGCCTAGTAGAGCATTTTGTGTGAAGATTGCTGGAAGTGATGATCAGAAACAAGTGTGGGGGAAATGACTTGTCCTTGTGTAACAAAAAAGGAAATGCCATGAAAACAAAAGAATAGAAAAAACATAAGAAAATTTTGGCAGAAAAAGAAGAAATCTGGACATTGTCTTTATGTTGTGAAATGAGAGTTTTTGTTGTAAGTGAAAGGCCTAAAAACGAAATTATTTGGCCTTTATTCTGTTTCATGCTATTGTAAGGTGGTTAGAATGACGAAGGGCCCAACAAGATGGTATTTGTCCCTTGATTTGGTGACATAAGGTGTGTTTAATGCTCTGCTAGGTCCCTATGAATTTTGCAACACTTGTTCTTAAAATTCATACCCCTAGCCCAGCCCCATTAACACCTCTTAAAGTTCCTTTTGATCTTAAAGATGAGTAAAATTTGATCTGTGGAGTTTGTCCCAAGAGTTGAGCCTATGGTATGGTTCATTTGTGTGAGTAATTGATTTTTTCTTGAGGTTTTATATCTGTTTTATTGTGCTTCTGTTCATATAAATGCAAGCTTTCTATTCTAACTTGCATACTTTTTGAATGACTTAGCCAGAAAATATGAGTGAAGAATGAGTGCATACCTTGTGAGAATGAAGCATATTTGTCTGAAACATGCTGAGCTTAACCATCACCACTGTTCTTCCATGTCCTACATGTAAATATGTGATCTATGCATGGCAATTAGCTTCTGAAACTTCATGGAATAATTCTTGATTGAGTGCTAAATTGGTTGCCATGAGATTGGAGAATTTGAGACAATAGTTAAGGGCAGTAGAGTTTGTTCGTTATTTGTTGTTTTTGTTTTTGAGTCTTATTGTTTTAATTTTGCTAAGGGACTAGCAAAAGCTAAGTGTGGGGGAATTTGATAGGAGCACAAAGTGCTACGATATTAACGTATTTCCTACCTTATTTAGTTATGTTATTCTCTTAACATTGTCATTTTAAACATGTTTTGTGATTGTAAAGGTAAAAGAGCGAAAAAGTGAAAAAGGAAGCTAAAACCGGCAGATTAAGAAGGATAAGTCGTCTAGGAAATTTTCTTGTTTTGATAAGGAGAAACTTTCCTATTTCATTTTGGGAAACTTTCCTATTTTGATTGGGGAAACTTGCTAACTTTGAATTTTTCCTATTTTGACTTTTCTGAATTATTTTGGAAACTTTCTTTCCTCTTGAGATAGGGATTCCACATGAAGCAAGGAAACCAAATCCTACATGGATTAGGCCGAAATTCTGTCACATAAAAGGAAGAGAATGGCACCATCTGTTTAGGGTTTCCAGCCGAATTTATATGAAGATAATGCAGCAAACATCAAGGAAATTAAGGGAAATTCTTACCTTTTATTTCTCCATATAAATTCCTAATATTCCTAGAGTTTATATCTGATTTATATTCCTTTTATAGGGACATTAAATGGCACAAATATGGGAAGAATAGTCAGCAGCAAATCAGCAATTAACAAGGAGAAATTCAAGCTGATTTCAATTTGGAAAACAAGCAATGTATTCAGCCACAATTCCAGCCGAATTCAAACTCTAAATATGCAAGATATTCTAGAGAATTCTAAGGAATATTCTCTGAATATATTGTGCTATGATTTGTGGCTCTTGGATCGGATTTAAAATCAAGGGAGGAGAATAAACCCTAGGTGTGACATGGACACTATAAATAGAGGCTCTCTGCTTCACAATTGGATCGTTCATTCACGTAGAAACCAGAGAAAACACTAGCAGCAGCCAAGCCTCCTCTTCTCCACCTTTACCGAGTTCATCCTCCCTTGCCAAGCCTTGAAGGACTTCTCCATGAAGGCAACAACGTTGGTGACTTGAAGCACTGAAGCCGAGCATCCCTTTGGCATCATCAAGCTTTCTTGGAGATTGATCAAAGTGTAAACCTACCTTTACTTTTGTTCAGACTTTTCTAGCAAATTTAATAGCATGTTTCGGATGTTAAGTTTGAGTTTTGGAAGCATGTTTTGTTTGCTTTTGTGTTCTTTGGATTCACAATTTTATAAAGCATGTTAGTATTTCGTTTATGATTTTCCTATGATCTGATCTTGCAACTTTTTGTTGATTGAAAATTTGCGGTTTTGTTTAAATTACTAAAGCTAGAATGCATGCTAGCTGATTGCCATGATTTGTGCTAAGCTTCTTCAAGTAAGTATAGATCTAAATTGGTGGAAACTATGTAACAATGGTTGAAAACGTAAACTACAACAATTGCATGTTACGACTTCTCGGATATGTGTTTGTTGTTCAATCTCATTCTAATAAATCGTAATGATTCCTGTTTAGTGTGGACGGGTACTTAGAGTCGACGCTAGGTATCGATCGCAGCCTATGCATGAAATGTTCTAAGTTCTAGACTTCTTTGTGCTTAGACAATTAAAGTAGAATTAATGGGATACAATGACTTCTTCAAGCTTGTATTTTGAGATTGTTTCTTTGAATTAGAATTTGCATGACTTCAGATTATTGGGAATGAAACTTGACATTGATGTGTGGTTAGAATTTGAATCTATCTCTGTTTGAAATGTTGAATGAACCGATCACTTGTATATAATACTTTTATTTTCTGTTTTAGTAGGAACGTAGAACAAAATCCTAAAATCCCCCCCTTTTATCTACTGTACCATTTGTATATTTGTAACTGAATACGTGTAATTACTTTCTGTTACTAATTCTTTAGTGTGACCATGACTGCAGGAGCGCCCTTTAGGTCCCTGGATTGATCGAACCCTATTTGCCAATACTACATTCTGATAACAAAAGGGTTTTTAAATTACGCGCCCGGTTTCGAGCACGTCATGTAGCTATGTGCCCACACAACTCCAATGTAATGGAAATAACTCCTCTTTCAATACTTAATGGTACGAAATCAGAATTTGCCAAGTTTCGTAAGTCAACTTTCACAGGATCTACATAAAATCTCACTCACTAGAAAATGGTGAAATTGGTATCACTGGAAAGGTCTATATGTCTGCTTTCCAGGGACATTAACCATTTGATCATTCCTGTCATATTTAGTGAGTTATGGTTATTTTCGTAAAGTAAGACGAATCTGTCCGAGAATCTGATTTTGGCAAAACAGTCAACTTTGATAGAACTTTGTGAACAGCTCTTAATGAACTAGAATGTGTATAATATACGGTTGGAAAGCTAAATCTAGTTTCCAAAACCATTTACGATTCGTTCATATGTATTTCCTATAGAAAGTTACGGCTGTTCTAGTAACTGAAGGTCATACTGCGCGAAAATCTAATTTTCTGTACGAACTTATGTTTTGAGTTCACAAGCGGTCTTCTCCTTAAGATCTAAGTGTAAAAGATCGTTTGACAACAATACGACATGATCTTGTTAATCATTTCCTAATGCCACATTTGAAGACATGTTAAAGAGCATTGACATGCTAAGTTATGAAAACTTCCGTAATTAGTAAAAATCAGGAAGAACCCTATGATTGATGTAAAGATCAGGGGGAGGTGCGAACTTCAGGGGGAGTCTAGCATATACATATATGTTACTATCAAATGTGAAGGGTGTGTTGTACTCTTTTTCTCCTATGATCAAGATTTAGTTTTTTTCCCACAGAGTTTTTGTTACTTGACGAGATTTTTGACGAGGCAACATATCAGCAACACCACCGACATACCGGCGCGCGGCACAAGTAAGATTGTTCTAGAATATTCTATATGTGTGTCTTGGCCTTATGCTATCAAAATATGTAGTTAGAATATGACTATGTATAATAATATGTAGTTAGAATAATAATAATAATAATAATAATAATAATAATAATAATAATAATAATAATAATTGACACCAGAGTTGTGAGGCTGCAATAATTCAATGATTTAGCCAAATGACAACATCAGGATATGCTTTTGGCAATGGAATTCATCTGCACTATGTCACTAGCAAAAGATACCAATTAGTTGACAACAACAAGAGCAAATGATAGAGAGGTAGGAAACACTGATGCATCACTAATTTCAAACCGCGAATAAAATTAATCGTGCATCACTATCGAACTTTACAATAGGTCGGTTCAACCAATTTTTAATTCAAGATGCCAAGTCGAAATTGGAAGTCTATTAGATACCCTGAGGCAGCAAGCACAAATTATGTGCAAGCATTTTACATAAATTATCTTTACTTGCTCCTCAGGCCATATGATCAATAGAGAGAAGAGAAACACGAATCCTTGATGTAATTGAAAATATGTGAATAACCCAACAATTTCAATTAATTAGGGTTCGAATGCGATTGCTCAGATAGAAATGTAAAAGTTAGAAATTATAAAGACTCAATTACCACGTTAAAGACTTATTTTATAACTTTGAGAATTAATGTTATGACCCATTTTTTTTACAACTTTAAAAACTCGTGTTACAACTTTAGAAACTATATTACTACTTTGAGGACTCATTTTACTATTTTAAAATATAATTGATGTATGAAAAACATTAACACATCATAACTTTACTTTTTGTATGTATCCATCTTTGTTGGAGGCCTAAAGACTAATTTATACTGAGGGATCTTGTCCAAATGTTTCGATTTCTCTATCTAGCCACCAAAACAAAATTGAGATATTCATTATGAACAATTGAGATATTTATTAAGTTGTACTAAAAACAAGTACATTATAAAATATAAATTTGAAAACCCTTTGCATAAAAAAGTACTTTTATTCTGGATTTCTGGTACATTACGCTCATATGCACAACCCATACTTATGCACACATTATACAATATCAACATGATTGAGAGAATTTACATAAAAGGGGACCAAAGCCCATCCCAAGCAACCCAAGAACCCGAAGTAAGCAACTAAAACACCCAGATGGCGGACGCTGAAGAGTTAAGCTACAACCGCGGTGGTTGTCCGAATGGAATCCACCTCGATGTCGCTTCTGGTACCATTCACTCGTTGATTGCTGCCCTCCGATCCGCCTACCCACACTTCCGAGATCGATTGCGCCAAGTTCTGCACGTTCTCTAACACATAATCTGCTTCCTTGCTCTTCACGGTTTTTCCAACCTTACCAAATAAAGCAAGAAGAACTAAATTAAATTAGCATACCAAACTAAACATTTTTAGAGAAACCAGCCTACTACATGTAGTTTCGTGTCTAATCATTTGACCCATTACAGTGTCGAATTCAATTTTTCCAGCTAGCTAGGAGCAGACTGTACATGCCATAGAGTTAGGTAATCGTCATTTCAATCATGTTTTTGTTTTGAAGTATCATCCTATACCTACTGAAATATTTGTAACAAGCACGAAAACAGACATCACTATCATATTCCAAAACATGAACATCACATGTTCTAACTACTCGTTATATATCGGTGTCATTTGGAAATACAGAACTTCATAGCAATTGAGAGGAAGTACCAGAACGGTGCGTAGACCCACGGCTCTCCCGGCGGCGATGTTTCGGACATTGTCATCGAGAAAAAGCTGCAAAACAGAAATTACAAAACACGCGTACGTGTTGTCAAAATCCACATCTAACATCTTTTGTAACGCCAACAAAAACTCAATACATTGTTGGAGATTATTATAATGTGCTTACCGTTCGACGAGGATCAACCTCGGCAGCTTCGATCGCAATCCTCATTGCCTCCATGGACGGCTTTAGAACCACCGGGAACTCGTCCGGCCGAGTCGACTCGGGTAGCTTCGGGTTCATCATCTCGAAACATATGATCTGCTCGAAGCAGCCGTTCAACCCCAGACGATCCAAACATGTCAACGCGTGGTTCCTGTCCGAGTTCGTAAAAATCTGCAACCATGTTTCGTACCACCATTACAAATTGAATTTCATTCTTTTTCTTCATTAGAGAATTATTTCCATTTTATGGTTTAGACATTTGCTTACGATTTTTCTCTGTGGGATGCTGCGAATGAGGTTCCGTAGCTGATGATCGGGTTTGATTCGATCATAAGGCAACCTTCCGTGCACGAAACTGATCATAATTCAAGAAAAAAAAAAAGCAAAAGAAAATTATATTAAATTAATTATTGAAACAAGAAAAAGGAAAGAAAGAAAAAGAAGTCAAATACGTGTATTGAGTTTGGAACGAACTTGTGGTAATCGTCAGCATCGATGTCGTAGCCTAATGCCTACAGTGAAGAACAAAATTTCTCAGAAACTAAGAGAAAAAAAGAAGAAGAAAAAAATTTCTAGGCGGTGAAATAAACAATTAATTATATAGAAAATAATTGAGTACTTACTCGTAATCCGGCGAGGGAGCTGCCGTACTTTTTGAAAAGCTCAACTCGGAGGCTTGATGCTTTGCTCTCCAGGAACCCGCATTTTTCAACAAGAAAATCTGCCACAGAAACTTAATTTTAGTTTTATTTTGTTTTTCTGAAATTTGTAAATTGCAATATGTATGATCTAGTTTGGCACCATCGATGTTCTTCTTGAGAGCTTCACCGAGTCCAATGCTTGAAGAGTACAAAGTGTCATCTAAATCTGTAAGATTAATCCAGAAGGTAAGACTAGTTTATTACTTATGTGATCAAAATATCGAATTTGTAAGTTTAGAACTTGGCTAGAAATTTAGAAAGAGGAGTTGTGTATATGTACCGAAGACGAGGCAATCGAAAGGAGAGGAGGAAGCGCGAAGAGAGGAGTTGCAGGAATCCATGGAGGTAAAGAGAGCAGAGCTGAGAGTGAGAGAGGGCTTGGTTGAGAAATTAATGAAAATGTGGAATGGGTTGATGAAGGTGACAAAGTTTGGAAGAGGAGAGGAAAGCTATTATAGAGGGAATTGGGGAAAGGGAGAGGGCGCCAGGGAGGCATATGAATTCTTTTTTGTTTGTTTTTTTGGTAATGGACGTGGATAGATTAGGGACGATGAGGAGATTAGCACTGTTGCTGACTCAGAATGAGATCAAGACAAAAACCTCAACTGATTTGACATCTTTTGTGTGATGGAATTAATTAACCCCCCCCCCCCCCCCCCCTCTTTTTATGACAATTTTACCGACCGTAAAAAATAATCACCAAATCGAAACCTGGTTGGTCCAATGAACAAGGTAATTTCATGGAAGAAGTCTTAAACTTGTCTTTTATTGATGACTTTTAACACTTTTTATTCAGACTCTTTATGAATAACCATTCGTTGAGTTAAACAAGCAATCTTTATATGATAAATGAAATTAATTAAAAATAGTTCTTTTGTTAAGAAGAGCAGCATTCAAGTAGACTAGGATAACGCTGCACTAGACAATTTAGATGCATCACTTGACCAAAACAAGGCCTATATCATCTATATGATGTTGCATAGAAGCTCCGATACGATATTCTTTATAAAGATAAGTGTAATGTTCTTAGTGTCACTCGAGATAGAAGTTTTATGTCCCTTTCGATGTCACAAATTCTTAATAATAATAATAATAATGAGTTTGTAACAGTGACTTGATATAGGCAAAAGCTATACCTTTTCCTAAAAAAAAAAAAAAATGTGATCCACATGTGGAATTCGACCTTATCAATTAAGGTATGTGTGAAGCGTCTGGGTGCTAGTGTCTCACCACTTCAAACTAAAATATATAATTGTTGCTTGAATAACACGTGATCACTTCATGTTTATCTCGTTTTCCCATTTTGATCCCACCAGACCAACAACCTTCTCAACCTGTAATGCTATTTTTTTTCTTTGGCCTGCAACTTCTACAAAACATAATTTCTTTATCCTAGTGAGAATGGGATATGTGATGCTCCAAAACATAAACAGAATGCTCACCATCGAAAAAAAACCATAAGCAGAATGCACGTCTGAAGTCTGAACTTGGCCAGCCAGTGTAACAAGGTTGCACTTCACTAGTTTGGTTTGGCTTAAGCTTTGATTGGCCGGTATGATAGTTTTGTTAGATGGATGGTGTAACAAAATTGACAACGCGGTTTGTGTCATGTGTCGTGAAACATATTGATATCATACTGGAGTTGAGATTGATGTGGGTGTGAATGGAACCCCACCATATTCCGTGATGCAACATATATAGTTCATCTCATCTAATGATGGTCCACAGATTTTAAATTTTAAGGGCACAAAGGTAATTATCGGGTTAACTATGGTTAGTGGTAAGATTTCAGTCGTTAGGTAATTGATTGAAGGGTGTTATGGTCTTTACGGCTAAGTGGGTAAATCAGGTTAAAATCATTCGACGGATGAGATGCTGTCACGTCGTTAACGGGATAGGTTTGTGGAAGGTGTTTGTGTGGGTTTTGAGGGTCCTTTCGAGTCGCCAGCCCCAAACTGCAAGAGGAGGTTGTTTCAAAACACAAAGCGAAGCGAAATTGCACGGGATTTATAACCCGTGGTTGGCGAAGAAGGAACTCGCCTTCTATTAGTTGTCTCGTCTTCCCCATTCCCCGTTTCGGTTTGCCGCACTCCCGTACCAAGCGGTTGGAATTGATTTGTGTGTCAAAGTTTCAGACTTTTGAGTTCTGTTCGCGACTCCCACAGCACGAGCAGACCCGTGGTCGGCGAAGAAGGAACTTGCCTTCTATCTGTTGTCTCGTCTTCCAAATTTCCCGTTCCGATTTTCCACGCTCCCCTACCAAGCGCTTGGAATTGATTTGTGTCGAAGTTTTAGACTTTTGAGTTCCGTTGTTGTAGGAATTCTCTCCACCTGGCTCAAGTTCAAAAGATATGGTAAGCAAGTAGGGTGAATTTGCATATATAAATATCCTCTAGTCATTTATGCTCTTGCTGTTGAACGGTTTATGTTGAATGAGCGCGAGTCGGTAATTTTAAAGTTCATAGTAGGGGATTGAGTGATAATGTGATCTGTGATTTTACTATGCGGAATTGCAAATTTGTATCGACATTGTTGTGATTGACATGCAAATAACAGGCTGATGTGGATACAGAGGACATGGACACGGATAAGGGGGGACTACGCTACAGTGATCACCTTTATTTTGACATTATAACTTCGGATGACGATGAACCCGAAGTGGAAATGTCGAGCATGTTTGGTAGGTGCCCAGAGGTGACGTCGCGCACGGATGAGGGAACTGACGGGACACCACCTAGTGAATCGGTTGATTTGAGGAGACAACGGGGCACGACACAAGAGGATGAGGAAATGTCTAATTACGATGATGGATCTCTGCAACAGCAGTACTTTCACCAAATGGGGACTGGTCTGTTTAACGGGAAGGAGTTTTCAAAATTATGTTTGGATGATTTGAAGGATGTATACTTCCCAACTATTTTAGAGGCTGAACAGTTCTACTATTTGTACTCAAGAATCGTTGGGCTCAACGTAAGGAGGAGCAGGAAGGAGATGGATGAGAATGGTCAGGTGATTAGGAGGCACTGGGTTTGTTCTAAAGAAGGAAAATCTCCTGGTTAGACCGGGAAAAAGAAGGGTCAGGATGTGAACCTCCAAGCGAAGGCCGGGGTGAAGAGATCAAGGAGGGGCCTTGTGTCTAGGGGAGTGAGGTAAACAAGAGTGGGCTGCCTTATGGAGTTCACCATGAGATATTGCAGCGAGAAAGGGGTGTACCGCGTGAGACATTTTGTTCACAAGCACAACCACGAACTCGCACGGACCAACGAGGTTCACTTCTTGCAGTCAAATTGAAACGTTGAGGACAGAGATGTCGCTTAGGTGCAGTGGCTCCGTGGAGCACAAGTCCACACAAGTAGGGCTTTCGAGAAGTTGGTATAGTAGGCCGGTGGACGCGACGTTGTTGGATTCACTATTAAGGATCTCTACAACAAGATGGACAAACTAAGGAAGAAGTCCCACACGGACGGAGATGCACAGGTCGCCATGATGTGGATGAACATGAGGGGAATAGATTATGAACTTTTCTGCTACAGGTACAGTCTTGATGAGGAAGGCAAACTTGCCAACCTGTTTTGGAGGGACCACCAATCGTTGCTAGACTATAAGGCGTATAGTAACGTGCTCATCATAGACACCACTTACAAGACTAATTTGTATAGGAAGCCTCTGGTGGATTTTGTCGAGTGCAATAACCACAGAGCCACGGTTGTTTTCGGTTTTGCACTCATTCGGGACAAGAAGGAGGATACGTACGAGTGGGTGTTTCGAAACTTCCTTGAATCCATGGAAGATTTATAGCCCAGAGCCATCCTCACCGATTTGGATGAGGCTGTAAGGAACGTTGTGGAGCGCCTCATGCCTGCAGCCAGGCACAGGTTATGCGCATAGCACATCGAGAGGAACATAGGGCAGAATGTGAAAGACCATGCAGCCCAGAAGAAAGATGATATATGTTTCAATGTCTATCACCGAATGGGAGGAAGAATGGCATTCATTGGTTGCCAGACATGGGTTGGTTGACAACGTCTAGGTGACAGACTTGTTTAACAAACGAGAAAGGTGGGCGCAAGCATTCTTCAGAGGTCACTTTTACGATGGAATGTGCAGTACTCAGGGTGTCGAGGGAATGCACTCAAAACTGAAATCAGATCTTGATAGGTACACTCTGATATCTAAAATGATGCCAAGAATGGAGAGGTCAATCAGTCGCATCTGGGACCGGGTACTTTATGACAACTTTAGGCAGAAAAACTCAGCACCGGTATTTGAGACACACATGAGGGGGGTAGAGGAGGACGCATGTAGGCTGTTCACATATGACATCTTCATAATGATCAAGTCTTAGATCCTGTTTGAGAAGCAGTTTGTTATTGTCCACCAGGCACCCTTTACTTTGAGAGACACGGTGGTGTTCTACATTGCCCAATACGACAGGGCTCATCGATGATGGAGTGTTGAGTTCCAGTCTCACGAGACAAACCCTCTGAAATCTTGCTCCTGTAAATATTTTGAGTCAGATGGTATCCCCTGCTGCCATATCTTCTATGTAATGAAAGACCAACTTGTGTGCAGATACCCGGAAAGTCTGGAAAAGGAAAGTTGGAAAAGTCTGTGGGTGATTCAACGATGGCGCCATGTTTTAAGGTTCCAATTGACAACAAGGCGGCACAGGTGGCCAGGTATTCTTCTCTCGTATCAGAAGGGTCGAAAGCATGCTCTAACTACTCATTTTCAGAAGAATGATTCAGGGTGGGAATGAACGAGCTTGCAAGGCTGGTTCAGAGCTCAATCAAGTTCAGAGTGAATCCACCAGTGGTAGGCGCATCTAACTTGCCTCCCAGCAACGTTGTGAGGGACCCGCAGATAGCCCGGACAAAGGGAATGCATGATAACCCCTCAACAGGTACCGAGACTAGCAGAGAAATTATGGCAACTGTAACCTTCCGGGTCATAATAGGCGCACATGCAAGGACGGCGCAGGACCAAACACGTAGTAGGAGTGGACTCCGGGTTTTCTGCCCAAGTGATGTGTTTAGGATTTTTGCAATTGAAACATGCAGTGGAATGTTGGATTTGAAGTCAAGCAGGGGGTGTGACAGATATATTTTGATTGTTGTTTGTTTATTTACGCATTGTTTATTTGTGGATGTACTTGGACATGCTTCTTAATTACGTTTAGCTATGCATTATTCTTAGATTTGGATGTATGATAATTGCTGCTGTCTATTTATATATGTATGTGGATTGGTTGCTATGTTCTTTTTATACATGATGTTGTTCTTACAACATTTGGCTATATGAAGGATGTATAAATGGGGTCTCACTTTGAAAGAACCGAAGGAGGGCCACTACCTGGCCTTGGCCTTTCCCTCTCTAAAGATGGAATTGTGACTTCAGGTATGGGCCTACTTTTAGGAGAGCCTATTTCCTGCACCATGAAAATTTAACGGGACGTGATTGCACGCGCTGTTTGTGCGATCCTGCCTAGTTTTGTTGTTGGACTGGTGACTGGCCCCTCTTTCTCTTCTTCCTTTCTCCCATACTTAATCGACTGGTGCAGGGAATAATTTTCGAAATATATGGTAGAGCGAACAACAAAAAGAACCTTGGAAGATGGCGTGAATTGTCTCACAAAACAGCTCCAAGAAAGCTGATTCTGAAATTTCCAGCTTTTTACTTATCATTTGGCCGACTTCTTTATAGCTTGTATCTTGATCGTCCAATGGCCTTTCTGGATGATTCTTGAACTCAAAATGCCCTATGACATCACATGTTGATGTAAAAATTACGAAACCATCAAACATGTACACATTAAGATTACGAAACATGCCTAAAAAAACTCAATATAGTTTAGTTATCTAGAAAGGGTGTTTTAAGGTACCGACTTCTGGAGCTCATAACTCATGCTTCAAAAAAGCGAATGGGATGATTATTTTTCAGATTTAGATTCCAATATCATCGCTCAAAAATGGAGTAGGGCGAATAGACATTAAACCGTTGTAATGAGGCGCAAATGAGCCACAGAAATGCCTCAGAGGTAGCCAACTTTGAAAATTTCCATATTTTCTTATTGAAGGGGCAGACTTGCATGATGACTTCCATGACCTTTTCTTATGTCTTCTGAGCAATATAGCAGCTGAAACTAAACGTTGTCATTAGTAATACGTATTTGAAGCTATTTGAGCGGTTAACAAGACCTTGTGAACTGCTCGCTGCTGCTCTCTCACAAGCTCAACGAAAATAATTCCCTGCAGCACTGTCCCAGCTGCATCAGAACCGTCCAATTTGATAGTTCAATGCCTCAATAGATCCGCTGCTGTCAGTTGCTATTAAGCCTCCATTAAGGTAACCGGAGGTAAAAGGGGTGAAATGGGTTGGAAACCTGTGAAGCTCTACTAGTCATCTTTCAGAGCCTATGAAGCCTGTGAAGCCCTTTAGTCTCTCCTATCAAAGCTTTAAGCCTGGTAGTGATAGCTAAAGTTTCTATCTTTCTTGGTTATATTCAGTGATTTGATTTTAAATTGAGTATAGATAATGAAGAACTTGTCAAGCTTTCAGAAGATGTTGCAGCATTGCAAAATTTAGAGGAAAAGATAGTCATGATGATGATGCAGGAGAGAAGTTTGCTGAGATGTACGATCAACTTCAGCTGATGGGATCTGATGCTGCTGAAGCGTAGGCTTCAAAGATTCTTGCCAGTTTAGGATTTACGAAGGATATGCAGGGCAGTCCCACGCTCTCGAACAATGGAGGGAGATGGAAGGAGTGCAAAGTTTGTGCGGATTGAGATCATGGTAATTCTTGCTTTAACCCAGCTCGCCCCTGTTTTTGTCCACCATTAATTAATAGCCACGCCAGTTTTTTTTGCCTGGTGCACCTATCCCAGTGGTGCACCGAATAGGCTGTCCAAGCTCAAGAAAGCGAGGGTGAAGATAAGCGTTCCGGAACACACGTCGCGGGTAAGATGAGCGTTCCAGCAACTTTGGTTTGGCGAAACCATATAAGTATTGATTCTTACCGCCTTGTACCAGTTGGATCCTTAATGGATCATGTTGAGTGACACAATCATACCACAGTCTACGTCATTCTCCTGCGTTGGTGCACAACGAGGCTCAGACTGTGGGAAGTACACAAAATCCAATAGCTTCCCTAGAACATCCAGCTTCTCGTATGCGAAGCACCTGTCCAGATGGCCAAGTTGCAACCAAAAGAACACTATGAATACAACAATATATTTTTTAAGAAGTATGATATGAGTCTTACCGTTTTAGACACAATATTCCACCTAGTGGTCTTTGAAAAGACAAACGGGGTGTTGTCCCAGACCTCAACAGTCCTTTTGTCCATGTCTACAAGTAGGAGAATCCAGTGGCCCCCGACCAACCTGTCGAAGATAGGTAAGAACATCTGCATAATCGAAAAGGGTGAGGAAATACACTAGGAAATATTACTAAAAAAACAGGAACGAAGTTATGAAGCTCCTGTTGTACAACGCACCTTCTTGCACTGGGCCAGCCTCCCATCCCACCTCTCCAATCTGCATACCATTCTGGTCTCCTCCACCCACAAGTCAGTGTTCTTACTTCCACCTGGGCTCAAGGCCTTCTCAGAAAAGTTTGTTGGAAAATGCCACTACTCATCACACTTCTTTGAAAGGGCCAGTGCTACGTAGTCGATTACCTGTAGGAATGAATTCATTGGTCAGGATATGTGAAACAACAATGAGATCATAAGTGGGTGTTTAGCTTAATTGTGGAACACTAACCAACTGTCCACCATTTTCCCAGGCGCAAGGCATGAAATATCCTTCTATTTCAATATTTCCGGCCTTTCCCCAGTTGAGGCGACCAAACCCTGCCAAAAAAAAAAATGTGGTGTCGTGTTAGGACCTATCCCGGATTTCTCCCATGAAATCTGGAATAAACCCTACGGGACCCACCTCAAGAGAAATTAAACAAAAATTATTGGCATAACCTCCTTTGATAATGGGTAACCCTACCTACAAGAAAAATCCACAAACCCAAACACTTTTAAAACAATTAAATTCTCAATTCCTGGAGCCACCCGCTCCCTCATTTAAACAACCACCACCTCAAACTCAAAATAGTTCTCAAACAGTAACCACAATTTAATCTTTTTCATCCCTCCTAACTGGAGTCATAAGCTCTTAAGACACATTAAAACATCTCATAGTTATCAGAGCATTTACTAGGAAAATGAGAAGAAATACACAATAGGTTAATAAACTAGTAACCTATATGGGAAAAGTGGATAAGGTGGGGATTTATGACACTCCTCCTATCCTCGTCAAACTGAACTCTACAGACTGGGTATTTAAAAACAAAAGACCCAGGGAAGAAGCATTTAAAACGTTAGAGTGAGTGGACAAAAATAAATAACAAAATATGGAGCAATGAAATCAAATCTATGCTCTCTCATCATTTCCATTTAGAAAAATATTTTGCATGTCATTCATAGAAATTCTCCATAAATACTTATAAATAAAAATGTTGAACCAATCTCATTGGTTCTCATTAATTAATAAAAATTGGGGAAGAGATTTCACCATAACGATGAGCCTCCCAAACTATAATAGCCTCCCACGCTAAGCGCCTTACTCACTTTTTTTTTAACTTTTTATTAAATAACTCACACACCCTACATATGTCAATGAGATTTGAACTCATGACGTCAAAGTTGTTAGTTAACCACCTTAACCAACCACGCCACAGCTCACCGACAATATCAACCCGCCTTACTCACTTATAGTGAGTAGCCGCTAATAATGTCTAGCTAACATATATATAAATACTGATTGGTTGCTTCTCAGGCTATAATAGCGTCACACGCTAAGCACATTACTCACATATAGTGAGTAGCTGCTAATAATGATTAGCTAGCAATAATGAACATATATCAACCCTTTATGGTGAAATAAAAATAACAAATATCAGAACGTCACTTCCCCGAAAATTAATGTAAAATCACTTGACATGTCTCATATGTCAAATAAAATGCTCAAGAGAGTTCCCAAAAATTAATGGAACTCATTACTCCAATATGCCTTTGAAAATTAAATAAACTTTATCTCATGCATGGCATTTAAATCAAAGATCCACTCACAGTGCTCGGCTAAGCCTGCCGACGACCTAAGACTTCCTCCAAATGATCCTCCTCACGGCCTGAACAATAAATAATATTAATTCTCGTACAAAAATAAAACTTCAATAAATAACGCATAAAATTAAGGGCTTATAATTTATCTTCTTCCTTGCCCAATTTTCATCCTTAATCCATTAAGACTCAAAATTCACCACCATCACTGATGGCCAAAAATTTACCTTACAAGAATTTTAAAACCGGCTAACCGAACTACCGATATTCTAATTTAAACACCGTCAAATTCCTTAACCATAGAAAAATCTCAAACCTTATCACAACTCCTTCAAAAATTCCAAACTATACTTCATTAAACTCCTCTCACTAATATCATCTTAAAAACATGAAAAATAGCCCCTAAGGGGCGGCGCCGCTTCCTGCTCCTCAGGCAACGGCGGCCGGCAGCGGTTCTCCGGCGACCTCCAATACTTCTCAAATTTGAGTGCAACACTCCTCTCAACCCGCACAACAACTTCCTCCAATTCTAAGCATAACTAGGTTAACCAGACAAAAACTTTAAATTGAGCCCTAGAACTTTAATTATACATTTTACCCTAACAAGATCGAATTAGACCGATTCCTTTTGAGGGATTACTCACCTTGATAAGGGCTACAAGATGAGCCAAAAATCTCGGCCTATGGTGGCCGGAGGACGAAGCTCCAACGAAGAGACAGTCGGCGTTCCGGTGGGTTTTTCTCCTCTCTGGCGGTACTACCGGCTCGGACACTAGGCCGAGGAGAGAGAGGAGGTGGCGGGGGTCTCAGTTGGGCTGGAGTGGCGGCCCATTGCTGGATGGAGGGCGGCAGCTAGTGGCAGGAATTCCAGGCGAAGAGAAGGCTTGGGGAGAGCTCGGGAGAGAGGGAGAAGAGAAAGAAGAAAGAGAGAAAGGATTGGGCTAGGGCTGCTCCCCACCCGGTCCATCACTTAAACCCAAAAAAAATACCCACTAAAAATTTTACCCCTTTTTACCAACACAAAAATTTCCCTCTTAGTGGATAACTTTTCCATGCTAACTCCGATTTTAACGCGTAGAATGTCTACGAACTCGTAATAACGTTCTCTACAACTTCCATGAAGAAAGTTATCACAAATTCCAAACAGAATAAAAAATCAACTTTAAGGTCCTTAACAGTAAACGGTTAATTAATACGGTAAAAGACCAAAATAATACCGAAGTAAATAACCGTAAAATAACTTAAGGACTGGGGTGTGACAATTCTAAGACATCACACTGAGCTTGGATGAGCCTAGTTGAACAGTTGATGATGAAAAATCCGCTATAAGGTAGAAGACTTAACCGGAAAACACGTGGGCGATCCTCCTTGAGGATGCGGTGCCGTGAATCACATTTAAAGGGACCAAAATTGGCACAATATGCCATGTTTCTAAGGACAATGTAAGAATATACATTTTTTTTGTAAATCAATGCGAACCATAAGAGGAGGATAGTTTCACTTCGAAAAAATTCTCAAAGCATTCATTATTGCTAATGTGAGTACATGGAAGTCTCAAATAGGCGAATGACGTCGATACAACGTCTTATTACATATAGCTTGGAACAAAAATCAATATCTAGCCAATAACGTCAAAGTCATGGGTAGCTAGAGTAGGATCCGAATCTTTGAAATTCATGATCATGAGGATGACGTTCTTGTTCTCATATTGATTTTTCGTACCTTTTGCATTCACGATTTGAGGATGGACTTGACAATCTTGAACCAGTGATTCGGAGATCCACAACGGTTGCATTGTCATGAGCTGATATGAGTAGTTTTGACAGATTGGTGTCTAGACCGGGAGTGTCGCCATTAGGGCCGGCGATACCTCCCTCTTTTTTCTAGACATCGGCACGGCGTTTTCTACCGTTACCGTGACTCATATTGTTATTCCCACATTAGGGGACAATCCCAAATACATTTATCTTATTAGCATTTATGTAATTCCTGTTTGCAACATAATGATCAAAATCAAGTCTCGTTAGTAATCCAAACCAACTTGGAGGGCCTAGAGAACTTGATGATCATCGAATCCGCTAAAAGATTATGGATAATGATGCCACAAAATTTCACCGATAATGTGTAGTTATAAAAATGTGGTAAACAATCCACGTGACTAATAACTCAACAAATTGAGTTAGATAAACGTTTCCAAAAACGCTCCATAAGTGCATTCCACAATACTTTGTGGTCATTATTTTTTGCACAAATTGCTATTGAAGGTTGTTGTCGATGTGACACGTGAAAGACTTTGAGCACATGAGATGTGAAATCTCGGCATCTAAGCTTGTTAGCCTGGGGGTCAAAACATGTGGTATAATCCTTTCCAATGAAAGGTTCCACAGATACCAGGCAAAGATCCACCTTAGGCATCGAGTACGTCATAACTCAAAGGAACAGAATGTTACATTGCTCTTGCATATAAAACAAAGCTGTTATGAGACTCAATAAAGGTCACAAACGATACTTTTAATGGTTTGTCCTTTGTATTGATCCCACACAATCCGGAAAAGCCGCGGATTATTCAAACACAATCCGGGGAAAGGTCGGGGTTGATCATACACAACCCTGATAAGGAAACAAGATTGATTAAACACACTCTTTACCTGCGAATAAAATTCCTAGATTTTTACCTGTACGTACAAAATCCTAAGCATAGAATGGAGATAGAGAAGGGAAGAAAAGATTTTATCCTCCCCGAGTTATTGAACTTGAAAAAGTTCAGAGTTTCAAAACATCCCTTTCGAAATTTCAACCACTTGAAGATGTTGAAAATAGTTGGAGGAAACCAAGAATCATTGGCAGGCAGCAGCCAAGGGATTGGTAGCCGGTGATGTCGAACGGTGGCCGGGAAAATAGGTGGCGGCGGTTGAACATAGGAGCCGAAAAAAGGTTTTTTTTTTAGGATTTCAGAAAACAAATGGTGGGCTATTAGTTCTAGGATTAGAACAAAGTGCATGATAACATGATGAAGTATAAAGTGTAGAGAATGAGATAGCAAGAGAATCATAATCTTATTCATTGATAGGAGCTTTTTATATAGGGAATTATATAGTACCAATATAGTAATGATAAGGAATACATAATCTTATTATAACTACATATCTTGATAGCATAAGTCCAAGACACACATAAGGAATATCTTAAAACATTATTATTATTAGAGAAAAGTTCACCATCAGTCCCTCAACTCTTGTGGCAAGGCCAACGTGATGCCCAACTTATAAAAACTACCAACGTGATGCCTGCACTTTACTTTTCATATCACCGTGAGGCCTAAGGCCATTTTCCGTCACGGCTCCGTGTGTTTGGTCACGTGCTGCGCACGTGACCACACCAAAAAAAAGCATTTTACAGAAATAACCCTATGACGAGTTCAAAAACTCTGCTTCCCTCCAATTTCAAATTCTACTGTTGCATTTTTTTCACGCCAATTTTCATTGTGTACCTAATTTTCCTTTCTTTTCCTTCCTACTGGGCAATCTGTTACTGGCAACAATCTTGAACAATGAAATGAAATGCAACATCAAAATATTCTCTTGTACATTTCCAAAAAGGCAGACATGCCACAATTCCAACATAGATAACATCCAGTCATCCACAAACATGAGTTCAACAAATTCAACTTGTCCAACATAACAAAATTACAACAATACAACAACTATTCGACAGGCCAACACCCTAAATATACAGCAAAATGCAGAATCTTTTAAAACCAGCAAATAAGGATCAGCATGAGAAAGAGGCTATGATGCTGGAACTTTTCAATTTTTGCTAGCACCCCTTGCTGCTGGATTTTGGCTGGTTTGAGTAAGAGGCCCCTGAGCTTGTGCTGAAGTGGATGCACCAGCATTTGAAGTAGAAGCCTGAACAGCCTTTCGTTTCAACCATCCCTTCCTAGACCGTATGATTTGGTCCTTGACATTGGATGCAACATTACGTGGGGCTGGGGCTCTTCTCACCTATGAAATCAAAAGAAATAGACATTTCAACACAACAACATTATCAACACAACAGTCACATCTTCAACACAACAACATTATCAACACAACAGTCACATCTTCAACAAAATAACATTTTCAATTGATGAAGAAGCTAAGTGATCTCCAAGAAAACCTGATTTCAGACTCTTTTCGTAGTGTTTGATGACTTTGATCCACCCTATTTGATAAAAAAAAGAAGATAAAAAAAAGAGACAATTCAGTTAAATTGAAAGGCAAATATTAGTGAATTGAATAAGAATTTATTCTCATTTTGTAATAAAGACTTACTGTTGCAGCAGCTTTCTTAGCCTTTGTAATTGGACATCCCAGTTTGTTGTGTCCAAGCTGACCACAAATTTTGCAAGTCATTTTGGTCCCTTTTCTACCCAATTTTCCCTCAATAGGAGCTGGAGGTGCTGTGGTCTTGTTCTTTTCCCCTGCTTCCTTATTCCTCTTCAACTTTGGCCTCCCGGTCTGATTTTTATATGGAGGAGGAGCAATTGGATAATCAACTTCTTCCCAGTTATCCTCTCCTGCAATAGGGAATATGGTAGGAGTGTAGGTCTGCATATAGCTGCTAGGCATGAGATAATCATCACAATACAAGCAAGCATCTTGTTTTTTGAATCTGATTGCACAAATGGCATGCACACAAGGAATACCACTAAGCTGCCACCTTCTGCAAGTACATGTGTGAAGACCTAAATCAACTGCATGCTTGCTGCCATTTTGGGAGATTTTGGGAGTTCTTAATTCCTACAATCGAACAAAAAGTGCAACCATATTGCGTTTCCACTATCCCCCGTAATAAATAACTAAAGAAGCCGTTTAAATTTTGAAACTAAATGCATCGACGCAATCCAAGCTAGTAATATAACTTTCACAAATTACAGCCAATGGCAACAAGCGCATGAATTGGGGAAACCACATATAATACCCCCCCCCTTGAGGCTCCCAATACCGAAACAGAGCACTCACTAAGAATAACCATTCGCAACACTCTGCTGAGTCCGGCTGCTAAAAGAATGTAGTAAGCTAAACACAACCTCAGGTTTTCATCTTCAATGCGCATAAATTTGAACTCACTGAGCCAAAGACACACGTCAGGCTAACATTGAGCTTGTAATAAACCTATCGAAACCTAATAATTACTTCCTTTTTGAACAAAAATAAATCAACTATCTATTTCCTGTTCTAATCTCTGCCATTGTTTAGCTCAGCAAACAAACACAGCTCAAATCTCAAACAAGGCTCCCTACGCACTCAATCTAGCCAAACTCCACCAATTCAAACCCAAATCACACACACAGTAAGCCCTAGATTCCACAAACCAAGCCAGCATTTCAAAGATCCAAAAGCAAATCCAAAATCAGACACAGAGACAATTCCACTCAACCTGAGAATTCTCGAAGCTTCGGAGAGCAGCACGCTGGAGGAAGTGCTGGCATGGTGCGAGCTGGCGGCCGACGACGCCAGACAATCCGCCACAGCGCGCCGCAGCGGCTTCTTTATCGACGAAGATCTCAGCCTAAATCAATGGTTCTCCCTAGTTCGAATCGAATCTTTGTCAAAAAAAAGTGTGGGAATGGCGATTTTGGGAGACTTTGGATATGATCTGGTTTTAGGTTTTGAGAAAATGGTGGTTCGAGTGTTGGAGATCGGGTTTTTACTCGATTCTGGTTCCCATAAGCTAAAATGTCTTTTATGCCCTTTTTTGGTGTGGTCACGTGCGCAGCATGTGACCAAACACACGGAGCCGTGACGGAAAATGGCCTCAGGCATCACGGTGATATGAAAAGTAAAGTGCAGGAATCACGTTGGTATTTTTTATAAGTTGGGCATCACGTTGGCCTTGCCACAAGAGTTGAGAGACTGATGGTGAACTTTTCTCTTATTATTATTATTATTATTATTATTATTATTAGTGAAAACGTTATCTTTAGTAATTCTTTCATATTAATACATAATCAACTTCATATGTATGTAGGAGATGTTGAGTTCGACTCACGAAGTTTTAATATTTACCTGATAAAAAAATTTAAAAAAAATTGAAAAAAAAAACCTTCATTACATATACAAGTTCTTTTCAGGTCTTTGTAGTTGTAAGATTTTGATAGAAATTAATAAAATCATATGTACTTGCTTGGCTAGCTGAATACTGTTGCCAAAAATAGTACGAAAGTTTAAAAAGGGAATCGTAGGAACCTTTATTAGAGACTTTTTTCTTAGAGCATCTTCAACATTGTATCTAAAAAATTTGAGTCTTAGGAAGCCAACTGACTTATCTAAACGCGACCGACCAATCTTAATAAGATTTAGACCTAAATAGGCTAACCAAAGCGAAACCCAACATGGAACACTTCACCAATCGGTTAATGATTGAACTAGATGTAATAAAATATGAAAACAAAATATGGACTAATACATCAGTTAATCCATATATTAAATTATTAACTCCATAAAAATCTTTTGTTGTATTAAATTGCATAATAGTAAATGGTGAGATACCCTTCTCAAGGTTATCTACTACAACAATGTATAAAACACCACCCTTATAAGGATTTACATCATTCATGAGCAGGGGCGGATCTAGGATTTGAATATGGGGTGGGCTTCAAATTTGGCCGAAGGCCAAAAAAAAATTTTAAATACAACCATGCAAAGTGTAGGATCTCAAGTAGACGTTACTAAGTTTTTAAAAAAAATATGCGTCAATGAAAGTAGAAGAAATTTTTAAAAATCAAAGACAAATTTGAAAACTCAACAAAATTTTCCTCAAAAGTTTGGATCTTTTTAGATTTAAGAAGGAGAAGACTAGAAAACTAGAAGAAAGAGCGATTGATGAATTAAGGAACTAAGGAACTGAAGAATAAAGACGTAATCATGTATAAAAAAGAGAAGAGATGCATAGCTAGTCGGAAAGTTGGGTGGGCTTTCTGCCAGATCCCAGAGAGACTGAGAGAAGAGATGTTGTCGGGAGGGATGAGCGTTGCCGTCGACTAACAGAGAAAGAATTGAATGATTTAGAATTAGGGATCAGGGTGAGTTTATATCACAAAAAAACATTGGTTGGGTTTGGGTATATATAACACAACAAAAATTGTATACACCTAAATTTTTTTTTTTACCCAAAATTCTTGGTTGGGCTTGAGCCCCACCATGCCCTAAGCTGCGTCCGCCCCTGTTCATGAGTCCTGAAATATGGTAAAGAACTAAAATCGCTTTGGGGAAATATGTAAATTACAAACATTCATAAATATATCGGTTATGACACTGAGGAAAGTTAACAATAAGAAAAAGGCTCTGCTCGTTGTTTTGGACCCTGCTCCTGCACGTAATTTACAGACGTTAGGTTCTTCACCTAGTACACATTATCTTATTCATTTCCGAATCCGCGTAACTTCACTCTCAGTGAGTTTTGCACACTCACAAGTGCAAAGATAGTTGTAATCATAAGCTCTCCCGGTGATAAAACATTTTCATTTAGCCACATACCCTTATGCGCGTACCATTATTGACCATTATCTGTTGGCGAAACTTGAACCCCGGCCAACACAAACATCACCAAATAGTTTTTGGAGAATTTTTGCAACATGGAACTAAGCAGACTCAATGCGGAGTACACGACCGTAAATGAAGAGTTGTTGAACTGTAGACAGAAGAGTGATGTACGTGCTTTCCAGGATTAAGACGATTAGTCAAGATGATCAGCGATAATGAGGTCCATATAAAACATGGGCAAGGAACGCCTATACTCATTCCAGAAAAACTTGATTAAGCTTTCGTTAGAACGAATCAAATATCCGTTCAAACAGTGTGTGTATATATATATATAACAATGAAATTATAATGCAATTAAACAACAACGAAATTAAAACGAAAAACACTAATTGATTGATTAGATAGAGGCCTGTCTTGCAGTGACCTAAGACAGAAATTCGTCTCCGCTTGTGCTGCAGATTCATGTGTCTATCTAGAGGATACAACTATCTGGTTCAAGTTCTTGCACAAGAACTTGACCCTTGACCCTGACGAATTTACTTTATGCTTCAGAAGAAATAGTTTTTGGGGAGGAAGAAGAAGAATTCGCAGATGAAATCAACGACAGAAGTCGTCCTTATAAAAGTCAATTCGAACAGTTGTAATTGTTCAGACAGACACAACTGCTGGGACAGTTGTAACTGTTCGGACAGTTATGTCTTTTGATATTTATCCGAATTAATAATTAAATTAAATGATATTAATTTATAAAAAATTAAATTCGGATTTAATCAACAGAGCCACAAGACCCAAAGCCCAAACTTTGACTTTTATTAAATATATATATATATATATAATAATAAATATATTTATTTATTTCTATTGAAAAACTCAATAGAAAGCTCACCAAGCTCATATTAGGCCTATCATCCAATTAATAAGTCACATAAGTGTTTCCATATAAAAACTCATATATTTAATGCTTCTTCAATGTGGGATAAATACCAAACAAGTTCCAACAATACCCCACATTTTCTATTCAAACACTAATAATACCCCACATTTAAATAGAAAATGAGATAATAAAGAGGAACTTATTTTACTATTTCCAAGAAACTAAATATGATAGGCATCGGAAAATGTGTCTTTTGGACTTGAACCTTTTGTACTGAGTACTTATCGGACTTACTTTGTGGGTAGTGAATTTTAGTCTTGAACTAACCACATTGTGTAGTAAATCGAGACAACAAATATCACACATATCATATCTATACATAGTTCAATTCTTATGGTTGTGTTCATTTCGGTCTTGAACAAATCCTTCTTCATGAGTATTTTAGAGAACGTAGCCATCTTGGTTCTCAAAGATGCTACCCCACATCAAATTCATATAGGTAATGTCAATCAAGAATAGTCCATACAATTCCACTTTAAAAGCTATTAGCATTATTAAGAATAAAAAAATATTCAACCCTTAATCGGCAACGGAACAACACACTTAAATTCATCATAGGAATGAGCATATATGTGTGTTTATGCTCCTTGAGTCTTCCCCAACTAGTTTGTCTATTGAACCTAGACCATGGGATCTCTAATGTTGCTAGGTTAGATTTCCGCCAAGTAATGACTAATTGTATTGGCTTTAAGCCCATTCCCCTCGATGTAAATATTACTTGCTCTCTATTTTGGCCTTTTGTCAAAGGATCTGCGATATTCTCCTTTGACTTTACATAGTCGATGGAAATAATTCAATTCTTAAGCAAGCATCATATTGTCTTGTGACGACGCCTTATATGCCGTGATTTGCCATTGTAGATTTGGTTCTTCGCTCATGTAAGAGCAGCCATACTATCACAATATATGCAAATGGAAGTAACAAGCTTTGGTCACAACGAAATACCCTCTAGGAAGTTTTTGAGCCATTCCGCTTCTTTGGCGGCTTTATCTAAGGCTACAAACTCTGCTTCCATAATTTAACGTGTATTCACTGTTTGCTTTGATGACTTCCAAGATACGGCTGTACCTCCAAGTGTAAATACATAACCACTTGTGGACTTACTTTCCGAATGATTGGAAATCCAATTAGCATCACAATGTCCTTCTAATACGGGAGGATATTTTGTATAATGCAATCCATAATTCATTGTATGTTTTAGTTATCGGAGCACTCTCACTAGTGCATCCCAATGATCTTTCCCGGGATTGTGTGAGTAACGACTAAGTCTACTCACACTATGCTAAATCTGGTCTTGTACAATTCATTATGTACATCAAGCTTCCAAGAACTTGAGTATACCCCAATTGAGACACACTTTCTCCTTGATTTTTCTTAAGTTGACTAGAGGGATCAAATGGAGTAACAACCGGCCTATCATCATAATGTCCAAATTTTTAAGGACCTTCTCCACATAATGGGATTGAGTAAGTATGTAACCATCTGAATGCCTTTGAATTCGAATACCAAGAATTACATCTGCTACTCCCATATTTTTCATATCAAAAGAACAGTGCAACATTGTTTTGGTATGATTAATTACACCCGTATTCGTTCCCATAATAAGCATGTCATCCACATATAAACATATAATGACACATGCATTTCTACATTGATTAACATAAACACAGTTATCACATTCATTTATTTGAAAACCGTTTGATAAAAGTGTACTATCAAACTTCTTATGCCATTGCTTTGGAGCTTGTTTAAGGCCGTAAAAGGACATAACCAATTTACACACCTTATTCTCTTGACCTTTAACAACAAACCCTTCAGGTTGGTGCATGTATATTTGTTCATCTAATTCACCATTCAAGAATGCGGTTTTCACATCCATTTGGTGTATTTCCAAATTGTGAACAGCCGTTATTGCCATTAACGTCCTTATAGATGTAATTCTTGTCGCCGGTGAATAAGTGTCAAAGAAATCTACACCTTCCTTTTGTCGATATCCTTTGGCTACGATACGATCCTTGTATTTCTCTATGGTACCATCGGGTCTCAATTTCCTCTTGAAAATCCATTTATGACCTATTAGTTTATGTCTTGGAGGTAAATCAACCAATTTCCATGTATTATTTTGTATAATGGATTCAACTTCACTTTGAATAGCCTCTTTCCAATAAGGTGCTTCGGATGATTCCATAGCAGCCTTATATGTTTGAGGTTCTTCTTTAATAGCAAAGGTCATATAGTCAGGTCCAAAATCTTTGGATATTTTTCTACGTTTAATTCTCCTTGGTTATAGAGCTTCATCTTGAACCACAGAAGTATCGGTACTTTTGTTTAATTCATTTTGAGACAACGTATCATTATATGTTCTTTTCCTTGGATTAGATTTTTCTTCATCCTCTTTATCCTTATAAGGAAATATATTCACAAAAAATTCTGCCTCGACAGATTCTATGATTGTATTTTTGTTTACATCCTCTACATCAGACTGGTAAACCAAAAACTTATAAGCTACACTATTCTTGGCAGGGCCATTATATATGCAATCTATTGTTTTTGGTCCAAGTTTAGTCATTTTTGGTAAAGGAACTTGAACTTTAGCAAGACAACCCCACAGTTTCATTGTTTTAAAAGTAGGCAATCGTCTTTTCCATAACTCATACGGAGATTTATCACTTTGTTTATGAGGAATTCTATTTAATGTCATATTTGTAGTAAGACAAGCTTCACCCCACAAACTATGCGGTGCTCACGAAGTAATTAACATTGAGTTTATCATATTTTTCAATGTTCTATTCTTCCTTTTGGTAACTCCATTTTGTTGTGGAGTATATGAGGCTGTAGTTTGATGCACAATACCATGAGCAGAACAAAATTTAGTGAAGTCATTAGATTCGTATTCTCCTCCTCTATCAGACTTTAGAATTTTTATTCTTTTCTCAAGTTGATTCTCAACTTCGGCTTTGTATATTTTGAACATGTTTAAAGCCTTTTCCTTGGTATGTATCAAGTATACATAACAATATTTACTGCAATCATCAATAAATGATATATAATAGTTCTTTCCTCCACATGATGGAGTTGCTTTGTAGTCACACAAATCACTATGAATTAAACCAAGTACTTCATTGGATTTCTCCACGGATTTATGAGGATGACCTGCATATTTAGATTCTACACAGATCTCACACTTAGTCAATTTGTTCATAGAACATTTTGGCAGCATGCCTAATTTATCATTCATTGTAAAGAACAAAAGTTAACATGGCCTAATCTAGAATGCCATAAAGAAGAAGACCCAACCATGTACATAGAAGCAGTGCTAGTGCTTGCAATATTATTAATAATACCATCATCCATAGTAGGTACAACATTAAGCTTAAAGAGCCATTCATAGAGGTAACTCTTTCCTACATACATCCCACCCTTGGTGAGAACAAATTTGTCTGATTCAAATAGAAGTTTGAATCCTTTGTTGCTTAGAACAGGACCAGAAACTAGATTCTTACAAATTCCAGGCACATGTAACACATTAGTAAGTACAAGATCTTTCCCGGAAGTGAGTTTCAGAATCACCTTCCCTTTTCCTTCCACCTTTGCAGTAGTGGCATTCCCCATGAACAATGATTCTCCATCGTTGATTGGTTGGTATGAAGAGAACATCTCCCTTGAAGAGCATACATGCCTTGTAGCACCAGTATTAACTCACCAATCGACAACATTGGTAACTAGATTTGCTTCAATCACTCCAATGAATTGATTTTCAGACTCAGCAAATTTTGCTTGGTTGGAATTTCCAGAACCACCAGTACCTCCATGATATTTCTTGAGGCGACACTCCTTTGCTCTATGCCCTGGTTTTCCACACACCCAACACCCTCCAATTTGTGGCTTCTTGAAAGCTTTGGATTTCTATGGGGCGAGAGGGTTCTTTCCAGCAATAAAAAGAGGCTTGGCACCAACACCTTTGCCTTTATTTTTCTGAAACTTGGCCTTTGATAAACTTCCTCCAACCATATTTGCAGTTGCCTCCAAGGAAATAGCATCAGCCTTTTCATTCTTCCAGTTATCCTCTTCAACTCGAAGTTTAATTAAGAACCAATTGCTCAAAATTCATATCCTCGGTTAAATGTTTCAGATATATTTTGAAATCTTTCCATGAAGGAGGTAATTTCTCAATCATAGAACCAATAAGGAAATTTGGGTCATCTAACTCATGAACAATGACTTGGAGTTCCTCCACTTGCTTAACAACAGACTTGACATCGCTCATCTTGAAATTCAGAAACTTTTGCCAATGACAAACTTCTTAGAACAAGCAACTTCAGTCTTGTACTTGTTCTCCAATGATTCCCACAATTCCCTTGTCGTCTTGAAAGTAGAATTAATACCATACAAGGAATTGTCCAAGGCATTGAGGATGTAGTTTCTGCAACTATATTCATTGTTGTTCCAAGTCTCAATAGCCTTCAGAATTTCGGCCCTTGACCCTGACGAATTTACTTTATGCTTTAGAAGAAATTCTTTTTGGGGAGGAAGAAGAAGAATTCGATGATGAAATCAATGACAGAAGTTGTCCTTATAAAAGTTAATTTGAACAGTTGTAACTGTTCGGACAGACATAACTGCTCGGACAGTTATGTCTTTTGATATTTATCCGAATTAATAATTAAATGATATAATTTTAAAAAAAATGAAATTAGGATTTAATCAACAGAGCCCCAAGGCCCAAAGCCCAATATTTGACTTTTATTATATATATATATATATATATATATTAATAAATATATATTTATTTATTTCTATTGAAAAACCCAAAAGAAAGCTCACCAAGCTCATATTAGGCCTATCATTGAATTAAGTGTTTTCATATAAAGACTCACATATTTATTGCTTCTTCAATGTGGAATAAATATCACACAAGTTCCAACAGCTGCATGATACTCTCCATCGAAAACATAAACCGGGAATAATTTTGAAAGAAATTCAAGATAACAATATGTATTTCAAAATTGTAAATTAGAAAAACTTTTCTTCTGTTGGAGAAGGGTTCATCATTTCATTCTCTTCTCATACTCGAGAAGAGTTTAATTATGTTAGCCAAATAATAAAAAAGAATAATTTAAACTAAATGTTTTCCCCAAATCGATAAATAGTTTACAAAATAAGATCACAATGCGAGAAATAGTAGACGAAAAAGAAATTTAAGAAACACAAAGAAAACTCTGAAAATCTCAAATTTTTAAAAGAACATGAACTAAGATATCATAGGTTTATGAGAAAATTAAAGCAACAAAAAATCTTAAGCATGATAAAGAAGTGAAAACATAAATTTATATACCTCTGTAAATCATCGATTCGATGAGATCTAAAGTTCTCCAGTCACTGGTAATAATCCTCTTCATTTTAGTTTTCCTCAACAAATTAATCAACCGCAATTTTACTAGAAGAAAGAGATGTGATATGGGTTGTGGAGGTTTGTACGTATCCATCGGTCTACGTTGACTTAGATTAGAGATTTTAGAGAAAAACAATTGATGTGAAGTTTGTATAAATCCATCAGTCTACATTCCATTTTGTCAAACCCGAATTTTTTTTAAGAATAATTTTTAAAAATTTAGACATGATATATCTCAAAAATAGTAATCCAAAACTTGTTCACTAACTTCGAAACTAAACTCAAATGCTGAAAATATTTGTCAACATAAACTCAACACTTAGTCAAAAGTTACATTTCCTTATTTACATTAATTTGAAAAGTTAAGTAAAAATGAAAACGTTCACCATGAGCTTAAATACATTATCCCAAAATATAAAAAATAAAATAAAATGTACCGCATCTAAAACCCTACCACTAACTCTTCACCTCACCCTTGCTGATCATCACCTGCAGGTCTAGCTCATACATCTACACCATGAATTGGTGCACCGGGTTATAAAACAACAAACACGGTAAGCTAAAAAACCTGTATGAGTAATTCCCAAAATCAAACTCAACATTTTCAACAACCAATATTAAACACATAAAACAATATAAGAAATAATCATTAATTACACATATCCAACTGTCACGTCCCGAACCTTAATTTTTACCTTAATTACTAGCATAGTGGTAAAAAAGTTTTTACCGTGTTCGTCACTAAGTGTGTAATTTATTTAGTCTTCAGAGGGTGTTGAGGGACTAATATTTTGAAGGAATTATTCTAAGGAAGAAATTTTGACGAGGGTAAAAAATGGTAATTTTTGCTAGTAAAATGTAATTTTATTGGGGTATTATCTTGGGGTGTTGAATTTTTGGATTTTGGGTTTATAGAGGTGTTATGGACTGGGTGGGCTAAAGGCCCAAGTCCATTTTCTTTTTCTCCCGATTCTCTCTCTTCTCTCCCGCACCCGGTTTTCCCCTCTCTACACCCAGAAATTTTCTGGCCGCTGCCGAACCGGTCCAGTTCGGTCGGTCTCCAACCCAGCAGCAATTCTAGACCGGTGGCAGCCCCCCTAGCACCGTCGTGAGGGAGAAGCGCCGCTCGGAAGCTCCGACTGCCGAATCGGTTTTCTCGCCGGAACTCCTTCCTCTGGCCTCCATAGCCGGCGAGCCTTGGCTCAAAAGGAAGCCCTCCTCCTGTGCTTCAATCCCTCCAAAGGGCTCGCTCCGTCTTAAGCTAGGTAAGGAGAAATCGGAATTTGAAATTTCTAGGGCTTTTTGTGTGTTTGTGTTCGATTGAGGTGTTTAGGATTAGAATTGGAGTTTGTGGTAGTTAGAAATGTTGTAGAGGAGGTTGAGAGGAAGATGCTGCCAAATTTTGGTGACCATCGGAGGTCGCCGGAGTTGGTCGCCGGCGCCGCCTCCGAGAAAATGTTTTGGTGGAGAAAAATGTGAGGAGTTTAATGGTATAAGTTTTAGAATTTTTGGAGGAGTTTTGGATATGTTTGAGAATTGTTGAAGTTTGGTATTTTTGGCGGATTATTATTTTATAATCCAGCCATTGGATTTTATTTGGTGGAAGGTGGTTTTGAGGATGTCGGTAAAATTTGTGGAGTTTTGAGGTTGGCAGTGGATTTAAGATTTTAGAGTGTTAAGCTTGGTTGAGCGCGAAGCATATTTAATTATGCATGTTTTGTCGGTGTTTTATTTTAAGGAATTAATTATGTTTGGAACAGGACGCGAGGAGGTTCGAGCAGAGGAGACTTCCGACCGACTTCAGGCTTAGGCCTAAGTTGTGAGTAGACTTTTGTTTTATATAATGTGTTTGAATTGTTTATTGTTGATTAATTTCCTTTGCTGGATATTTTTCCCAAAATTGAGAATTTTTGCGATTATACTCGAGGCAAAATTTTGAGAATAGTATGTATGAGAGAGAATGCTAGCTAGCTATACGTGGCAGCCCCCATTCTGAGAACGAATGCCAGTTGGGGTGACGTGAGCGTTAGTCGCGAGCGTAGTAGCCTTGTACGATTTTCTACTTGTTGAGATTATTCTATGTTTTTACATTCATTCATAGAAATCATACAAGGAGTAAGCACGTATTTATAACCACTAGGTCTTTATCCCCCATTCTGAGGAAAAATTTCAGTATGGAGCGATGTGAGCGTTAGACGCAATCGTATTAGCCTGGTGTGACTATCTATTTTAATTCTTATTCATAGATAGCATACATGGAGCGTATGAGTGGTTAATACATACTGATATATATTTATAATTTGAGCCTGAGAGGCTGTTTGGTTTATGATTTGGGGACTAGCTAGAACTAGTCGTTTGCATTGTTAATTTTCTTGGGGAAATATTATTGATGTTGAGATTATTTTGTCCACTCACTCTGACGTGATGAAATATTTTTCCCTGGGCTTTTCCTTCGTTTTTAAATACCCAGTCTGCAAAGTTCGGGTGGGGTCTAGAAGGAGGCGACGAGGCATATTCACTGATTTCTTCACTACTGTTCACCTGTAGGTCATCTGTTTAACCCACTAGGATTTCTAGTAGCTTCTGCTGTATTTCTTGTAGTAGCTCTGAATACTTTCGAAAAAATATCTGTATATTATTTTATTTGGTTATTTGGATTAAGTTGAAGAATTTATATTATTGGTTAAAAGTGTTCTTTAATTTTTCCGGGTTAGGGTTGTCCATTTTCAAGGGAAGTTTGCCGAGTCCTTCGGTAAGTTTTCCTTTGAGGTGGTCCCCGCATAACTCACCTCGGGTTTCAGGGTGAAATTCGGGGCGGGTCTTGACAGTTGGTATCAGAGCTCTAGGTTTCATCTTCTGTTTCCTATTCACTATCATATTTGCCTAAGTAGCCATAGTGTCTATAGAGTGATGATCCGACCGCGGCGGATTCATCGGCAGTTTTCTGCTTTTGATACTATGTGTTATTGGGTATGTGTGATAGTTCTGTTAGTCTTATGGACAGACTACTTAATATCTTCTTCCTTAGGTACTATGCCTCCTAGACGCCGACCACGATTAGATTCCTCGACCAACGCCAGTGAGGGTGATAAGGTTATTGGATTGGTTGATTCGATTGGGAGCATCCTGAGAGGTGTGTTAGATAGAGATCAGCAACCTTTGTCTGTGAAGAAGAAGGATGTCTTCGATGCTGGTGCAATTGAGTTCAAGGGCGCCAAGGGACCCCTTGATGCGCACACTTGGGTAGATAAGATAGAAATGGCTTTTGAGAGCACTGACCTGCCGGAAGAAAAGAAAGTGAATATGGCAGTGGCTTTTCTGGATGACTCAGCACATCACTGGTGGACCTTTGCTAGCAGAAATAGTGGTGGTGCTTAGGACATGACTTGGGAGGAGTTTAAGACGCTCTTCTTGGGTCAGTATTTCGGTCACGCTCAGCGTATCAGGATTCAGTCGGACTTCCTGAACATGAAGAAGGGGGATGATGAGGGTGTCATCGAGTTTGAGCAGAGGTTCACTTCCCTGAGCTACCATGTGCCCTATTTGATTCCTAATGAGAGGACCAGGATTGACATATTTGTTAGAGCTCTTGGTGGGGTTTATGCAGATAAGATGGTCAGTGGCATTTACCCGACTTTTCTTGATGCGGTTACTGCAGCCATGACCATTGAGACCAGGAGAACTTTTAGTGCACGGCCTAGAGATTTCGGTGGTCCCAGCCAGGGTCCATCGAAGAAGGCCGCTTCCTCATCCGCTTCTGGATCTTCAGCGGGCAGTGGTAGTAGTGGAGGATCAGGTTATGGTTCTCGGGGCAGAAAAAAGGGCATGTCAGGAGACCTTTCAGGAGCCAGTTGGGTGGGCAGCAGGCCGGTCAGTTTAGTGCTGGTGGTAGTTCCCAAGGGGGATCTTCTGGTGGTCAGACTTTTTCTTTTGATCAGCAGCAGTCTTCTGGATGCTTTGAGTGTGGTGGTCTAGATCATTTCAGGAGAGACTGCCCTTTGTTGGCACAGAGGACCGCCCCTTCTCAACAAGGCGGTCAGTTTTCAGCTAGAGGCTCTAGTGGTAGTTCTCATGGAGGTTCAGCAGCTAGGAGTGGTTCTCAGCAAGGGAGTGGTCAGCGTGGATGTCCCGCAACTCGTGCTAGATTTCATGCTATGACCCAGCAGGAGGGTCGTACTTCCCCAGATGTCATCATTGGTACGTTGTTAATTTTTGGTCAGCCAGCTTTTATTTTAATTAATCTCGGAGCCACGCATTCATTTATGTCTAGTAGATTCGCTCTCCATGCCAATGTGCCGTCATCGTCTCTTCCAGGCGAGTGGCATGTATCTCTTCCCTTGGGTGAGGTGATGAGAATAGATTGGGTGTTTAGTGGTTGCGAAGTTTTGGTGGAAAGATCTCAGTTGAAGGCGGATTTAATCCCTTTAGATATAGTGGAGTTTGATGTGATCTTGGGGATGGACTTCTTAGAGTCTTATAGAGCTATGGTGGATTGTTTCCGAAAAGAAGTGGTGTTTCGGAGCCCGGATGGATTGGAGGTTGTGTTTTAGGGGGAAATAGATGTGATTTCGAGTTGCCTGATTTCAGCTGTGACTGCCAGGAGATTGTTAAATAAAGGCTGTCAGGCATTTTTAGCTCATGTTGTGGATGCAAGTATAGGAGTGTTGGAAGCGGGAGATATTCCTGTAGTAAGAAAATTTTCGGACGTGTTTCCCGAGGATTTGCCTGGTTTGCCTCCTGTAAGGGAGATAGACTTTTCCATTGAGTTGCTTACTGGATCTATGCCTATCTCTCAGACACCTTACAGAAGGGCTCCAGCGGAATTGAAAGAGTTGAAGACTCAATTGCAAAAGTTAGTAGATAAGGGTTTTATTATTCGGCCTAGCATGTCTCCATGGGGTGCTCCGGTGTTGTTTGTTAAGAAGAAGGACGACACCATGAGACTATGCATTGATTATAGGAAGCTGAATCAAGTCACAGTGAAGAATAAGTACTCGTTGCCTCGCATTGATGATTTGTTCGATCAGTTGAGAGGTGCCTCAGTGTTCTCAAAGATTGATTTGAGATCTGGTTATCATCAGTTGCGGATTCGGGATAGTGACGTAGCCAAGGCTCAGTTACCTTAAGAATAAATTGGGAAGTTATTGATCAATGGATGTAACAGGTCAATTAGTCATATAAGTCATTATATATATGTTTTTATTAGCATTGAATAACGTCATTATGTGCATATAATTACTGTTGTAATCGACCTCTATATAAAAAAGATTTCTAATGAAATGAGTAGACTATTTCGATTTATTTTTCCTGTAACGCAATTCTATTTTAATTTTTTTAAATTTATCAACTATGTAGGCCGGAGATGCTCTTGTGGCCACAGACAGACACCATTTGGTAGGGGGACATTTTCATAAAATTTGCCTACATCTGACCCAAATCAAAATAGGAAATGAGAAATTGTTTTCTATAAATGATGCCCCATATACCCACTTCCTATTGTCTGTACTCTCTGGTCTTCATTTCTATAACTTGTTTGCCTTCATTCGTGAAACACGACGTCCTCAAGAATTTACAATACATATCACACACACCTTGCATCGTAGGATGGAATGCTTTTGTAAGTGATGGATCTTAACCATATATATCTAACATAAGCATGGATTTCTACATTTTCATAATGATCTTATATAACTAGATTTATATAATTATTTATTCTTTAATTTGATTAATTTGTTCGGTAACCACGCTGTGTTGCTTGATGATAGTTTTCTTTACCTTTTAGTTCTAAATATTCAACTTTGCATTCCTTCCATTGTGAACAAGAAAAGGAGAGTATCAACGTTTCATACGAGGCAGATTGTTGGCCATATACTAGCACGTACTCCATTTTGGTAATTTTATTTAAAGAGCCCTATTTTTTTGTTGTCGCATAACCCTAAAATTGTTAGCTGGCATACACATGTTTTACTTTCCTAAAAAAATGGCAACTGTGATGGCCAAGATGGAATCTGTCCTTTTAATTATCCCATAATAAAGAGATCAAGATAGAAAATTCCATTAGAAATAGAACCCCACAAATAGTTGTCACTTTCATAATATTAATCAGAGGTCACATGAGTTGTTCATATGGAAAAAAATTGAGTCCAGGTCATTTCCATGTCAAAAATCCATAAATATTAATAACCCATCAGCATAACTAATTACCTCTATCAAATTAAATAAATGAACAGGACAAGTTTTTGTACATAAATATACCATTCTCATCAGCCACCAAAGCTCAGTCTTGAGTCTTTGGAGTATTGAATTATTGATCTTTAGCTGTTGGGTCTTTATGGGTTTCTGCTCAAGTTCCACAGTAGCAAGGGATGTGATGGATACAGTGTGTCTGAAGAAGAACAATGAGAAGCCAAATCTGAAGGTGAGTGAGAGCAAGAAGATCAGAGGAACAGTGGTGTTGATGAAGAAGAACGTGTTGGACTTCAACGACATGAAGGCGTCGCTTCTTGATCGAATCCATGAGTTTCTGGGCAAGGGTGTTTCCATGCAGCTCATCAGTGCTACTCATCCTGAACCTGCAGGTCATGATCAGTCAAGCTTCTCTTTTTAATCAAACTCTGTCGTACATCACTTGTGGTTTGATGAGATCTTGTCGTTTGTAGAAAAAATAGAAAAATAGTCTAGCTTCTGTAATTAGGCTTAAGTGCATATGCTTTCAGAGTCAAGGTCAATTGCTTGCCCCAAAATTGATGGTCACCAAATCAAAATCCACGTTTGGCATTCAAGTACCAATGAAGTGTTTTACTTCTTGGAATTCATGTCAACCACTGGATTTTCATGGATTACCAAATCCTTGGTCCATGTTGATCGCAGTTCTGACAAATTTAAGCTGAATCTGACATTTTCTTGTGTTCATGTGCAGCAAATAGGTTAGTGTTGAGAGGAAAGCTTGGGAAGATAGCTTACTTGGAGAAATGGATTACAACCATTACATCATTGACTGCTGGAGATGTTGCTTTCTCCGCTTCAATTGACTGGGATGAGTCAATGGGAGTTCCTGGGGCTCTGATGATCACAAATCATCACCATAGCCAATTTTACCTCAAGGCAATTACATTAGATGATGTTCCTGGACACGGTCGAGTCCATTTTGTCTGCAATTCCTGGGTTTACCCTGCACATCGTTACAAGTATAATCGTATATTTTTCTCCAACAAGGTAATTTTCATTTGAAGTCAACATGTACTAGAGAGAAATGTGTTCCATTGTAAGTCTATTTTTTATTATTATTTCTTTAATATTTTTGAATATTATTAAATTTAGAAACATGGAATTATAATAACATTTTAAAGCAGTCTTTGACCAAAGATGATTCAAAGCACCAAGGTGTACTTAAACCAAGCTGAATAGACCGTTAGATTACATTTATCCTATTATTTAATATTTAAATAAAAAGTTAAGTATAAATATCAACGGTTAAGATTTTCTAATAAATACTTGGTTCACTTGTACCTTGGTGTATGCAAGAATTTTCGGTCTTTGACTGATATGAAATCCAAAGAAAGGTCTTCAAGAACTTGATCTATTGGTTTTGGCATCGCATCTTATCCTCATGTGATGATAATTTTTTCATGATTGTTCTCTTGAACCTCAATTATTGGAATCTTAAGTTTTCTGATATGGAAAGACCATTCTATATATTGTCCTTAATCCACTTTTGAATATGGAAGAATTATAATAAAAAAGAACTTTCCAGCTGGATTAGCACACAAGAAAATCCTTTTAATATTGTGTTCATATGGTATGTGTTTGTCTGTGTGTGCATATCATTCCAAATAGAAATTAGACCAGATATATATTGTTTTTAAAACTACAACTTTTAATGGGTGATTAAATTTCATAGTTTGGTTGTGGGAAATAATCGCTAGTTCTCAAAAATCATATATTCAGAATTCAGTCTTTCTGAGATTTACTGAAATGCATAATGACATGCAGAAATGACTCCACTGACAGAACCTTCATGTCTGTGTTAGGCCTACTTGCCATCTCAAACACCTGAGCTATTACTCCTTTACAGGGAAGAAGAGCTGAGTAATCTCCGTGGGAGTGGATCAGGCGAGCTAAAGGAGTGGGATAGAGTCTATGACTATGCTTACTACAATGATTTGGGGAGTCCAGACAAGGGTCCAGAATATGCACGCCAGGTTCTTGGTGGATCAAAAGAGTATCCCTATCCAAGAAGAGGAAGAACTGGTCGAAAACCTACTAAAACTGGTTAGGAAACGATACGATTTTAGCTCAATAAATTATCTATTGTTTTTTTTTGTTTTTTCTTCTCATGTCCTTACTACCCTGAAACTCTTATAGCATGTATTTAGAATATGAAGAGACTGTTGATAATAGAATAATTTTGATGGCTTAGAAGCACAAACTTTGACCAATTTTCTTTATGCTTGTAATACAGACCGCAACTCCGAAAGCAGGCTGTTTCTTCTAAGTCTTGACATTTACGTTCCAAGAGATGAGTGGTTTGGCCACGTGAAGTTTTCAGATTTTCTTGCATATGCCCTAAAATCCCTAGTTCAGATATTGCTCCCAGAGCTTAAATCTTTGTGTGATAAAACTATCAATGAGTTTGACACCTTTGAGGATGTGCTTGATCTCTATGAAGGAGGCATCAAGTTACCAAATGGGCCTACGCTCAAAAAATTAAGGGATCGTATCCCTTGGGAACTTCTCAAAGAACTACTTCGCTCAGATGGCGAGCGATTTCTCAAGTTCCCAATGCCTGATGTGATTAAAGGTATAAACCTACTATTTTGCAAAGTTTTTATCCTACATTGTGGAAAAGAATTAATTAGATAATTTGTATCCTATAATCTGGAAAATATTAACTAAAGAATGAATTTTGATGAAAATTTCGCAGTGGATAAAAGTGCATGGAGGACAGATGAAGAGTTTGCAAGAGAAATGTTAGCCGGGGTTAACCCTGTTAACATCACCCGCCTCCAAGTAACTAAGCTTATATTAAGGATTTTGTTTGACTCTCATAGAGATACAATTTTGTCATAAGCTTGAATTATTTCATCATTCACTGAAATTCTATTTGCAGGAATTTCCTCCAACCAGCAAGCTAGACCCTAAAGTATATGGGAATCAGAACAGTTCAATACGAAAAGAACAGATAGAAAAGAACATGAATGGCCTCAGTGTTGAAGAAGTATTTTCTTGTCTCTAAAAGAACTACCTTTACCCAATAAAAACAGACCTCTTTCAGAAAAAAAAAAAAAAAACCCAATATTTGTTAACTTCATGTGCATAATCATTTCTCCCTTTTATACAGGCAATCAGAAGCAACATACTTTTCATTTTAGATCATCATGATGCATTAATGACATACCTGAGACGAATAAACACAACAACGACAAAGACCTATGCCACCAGAACTTTCCTCTTGCTGCAAGAAGATGGGACATTGAAGCCTTTGGCAATCGAGTTAAGCCTACCACATCCACAAGGGGAGCATCATGGTGCTGTCAGCAAAGTTTTCACTCCAGCAGAATATGGCATCGAGGCTTCAGTTTGGCAGCTGGCCAAAGCTTGCGCTGCTGTAAATGATTCGGGCTATCATCAACTTATCAGCCACTGGTAAGGGCCTAAACAGCACTGCATTGGAGCATATGGTAGCAGCTTCATCTTAGTTTACATGCTTTAAATTTATATGCAGGTTGAACACACATGCTGTAATAGAGCCCTTTATAATTGCAACAAATAGACAGTTGAGTGTGCTTCACCCGATACATAAACTTCTGCAACCACACTTCCGGGACACGATGAACATAAATGCCCTGGCCAGGCAAATCCTCATCAATGCTGATGGGGTACTTGAGAAGACAGTCTTCCCAGCTCAATATGCCATGGAAATGTCTGCTGTCATTTATAAAAACTGGGTATTCACCGAGCAAGCACTACCTGCTGACTTGCTCAAGAGGTAAGCCATAAAGCTTTAATAGAACAGAATAGACCTCAACTATTATCCAATTAAATTTTGTTCCACTTCTATTTGGTTCCAGGGGAATGGCAATTTCCGACCCAAGCAGCCCTCATGGTCTCAGACTTCAGATAGAAGATTACCCCTTTGCTGTTGATGGGCTGGAAATATGGTCTGCTATTGAAACTTGGGTCACTGAATACTGCAGTGTCTACTATGCAACAGACAATGTGGTCCGAAGTGATACTGAACTCCAGAAATGGTGGGAAGAGCTCCGCAATGAAGGCCATGGTGACAAGAAGGCTGAACCATGGTGGCCAGAGATGCACACAAGAGCTGAACTTATCCAATCATGCACCATAATCATATGGGTGGCTTCTGCCCTTCATGCAGCTGTGAATTTCGGGCAATGGCCTTATGCTGGCTATCTTCCAAATCGCCCAACCATAAGCCGCCGATTCATGCCTGAGCCAGGCACTGCTGAGTATGCTGAACTTGAGACTAACCCTGATGTGGCCTTCCTCAAAACAATTACATCTCAGCTCCAAACTCTTCTTGGTGTATCTCTGATAGAGGTCTTATCTCGACATGCAACTGATGAGATTTATCTTGGCCAAAGAGATACTCCTGAGTGGACTTCGGATGGTGAGGAACTAGCAGCATTTGGTAGATTTGGAGAGAAGCTGATAGAAATTGAGAAGAGAATTACAGAAAGGAACAGAGATGAGAGATTGAAGAACAGAGTTGGGCCCATCAAGATGCCTTATACCTTGCTCTATCCCAGCACCTCAGATTACTCTAGAGAGGGTGGACTCACCGGAAAAGGAATTCCCAACAGTATTTCAATATGAGGCTTTTGATCTGCGTATTAGATGGTAATCATTGAAATAAATGCAATATAGAGTGATGTAAAACTAGAGATTAAGACTTAAAAACTACCATATAGGATCATGTGTCCTTGTTTCTTGACTGTACCCATGAATTTGTGTAGATTACATAATTTCAGTGATGTAAATCAGTTATGCAGGTGTGAATGCAATCAAGAGAGAGTTTAAACCAATGACCAGTTAGGCCTCTCTCTTTTAGTTTCTAATCCAAAGCTAGTAATATGGATTCTATGAGACGCTACAAAATTATGTTCTCAGAAGAGATTGAAAAATAAAAGTTCATGAATCTGAAACAGTCATCAGTCATCACAATCAAAAAATTGAAAATAAAAGTTCCATCCAGTTAGATTTATAATAGAGCTCCAGACGAGAGAAGAATGCCTAATGTACCCCAATGTCAAGTCTTCTCAAATGAGGAGATTATTGTATAACAAACACTCAAGAGAAGAGAAATCGACAATGCTCTCAAAGAATTTTTTTTTTCTATTAGCTATATCTCCTTTCTCACTCATTCACAATTCTTTTCCAGCCACTGCTTACAAAAGAAAAACTTATCAAAACCCACATCCATATGCACCATACAACAGTGCATACAATTCTCCCATTATTTGCTCAACCTAAGCCATTTATGCCAATTCTGAACCAGATTTTGATATAAAATAAAACCAAATATTGGAAAGATAAAAGATAGAACAGGAACAAGTATGAGAGGGGGAGAGAGAGAGAGAGAGCTTACTCCATCTGCAATATGAATGGGACACATTGAAGCTGTCGATCATCGCTTGAAGCAGTCCCATATTCGGAAGGTTGCAAATTTAGAATGAACTCTCAGCCTCTGTGTCACTGCTTTCACTATCTTGCGCGCTACGTGTTACCTCCTTGACTAGGGGTATTCCTTGACTCATCATTTGTCGGCTAAAGAAAAAGAAACTGAGTAGGGAGCCCGGGGAGGCTAATCAGTCTCTATTGAGTTATATATATATATATATATATATATATATATATATAGCCAATTTCATCGAAAGATCTTTATTTTTAGTCACTTTCTAGTTTCTAACCACACACTCGCCGCATCCAATTTATTTATTTATTTATTTTTTTTAAGCTTAGATTTTCTTCATTCAGTATTAATTTCTATTGTTGTGTTTTCAAAGTCATAAGAATGTAATGTAAAATTTTAGCTTTCAATAATGTCTCTTTATAATTTTCAAATACAAAATTAAAATTTTGTAGAAGGATAATTTCTGTAATCATGGTTTTAACGTTAGTTATGGAATTAGAATATCACCACATCATCACCCCTAACAAAGTAGGTATGGATGTGGTAAGGGCAATAAGGGGTTTCATGGAGTCAGTGGAACATATGAGGCAGGTTAACCGCACTCATTTTACCTTAATTCCGACAGCGAAGGAGCTGAAGACTATGCAACAGTTGCGCCCTATAAGTCTGTGCAACGTCATTTACAAATTAGGCTCGAAAGTTTTAGCCAATAGATTAAAGAGACTGTTGCAAGATGTGATTGCTCCAAATCAGAGCGCTTTTGTTCCCGGGAGGCAGATAGCTGACAACTCACTTCTAGCTTTTGAAATTTCACATTACTTAAAGAGGTGCTATTGAGGTTCTCAGGGGTATAGGGCTCTAAAACTTGATATGAGCAAAGCGTATGACCGAGTGGAGTGGCTTTTCCTTGAGAGTCTGATGGTGAGTATGGGATTTGATATGCGATGGGTGAATTGGATAATGAACTGTGTTAAATCGATATCATACTCCTTCATTCTAAATGGTGAACCGAGAGGAAGGTTAATTCGGTCTCGAGGAGTGAGACAAGGAGACTATCTCACCAGATATGTTTGTATTATATGCTGAGGGGCTGTCCTGGATGTTGGCCGCCAAGGCAGAGTTAAAATGTCGGTTTCATGGTGTGGCTATTGCTCCCAATGCCCCCATCAATTAATCACTTATTTTTCGCAGATCACTCTTTTATTTTTATGAGAGTTGATGAGGAAGAGTGTGGACATGTCAGAAGCATTTTTGAGGAGGCTTCCGGGCAGTGTGTCAGTTTGTCGAAAAACAGTATTTGTTCTTCAAAGAATGTGGATTTTAATAGGCAGGAAGAGTTAGCAGTAGTAGTGTAGTAAGAGTTGATAAGCATGATAAGTATCTCAGGCTTCCAACAGAGGTGAGCTACTCCAAAACGGAAGCTTTTCAGTTTATAATGGAGAAGACGAGGAATAAGATGAAGTGGTGGAAAGATAAGACGTTGAGCATGGCGGGGAAAGAAGTGATGATTAAGGCGGAGGTTCAAGCCCGACTTATGTAACGAGTTGTTTTGAGTTACCAAAACATGTGTGTGAAGATGCATAGATGTATGGCGGATTTTTGGTGGGGAGACATGGAAAGAGGTAGGAAAATCCATTAGATGGTGTGAAACAGACTATGTATTCTAAAGGAGGAGGGAGGTCTGGGTTTTAGAAATATTTGGCAATTCAACCAAGCTCTTTTGGCAAAGCAAGGTTGGAGGCTTGTAACGTTTCCAGAATCACTTCTTGCACAGTGTCTTAAAGCGAAATTGTAACATCATTATTTTTTTTTTTAATTAAAGGTTTGTGTAGTATTTAAAATGTTTTGTTAAAAAAAGAAAAAGAAAAAAAAAGAAGAAAAAAGAAGAATACATGAGCTGCATTACACAGCAGGCTCTCTCTTCCTTTTTTTTTTGCTATTCTTTGCTTCACCGTCTTAGCAAGCAGGAGGTGTCTCAAGAGTACAAGCCTAAGCTTATAAGAGAGTAGGGGCTAGCTGGAGGTCTAGAGTCTAGGTTTTAGTAGATTAGAATGGATTAGGAGAGTCCGCTAAAACCTTCAACAAAACTAGTACATATTTTCTGGAGAGGACAGATATTGGGAGAGTTGTGGAGTGAGAGAGGAAACCTTTTCAATTCGTTTTTCGAAGGTAAAACCCATTTCATCTTCTAGCAATTTCAATTTCAGTTTCATAGTTTTGTTTATGGTTTGCTTTGATTCTTGTTTTCTTGTTTTGTGTATAGTATGATTCTTTTGTTTGTTTATAGTTGGTAATTTCGAATTCTCAGACATGTTTAGACAACAAAATCGAATTCGAAAAGGTTGTTATTGATTGGAATCGTTGTGGTTGAAGCTCAAGAACATGGTTCTTGAGTTTGGGTGTCCAAATCAAGTTTTGGATACTTTTGATTCAACTGTTTGTATGTTTAAAATTGTTCTACTGTTCTGAAAATCTGTTTCTTTCCGTTCTGAAGCTTTAGAACTTGTTTTGCTACTTTAAAAGTCAAATTAAAACTCTAAGAACCAAGTTTTATTCTTGATGTAAATTTCCAGAATTCTGCAGAAAAGCTGATTTTCTTGCCTACTTTGAGGCATGATATCTTTCAACTCATGCCTTTGTTTTGAAATCCGAAAATACCTTTTTAAAGCTCATATATCCATCATTATGTGTGTCAAATTTCACAGGTTTTGGTTACCATTTGGTATGATAAATAACTTACCAAAAACAGTAGCAGACTTAGCAAAACTGAATTTTTCTGGGTTTTCAGATTTTTGCTTCAACTTTGAGAGAGCATAACTTTCTATCCAGGGCTTTGTTTTCAAAAATTAAGCTATGTATTTAAAGCCTGTAATACCATCTTTAAAATAGGCTTGGGTTCAGCATTTTTGGTTGGAGTTGAGTGGGTGGAATTTGAAGCCAAAGACTCATCTTGTACCCTGTTTTAACACAAGCTGAAATAGAAACCTAGTTTTAAATCAGTTTCTTTGGCAGTTGATTTAGTTACTTTTCAGTAGCTCTTTAAATAGCTTTAAGTGTTATTTAAATTCTGTTTCATAGTAAAGTAGTAGAGTTTTCTTATTTTGTATACTACTCATAACATAGTTACTAACTCTAGCTCATCATTCTTTGTATGTATTTTACCTTTTGGTAAGGTTCCAGAGACGATCTTGACAATCCATAGGTGTGAGAAGTGACATTGGAGCTCGAGTTTGTGTTGTGCAAATCGAGGTAGGGTTTGATAGAGTGTTTGTGTATTTGTTATTTATGCTATTACATGGTTTGTTTGATATTGAATTGTTGGTGACATTTGATGTATTTTTGATATTGGATTATTTGGTATCGGGTTGATTGATGTTGATTGGTTTGACATTGAGTTGTTTGATATGTATTGAATTAAATGTTGAATAATATTGAACTTTTGAAATGATTATGACATGTTTATATTGGAAAGCATGTGATTCTGTTTCGAAATTATATTACATGTTGTCATGCAAAAGAGTAAGGTTGGAGATTAAAAGAAGAATGAGAGTTGGGAATATATGGAACTTTGTTATTAAGAAACCATTTATGTAGTTGAGTTTCCTCATGGGTTGTCCATGAGTCCATGTCAGCCCATAAGTGCACGAACCGGGGAATGCGAAACCCTTCGATGGCGGACATTGATAAGGCGATTTAATCGGGTTTCGGGTTTAGAGACCATGAGTATAATAAAACGACTAAGAAATGGAGCAATTATATTCGAGGGTGAAGTGAGGTGTGGGGTGAAAGTCAAGTTCATATTGCATTTATGTATTCCTGATTTGCCATGTTTGTTTGCTTTTGTTTGAAGTTAATGTTATATGTGTTTAGCAATTTAACTAGCCCTACTGAGCGTAGCTCACCTCTTAATCAAACTCATTGCAGTTGTGGACCTTGAAGCCGCAAGTATAATATATTGTAAATTAAGAATTCCAAGTTTTCATTTGTAAATAGGGCTTGAATAAAGAATAGACATTTCGAAAAGAAATGTTATTCTTGTTTGTTTGTTGTTTGTTTGTAATGTTTTAAACATGTGTGTTTTAAATACCTTCTTATAAGGTTGTAATTTCAATAAAGGTTTGAAGGTTATGTTTTCTATGTCATGTAATGATATCAGTCTCATTTTAATTATGGATATTAAACTGTCTGTAATTAAAGTACGATTCACTCCTAACTCAAGGTTTAACCTTAACTCGAGTTGGAGTGTGACAGAAATACTATCCAGATTCAAATTTTTTACATGCTCAAGTCAAGGCAGGAGATTCTTATGCTTGGCTCAGTCTAATGAGGGGTCATGAGGTTCTGAACAGAGGCACTAGATACTTGGTGGGTGATGGTATGAATATCAGTATGGAGCGATCCGTGGCTTCCCAGGCCTCACACTTTTCGGCCTAGCCTGCCTATGATGGATGGTTTGAAGGATCTGAAAGCATCTGATTTAATCGATGAGGACACTACCTCACGGTACGTTGGTTGGAGGAAATCTTTACAAGAGAAGAAGTAGCTATGATCAAGAGAATTCCCCTGAGCAGACGAAGGATAGAAGATAAGATCATATGACATTTCGAAAAGGCTGGAAGGTACTCCGTCAAAAGTGGCTACCGGGTTGCTAGAAGTTCAAAAAACTTGAGTATACAAACCACATCTTCGTTAGGTCCAGGTGTTCATCATGATTTTTGGCAAAAGGTATGGAAATCAAATACCGTTCCCAAAGTCAAAGCTTTCATTTGGCGCCTTCTAAAGTAGATTATTCCCACTAGAGATGCGTTGATAAAAGCGGGTGCAGACGGATGTGAATGGCTGTTTGTTTAATAGGGGCGAGGTAGAGACAACTTTTCATGTGTTCAAAAATTGTAATGTGACAGCATGTTTTTGGTTGCAATCCCCAATCAGGCTGAGAGAACGACATCATGGAGCATAGACGATTTAGGATTGGGTTCAGGATATGGTTGTGCAATTCAGAAAAGGTGAAGTTGATATTTTTTTCATGTGTCTATGGACTATTTGGGAAGAACGTAATAAGCTTATGTGGAATGGTGGTATGTTTGACCCTATAGGTGCATTAACGTGGTCCATGAAACTCCTCCACATTACCAGGTTCTCCATCCGAAAAAGGAGAAGCAGAAGCACATAGGAAGAGTGAAACAAAAATGGGCTGCCCCTCCAAGCGAAAGACTAAAGATAAACTGTGATGGCTTGTTTTTTCGAGACAAGGGTGAAGGTGGAGCTAGGGTGGTAGTTCAAAATGCAGGTGGAAATTGTGTTGTAGTGGTGTCAAAATTTTTACCTCATCTCAACCCAGCTTTTCATTGTGAGGTTGAGGCTTGCAGGATTGGATTGCAACCGGCTGTGGGGCAAGGCTAGGGAGTAGTAGATTTGGTGAGCGACACCAGCTTGATGATGGTGGCACTAAACTGACAAGGAGAAGGCTCAACTGAGGTTAGAAGCATCATTGATGATTGTTTAAATTTGATGGACTCAGTGGAGTTTTGTAGTGTCCGTCGTATTCAAAGAGAAGCAAATGGTGTCGCTGATAGATTGGCTCACCTTACTAGTATAGGTCATATTATTGATCTTATTTTAGACGAGACTCCTGGTGTTATAAGGGATGTCGTTCCTAATCAAGGGCTATGCACCACGCACCCCATGAATAAGTAACATTTATTATCCTAAATAAAATCATTACATTTTCTTAAAAAAAACAAAGAAAAGTAAATCAATTCAGACATTATAAGGGAGTAAATTTCTAATCAGATATATTTTTTTATCTTTTTTTTAATTTTTATTTATAACCAATCAACAGTTTGAAATAGAAAACCATATTAGTTCTTATTTTATACTATGATTTTCTGCTAACCAAACGGGCCGATGTAGTGCTTAGATGCAGAAGAAAACACGCAGAGTGGAAAGAGGTTCCTTTGAGGTAAGATAAATATGGGGAATGGCGGTTTCGCCAGCTATCCCAAGAAACCGTTTTCCCATCGAATTTCATTCGCTTATTACTATTTAAATTTTATTAAACTGTTCCCACTCAAATTTTTATTTTCCCTCTTTTGGGCGTGAAGTGGAGGTCGGGCGGTTGGTCCGTGAAGGTAGTTAGGGTGGTATGTGTAATTTTGCCAAGATGGGCCAGAAATATGGGTGTTCGGCTGGGATTGGGTTGGGGTAGACTGGTGCGCTGTGGTCATTTTGGTCATAGACTCGTAGGCTATTGTTGTTAAGAGTATATTTAGTACACGGCGTGTATCTTTACATACATACATGGATGGTCAGGATTAGAAAAAATAATATAGAAACATGATGGTCAAACATATGAATTGTTATGAACGGTTAAGATTGTGTCGTGTAAATACACGTCGTGCATACAAGAATTTCCAATTGTTGCTCGGGTTTGATTTTCATTTTCTTTTTGTTTTCAGTTATTTTGGTTTGACTTTGGTTGGGTTTAGTCGTCCATCCTCTCATGAGGTTTCAAGGTTTTAGTAAGTGTGGCTGATAGCGACCGAAACCGGGCGTTTCAATTAAAACCCTTTTGTGTCAATTGTAGTATAAAGCAAATAAGGGTATCGTTATAAAAGCCGGGGATTGAGGGTACCTTTACAATTTACGTTAATTACAAAACAAGAGAAAACAAAAGATGATAGTACTAGAGATATGGGGTTTTGTGATTATAAACAAAAGAATACAAAGAAACAAAATAAATCAGAAAAGATCAAGATGAATGAGACGTTAGAGACTTGGAAATCCACCACCAAGTATGTGTTAAGACATGTTAACAACCAAAGCTTCAATCATTAAGTCACAAATCGGTATCAATCAAGAACAAACCGTGAACGCACTGCGTAAGTCCTTATTACTTCCCTTGATTACTTAAGCAAGATGAACGCACCATTACTAAGCCTTTAGAATAACCGATCAAGGTATAGACGCTATCCTATCAACATATTATTCTAAGCATTAAGATCAATGAAAGTGATTGAACAAGTATGCAAAACTAGTGTGGAACGCCTACCTAGCATGCAATCCTTTTTATTTGGTTTCACCTATTGTCCTATAGGTTTTACTACTTTGAACTAAGCCGTATTAACCGTTTAGGAGATTAAACAACCTAATTCTAGCCCCACTCACAAGTTCATAATGTTCTATGTTGCGCATACATGAACATAAACAAGCAAGAGTTCTCTATAAATCAAAACCAAACAGACAATCCAACTAAGTAATTACGAAATCAAGGTTGTGAAACAAAGTTTATTGCATAATTCGGGGCTTCAAACCTCCACCCCTAACTAAGATAAACTAGCCACACATCGTTGTAGAAATCACACAGAGAAAATAAATTCGAAAGTTAAAGATTACAAAGGGAAGAAGAAAACTGTGAATGGAAGGAGTTGACGATGATCTTGGCGACTTCCCCTTGATGGATTCTTGTGCGATGCAGCAACGTGAAGACTCTCTTGCTGTATGACGGCTCTCCCCTTCTCCTCTTCTCTGCTGTGATCAGGGTTATAAAACCCTCAAAACTCGTCCATGGGCTTACCAATGTGGTCTGGGCCTCAAAATAGAAGTTTTGGTCCAAATCAGAAATTCGGGCAGACTGACCTTCGGCCACTCAAACGGTCATAACTTCTTCTCCAAAATAGGTATTGACGATCCGTAAAAAGTTCTGGAAAGTAGACTCTTGTAGCTTTCCATTGATATATGACACATCTCCTAGATCGTTGTGAGCTGATCACAATATTCTGTCGAAGTTGACTGACGATTTCTGGCAGATTTTCTGATTTCTTTCCTTGCACAACATGGATTCCTTTTCCTTCAAGATTTCTCCTCTTTTGTCTCTTTTAGGCTCCTTGGCTTTATTTATGACCTAAAAACACAAACTTAGTTAATATGAATATTGTTAAGGGAATTACATAACTAAATAGGGTCAGAAATACATTATAAACGTAGCACTTTGTGCTCCTATCAAATTCCCCCACACTTAGCTTTTGCTAGTCCCTTAGCAAAATCTAAAACAAAGACTCAAAACAAACTATGCCTTCAACTTTATTGTCTCAAAAATCTCTTACTTTCATAGCATCAAGATTAGCACTCAATCAAAAATTAATTATGAGTAATTCGAAAGTTAATTAAAACATATACTCCGCATATAAGCATGTAAGACACGGGGGTGACAATGGTTATGGGTGGAGCTCAGCATGTATCCTATAAGTATGATTCAACCTCACAGGATTACCACTCTTTCTTCTCTCAGAATCATGGCTAATGCTTAAAAGCTTTTTCACTCAATGTATATAATGTGAGAGAATAAACAAACAAGTAGGCTCACATATAAAGAAAGAAACGCACTCTGTGAAATTAAAAAGATCTCATGAAAGATATCAACTACTTGCCAAACCGACCAACCCATATGCTCAACTTTTGTAACCAATCTCCACAGATCAATGGCTGCCCATCTTTTGGATCATAAAAGAACTTTAACAAGGTTAAAATTTGGCCAAAGCTAGGGTTTAATGAAACAAAGGATACGGAATTGCAAATCGTCCTTAAAACCTAGTAGAGCCATAAGATCACCTTAGAACATTCATGAATGAGGACAAAGACCATATATCACATCATTAGGTCTTCAATTTAAAACAAACTCCTCCATCACAAAGGGAGACTTAATACATACTTTCTTTTTTTCAATGCCGCCACATTCGTTTTTTTTTACTTTTTTTTTTCGGCAACACTTTTTTTCTTTTTTTTTAATAGACAAGTCCTTCCCCCCACACTTGTTATTCATCATCATTCCACACGTACAATGCATCACAACATAAGCTTTACTAAGCCTTAAGGACAAAGGTAGAGATATATCACTACACTAAGCTCAAGGTGAGGATTACATGGGTGATGACAGAAAGGCTTAACGTAGGCTCAAAGGGGTTAACTAAGGGGTGTGCCGCGCACACAAATAGGGACATATGGCAATTTGGCAATGGTGGAAATCTTAAGTCATTTTAATCCCTTCCAAAATCAGAACATATATCGATAAAAGTCTCGACTAGCACAAAAATGAGTTCTAGCACTAGAGTCTGTTAAACTTAATCTGCAGCAAGCAGTCAATCAAGGAGAAAGATAATGAGATTGCTAAACATTGCCACGAAAATAGATGATGATTTATTCAATAAGCACTCAGAAAGAATAGCACAATAAAGCTCAAATTCTCACCAGGGTAATTATGAATCAAAACTCATCATCAACATGCTCAAAATTCTGTACCAATGTCAACAAAAAACCACATCTACTACACACTCATATGCTTAGTATATATCATAATTAACCACATAATTAAATTTAACATCATCGATCTCAATCTTGTGATCCTCTTTTAGCCATAATTTCAGAGATATATACTCATCCTAGACAGTTGAAAGGCATGATGATGACTCACAGAAAAACAAACACAATTTTTTTTCTCTTTTCTAATTTTCAACTCTAACAAAAACAAAACAAAACAAAACATAAAATGTGTGCATTCCCTTCCCCCACACTTAAACTACGCATTGTCCACAATGTGAGAACAATATAGATCAAGCAATGCATAATAAATGTATAGAGGAAAGTGAAAAAAAACAAAAGGTAGAAGGTGAGAAAAGCTCCCCCATTGTGTGCCCTACAGCCAACTTCCAGCTGATATAAGTCCCTATTACAGCATCCAATGTTTGAGATTCCAATTGGAGATGAAAGATGGTGTTTCTAGCTGGTTTGTATATGTGGAACGTTTCCTAACTCCAAGTGGATTGAAAATGGCAGCCCTGCAAAGTTAGAAGAAAAACATAGTTTGCACACAAGCTGAGAAACAGACCTTTACTCATTCAAACCTGATTTCCAGTGCATTCTGGTGCCGGAATGTTAAATCGCCTCAAAGAAAAGTTGAAGCTAATTCAACAAGCTTTTCAGACATATATAGCTTTCCTCCACAGCATGGCTGGAAGTATCCCCTGTTTTGACCTTTTCCCGGCTGTACTGCACAACTTCCGTTTCCTGGCAGTGACCTTTCTGCCTTCAACATCAAACTGAGAATGACTCGGGTCTCCAAATCCACTTCTGTAAAATCCTACAGAAACTAGACTCAGAGATCTTTCTTTTCATATAAAGCACACCGTCCCAGGTTCTGTGATCTGCAAACCGTAGCCCTCCAAAGTCAGAAGAACTGTTTTGCCGAGAGCACTGTTTTGACTGAATTTGGAGTTTTCTTCAACTTTTCTCAACTCTCACCTGCACACACACAAAACACATCAAAACGAACAAAATAAAGAAAGCATAGACAGTGGGGTTGCCTCCCAATGGCTTTTCAATAAGAATAATCAGGAGGCTTAGGCCGCGGTTCAATCAAATGCTTGACCCTCTTCAAAGATATTTCATGGTCCTTTGGTAACAATTTGAGTAACTTAGGAGCAATGGACATATAAGATATGAAGCTTCTCTTTTTCTTTCTCTTCTTCCATTGTCTCCAACTATTCGCAATCACAACAAGAATCTCCTTATCCGATTTGAGACATTCAGGTACCACCATATCCACATGCTCAACAAACTCACATGATGCTTGGAAAGGAAGAACATGTGTAGAGCTTGAGTGATGGAGTGAAGAATCATGTGGTCTTCCATGTACTAGCAATAAAGGTCCAAATGTAGGAGCTTTGATGGACTCCTCTTTTAAGCAATCCTCAAAAGTCTCAACATCACGTGGCTCTTCATAGGACTCCTCCAAATCTGTTTCTTCATCCTCAAAAAATATTAAATCATGAGGTTGACATGGAGCTGAAGTTGCGGGAAGTTCATGTGGAATTGTCATCAACGAAGATGGTTGCTCTTGAGATATTAAGGTGTCCAAAATCCTTTTAGTTTCTTCCCAACTATCATTGAAATCTTCTTGCTCCTCAATCCAAGCTTTATTTGAAGCAGCTAGAGCCTCATTCATCTCATTTATAGACTTGATCATCTCATCGTAATGATTTAACTTATCTGAGATTTGATAAGATGGTGCTTGTGTCCAGTAGTCATGGAATGAATATGACAAAGCTTGGAACTCATCGGAAAATCCTTGTTGCATATCCGAATTAGTGTTCCATGAAGAATAAGGAGGATCATCCCATACTATATTGTGTTGAGGTGAATAGTTATCATTCCAATGCCCTTGGTTCTCTTGAAATCCTCCAAGCATATTTTGATCATAGTATCCGTGATATTGGATGCTTGGACATGTCTCCGTTGAATGACCTACCATGGAGCATCTAGAACACGCCTCGTAAGGTTGATGCCACATTGAAAAACAAAACAGAAACAATAGTTAGTAATATATACAAAACTAAATCACAAATCCTAAAACAATAAATAATATAATTTGAAAAGCTATTAAAACAGAAAATATATATACAAGAATTAACGCAAATTGCTAGGGATTTTTCAATCCCCCGCAACGGCGCCAAAATTGATAGCGACCGAAACCGGGCGTTTCAATTAAAACCCTTTTGTGTCAATTGTAGTATAAAGCAAATAAGGGTATCGTTATAAAAGCCGGGGATTGAGGGTACCTTTACAATTTACGTTAATTACAAAACAAGAGAAAACAAAAGATGATAGTACTAGAGATATGGGGTTTTGTGATTATAAACAAAAGAATACAAAGAAACAAAATAAATCAGAAAAGATCAAGATGAATGAGACGTTAGAGACTTGGAAATCCACCACCAAGTATGTGTTAAGACATGTTAACAACCAAAGCTTCAATCATTAAGTCACAAATCGGTATCAATCAAGAACAAACCGTGAACGCACTGCGTAAGTCCTTATTACTTCCCTTGAATACTTAAGCAAGATGAACGCACCATTACTAAGCCTTTAGAATAACCGATCAAGGTATAGACGCTATCCTATCAACATATTATTCTAAGCATTAAGATCAATGAAAGTGATTGAACAAGTATGCAAAACTAGTGTGGAACGTCTACCTAGCATGCAATCCTTTTTATTTGGTTTCACCTATTGTCCTATAGGTTTTACTACTTTGAACTAAGCCGTATTAACCGTTTAGGAGATTAAACAACCTAATTCTAGCCCCACTCACAAGTTCATAATGTTCTATGTTGCGCATACATGAACATAAACAAGCAAGAGTTCTCTATAAATCAAAACCAAACAGACAATCCAACTAAGTAATTACGAAATCAAGGTTGTGAAACAAAGTTTATTGCATAATTCGGGGCTTCAAACCTCCACCCCTAACTAAGATAAACTAGCCACACATCGTTGTAGAAATCACACAGAGAAAATAAATTCGAAAGTTAAAGATTACAAAGGGAAGAAGAAAACTGTGAATGGAAGGAGTTGACGATGATCTTGGCGACTTCCCCTTGATGGATTCTTGTGCGATGCAGCAACATGAAGACTCTCTTGCTGTATGACGGCTCTCCCCTTCTCCTCTTCTCTGCTGTGATTAGGGTTATAAAACCCTCAAAACTCGTCCATGGGCTTACCAATGTGGTCTGGGCCTCAAAATAGAAGTTTTGGTCCAAATCAGAAATTCGGGCAGACTGACCTTCGGCCACTCAAACGGTCATAATTTATTCTCCAAAATAGGTATTGACGATCCGTAAAAAGTTCTGGAAAGTAGACTCTTGTAGCTTTCCATTGATATATGACACATCTCCTAGATCGTTGTGAGCTGATCACAATATTCTGTCGAAGTTGACTGACGATTTCTGGCAGATTTTCTGATTTCTTTCCTTGCACAACATGGATTCCTTTTCCTTCAAGATTTCTCCTCTTTTGTCTCTTTTAGGCTCCTTGGCTTTATTTATGACCTAAAAACACAAACTTAGTTAATATGAATATTGTTAAGGGAATTACATAACTAAATAGGGTCAGAAATACATTATAAACGTAGCACTTTGTGCTCCTATCAGTGGCGTTGTAGGTGGTGAGTGTGTCATGATTTTGGTGTCATAGATGAGGTTGTTTATTTCTTGTCAATATAGACTTTTATGTTCCAAGAGACGAATGCTTTGGCCACATGAAAATTTTCATATTTTTTTGCATATTGCCCTAAAATGAGTAAAATTCCTGCTTCCGATCGATATTGCTAGCTTGGGGTGCTTAGATCTCAAATTGTGTGATAAAGCTATATATCACACAATAACTTCATAAAATATATAAATCATAGCATTTCAAAAACGTCATGGAAACATATATCATGATGGTTAGAAAACATCATAAAAATTGATGACGTTAGTTAAGCATCATTAAAAACCATGACCTATAATGACGGTCAAAAAATGTCATAAAAGAAGAGATGTGAAATCCATACTCCTCAAATTGTATTCTACACTTTTTTTTTCCTTTTTAGTTAACACTCTTATGAAAAGACAAAATTTAAATTACTAAAAAAAGAAACATGAAGTGTGGATTACAATTTGAAGAGTGTAGATTTCATATCCCTAAAAGAAAGCCTATATTCTTGATTATGACGTTTGCTTTCGAAAACGTCATAATATAATGAACGTTTTCGGCAAAACATCATAAAATTACTATCATTAAAGACCATATATCTAGTTGTGCAAGGAGTTTGACATCTTTGAGGATGAGGGCTCTAGATCAAAAGGAGGTCTGCTGTATCTAGAAATTACTCAAAATGAACAAACACATACACAATAGAGATTTTATCATTTATCAAAGCTTATTTTATTTATTTTTAGACCAATATGTGGTACATTTTATGGAGCAAATTCCATGCACCAAGGTGTACTTGCAAATTTTTGTAGTTTGATTTGCGTTTCCTTAATCCTTTGGTGAATGAAGAAGAAACATCATCAAGCCACAATATATACGGTGATTCGTTAGCTATAGATGGACGTACTTCCATTTTCGCATGGAAATCAGGAAATGTATGTGCATATCTTCTCCAAAAAAAAGAAGAAAAAGAAATGTATGTGCATATTAATTTTTCAAGCATAATTTTTATTTTAGGAATGGGATATCATTGCATCTTTCTCAAATGCAAATTAAGAGATAAAGAATGGGATATTAAATTTTATTCGCGGACCTTATTTTTTATTTTTTTGATCATCCATCGATAAGTATGAACATTCCTGAGAAATTCGAAGCAGATTCTACGCACCAATGTGCACTTACACTATTAATGTGTAAGTGTTCAAATCGTCGTATACGAAGGTCAAATGAAGACTAGAGACCCCAAATTCATTCATTTCATTTTCATTTTTGATCTAATTAAATTAAACGCTCATAATAAGAGTACATCTTATTCGACCTCAGGTCCTCACCTCTTGTGTTAGCAACAATTAGGACTATTTTTTTGGGTTTTAATTTTGTTAGGAGTACTAAAATAAATACATGATAATGCAACATGGATGACCCGATTAAAAATTACATATTAATTACTCGGTTCACTTGCACCTGGTGGGTAGAAAAATTTTCGTGTAAGAAATGTTGGCTATTATAATCGGTTCATGTCCTGTAGTAACACAAGACGTTTTAATTGTTCGAAAAAAAAATTCACACAGTTTATTAGCTTCTCTAGAAGACATTTCAAGTTGACCATAAATAAGATTCGCAAACAAGAAACAATACACCAACATGAGGTAGAAGTAACACAACGTATCAGAATCCCTTGTCCTCATTGGTCTAGCCATATCTCCTTATCCAATCCCAAATCTTCACCACCCACGTCAAATCCTTCAAACTCTCCCACAATAGCCTTCCCCATATCCAAAACCTAAAAAACAAGTTTGTACCACACCACAACCCTTCAGTCTCTTCTCTCTCCCCCTGCCCTAAGTCATGGCCATGACAACTCAAGCCACCCTCTTCACCCCAACTGCCTCAGCCCCATGGAAACAGTCAGTCACCTCCACCTTCATGGCCCCCAAGTCACTGACCCTCTCCACCGCAGCACCAAGACCCATGAGGATCTCAGCTGCTGAAGAGAAAACGTGGCGCCCACAAAGGAGGCCGAAGCTCCAGTTGGCTTCACCCCACCGGAACTGGACCCAACAACCCCATCCCCAATCTTCGGCGGCAGCACCGGTGGGCTTCTCCGCAAGGCACAGGAAGAAGAGTTCTACGTGATCACCTGGGAATCTCCCAAGGAGCAAATCTTTGAGATGCCTACTGGTGGTGCAGCCATCATGAGAGAAGGACCTAACTTGTTGAAGCTGGCCAGGAAAGAGCAGTGTTTGGCTCTTGGGACAAGACTGAGGTCCAAGTACAAGATCAAGTACCAGTTTTACAGGGTGTTCCCTAATGGTGAGGTTCAGTATTTGCACCCAAAAGATGGTGTGTACCCTGAGAAGGTGAACCCTGGGCGCCAAGGAGTGGGGCAAAACTTCAGGTCCATTGGGAAGAATGTGAGCCCAATTGAGGTCAAGTTCACCGGGAAGCAAGTGTATGACATATGATTGTGATCACCAGTTCGTTCAATGTGGTGTAATTTGTAATGTACTTTTGACTACTTGTGAGTATAATCAATTTGTGTTTCTTGTAATCTTCTTATGGGATTTATCTAAAATGTAACATCAGAAATTCAGAAACATGATTTGGGTATTGTCAATTGCCATAATTAGATTCAATCAAATTTACATGACTCGGGCATCAACTGTCAAGCATGTAAATGTTCAGAATACTATAGTAGATAACAAGCACTAAATCGATAGATCAATGGCTTTGATCAATGTTCAGAACCATTCTCCTTTTCATCTCCGTTTACTAACAAATTTGTCAAATTGGTGTCTCAGGGGAAATAAGATGGCACCACAAGGAATAATCCATGACCGTAAGCTTGAAAGCGCTCAATCAAAAGGAGGACATGCAAGACGAGCTGGTCATTGTGTCTTATTCGTCATTGATCAAGCTTCCATTTTAAGCAACAGTTTGAGGTTTGACCATAACGATAAAGTAAACAATACCTCTGGAATGATTAACAAGTCCCAATTGAAGAAATCACCTTTGAAGAATGCTCTCAGAAATGCAAGAAAGAAAGCGGCAAGAGTTCAAAGGAGAAACGCCACCAAGGCTCAATCAGGAGAAGTTACTCAAAAAGTTGTAGCCACTCAAAACACATCAACAACTTCAAAAGTCATCAAGACTTCAGTTGTCAAGACTAATCAAGCCGTTGTCATCATTCAAATTATGATTGGCTCAATGCCCATCAACTTGACCACTACGGCATCACCACACGTGTTTCCTCAAATCGGTATAAATGCCACGAAAGAAGAAATGGTGACACTCACCAAGAGAAAATGTGAGGTTCTAAAAAGGCATGAAGCCCATAACCTCAAACCCCTACAACAAGCATCGACAGCCAACATGACTTCTAGCCGACCTCAAACGGTGAAGTTCATTTCAATCTCTCACAATGCCGGCAAGGAAGAGAAAGATGCTGCTATGCAATTGGGGCAATTCAAACCCAAAAAGTGGTGGGGGCATTCCAAGCTAAGACATAACAAGGAGTACCTCCCGTGTTTCAAGTCAAGCCAAGACCTTATACATGGCCGATGGAAGCCCCGAAATGGTTCAAGCAAAACATGGACATAAAGTCCGAAGCCATGTCAGTTATGATGACCAACACGGCAACATTAGAAGAACAAATGAAGCAGTTGCAAAGAAGACTAGCTGAAGCTGAAGCAGGAGCTCTTTTATTACAAGCTGAAAAAGAAGTACAAGCTAAGAGGCATGCTGATGCCGAGGCCAAAGCAGCTGAACAACTAGCTGAGAAAGATACTGAAATTGCTGAGCTGGTAGCAAAGTTTGCCCTCCTTACAAAGGAAAAGGAGAAAAAGAAAGAGGCAGACGAGGAGCCCAAAAAGACTCATTCAAATTCAGTCTCGCTACAAGACATCAAGACTATGATAGCTGACGGGATCAAAGAATTACAACTATCTTTAAATCCCCCAGTTTTCGAATACCTCAAGTCCTATCCTTCCCACTATGATGCATTACCTTTCCCTAAAGGATATTTGAAGCCAACTTTTGACAAGTTCGACGGAGTAAATAGTTCTCCTCATGAACATTTGGCCCATTTCTACTCAGCTTGTGGGGAAGCGTCACAAGTCGATGCATTATTAGTAAGACAATTTGTTCAATCTCTCAAAGGAGCAGCTTTTACATGGTACACTAAATTACAACCCAACTCCATACTCACATGGGATGACCTGCAAAAAGCATTCCTGGCACAATTTGTCACTTCAAGGAAGAGGGTCTCAATAATTGACTTGGTCGACACAAAGCAAAAGGATGACGAAGAAGCCAATGCGTTCATTTCTAGATGGATGAGCTTACATGTTCAATGCTCGGATAAATTGATTGAGCAATCTGCAGTACAAATTTGCTCAAACAATCTCCTTCTAGAAATAGCAGCTTTCGTTAGTACTGCAGAACCTCAAACATTCGACGAGCTTGTCTCAAAGGCTAGTAATGTCGAAAGACATGTGGCTCGTAAGAAGATCCCAATAGAAATAATCTTCAAAAGTGAGAGAGTAGACAGTACTGGAGATTCACTAGCTACCTTTGTCAAAACTAGTGAAACATCAAATACATGTGACAGAGATGATATGTCAAGGGAACTCACTCTCAGGGAAAGGAAAAAAGTCAAATATTCTTTCGCTGACTAGGACGTAAAAGAAATTTTCAATGTGCTCTACAAAGAAAATTCATTGAACTTCCTAAGCTAAAACGTCCAAGTGAAGTCAACAAGACCAAGAATCCCAAGTTCTGTCGCTTCCATCGTATTGTCAGTCATCTAACAAGCGATTGTTTTATTTTGAAAAATGTAATACAAGTCATGATCGATAGCAAGGAAATTGAGGTGGAGTCATCGCCAGCAAAGTGAAATCCAAATTTGTCGGTGAACTTTTCCGCGTCTCAAAAGGCGCATGGAAAAATGATGATGTCTGTTGAACAAAAAACCCACAAACGGGTCGTTCAAAAAAAAAGCTCGTTGGACTGAAAAGCCGGGAGGGCGGTCCAAGCAAAAATTAGAGCATAAATCTTCCCGATCTAAGACGGCTTGATCCCCCGAAAGGGGGTACGTAGGCAGTCTAGTCCCAAAAGGCTAGATGCAGCCACCCCACAAAAAAAATCATCCTGAATCAATCAGGGGAACTACGTTTGGCTTGATTCCTTCACAGGATACGTAGGCAGTCTGGTGACAAAACTAGATCCAGCCATACTTTCAAACTAACCCTTTTCTCTCTTGTGATTATAAACAGGTAAAAACAAGGGTGTTTGACACATCCATTGTTGAGCATACACCAAGGCATGCGAGCTCGAATAGATGATAGCCTCAGCATTCGGTTCATCAAAGTGACCGGCAGTCTACAAAAGCATTAAGTGCTTTTTGTATTACAAGTCCACAAGTCAAAAAATAAAAGAATACTGGCAGCAAGACACGCGGGCTCAAATGTCTCACCCTGCCAAGACGTATTCCTTGCATACCTAACCATGGGATTGCTCAAATGCATTATGGATTGAAGGCCAATAAAAGATCAACACAATGCACCCTTTTATCAAAAGTTGCTGTATGCAGACATGTTAAAAGGAAGCAGCAGAAGGTCAAACTTCGCGCGCGGAAAGTATGTTCCACACATAAAGCTTGAGGGGGCACTGTTGATCGCCAAAAAAATATAAAAGAAAGAAAGAAAAGGATTACAAAAATAAAAATAATACTTTTCTTGTGCTACATGCACAATATTTTTGAGTTCAATTGTGACTCTTGCAAATAGCTGGACAACAGTCTAATACGAACTCAATCTTTCAAACTGTGCACTATATATAAAGAGACATAGAGAAGAAGAAAAGGGGGCGGAAGACAGAAGGACGGAGCGCAACAGAGGGAGGCGAAGCAAAAAGCAGGGAACAAGAGAAAGGCAGGAGCAAGTGGAGTCAACACGGACAGAACAAAGGAGGAGAAGAAGGAAAAGAGAACAAGCGAAGCAAAGAGCAGAGGGAAAGAAGAAAAGAAGCGGCGAGCCAACAAGAAGGTGGAGCCCACTCTCTAACTCTCTTTACTTCTTTTGCAGGATTTCTATCCTTCGGCCTTGTTCCTCACTCCGCCAGAAGCCCGCAAGCCATCTCCCCCTAAGGCTAGACAACCACACGAGGTAGCCATCAAAAAGAAGGCGAGATGACCTCGCCCCTCCTCCTCTCGTTACAATAATTATGTAGCCGCTCGGCCCTTACTCTCGTACACAACGCCGTGCGTTTCGCATAACAAGCCGTACAAGAGAAGGAGATAAGCATCACTGCTAAAATATTGTCAGGCGAACTGGGATGGCCTCACAAGACTGGAAGTCCAGGCGAGCCAGGTGACCTCACATCGAAGCAAGAAGCCCTAAGGGGTGGCGAGCCAACATTCGTGCCAAAGCAGGAACCTTAAGGGGTGGCGAGCCAACATTCACACCAAAGCAGGAACCCTAAGGGGTGGCGAGCCAACATTCGTATCGAAGCATGAACCCTAAGGGGTGGCGAACCAATATTCAAGCCAAGGCAGGAACCCTAAGGGGTGGCGAACCAACATTCAAGCCAATGCAGGAACCCTTAAGGGTGGCGAACCAACATTCAAGCCAAGGCAAGAACCCTAAGGGGTGGCGATACAACATTCACATCGAAGCATGAACCCTAAGGGGTGGCGAGCCAACAATCAAGCCAAGGCAAGAACCCTAAGGGGGTGGCGAGCCAACATTCGTATCGAAGCATGAACCCTAAGGGGTGGCGAGCCAACAATCAAGCCAAGGCAAGAACCCTACGGGGTGGCGAACCTACAGTCGCGCCAAAGCAGAAGCAGGTTACTTAACCCTAAGGGGTGACGACGTGACTTTACCCTAAGGGGTAGCGAGGTTACTTAACCCTAAGGGGTGGCGACGTGACTTTTAACCTAAGGGGTGGCGAGGTTACTTAACCCTAAGGGGTGGCGACGTGACTTAACCCTAAGGGGTGGCGATGTGATTTTACATCGAAGCAGAAGCATAAGGGGTGACGAGCTAATATTCAGAAGCTCTAAGCCTAGGCAAGGCGAGATCTATTCATGCAGAAGATGAAGCAAGTCGCGGAGTCCGCTCAAAAGTGAACACGCGGAGTCCGCTTACATATATACACGCGGAGCCTGCTCACAAATGAACACGCGAACCCCGCTCACAAGCGAACACGCGGAGTCCGCTCACAGACATACGGGGAGTCCGCTCACAAGTGAACACGCGGAGCCCGCTCACTGACATACGCGCGGAGTTCGCATGAAGGAGGAGTCTGCCTACACACGCAAATCACCTACGCCACTATCATGGATTGTGGCCAAAGCCATTCAAGCATATTGTCACGCTGCTGCATCACCTATTCCGGGTGTCTAAATCAAATCAACAGACACTCTACCAAATTGGGTGTCCACAAGAAACACAGTTAACGGACTCAAAATACGTCTGTTAAACCAAAAGCCGGCATTAAGCCATAAAGCCTACAAACCTCTTTTGAACTACGGTCGGTTTGATCCCACAAAGGGGTACGTAGGAAGTCTAGCAACCCACTAGATGCAACCAAAATTCCAAACAGAATCCCTGACACTGATCTACGTATTATATGCTTGATTATTAATGTCTTTCTCTCTACATTTTGCTTTGTTATGAGCTTAGTAAATATGTTTCTAACTTGTTTTATGTTTTTATGTAGAAAATAAAGGAGAAATAATAAAGGAGGCGATTTGGACCAAAATATGTGCAATTACATGGTATTCTCGGCCAAAGAAGAATTGGAGTAAAAAAGGAAGCTTGTGTTGACTAGGAAACAATTTCCTATGTTGACTAGGATATGGAGCAAGTAGTGATGCATGAACATTGATGAAGTCTAGTCCATGAAGGAGATGTCCAAACCAAGTCCAATATGGAGAAGAAGATCTAAATTCGGCAGAATATCAAGGAATGTCCAAGTCTTGATTCCTAATTAATTCGGGAAAATTCCTGTGCACATATCACAACTTCAACGGACTCTCTAGGACAGCTCAGAATGAAGCAGAAAACGTGCTAGATATGGATAGAAAGCTACTGGAGTCTAGTTTCCAAATCAATTGAAATCACCTCAATATCTATTTTCTAGAGAGAGTTATGACGAAATCATCAGACAGAGGTCATTGGGCCGAATTGAATAACTAGTGAAACCTAAACCAATTCGGTTTAGGATTGTGTGGCCGGCCTCTCTAGGGTTTTTCTTCTATAAAGCATGACTTAAAGGGCAGAAGGAGGATCACTTATCAAAGAGCCGAACCCCTGCCTTAGAGTCCTCTCAAGCCTCTCCAAAACGTCATAGTCTCCAAGGAAGCCGCCTATTCTCACCAATCCGCCTCCATCAACATCCAAGGGCCGAAGGCATAGCTTGGCAATCCCAAGGTGTCTTCATCCTCCATCCATCGAAGAAGCATCAAGCACGGATTAGTATAGGGCAATTCCCTTACTCAAAAAGTGTAACAATGACTTCTTCTATTTATTCTTCTTCCTTGCGTAAACTTATGATTATTATGGATTGGTTTCTTGAAGTCTTTTGGTTAAATAATTCTAATTAGTTTTGTATGACTTGTTTGGTGTCCTTTGAAATTGGTTACTCATGCGTACTTGTTCCTAACGCTTAATTTGAATGCAGGGCAATTCCCGGTTTAGATTATGATGTGTTGAATATCGGGCAATTCCCGAGTTTGGCACTTAATTATGAGTTATGCATGTAAAACGTTGCTAATGACTTAGAGACCAAATAGGTTGCATGAAATTGGTTAGGTTATTAAAGGATAGGTAAATTGATAAGTTGATCTTGTAAATATTAGATTTAGGTATTATTTTCGGCTATGATGCATGTTTGGTAATTTTAGGGTTCTTGATTGTTTGCTTGTCTATGAGTGAAGCATGTTAGAATTCTAGGATTCCTATATGTTTGATTGCCACGTTTTGTCTCTAAATATGTAGGAAAATTAGTTAAAACAAACTTGCACCCCCCCTAACAACCTTAGCATAGTTATGCAAGCACCCTCAATCCCCGGTTAAGAACGATCCCTACTTATCAATGCTACATCTACAAAGAAGGGTTTTAATTGTATTTGTGTTTGATTGAGTATTTAATTTAACGCTTGAAAATACGCGAATCAACACCACCAGTCAAATTCTTCCAGTCCAAATGATCCTGGTCAAATTCCTAAAGCACCAGAAAAATCAAATCCATAACCAAATCTTTTTCGAACTACATTGGTTTGGTCCCTTTACAAGGATATGTAAGCAGTCTGGACTTAAATTTGGATGCAACCACCAATCCAAATAAATCCCCGGATCACCTGAAGCCAGAATCTTGCTCCAAAGCTCAAATGCCTTCAGACACAAATCCAAACACATCCTAAAGTCAAAGCTCTCCAACGAGTCATTCACTTGTTGGAACCCTTGAACTACGAGTGACTTGATCCTCTCCAGGGTACGTAGGCAACCCATTCCCAAATGTGGGTGCAGTCACAAAAACAAACAAACCTACAATGGTCTCTTGGTAACAGAATCAAAGGGTGTTCCCTTGTAACAAGGGATTGTAATTAAGAGACACATTCTGTCTTGAATGGGTTGAACCAGACATAAATTAAAACCCCGCCAAGAGCTCTAACAAACATGTCAATCCTGGTCCTCTCATCAGGAATCAAATAGGGCACATGGTAGCTCAGGGAAGTGAACCTCTGCTCAAACTCGATGACACCCTCATCATCCCCCTTCTTCATGTTCAGGAAGTCCGACTGAATCCTGATACGCTGAGCGTGACCGAAATACTGACCCAAGAAGAGCGTCTTAAACTCCTCCCAAGTCATGTCCTGAGCACCACCACTATTTCTGCTAGCAAGGGTCCACCAGTGATGCACTGAGTCATCCAGAAAAGTCACTGTCATCTTCACTTTCTTTTCTTCCAGCAAGTCAGTGCTCTCAAAAGACATTTCTATCTTATCTACCCAAGTGTGCCCATCAAGGGGTCCCTTGGCGCCCTTCAACTCAATTGCACCAGCATCGAAGACATCCTTCTTCTTCACAGACCGAGGTTGCTGAACTCTATCTAACACACCTCTCAGCATGCTCCCATTCGAATCAACCAATCCAATAACCTCATCACCCTCACTGGCGTTGGTCGAGGAATCTACACGGGGTCGGCGTCTAAGAGGCATAGTACCTAAGGAAGAAGATATTAAGTAGTCTGTCCATAAGACTAACAGAACTATCACACATACCCAATAACACATAGTATCAAAAGCAGAAAACTGCCGATGAATCCGCCGCGGTCGGATCATCACTCTATAGACACTATGGCTACTTAGGCAAATACGATAGTGAATAGGAAACAAAAGATGAAACCTAGAGCTCTGATACCAACTGTCAAGACCCGCCCCGAATTTCACCCTGAAACCCGAGGTGAGTCCTGCGGGGACCACCTCAAAGGAAAACTTCACGAAGGACTCGGCAAACTTCCCTTGAAAATCGACAACCCTAACCCGGAAAAATTAAAGAACACTTTTAACCAATAATATAAATTCTTCAACTTAATCCAAATAACCAAATAAAATAATATACAGATATTTTTCCGAAAGTATTCAGAGCTACTACAAGAAATACAGCAGAAGCTACTAGAAATCCTATTGGGTTAAACAGATGACCTACTGATGAACAGTAGTGGAGAAATGAGTGACTATGCCTCGTCGCCTCCTTTTAGACCCCACCCGAACTCTGCAGACTGGGCATTTAAAACGAAGGAAAAGCCCAGGGGAAAATATTTCATCACGTCAGAGTGAGTGGACAAAATAATCTCAACATCAATAATATTTCCCCAAGAAAATTAACAATGCAAACGACTAGTTCTGGCTAGTCCCCAAATCATAAACCAAACAGCCTCTCAGGCTCAAATTATAAATATATATCATTATGTATTAACCTCTCGTACGCTCCATGTATGCTATCTATGAATAAGCTTTAAAATAGATAGTCACACCAGGCTAATACGATTGCGTCTAACGCTCACGTCGCTCCATACTGACATTTTTTCTCAGAATGGGGGATAAAGACCGAGTGGTTATAAATACGTGCTTACTCCTTGTATGATTTCTATGAATGAATGTAAAAACATAGAATAATCTCAACAAGTAGAAAATCGTACAAGGCTACTACGCTCGCGTCTAACGCTCACGTCACCCCAACTGGCATTCGTCCTCAGAATGGGGACTGCCACGTATAGCTAGCTAGCATTCTCTCTCATACATACTATTCTCAAAATTTTGCCTTAAGTATAATCGCAAAAATTCTCAATTTTGGGAAAAATATCCAACAAAGGAAATTACTCAACAATAAACAATTCAAACACATTATATAAAACAAAAGTCCACTCACAACTTAGGCCTAAGCCTGAAGTCGGTCAGAGGTCTCCTCTGCTCGAGCCTCCTCGCGTCCTGTTCCAAACATAATTAATTCCTTAAAATAAAACACCGACAAAACATGCATAATTAAATATGCTTCGCGCTCAACCAAGCCTACCACTCCAAAATCTTAAATCCACTGCCAACCTCAAAACTCCACAAATTTTACCGACATCCTCAAAACCACATTCCACCAAATAAAATCCAATGGCCGGATTATAAAATAATAATCCGCCAAAAATACCAAACTTCAACAATTCTCAAACCTATCCAAAACTCCTCCAAAAATTCTAAAACTTATACCATTAAACTCCTCACATTTTTCTCCGCCAAAACATTTTCTTGGAGGCGGCGCCGGCGACCAACTCCGGCGACCTCCGATGGTCACCAAAATTTGGCAGCATCTTCCTCTCAACCTCCTCTACAACATTCCTAACTACCACAAACACTACAAGAGAAAACCCTTTTAGTGACAAACTTGTTTTGTATCCTATTCACAAAAAATTGTCACCCATTGGTATGGGTGACAAAATCATTTCGTCACTAATTTTGTCTCTAATAATATGTGACAGATTCTCATTGGTGACAAACCATAAATTTTGTCACTCAAAGGGATTATAGACGGAAACTTGTTTGTCTCGAAGTCCCACTATCTATGTCACCAATACCGTCTAACATTCCCAGAAATTCACCATATGGCGGGAAGCCTGGGCTAAATCTGAATTTTTTTTTCAGTTTTTATTTATTTATTTATTTTTATAGACCTTAATATCAAAATCAATAACCAATTACGAACCAAAAAAACAAAATCATATCCAAAGAGCATAATTGAACTACTTTCATTGATAAAAAATTAAGAATTTACATTGTATCCATCATGATAAAAACAACATTCAACTATAGTAACAACACAATTCTAAACTAACTTCATCGCCCTCTTTTCCCACACATCTGGAGAACGAACTCATTTTTCCCTTGCATGAACCAACTTCTTCATCAAGGATACTGTTGTGTCTCAACAACATTTGCAAGTGTTCCCCTATCATTCACCTCCTTTTCAAGTAACTGCAAAGAAATCAGAAGTATCATTAAAAAAACACCTTGTTCAAAACAATTGCAAGGAATAACAAGGTTTATAGCTATAAGACAAGCTATAAACCCTGTTCATTAAAATGTAAAACCTGATTTGATGTGCACAAGTTCAATAACAGGTTCTTTATAGCTATAAAATAAGAACTTATATTTCATTTGTTTCCTACAATTGCTTTAGCAAGCAAGCAAGCAGAAGAACATGCAAAAGCCATAAATTAAACAATTAATTACCAGTTCACTACCACTGCTAACGTCGTGGTCACATTGTTTTTTAACTTCTTCACACACTTAAAAGAAAGAAGCAAACAAACCAAAAACTAAAACAGAGAAGCACAGACTGAATTTTTGAACACCTAGCTCGCCTTGTCCACAGAACTTCTCCTGTTGAGAATCAAGGCAATTTTTCATGATAGAATCTTGTTGCTTAGAGGCCTCCCAATAAGATCAAGTCTTCCAAAATCTGCTAAAACAAAATCATTTTTTTAACATGAAATGCGAGCTATATCTATGATCACTCCAATAATATTTCCAATACTTGTGCGACTCATTTGATTGAGACTCCATTTAAAATCCATTCAAATCGAGTGCTTCACTTTAAATCATAAACCTTAGACAACATCTACTAAACTAGAACAGAAGTAAACAAAGTGAACATGAACAAAGTGAACACTTACCTGCAAATTGGCTCTCTCTAGTTTGAGTGAGCATTTAAGAAGAAAACTTGTCATTTAACCAAAAAAGAGAAGAGAAGATGTCAATTATTAATAATATATATTTATACACATACACACTGACATTAGTATCGTAGGGATTTAATTAAAAGCATATTGCATAGCCTAATAATTCTGATACATATAGCAGCAAAGAATTATAACAATGGTTTATGTGCTTGCCTCTTGATTGATATTAGCAACATAATTCTTCTTCCAATTTAATTAACACTTTATATATCCAAAATCATATAATACTCTTTTCTATTATGCTATATACATGTGTCTTACTGCTACCATCATGTTTCAAGTCTGGTCCTATACCTCATAAACCATGAAGAAAATAAAAAGGAAAATAGAATAGACTACCTGGAAAGTTAGAGCATACATGGACACTTTTTGTGTATTTACTAAAGCAATTTTTGGATTGAAGTGAGCTCAGCAAAACCTGAAAATAAATCAAAACAAAAGCAAGAACAAACTGAAAATTAGAACTCAGCTAGCTAACAAAACCAAGAACAAGAACAAATTGCAGCTGTAGTAGAGAAAGATAAGGAGGCACACGCTCCTAGTTAATAGCTAGCTATAAAAAATGTAGTTGTCTTCTGGTCATTTCAGTTAAACAATGACGTTATGCATTTGCTAGCTTTCTGGAGCTCCAATTCCATTCAAGTAAACCAGCATTACTATAGATGCTCCTCAGCCATTAGACCATTTTAACATCAAGTTTCAAGCTTTTAAGTATCTAGAAATACAAGTTTCCACAAATACATCAAAACAGTAAAAACCCAAAAAGAGAATCATCTAAAAATGAAGCCTTTACAGTTTTCCCTACCTGAAATCCTCTCTGTTAGAGCTTGCTCCCCAGAACCAATCTCAACAACCAAAGACACACAAACAAACCAAGCAAAAACCCACTTCCAAAATCTCATCTTTCCCGATCCTGGTCTTTCTTCAGCTACAACGCCAATACCCCAAGACAGAAATGGAGCTCCAGATTCGAGTGAAATTGGCATAAAATAAACAGAGCATTCGATTCAGATGGGTTTAAGTTGATGCCAATATGAAGCAGCATACAGTACAAACAATCGTTCTCCCTAAATTTTATGCAAGTTCAGAGAAAGATTTAAGAGAATAATTTACCGATCAGAGCGCACAAAGTCGCCGACGAATCGCAAATCATAACCTGAAAACCCAAACCAAACCAAAATTAAAAAGACCCAAACGAAATCCACCCAAATCGAATAAAATTCGCAAAATATCAAATTACAATCGGAGATCAACACAATCGATGAGCATGAGAGAGGAGATAGGAGCTAGACAATTCTGATGATCACTGCAACATGAAAAATCAATAACAACGAAAAGAAAGATTGGTGGCATTCGAGATTGAATCGTTGAGATTGAGTCGTCAAAGAGCAGGCTGGAACGGTTGAGGGAGACATGATGAGTGCCTTTTTTTTTTTGAGTGACCGCGGCCTTTTCTTCTTAATCCGCCAAAACTTGTTTAATTGGCTTTTAACTTGCCTAGTTAATCCACGAGACAAAAAAACTGAGCGACAATGGTATTTGGTCTCTATCGAAGGTTTAAGAGACAAAATATAAGTTTGTTACAAATAGTTTTGTCTCTAAAAGGGTTTTATCTTGTAGTGAAACTCCAATTCTAATCCTAAACACCTCAATCGAACACAAACAAACAAAAAGCCCTAGAAATTTCAAATTCCGATTTCTCCTTACCTAACTCAAGACGGAGCGAGCCCTTTGGAGGGATTGAAGTACGGGAGGAGGGCTTCCTTTTGAGCCAAGGCTCATCGGCTATGGCGGCCGGAGGAAGGAGTTCCGGTGAGAAAACCGGTTCGGCAGTCGGAGCTTCTGGGCGGCGTTTCTCCCTCACGGCGGCGCTAGGGGGGCTGCCACCGGTCTAGAATTGCTGCTGGGTTGGAGACCGACCGAACTGGACCGGTCCGGCAGCGAACGGAGGCCGGACGGCGGCCGGGAAATTTCTAGGTGTAGAGAGGGGAAAATTGGGTGCGGGAGAGAAGAGAGAATCGGGAGAAAAAGAAAATGGACTTGGGCCTTTAGCCCACCCGGTCCAACAACACCTCTATAAACCTAAAATCCAAAAATTCAACACCCCAAAATAATACCCCAATAAAATTATATTTTACTAGCAAAAATTACCATTTTTTACCGTCGTCAAAATTTCTTCCTTAGAATAATTCCTTCAAAATATTAGTCCCTCAACACCCTCTGGGGACTAATTAAATTACACACTTAGTGACGAACACGGTAAAAACTTTTAATACCACTATGCTAGTAATTATGGTAAAAATTAAGGTTCGAGGCGTGACAATTCTCCCATCCTTATAAAAATTTCGTCCTCGAAATTTACAAACTCGCTACTCAAAGAGATAAGGATATATACTACTGCCTCATCTGCTCCTTTGGTTCCCAAGTAGCTTCCTCTACTTGGTGGCTTCTCCAAAGCACTTTGACGAGCTGAATTGACTTGCTCCTAAGCACTTGCTCCTTCCGATCTAGAATCTGAACCGGCTCCTCTTCATAGGACAAATCCTTCTGCAGACTAATCGGCTGCTCTTCTAGCACATGAGAAGGATCGGCAATATACTTGCGAAGCATGGATACATGAAACACATTATGTATCCTGGACAACTCCGAAGGCAAAGCTAACCGATAGGTAAGAGAGCCAACTCGCTCTATTATCTCATAAGGCCCAATATACCTCGGACTAAGCTTCCCACGCTTGCCAAAACGTACTACCCTTTTCCAAGGAGATAGTTTCAGGAACACCCAATCACCTACTTGAAACTCAAGGTCCTTCCTGCGGACATCGGCATAACTCTTTTGCCTACTCTGAGCAGCCTTGAGTCTATCCCTGACCACCTTGATCTTCTCATTTGCAAACAGATCAGTCAATTTATCCAACGAAAACTTATTTCTCACCGGCAAGAAATGAGCAGATTTAGTGAGTCTATCCACTATCACCCAAATACTGTCATGCCCTTCACGGGTACGAGATAAACTGAAGACAAAATCCATGGTGATGTGGTCCCACTTCCACACTGGAACAGGCAACGGCTCAAGCAACCCTGAAGGTTTCTGCCTTTCAGCTTTCACCTGCTGACAAATCAGACACCTACTCATAAAAGCTGCAATTTCCCTCTTCATGTTAGGCCACCAATAATAATCCTTCAAAGTCCGATACATCTTTGTACTACCTGGATGAGCAGCATACGCAGAACTATGAGCTTCCTCCAAAATCTCAATCTTTAGCTCTTCATTCCTCTTGGGAACACAAAGCCTGCTTTTGAACAGCAACGACCCATCTCTTCTTACCGAGAAATTTACTGTGGCTCCATTCGCTGCTCTTTCTATCAACCGAACTATGGAAGGATCATTATACTGTGTCTCCCGCACTTTATCAACCAAAACTGGCCTCACATGGAAAATGGCTACCAAAGCACCCACTTCATCCACCGCTAAATCCACCCCTGTAGCCCGCAGCTCACAAAGAAGTGGAACTCGAACCATCCTCAAGTGAAACAAAGACACTGAGGGATTGTGACTAAGAGCATCAGCTACCACATTAGCTTTTCTAAGATGATACTTTATCGTGCAATCATAATCACTGATCAACTCCATCCACCTTCTTTGCCTCAAATTCAACTCCCTTTGTGTGAACACATACCGAAGACTCTTGTGATCGGTAAAAATCTGACACTTGGCTCCATAAAGATAGTGTCTCCACAACTTAAGAGTAAAAACCACAGTTGCAAGCTTTAAATCATGAGTGGGATAATTCACCCCACTACTCCCCACTATCGCCTGGAAGTGCCAAAACAGGAGCACTAGTCAAGCGATCCTTTAACTCTTGAAAACTTTGCTCACACTGATCTGACCATTCGAACTTGACTCCCTTTCTGGTCAATCTAGTTAGTGGAGCTGCAATCTTCGAAAAGTCTTGCACAAATCGCCGATAGTAACCTGCTAACCCCAGGAAACTACGAATCTCCGACACAGTTGTGGGTCTTTTCCAATTGGACACTGCTTCTACCTTCTGGGGATCCACACTAACACCTTCAGCTGAAACTATATGACCCAGAAAACCCACCTTATCCAGCCAAAACTCACACTTGCTGAACTTGGCAAACAACTGCGCATTCCTCAAAGTCCGCAAAATCAATCTTAGATGTTTGGCATGCTCCTTCTCACTTTTTGAGTACACCAAAATATCATCTATGAACACAATCACGAAGCGGTCAAGATATGGACTAAACACCCTATTCATGAGATCCATGAACGCCGCGGGTGCATTAGTAAGTCCAAAAGGCATTACCACAAACTCATAATGACCATAGCGTGATCGAAAGGCAGGCACACTTAAGGTATTTTCCTTTAACAAATTAATAAATTTTTTAATATTGGAGAGAGAATAAACTAAAACTTAGCTAATGTGTAATATTCTGATAATTTTAAGTATTTAGATTTAATAATAAGTCTGGAAGGTTTTGTTTTGGCCACGATCCTCAGCGTGCGGAGCGGAGGTGAACAGTGAACAAAGAGAGAGGGGGAGTGTTGCGGGCGTGCCACCTCGCGGACGAGGAATAGGTCTTGACTTCTTGAATCAGGCAGAAAGGGGTTCCAGGTGCCACCTCAGATGAGAAATTTACGAGCACAAGGCGGTCGATACTCACGGCGGCGTGAGCAGAGCAATTATAGGGAAAATTCTGAGGAATCGGGGTAGAGTCTGGAGAGCTCTGAAGAATCCTAGGCGGCGGTGCGCTTAGAATTGGGATTTCGAGGTAGCTCGAAGAAAACTGGGTTGCAGTTGGTTTATGTTGTTTGTAATTGATTGTTGAGAGAGAGACTTTATGTAAGCCTTCAAGCCTCTTATATAGTGGGAGCTCAATTTGCAGCAGAAGAAAGATAATTATAGAACCCAAGTCGAACTCTGCAACATGAAGGATAAAGGCATTATTCCTCCCATGCAAACCAATCCTTATGTGAAACACATCCAGTTCGCACAGTCCATTTAGAATAGGACACTGCTTCCGGCGCGCCTCTCAACTGTAGAGTCCTATGCGGACTGAAATTAGGAACAATCTTATCCCGCGGGGTGCCACAGTCTATGTAGAAAACTAGTAACTCGCGCGGACCGCGGACTCAACCATCTCGCGGGCTAAAATGAGGCTTTTTAATTAATAAGAGCCACAGGGATTGGCCCAGAGCATGTCAAAGACTGGAAATCGATTATAAGGGTTCGCGCGAACTCCGCATACGTCTACCTCGCGAACTAGCGAGCCGGTTCGCCAGCGTATCTAGATGCATTCCGCCTCGCCTGATGCCAAAGTTATTCCGCGCGAACTATGTGTTCCGCGCGAAGCGCGCGAGATCCTTACTCCGTGCGAGATCTGTAGTCTGCGCGGAAAGCTATCCATGTAATTCATCTCGCGTGGTCTTGCTGGTGGGTCATTATTTGTGAACTTAAAGAGACTTGGGCTCGCCGATATGATATTGGCCAAGAATTTAATTAATATTCACATAGACAATTCTTGTCCAGTAAAATATTAATTTGGGCGTAAACATTGCCTCCAGCCTCGAAGTCATGAATATCGAGAATAACTGAAGAGGGTTATGTTCATGCTGCTCCAAAGCCACTGGATTTGCTCGGTTATAAGATGAGTGCGAGAAGATAAGTCTGTGAATAAGCCTTGAAACCCAAGCATCCCATAGGGTAATGTAGCGAAGTTGTTGTATAGCTCACCTAGGTGCCATAGTAAACTGATAAACTTGACATAACGAGGCACCTTGGACTTCAAATGCATTCGCCTGCTCTTCTTAGAAGACATGGTATATGCATGCATCGCGAGCGAATGTAGCTCACATGGATATATCTTAGCTGGAGCAGATGTTTGCGTTGACCAGACTACAAAAATAGCCCTTCGCGAATCTTGGCGATGGCGAGCCAACTTTTTAATAATCATGGAATGACAATGGCCATATACTTCGCTGCCCCCCTTGCGTTGACTAGACGTTTACGTTGACTAAAATGTTTGGCAATTACTTTGCTAGCTGGTCATGTACCTCGCTGCCCCCCCCCTAGCGGGAACCAAAGAGAAGGGTCGGCGAATGGCTGCATAAAGGTAGCGAACCAACTTTGAAAATTTGGTCATGTACTTCGCTGCCCCTAGTGCAAACCAAACAAAAGGAGTCGGTGAACTGCCGTATAATGATGGCGCGAATACTTTGAAAACTAGGAGGCCATAGGGATTGGCCTACATAATGACTAAGACACTTGAAGAAGGTCTAAAGTCTGAATTAACTGGAACACATATCCACTCAAATGTGCCCCCCCCCCAGTTTTGATGTATGTACGCCGATGTTGAGGAGAATGAAAGACATCAAAACTTTAGCATGCCCCCCAGTGAGGAAAGCGGGCTACGAGGTCATGAAAACACTTTGAAAAAGTAACTTGCGAATCTGCGCGTATCCTGACCTGTCTGCATTCGAACTGCCATAAGTCTCTCCAGGAATGGCGGAATGACAAACTGTAAAATCCTCTGGAAAGTAGACATCCAGAGCTTTTTGTTGATATAAGGCGCGCCAGCTAGTTTCTTCTTGATCAGTCCAGTGTAATCGGCGAAGTCGACTGTTCAGTAGTGGCTGTTGCAACTTTCAGCATTGCAATATGTCTTGACTTCGCTGACAGCAATTCAAGGCACATGGAATACCTATTGTCATCAAGACTCAGGGATAGGCTTCTAAGTAAATTTCAATCCCGATACAGGCAAGAACATTGTCTTGCATTTTAGCAAGACCAAGGATCTCTTTTTGTGTTTTTTGCTATTTGATTTTTTTGTATTTTTCTTTTTTCAAAGCGAGAAACAAAGAAAACGAAAGAAAACAGAAGCAAAAAACTGAATTAAAAGTTAGGAATATAGAAAAACAAAGGGTAGGAGCTTTATTAGGTACCCATCATTGGGTCACGGGGGAGACCACCAATGCTTCACTCCAAGTCTCGACATCGTCATGTTTCCATCATAAGACTGTTGCTGTTGAAAATCTTTAAGTGTTGAGCAGAGTTGTTCAGCATCAACAACCTGAAAACTTAGGCAAGGTCTTTTGTAGGGTATGTCTCGTTGCCCCCCACGCATCTTTGTTGTTTGACCAAGCATGATCTTCAACTGTATTCTCGTGGATCGTATGTTGTTAAGATCTGCCTTATCGCCCACTATCATGTCATAATGCGTGGTCTTTCCAAGAATAGCCACGCATTGGTCAGAAAAGAGAACCACTGGCTGGTCTCTTTTCACCTTATCAAGAGCTTTACTGGGATTGAACTCTTGTGGCATGTGATTTAGAGACAGATGCACAAACATATAGTTTTCATCGTATTCATCATAAGCTGGTTTTGTGTCAAAACCACATGCATAATCAATAAAGGTTGGTAGCTCGACCTTCTTTTCAACCAATGACATTCATGGGACATGTACGTACTTCACCCATAAACCAAAGTCCCTTTTAGGCTTTTGAATTTGCATGCAGAGATTCCAAGTATATTGGAAAGTGAAACCGCGGATTGGCCAAGGGATATCACCAAACCATATGTAGTTAAGCTCAATATGATCATGGTTTGGCGAAGCGGACTGAGTCATCTCACTGGTGACCATAAGATTGGCAAGATGAACCTTTAGGAGAAGCGTACCCCGCCAGCCTTGGGGCCCTGCGTGTGCATACTGAAGCGGAAACTCAAGAGGTACTGGTCCATCTTCAGTTCGCTTGTCATGAATTGGTAGAGAAAGCAGGCGAGCTCCGCCTTGCCCCCAATGCGGCTGACCTGTGTCCACATATACATCTCGCATGAGAAAGTTGGCGTTTGGGTCACCTTTCATGCGAGATTGTGGTTCGCCATCATCACTAGTGCGCGAACTACTTTCTGCTTCTAAGATGGATTATTCTGTCCTATCTTCTAGTTCATTTGTCTGAGGAGCACCTTGCGAGATGAGATTATTATCTATAATCTTATCGGCCTCAACCTCAGGCTCTTTGTCATTGATTGACAAAGTGATTTCTTCTTTGGACGTAGGTTCATCCAAAGGAAAATCTTCACCAGCCGTAGGCTTTACATTCTAGCGTTGTAAAGCCTTTTCATTTTCTTCAGTAGTCGCTCGTGTATCTATTTGCTTATGGCAGGCTGCCCACAGTTTGTCAAATATGCGCCAATCCATTATCGCAGTTTCATCTCGCTTGTGTTGACTTGGGGCAGCGTCTTGATCACGTCCAGTAACTGGACAAAGCTTGAGTTGATCATGCCCTTGAAACTTGATCTTGGTGGTTAACTAAAGAAGGAAAGTGAGCTCCGCCTTGCCCCCCATGCAGCTGACATGTGTCCACATATACATCTCGCATGAGGAAGCTGGCTACTTGGCGGTTGTGGTTCGCTATCACATGAAGTTGTGGTTTGCCATCAGTGTGCAAACCGTTTTCTTCTTCTAAGGTGGACTATTTTGTCCTACCTTCAAGCTTATCTTTTTGGGAAACATCGTCAGTTTTTGAGAAAAGATCATTATCCGAAGTCTCACTGGTATCTACCTCAAGTTCTTCATCATCGATTGACAAGGTAGTTCCTTCTTTGGACGTGGGTTCGTCCAAAAGGAAAGCTTCATCATTAGATTGGCTGCTAGGCAGTTCAATCTGTTTAGCAGGGTCAGTGAGTTTGTTATGGATGGCCTCCCAAAGGGCTCTATCTTGCTTGGACTGCTAGTTTAAGTTAGCAAAGATTTGTTGAGTGGTAGAGACCCGCTCAGTTAGGTCAGCGACACTTTGTTGAGTGGCCAAACCATCCATCTGATCGTTGAGCTTCGCCAACATCTGGAGGATTTGTTCCATAGGAGGAGCAGATCCCATGTCTTGGGTTGGTTGAAAGCCTACCATGGCGCGGAATCGCAGGTTTTCCTGGGAAACTCTCTTGTACTCCCTGGTCCCACTGGGCGTGCCATTATTTTGGCCACGATCCTCAGTGTGTGGAGCGGAGGTGAATAGCGAACAAAGAGAAAAGGGGGAGTGTTGCGGGCATGCCACCTCGCGGACGAGGAATAGGTCTTGACTTCTTGAATCAGGCAGAAAGGGGTTCCAGGTGCCACCTCAGATGAAGAATTTACGAGCACAAGGCGGTTGATACTCACGGCGGCGTGAGCAGAGCAGCTATAGGGAAGATTCTGAGGAATCGGGGTAGAGTCCGGAAAGCTCTGAAGAATCCTAGGCGGCCGTGCGCTTAGAATTGGGGTTTCAAGGTAGCTCGAAGGAAACTGGGTTGCAGTTGGTTTGTGTTGTTTGTAATTGATTATTGAGAGAGAGACTTTCTGTAAGCCTTCGAGCCTCTTATATAGTGGGAGCTCGACTTGCAGCAGAAGAAAGATAATTATAGAACCCAAGTCGGACTCTGCAACGTGAAGCATAAAGGCACTATTCCTCCCATGTAGAGCAATCCTTATGTGACACACATCCAGTTCGCATAGTCCATTTAGAATAGGACACTGCTTCCGGCGCGTCTCTCAACTGTAGAGTCCTATGCGGACTGAAATTAGGAACAATCTTATCACGCGGGGTGCCACAGTCCATGTAGAAAACTAGTAACTCGAGCGGACCATGGACTCAACCATCTCGCGGGCTAAAAGGAGGCTTTTTAATTAATAAGGGCCACATGGATTGGCCCAGAGCGTGTCAAAGACTGGAAAAAGTCTAAAACGATTATAAGGGTTTGCGCGAACTCCGCATATGTCTACCTCGCGAACTAGCGAGCCGGTTCGCCAGCGTGCCTAGATGCATTCCGCCTCACATGATGCCAAAGTTATTTCGCGCGAAATGTGTGTTCCGCGCGAAGCGCGGAAGATCCTTACTCCGCGCGAGATCTGTAGTCCGCGCGGAGTCATTTCGCGCGCTATCCATGTAATTCATCTCGCGTGGTCTTGCTGGTGGGCTATTATTTATGAACTTAAAGAGACTTGGGCTCGCCGGTATGACATTAACCAAGAATTTAATTAATATTCACATAGACAATTCTTGTCCAGTAAAATATTAATTTGGGCGTAAACATGTTTTATTGGGCATATGTTGACAAATTATTTATCGGTCAATTAGTGATTATTGATAGATCATGTATGATCTTTTGTGTGACCCCAAATTATGTGATGAGTTAAAGTGAAGTTTGTCAAAAATTATTTTGAACCTCGGTGGGTAATAGGACGCCGAGAATTGTGAGCCTTGAGAAATTTGGTGGATTGTGATCTTTGGTGGTGGAGATGGTGATGTAGTGAAGAAATGAAGCCCAAAGAATTTTAAATAAAAAGTTGTTCATCTAGCATTACTTTAATATTTAACATTCATACTCTCGACTTGTTTAAAGGTTATTGTTTTGGTCACGATCTTAACAGGAGCAGAGAGGTAACTTAGCAGTACCAAAAATAAACTTGGGTTGCGGACGTGCCACCGCGCGGGCGCGGAATATGAACTGTGCATGTACTTGACTTCTAATCAAATGAAAGGGGCTCCGGTGCCACCTCGCGGACGAGGGATTACGAGTAGCTCACCTTTTCGCTTGCAATCGATACTCACTGTGGATAGCGAGCAAAGCAACTAAATAGAAAAGTAACCAGGGGTGAGACCGAACGAGCTCTGTAAACTAAGGCGAGATGCGCTTAGAGTTAGGGTTTCGAGAAGCTCAAAGATTTTTGTTGTAGTTGTATGATTTTATTGTCTATTGAGTGTCTCCTCGAACTCTTTTATATAGAGTTATTTAGGGCCACATGTATTGGCCCAAAGTATGTCAAAGACTTGTAGAAGTCTTCAACGTTAATATTGTATCATAGGCAGTTAGATTTAGTTGCCTGTTGATATAACTCTTCTAGCTAGGTAGCGAGATAGTGTTTGAACACCTTGTGGAGACTTGAGAACTTTGTGGATGCACCTGCACTTATTCATATTAATCAAGGAATGAAATCCTTAACCAATTCAACTACCTCACGCTAAAGACAAATAAAGATAATTGCTAGCTCTTTCAATTAAGATATTGTAGACGGGATCCGCATCATTTCCTTCTTTTACACGAACTACTAGTCTTCGTATGCAAGCAATCTCCTTGCCCGTAGACTCTTTTTCGCCGATACTTTCTTTAAAGAAAGAAGAGTTAGTTACGTGTGCACCTCTTGGAGATGTGCATATACATGTCCTTGATCAAATAGAACATTGCATTGCTATTGGACTACTCCACCTTCAGCCATGCAACACAGACAACTAATTGGATATATATATATATATATATATATATATATATATATATATATATATATGAAAGCTTGATAATTAATAGTCCACACTCCCTTTCTTATGAGAAGTCTCCCACCTCAACTACAAGAAGACCTCATGCAAAGTTTATCCAGCTCGCATGAAACTTTAGTCCTTGTGTGCGAAGGCTTCTACACAGCTCGCATGCTAGTTTCTTCACATACAAACTCTTAAACTCATGCGAACTTTACTGACTAGCTCACATGCTTCTGTTGACGGGTCATCACTTGTAAACCCAATTATTTTAGACTCGCCGGTGTGACGTGAACCATGAATTTAACTAATATTCACATAGATAAATTGTCTAATAAAATATTAATTTAAGTGTAAACAGTTATACATCTTAACATTAAATTAGTTGAGAAATCTTGTCTCCGGTAACGAAAGGATATCTAACCAATACATTGCGGTGGTGGTAAAACGGTGTTGATTAGTGGTTCCGATCCGACATATATGTCATCGATCGGACGTGTACGATGACATTGCTCATGCTCTACTACGGCCTCCGGATAGTTCATTACTACATGCATGGGAGACCAATGAACCTTTCTTTCTCCTCCAATGTTTGTCTAGTGCTAGGTTTTGCCAAACCCGAGGCTTATCCAGGGCAAAAACGAATTAATTAATTCTCATAAGGTGTTGCTTTGTTTGTTTATACAGATCTGAATATTAATCTTGCGCGCTCAACATATATAAGCTAATTATAAACTGATCAAGCTTTCATCAGACAAACAGAAAATTTATCTATGCCTGGCATGATAGATCTAGAATATTATAAACAAAGAATTAACTGCAGTTTGTTTTGTTGCATGATAGATAGAGCCATAGAGGATAGAGCTAGGCAGATGTAATAATCAAAACAGTCTCATAAGATATTCTCCTCTACGATTGTTTAACTCCTTGATGACCACAGAAACCATTTATAGTGGAGGGCGTGGGAACGTGGTTCAGGTCAGAACATCCCACACCAAAAATCTGGAAAAATTTAACTTGTAATTTATGTTTCGTAGTGACCTTAGCTTGTTATGTACACTGAATCTCTACGTTTGACGCCATTCTTTTGACCAATCCTTAATCATCAACTACAGAATCTCTACCTTAATCATCAACATTATTTGCACGGGGGTTCTCTCTCTTTCCTCTCCAGAACACGCCACACGCGCGTAACCTAGAATTCCCTTTCGTGCTCTCTCCCTCTCGTCCGGCTGCGCCACGGCGCTGGTGCGGGCCTATGGCCACGCCGGAGTACGATGGTCGCGGTTGGACAGGGATTGGTTCGGAGGCTCGATTGGAGGAGCAGGATAGACGCGCGCTAGTGTTTAGAGACTGTTTCTGACGGTCTTTGAGACAGTACGGCGGCTGTACGGCGGAGTCGATGCAGAGGACGACAACGATAGGGAGGGCAACGCACATGATTGCTGCTTTGTTTGTTTGGGCCGGCTAGGCTTGGATATATACATCCAACTTGGATTTGGCCTCATGTTCTTTGGGCCTGGGCCTGGGCCTGGTTCTTGACCTGGGAATGAGTTTTGGGCTCACATGAGGTATCTATCTTATTTTTACAATTCATTTCAGTTTTATGTTATATCGGGTTTCATAGTTATGGACCCAAATCACTCTTGTGGTGAATTTTCCCGTTGTGGATATTACTGGCTCTATCCAGATCGGGAGGACTCGACTCCTCAAACCGTTGTCAAATAATCCTAACCTTTTTCAGATTATTGATCAGCCAACACCAAAACAACCCATCGACTATCATCGATATCCTTCGTGAGAGCTTGTGTGACTGCATGCCTAAAGTGCAATTTCACACTTACCTATTAAATTATGGGTGCTCACGTGTGGGTTCATCACCCTCCATTTTCTTTGGTTCTGGTTCTTGGTACTTGTTCTTGTTTTCGGTCCTCTTTCGTCAGCCACAACTACTTCATTGCTGGGATTTCGTTGGTGATTTGTATGGTGTTAGTTTGAGGGAGCTCATCCTTTAGGGTGTAGGTTTTCATATGATCTGTGTATTGAGATTTGATTGGCAGCAGTTTTTTGGGCAACATTGCTCCGATTTAGTACTCCTCACTATTTCATGGCAGTTGACGGCGATAGCGACGACAATGCTAGTGAACATGGGTGGTGGGTGTGGTAGTTTGATTGGTATTGCTGCATTTATTTGGGTGTATAACGAGTTGTTGGTTTCATCTCACTCTTTCTAGTGTGATCGAGTTGGAGACACATACTCTTTGTTATTTGTAGTTTTTCGGCCTCATGTTTGCAGGCTTGTAATTGGGTTTATCCCTTGATTAATAAATTATTCATTTCTCAGAAAAAAAAAATCATCAACTACAGAAGAACCAAAACTCCAAAAGAGCAGAAGTCATGTTTACCAGTAAGAAGAGTACCAAAGCAATCAAAATTGTGAAGGAGAAATCCATTGGCTACATGAAAAATAGGTACCACATTTTCTTTTCATATGCTAGCTTCAACTAGGCTTTAGTGTATACATGCGATATAAGTGTGGGTGATCCCATGATCTTCAAGGATAAATATTGTGCCAGCTTACTTCGGTGGCATTTTTATGTATTGGATCTTCCGTCGTTCAATCAATATAACCCGAAAGCATTAAGTCAAGTTTATTTACTCCCAAAATACCTAGAAACCCACACAATTTGTGTTTTTTATTTTATATTTCTAAAAAGTTTTTGAATGTTACTTTTTCCCTTTTTTATTTTATTTTATTTATAAAGATAAACTCATCATGTACAAATCAAATTTACAGACCATGAGAGATATCAGTGGTGGACAAAAATCCTCACTCGCTTCCCTACTTAAAATACCAACAATTACAGAGGATAAGAACCGATAGGGATATAATTGCAACCTAACATATTTCAGAATCCTCGATACACTTTTACAGCTAACCTCAAGAAAAAATAATCTCTTTCAACACTTTATACAAAAACCGCCAACATATATGCATAGTTAACATCCTCATTATATTGACAAGAAGAAAACATTGATGTTAAAATAGTCCCTAAAAACGAGACCATAATCATGATACAACCAACAACACTAACCTACCAAACCGTAAACCATCGCTTAAAAATAGGAGGCTTAAACTCTCGCTCAAATATAAGGGACGACTAAAATCCGAACAAAACTAAAAAACCAAAAACAAAACTAAAAAACAAAACAGAAAGTACAAATATAAGGACCCAGATCTAGACCTAAAAAGAGTCCATGCCCAACCAATTTCCATTGGACCTTAAAAGACAATACCTTCAAAGACCTAACCCAAATAGTCATATGGCAAATATGAATGCAATATGTCTATGCCACCACCGACATCGACCGCCATTCGAAGAGCTCCACCATCCGCATCCACCACGAGGAGACAACATATAACCTCCCAAATCTGCAACACATATGGTCAGGATACCCAACCTAGATTAGGTAGTCGATCTGGGTGGGCTTACACCGCCACGTTCTCCCTTTAACATATCGTTGCTGCTCCAGATCCCCTCACAATCGACACAACTTGACCATTGCTCTTATCTGATGATTGGACCTCCTTGCTAACGCAAAAAAGCGCTTTGCATCTCAGCTCACCAAACCACATCTCGGTCCGTTCTGTTGAAAAGGTTTCCTCTCTTGCTTGTTCCACCGCCACCAGCATACATGATGCGACCACTATCTGACCACCTTTAACTCTTGTCTGACAACAGCGTCAACAGACGCGTTATTAGATGAAAAGGAGAAACAATTTTTGAAACCCTATAAGTATCGGGTATTACGGAGCTCTAAAACACTTAGTTCCTTTATATTTTCATTGAAAAGTTAACATAAGTACAAACTGTCAAGTTGAGATACTAAAACTAAATTGTCATCTTTTAATTGGGTATGTTTCTACCTGCTTCGCCCCGAGCCGGGATAGGGTCGCGAGGCGGAGCGAAGTAGAATTCTTGGGTCTTACACACGGAACATGCACAAGTGACAGCGTCACAGGGTCGGGACTGGGGTGGCCCAGTTTTCGACTCTCTGATGCTTAAGTTAGCTTTGAGCACTTGCAAGGTAGAGGAGTGTGAGAGAGAGAGAGTGTGTGTATCTTTTGTGGTAGCTTGAGCTTGTTTTATAGGCCAAGCTTAGGCACTTTGGCGTTAGTCTCCAATGTGGGACTACTTGCTAGTCTTTGTGGTGTCTCCCCTTTTGGGGGTGTTTTGTCGTTAGAGTGATTTTGGAAAGCGGTTTGTTACCGGCCCTTCACTCCTTAGATATCCGTGAGGGGCTTATCTTGTCTGAAATGATCTTCGGCGACCGGGTAATTGCACCTTATTATCGGCTCAGCCAAGTATTTTGGCAATGTACTAACAAGTCCCCAAGTCCCCAGTCCGAGAGAGCTCTTGGGTGGAGAGTTATTCTATAAGATGCCGAGAATAGGTTTTACCCGGGTGCTGGAGGCATGGTGCCGAGTCCCCAAGTCCCCACGCGAGGGTCGCGAGGTGACGGGGGTGAAGTTCCGAGTTTAGTTAGCGAGAGGAAACGCGCTAGTGGCGTTGCGTGCCGCTTCGGGGCGACACAATTCGCGCTAAGTAGCGAGGAAATGCGCTAATGGCTTTCCAGTCAGTCCGCGCTAGTTGGCGAGACTCTCGAGCGGCGGGCCGTTGCTGGGCGAGTAAGTCCGCGCTAGTTGGCGAGACTCTCGAGCGGTGGGCCGTTGCTGGGCGAGTAAGTCCGCGCGAGATGGCGGACTCTCGAGGCGTGGCGGGCCGTTGATGGGCGAGTCAGTCAGCGCTAGATGGCGAGACTCTCGAGCGGCAGGCCATTGCTGGGCGAGTAAGTCCGCGCGAGATGGGGTGACTCTCGCGGCGTGGCGGGCCGATGATGGGCGAGTCAATCCGCGCTAGTTGCCGAGACTCTCGAGCGACGGGCCGTTGCTGGGCGAATATGTCCGCGCGAGATGGCGTGACTCTCGCGGCGTGGCAGACCGTTGATGGGCGAGTCAGTCCGCGCTAGTTGGAGAGACTCTTGAGCGGCGGGCCGTTGCTGGGCGAGTAAGTCCGCGCGAGATGGCGTGACTCTCGCGGCATGACGGGCCGTGGATGGGCAAGTCAGTCTGCGCTAGATGGCGAGACTCTCGAGCGGCGGGCTGTTGCTGGGCCAGTAAGTCCGCACGAGATGGCGTGACTCTCGTGGCGTGGTGGGCGAGTCAGTCCGCGCTAGTTGGCGAGACTCTTGAAAGGCGGGCCGTTGCTGGGCGAGTAAGTCCGCGCGAGATGGCGTGACTCTCGCGGCGTAGCGGGACATTGATGGGCGAGTCAGTCCGCGCTAGTTGGCGAGACTCTCGAGCGGCGGGCCGTTGCTGGGCGAGTAAGTCCGCGCGAGATGGCGTAACTCTCGCGGCGTGGCGGGCCGATGATGGGCGAGTAAGTCCGCACTAGGAGGTGAGACTCTCGCGATGGCTTGCCATTGCTGGACGAGTAAGTCCGCACGAGATGGTGTGACTCTCACGGCGTGGCGGGCCGATGATGGGCGAGTCAGTCCGCGCTACTTGGCGAGACTCTCGAGCGACGGGCCGTTGCTGGGCGAATATGTCCGTGCGAGATGGCGTGACTCTCGCAGCATGGCAGACCGTTGATGGGCGAGTCAGTCCGCGCTAGTTGGCGAGACTCTTGAGCGGCGGGCCGTTGCTGGGCGAGTCAGTCTGCGCTAGATGGCGAGACTCTCGAGCGGCGGGCCGTTGCTGGGCGAGTAAGTCCGCACGAGATGGCGTGACTCTCGTGGCGTGGCGGGCCGTTGATGGGCGAGTCAGTCCGCGCTAGTTGGTGAGACTCTCGAGCGGCAGGCCGTTGCTGGGCGAGTAAGTCCGCGCGAGATGGCCTGACTCTCGCGGCGTGGCGGACCGTTGATGAGAGAGTCAGTCCGCGCTAGTTGGCGAGACTCTCGAGCGGCGGGCCGTTGCTGGGCGAGTAAGTCCGCGCTAGATGACGTGACTCTCGCGGCGTGGCTGGCCGTTGATGGGCGAGTCTGTCCGCGCTAGTTGGCGAAACTCTCGAGCGGCAGGCCGTTGCTGGGCGAGTAAGTCCGCGCGAGATGGCGTGACTCTCGTGACGTGGCGGGCCGTTGATGGGCGAGTAAGTCCGCGCTAGGAGGCGAGACTCTCGCGGCGGCTTGCCGTTGCTGGGCGAGTAAGTCCGCATGAGATGGCGTGACTCTCGCGCCGTGGTAGGCCGATGATTGTTGAGTCAGTCCGCGCTAGTTGGCGAGACTCTCAAGAGGCGGGCCGTTGCTGGGCGAGTAAGTCCGCGCTAGATGGCGTGACTCTCGCGGCGTGGCGGGCCGTTATGCATAGTGTTGGGGATAGCTGGGGGGAGTTTGTGTTTTCGAAGTTGAAAATTGGGCGAGCTGCAATTTGCGTTTAGGGCTTTGGCAATTCTACAATCTTCAGACTGGGAAACGTCCAATTTCATCCTTGATCTCGTGGGTGCGAGCGCTCGGCTGTTTGCAACCAGCTTCACTGTCACCACGCGAATCCGCTGTGTCAAGGTATGAATTTGTCGCTTTCTTTGTCTTTAGATTTGTATGTGGTGGTGGGATTGTTCACATGTTTGTGATGTTGGTAGGAATTCTAGTAGGCGGGTTAGGATTAAGGTAGCGGGGCAGGTTACGCTAGTAGGCGAGATGAATCGCGCTTATGGCGTGGCGGGCCGCTATGGGGCGAATGGGTTTGTGGCCCTGCATTGCAGGAATGAAGTGTAACATGTTGGAATGACAAAGTACTTCATTGCATTTATATTTAGCCGCTAGTGGGCGAAATGTACATTGTTGGAGCCACTACTGGACTAAAGCACATACAATGAAGTAATGGTTACGACACCAAGGTTAAAATTGGCTAAGTGGGATAGAGATGGAGGTGGCGAGCGCTCCAAGGGTGGCGTAGCACGCGACCATCACAATCGCGGAGATAGAATGTGGCGGCCCAGGAGCGTCAATTATCTCGAGTGGGCCCTCACATTTTGCTTTGAGACCAATGGGGTGGGGAATGACATCTTTCATGACCCAATCGCCTATTTTTAGAAGGCGGGGGACGACTTTTTTGTTGTAATATCGAGCTATTTTCTGTTTGTTGTTGATGGTCCGTAGGTATGCCTTGTCTCGGCATTCCTCTAGGAGGTCCATGTTAAGTCGTATCCCTGCTGCATTTGTCTCGGGGTCATAGACTGTGATACGTTCACTCAGGACTTCTATCTCCACCGGTACCACTACCTCGGTGCCATAAGCCAAGAGGTATGGGGATTCCCTTGTGGCCGTTGTGGGGGTGGTGCAGAGTGTCCAGAGAACGTCTGGGAGCTTTGTTGCCCACAAACCCTTGGCCTCTTCCAGGCGTTTCTTCAGATTTTTCTTGATGAGCTTGTTTATAGCTTCTGCCTGGCCATTGGTCTGGGGATGTGCTGGGGAGGCATAAAAAATTGTCGTGCCTTGAGCGGATAAGAATCCCCGGAATGTGTCATTGTCAAACTGGGTGCCGTTGTCAGTGATGATGGCTTGGGGCACTCCAAAGCGACAGTATAAATTTCGCCAAAGGAAGTTGATTACCTTTTCAGTGGTGATTGTGGCGAGGGGCTCTGCCTCAATCCAATTTGTGTTGTAATCCACAATGACAATGGCGTATTTGAACTGTCCCGGGGCAGTGGGGAATTGTCCTATGAAATCGAGTCCCCACTGGCTGAAAGGGACGGGCGAGACGATGACAGAGAGGGGCACTGGGGGGTGATGCGCAAAATCTGCAAATTTATGGCATTGAAGGCATGTTTGGACAATCGCCTTGGCATCACGTTCTAGGGTTGGTCAATAATACCCCGCGCGAAGTGTTTTAAACATGAGGTTCCGAGTCCCCGCGTGGTTCCCACAAATGCTGCTGTGGAGTGATTTCAGCACTTTGTGCTCTTCTGCCGTGGGCAGGCATCGTAATAGGGGACATGACTGGCCCCGACGATACAGCTTTCCACCTCTGAGTAAATAAAGGGAGGCTTTACGGCGTAGCCGCTGTGCTTCATGCTTGTCCTGAGGCAGGGTGCCATCCGAAAGGAAAGCGATGAATGGGTCCATCCACGAGGGTTGCTCCTTGGGCTCAAGGGCGAAAATTTCTGAATAGGCTCTTGAGATGCTAGGCTTATCCAGAGTTTTGATGTGTACATCAGGTGGCGTGGACTCGGGAGGAGTCGTGGCGAGTCTTGCGAGGGCGTTGGCCTTGGAGTTTTTTGCTCGAGGGATTTGGGTGAGTTTGTATGAGGTGAAGTTTTGTAGAAGAGCCCCCGCGAGACTTTTATAGGATTCCAAGTTGTGTTGGTTGGCCTTGAAGTCCCCTGCCACCTGACTGACTACGAGTTGAGAATCACTAAAGATGTGCAGGTGTTGGGTTCCGAGCTCTCGACAAAGTTGAATGCCTGCGATAAGAGCTTCGTATTCAGCGATGTTGTTGGAGGCTTTGAATTCAAACCGGATGGCATACTCATGCGAGTGACCCTCTGGGTCTGTGATTATGATTCCTGCTCCATTGAGTCTGTTGTTAGAGGATCCATCAACTTGGAGTTCCCAGACGGCGTCCCCGGTGGGGGCGTCTGGGTGGGGATTGCTATCGGCCAGAGGGATAAACTCAGCAATGAAGTCTGCCGCTGCCTGCCCTTTGATTGCCACTCGCGGCTTGTAGTGTAAGTCAAATTCGCCCAGCTCAACCGCCCATTTTACCATGCGGCCTGAGGTTTCAGGTTTCTGCAATATTTGCCGTAAAGGTTGGTTGGTGAGCACATGGATTGTGTGGGCTTGGAAATATGGCCGGAGTTTCTTGGCGGCAATAATGAGGGCGAGAGCAAGTTTCTCTATGTCTGGATAGCGAGTTTCTGGATCCGCAAATCCTTTGCCACAATAATAGACTGGGAGTTCGTTATCATAGGCATGGCGTGTGAGTGCCGCACTGACGGCGGTGGCAGAAACAGCCAAATACAGGTAAAACACCTCGCCAGGGATTGGCTTCGATAGGAGAGGGACAGTGGCGAGGTATGTCCTTATGTTGTTAAAGGCGTCATCATGCTCCGGCCCCCAAGTGATATCTTTTTTATGCTGTGCCTTGAGCAGTTGAAAGAAGGAATTGAATTTTTCTATGAGGCGGGAAATAAAACGTGCCAAGGCTACCAGGCATCCTGTAAGGCACTGGACCTCGCTCCGGGAGGTCGGGGTAGTCATGTTCAGGATGGCTTGGACTTTTTCTGGTTGGCCTCAATGCCTCTTTCACTGACCATGAAGCCAAGGAATTTGCCGCCTCCCACGGCAAGGATGCACTTCTGGGGGTTGAGACGCATCCCATGCTCTAGGAGTTTAGTAAATACTCTGTTGAGGTTGGCAATGTGGTCGTCCTCTGTCTTGCTCTTGACCAACATGTCGTCGACATATACTTCCATGATCTCGCCAATTTCATCTTCGAACAGGGAGTTAACTAGCCGTTGATAGGTCGCTCCCGCGTTCTTGAGGCCAAAGGGCATGACCTCGTAACAATACAGTCCCTTGTCTATGACAAAGGTTGTATGAGCTTGGTCGGCGGTGTGCATTTTGATTTGGTTGTAGCCCGAGTAGGCATCGAGGAAGCTGTCCATGGGGCAGGCCTTGTTAAGGTTCGTGTAGTCAACACACATGCGCCACTTGCCGTTAGGTTTGGGGACCATGACGACGTTGGAGACCCATGTCGGGTAAGAGACCTCGCGGATGAATTTGATTTCTTTGAGTCGTTGGACCTCAGCTTGGATAGCTCGATACTTGTCTGGGTGGAAAGCACGTCTTTTTTGTTTGACAGGGGGATGGTCTTGGAGGATGTTGAGTTTGTGGGTGATGATGTCGGGGGAGATCCCAGGCATGTCGGCATAGGACCAAGCGAAGACTGCTTGCTTTTCTTGGAGGAAGGCAATGAGTTTGTGGCGAAGTTCCGGGCCGAGACTTGAACCAATGCGAACTTTCCTTTCCGGGGCGGTGGGTGATAAGGACACCCATTCTGTGTCTTCTGTTGGATTAGGCCGCGGGGCTCTCTTCTTTCCACTCCCCTCTGGGTCGTCCCGCGGGTCATCTATGGGCTCTAAGGGGCTGAGAGGTAACATCTGATAGGCTCCGCGCCCCTGTTGGATGGCGTTAAGATGGCAATGCTCAATGGCTGTTCGGTCCCCTTGAATTGTCAGGATGCCACCTGGGGTAGGAACTTTCATGAGAAGCATGTGACCGGCTATGAAGCACTGCAGTCCCCAGAGGATGTCCCAGCCTAATATGAGATTATAGGATGAGGGGCAATCAACAATGAGGAAGCGGGCTGTAATGGAAGAGCGGCAAGGAGTATTTCCCACCGTCACGGTTAGGCGGTCTGAGCCTAACGGTTGTACTATCTCGCCAGAGAAGCTAACCAAGGGGTCGTGGTTATTGTGCAGTTTATTTCGGTCTCGCCGGAGTCCTTTGTAACAGTCACAGAACATGACGCTTACGGCGGCCCCTGTGTCCACTAGAGCTCTGTGGCACCTGAAATGATCCACCTGCACATTGATTATGAATGGCTCACAATGGCGGTAATTTGTGGTATCCTCACCTCTGCGGAATGTCACTTGATCCCACGCTGATGGGGTGATCGTGACACCGCGTTGGATGTTTAGGATTTCTGAAGGTGTCGTGCATTGCCGTTTTACAGGAGGCTGGCGTGGGGGGAACCGTGGGGCTCCGCCATGCAAGGTTAGAATCTGGCCATGTATAGTGGAGAGGAGTTGAGCATATGGATTAGGCTGATGTGACAGGGGGGGTCATTGGGGATTGAAAATGGTTGGGGGGCTGGTAGTGGAAATGAGGGGTGGGTTAAGGGATGAGATACATATATGATCTGGCTAGGCCCTCCCGGGAGCATGGAACCAGCCTGGCCTTGATTAGGAAGGGCGTCCGGGGTTCCGGAAACTCGCGCCGCGCGATCCAAGCTGTTGTTGGACACGTTACGATGCTTTAATGTGGCGCGGAGCAAGAATTGTTCTTTCTCCAACTCGGCGATGCGTACCCGGTACGCTTCCGCCTCTGCCTTCTCTTTCGCCGCTTGCTCGCGGAATGAATGGAAGTCTCGCTTGAGGATTTCCAGGGCTATGGCGGGGTCGGGATGGCTAATGGGGGCTATATCGCTGGTTTGGGGAAGGGATATGCCAGGGTCCGCAGGGTCATCAATGATTTCCACCATGGCGCTAAGTCAAATGGGAGTTCCACAAGATAGGACCCTCCTAGCGCCAATTGTTTCTACCTGCTTCGTCCCGAGCCGGGATAGGGTCGCGAGGCGGAGCGAAGTAGAATTCTTGGGTCTTACACACGGAACCTGCACAAGTGACAGCGTCACGGGGTCGGGACTGGGGTGGCCCAGTCTTCGACTCTCCGATGCTTAAGTTAGCTTTGAGCACTTGCAAGGTAGAGGAGTGTGAGAGAGAGAGTGTGTGTTCCTTTTGTGGTAGCTTGAGCTTGTTTTATAGGCCAAGCTTGGGCACTTTGGCCTTAGTCTTCAATGTGGGACTACTTGCTAGTCTTTGTGGTGTCTCCCCTTTTGAGGGTGTTTTGTCGTTAGAGTGATTTTGGCAAGTGGTTTGTTACCGGCCCTTCACTTTTTAGATATCCGTGAGGGGCTTATCTTGTCTGGAATGATCTTCGGCGACCGGGTAATTGCATATTATTCTCGGCTCAACCAAGTATTTTAGCTATATACTAACAGGGTACCTAATTATCGAATTAGTCATACCTCTCGTACTAGTTTGGGTCAAATAAAAGAAACTAAATTAGTCGTACCTCCAATTAGAATATTCCCGTCGTAACAAATATTTGGGCCAAATAAAGAAAACTAAATTCTTGAAAAGCTTGTAGTATTGGGTCTCGTTGTTGTTTTAAATACCATAGTTTCGGGACTCTTTTGTAGTGAATCCTCGGGGGACAGAAAAGAGAGATATAATCTCAACTCGGGCACTTGACGCAAACTCCTGGGGTTGTTTCTATTCTCTTGTCCCTGTTTTTTGGGTCCTCAGTAGATCTGAAATTTTGATTCTTTTCCAAGCACTTGATTCACTCCAATCTCTGAATCTCTTGCTCCCCATTCTTTGTAAGCTAGAGACAACTTATAACAGAGAGATTATATATGAAACGAGAGAGCTTTTGATCACTGTGGAATGTGAGCCTAATGGGGTCACGTAAACGAGCAAACTCTGCTTCTTCATCCTTTCAGCGTAGTATCGGCACTGCGATCTCAGGCAAGTCCTTCACTTTCGAATACCCTTAAGTTTGTTTCAATCTGAATTTCATGTCGTTTACGTCGTTGATGCAAAATTCATTTAAAAGAAAATAAAAATTTAGGTCAGGAAGATTTGGTTTTTCTGTTAATTTAGTTGGGAGTTATGTGAGAATTGGATTTATTGAGCAGAGAATTATATTAGGTGAAAGAGTGCTAAACCCAGCAGGAAGATTAATGTCTTAGGCTTACCCAAGTAGTGGGGATTCGAAATAATTAGAATCAGCTCTTTACCAATTGGATTGGTTTGTCCCTAGTCTTAGCCATGTCTTACAGAGATAATCATATTGCTAAGAAACTTTTTTGAGTGGCTTTGGTTTAGTTGGATCATGAATGGAACATCATGGACAAGGTTTCATTGTGTGTGTGTGTGTGCGCGCGCGCGCGCGCGTGTGTGTGTGTTTCTTTTCAGAACATTAGGTTTTGCTGTGTTTAGATAAGTATTATGTTTCAGGGTTTTCTGTTGTATAAGCAACAAAAGTACTTTAGGTCTGATTTCACTGCCAAGTACAGTTCTCGTAAAGTCAAGAGTTTTGTGTGAGTATAGAACATCATATGTAATGTTATTTCGCCCTTTATTTTATATGGTTTTTCTCCACCACCCTTTTATTATTCAGCAATAATGAGATTACTAGTAAACAACGGACAAAAAAAGAAGATTATCAATATGTGATCTCTCTATAAGGGCAATTATAGTGTCCTGAATAGTTTTTGCTTAACAGATTTGCAAATTTTGCAGAAATCCGCAAGATGCATCAAGAGGAACTAGATAGCTTGACACTAACTACACAACCCTTCAGAACATTGAAGTTCTTCATTTTGTATGTACTTCAGTATGTTAAGAGTTCAATGTCGTATTTGTTGGCAAGACGTGGCTGGTTCATGCTGTTGAGTGCTGTGGCATCATCTCTTGGAATTCTTCTAGCGACCATTGACGGCCCCCATGAGAAAGTATGTTTCTTGGTAGATCATCATTGATATATTTCTTCTTTATTTTGAGTTGTGTATGTAATTGTAAACATATTGCTCCTTGTAGGATGGTGATGTAGGGTAGAATATGTAAGCTTCCATCTTGCCGATATTTAGGGTCCCTGTGATAACAAACGACACTAATAATATGGTTAATTAAACCCTGCTCCACCTGCTTGATAAGTTACAGCAAGTCACATTTTCTAGAGGGTTCTTCGTTGTGATGCTGCTTTGTGGAAGATATTCTCTTATATGACAAAATCAAATATGTACCTCCAAGTTGTTAATGTATGTATTCATTTAGTTGGACAATTGAGAGAACTGATCTTGATTTAGTTCTTTTCATATATAGATGCAACATAAGATAGTAAAACTCTTCGCTTCTGTTGTGAGGATGACAATTAGTCTGATGCCCAGAAAAATCATTCATAGCCTCCTGATTGTTAACTCTGAGTTTTGATACTGGGTTGCTGTTCATCTTATCTGTTTTGTTTAAACAAGTTGTTGCTATGTTTCTGCAGCATTTCGAGGAGCTTTTCAAATATTTCCAATTTGGGTTATGGTGGGTGGCCCTTGGAGTTGCATCTTCGATTGGTCTTGGTAAGTCGTATGATTATTCCTGCGCATATGACTTTCTGATTGTGCTAGCATTAAAACATGAAAAATTATTTCTTTGTGGTCATGACATTTTGTGTTTGGAATTAGAAACATCATGTCTCCTGAACATACTCACCAAGATCTTGCCTTGTATGCATTGACTTAAAAATGCTTGATATAAGGAGCATAGTTTGTAATATCATCTTCTGTTGTTTGAATTTCATGCAGGATCGGGTTTGCACACCTTTGTCCTATATCTGGGTCCTCATATTGCGTTCTTTACTATAAAAGCTATGCAGTGTGGCCGAGTTGATTTAAAAAATGCTCCTTATGATACAATACAACTATATAGTGGTCCTTCGTGGCTTGACAAAAACTGCTCTGAGTTTGGTGCCCCATTGTTTTCTTCATCGCATGGATTGCGGGTTCCACTAAGCAGCATATTACCACAAGTCCAATTAGAGGCTGTTTTATGGGGTATTGGGACTGCAATTGGAGAACTTCCTCCATATTTCATCTCAAGAGCAGGTAAGCAATTTTCTATATTGTCAACATACAAACAGTATTCGTCTCTGGAACCTTGCTTAGCTTGAGTGATTTGATAAATCAAAATTCACAGTTTTTCCTCAAAACCGCTTAGCTTATCCTTTTGGTGCTGGACCTCAAAAATGTATCTGGAAGTAAATTTCTCTGTGTGGAATTAGTGATGCATCAATTTCAGACAAGATCTGAAGTATTCAGGCATATTTACTGTAATGAAGTCGCATGAAGTTAGATATATTCTGATCCTCTTTTTGTTTACTGGTTTATGTAGCAAGCTTAGCTGGTAACCAGATCGATGAATTGAAAGAATTGGATACCTCCTCAGATGAAGTAAAAGGGTACATAGCTACTCGCCTATACCAAATCAAACGATGGCTTCTGTCACACTCGCAGCAATTGAACTTCTTTACAATCTTAGTGCTTGCTTCGGTTAGTTCAAAAATCTGTCAGCTTCGTTTACTGAATGTCATTTGAAGAAAATCTTATTATTAGTTTCATCCTAGTGATCTCCTATGCTTTGCCCATATAATTGTTTCTTATTCAGCAAACATTTTGGTGTATGCTAACACAGAATTTTGGATTTCCATTACCATTCCATCAACAATTACCTTGGGTCTGGAGATGAGATACAAGTTTTAAATCTGAGATTTTGTTAGGAGTAAATGCTTGTGACACCTTGTAGTTTACACCTAAAATCAGTTTTGTCCCTCACTTTTTTTTTAAACTGGTATACCCCTATACTTTGAATTCTCGACTGATTTACCCTTTTTTTAAACTGGTATACCCCTATTCACAGTCATAATCAGCTGGAAAAAGGGCAAATCAGTCGAGAATTCAAAGTATAAGGGTATACCAGTTTAAAAAAAAAAAAAGTGAGGGACAAAACTGATTTTAGGTGTAAACTACAGGGTGTCACAAGTATTTACTCCATTTTGTTATATTAAAGTTCATTAAATTCAGTGTTTGTGTCTATTTGTAAAGTTGGACTTCTTTCTTTAGTATAATGTCAGTGAGCAACCATCTGATGCTCATCTCAAATTGTGTTCGTTACTTACCTTTGATATTTCTCAGGTGCCAAATCCTCTTTTTGACCTAGCAGGCATTATGTGTGGACAATTTGGGATTCCATTTTGGAAATTCTTTCTGGCAACAGTGATTGGAAAGGCTATTATTAAAACCCACCTGCAGGTTCGTTATATTAGTTCTTTTACTTCTTTTTCCATATATGACATTTCTAAGAAGCATTATTTAGGCGTCTTCCCAAATTTTCAATTTAGTTTCTCCAATTGTTTCTGTATTGTCTTATAATCTAGTTATTGTTGTTTGTTATGCAGACCGTTTTCATTATCTCAGTTTGCAACAATCAACTTCTAAATTGGATAGAGAATGAATTGATTTGGGTATTCAGTTTCATACCTGGTTTTGCTGCTGTCCTGCCCAGCCTCATTGCTAAAATTGATGGAGCAAAAGAGAAGTATTTGACAGCTTCTTACTCCCGATCTCCAAATATCAAGGTATATGAAATCCATGATGTACAAAGTCTTTTAACCTTCCGGTATTTGGTTTGTTCATTCATCTGATATATACTCTTCCTCTAGGTGAAAACGTGGGATTTCTCATTTGCATCAATCTGGAACACTTTGGTATGGCTTATGCTATTGAACTTTTTTGTCAAGATTGTCACTTCAATGGCCCAGAGTTATCGGAAGAAAGAGCAGGAGAAGGAGCTTGCTTTGTTGACAAGTTAGTCATAGAACATTACATTTGCTTGATGTTTGCCGATGGCCCATAAAATGGTGACGCTGCTCCAGTTTCCTTACGTACTTTTCCCTACTGCCTTTTTTACAAGCAGTAACCCTAGAGACAACTTAAGAGGCATGATTGGTATCTCCCCCAAAATACTCCAAGCATCAAAGTCCTTGTTAGAAACTTTTATAGGATCACAATCAAGATGGAGAACTGTAGAAGTTGCAGGTTTATTATGTCTTTAGTTTTGGGGGAAGCATTATTTAGGGTGGTTTTTTCTTTACCCCCATTATCAACAAATGTTGAAATCTAGTAATTTGAAACCTTACTTTTCTTTGCAATGGAGTGCAAAACAAGGCAAGGCAATGTTTACAACTTGGAGATTCATCAATACAGTTAGTCTTATTGCTTTCTCTCTTCACTCTTTGATTCTATGGTGTACTGCCTTGTTCTGAGATTCATCAATACAGTTCTTCTGAGATTTGCTGCACGTCTCTATCACATTTTGATTCCACCCATTAACTCCTAATACAAAGCAACACACTGATGATTCATATAAGAGGTAATATTTTCGACAACTTTTGAGAACATCCCTGTAGAAGTAGAACTCATTCGTAGCGCATGTGGATATGACAAGGGCATTGAAGTTTGCATTTTCTCTCTTTTACCAGCACAATCCGAAGTCTCTCTTCTTCTTCTTTTTCCCTTTCTTTTTCTCAGTGAAAACGAAGATATATTATTGTGAGTGAGATCATACATATTCTCTAGTACGAAGTTGAACTCAGAGTTTGATACTTCTTATCTCACTTCTGCATTTCCAGTCTCTAGTATTAAAATCTCTATCTTAATGGACACTCACTTGTCAATTAAGTTGCAATGATCGTTGTTTGATTCTCATCAATCCTTTAGGTATTGTAATGAGCATCATAAGATGTGATTTAGCAAGTTCCTGCTTGAAGATTGTAAGGGGCACTTTTGATCGGGCTATGGTAGAGAAATCGGCATGGCCGAACTCAAAATCTCTTCACCTTTGTTTGAGTACTTCGAAGGAATGAAAATCGTAGTAAGCTTCATGATCCCAGTCAACTCATTCATTTTCACCGCAAACTGGTTGTGTATTGCTTTAATGAAGAGCTTAGCAAGATGCAAGAATTTGAGCATCAGAAGAAGAGATCCCAACAATGATTCAGGTATATGGAACAAGGGTTTTGTGTACATGAGGTGAGTTTGGCAAAATGAATAATGAATAATTGATTTGGGAAGAGGAAGCATAGTAACACTCTTATGGGAGAGTGAAACGTTTGAGGACAATCTCTATCTGTTGTGGTTCCTATATAGTACTAAGAAGATACCCGCGCCTTGGCACGGTGTATACAGTGCATGGAAAGCATTTGTATAGTTACGGCACTAAGCAAAGGGTAAAGTAGCAGCGGGATTAGCTAATATCTCTAATATCATCTTCAAGAAATTAGGCCCGCACTTTGCTGCGGGTGTTTGAAATATTTGTTGTAGAGAAATTTGTTTACTTCAGATCATGTTATATTGCAACCTAAAAAGAAAAAATATTGTGGACTGCATAAGACATAAAAAAAGAAAAATATGTGAGAGTATGCTATGTATCATATCCAGCATTATAAACATAAAGTAAAAAAAGAAATAACCATAGTTATAAATTAATTAATACCCTCCATTTTTTTTCTTCAGATGTTGATCAGGAAGACACTGTACTTGAAATTATATATTGGAACTGTTATGCCAGATGGTGAAGAGATGGGCCAAGCATGAAAGCTTACCACTCTAACTGAATTAATTGAGTCTGTATTTGATTCTATGTTACTAAAACAATATGGATGACAGTAATATACAGTAATAGATTACAACTATTCAATAATTTTTAATTTTGAAAAGTATATGTTACTGGGAGTGTAAGCTTCAACTTACCAAAAAATGATACGCACGTCTGATAGTTGTAAATCTGCTCAAGATTACAACTTGATTGCAAAAACAACTGTAATACTTGCAGGAAAGGATGGGTAAAGATCAGAAAAATTATTCAACAACTGTTCTCTATAATCTAATATCTATTGCAGGAAAAAGAAAAAAGGTACCGAATTTAAAAAATCATGGATGAAGTTTTATCCCAAACATCCAATCTACACGCATTAGTGTAGATGGATCAGTGTAAGTTAATAGATCAAAAAAAAAATTCACAACCCACCTGATTGTTGTCAAGAGCGAAGATTATAGTTGGCGGTTTTGAACAGTGGAGGAAGGTACTGAGATCAAATCTGGAAAGGATTTAGATTCGGTTACTGAGTATAGACTTGCGAGCTAGATCAATGGATTAGGAGTGAGAGAACAGAGAGGAATCTTGGGCGACAGAATATGAGAAGAGTCTTTCTATATATAGAGAAATCTTGGGCGGTAGAGAAAGCGAGAGGAGTCTAGAGAGACAGTGGCAAAAAAAGCGAGAAAAATCTAGAGAGATTGAGAGATAGTTAGCAAAAAAAAAACGATCTGCCAGCGGACTCCGCGCTCTTCTCTTCGGCGGATAAATAGAAAAATCTAGAGACTAATAGTGATCCCCCAGCGGACTCCGCGTCCATCTTTGGGAATGAAGAGGACAGAAAAAAAAGAAAAAAAAATGATCGGACTCCGCGCCCTTCTCTTGGGCGGAGAAATAGAAAAATCCAGAGAGACAGAAGCGATCTGCCAGCGGACTCCGCGCCCATCTCGCGGGCAGAGTCCGCGCCCTTCTCTAGGGCGATGAGAGACAGTTAGTCCAACAAAAAAACTATCTGCCAGCGGATTCCGCGCCCTTCTCTAGGGCGGAGAAATAAAAAAATCTAGAGAGACAGAAAGAGTTCGCAAAAAAAAAAAAACAAACCCCCAGCGAACTCCGCGCCCATCTCTGGGAATGAGAGTGAAAGTGAGTTTGTAAAAAAAAAAAAAGAGTGATCGGACTCCGCGCCCTTCTCTTGGGCGGAGAAATAGAAAAATCTAGAGAGAGTTCATCCATATAAATCTAGTGAGAGGGAGAGAGAGTTTAAAAAAAAATAGTAATCCCCCAGCGGACTCCACGCCCATCTCTGGGAATGAAGAGGACAAGAAAAAAAATGTGATCGGACTCCACGCCCTTCTCTTGGGCGAAGAAATAGAAAAATCTAGAGAGAGTTCGTCCATACAAATCTAGTGAGAGTGAGAGAGAGTTTAAAAAAAAAATAGTGATCCCCTAGCGGACTCCGCGCCCCTCTCTGGGAATGAAGAGGACAGGAAAAAAAAAGTTATCGGACTCCGCGCCCTTATCTTTAGAGACAGAGAGAGTTCGTCCACAAAAAAAAAGATCTGCCAGCGGACTCTATGCCTATATCTGGGAATGAAAAGGACAGAAAAAAAAACAAAAAGAATAATCGGACTCCGCGCCCATCTCTGGGGCGGAAAAATAGAAAAATCAAGAGACATGGGCAGTTACTGTTCACTAATGACAGTAAAATGACGGTTCTGTCATCTTCATTCCCAGAGATAGGCGCGGAGTCAACTAGGGTTTTTTTTTTTTTTGCGAACTCTCTCTCTCTTCGCCCAAGAGAAGTGCGCGGACTCCGCCTGCGAGATGGGCTCTGAGAACGCTGGCGGTTTTTTACTCTGCCACTGTTCACTGGCGAGAACACAAATCATTGTTCACAAAATCACTGTTCACTTGCTTGCGAACAGTCGCTTACAATACACAAAATCGACGTTCACAAAATCACTGTTCATAAGCTTATAAACAGTGATTATGAATAGTCGACCAAGCTTTAGTATATAGTAAATTTGTCATGTCCTTACACGTTTCCTGCTCATCTACCTTATCTATAAACTTCAAGTCACGTTTGATCCTTACTCTATTACAAAATTGTGCTTAAACGAGTAGAATACTTGCAAATATCTCATCCATCCAATAAAGAAAGATTTTTTTTTTAAATCCCCACTACAAAATAAATAAGTTTGGTGTAATCTTTGAACAATTGAACATGGGTTGGACCAAATTTTTGGGCGTGAATCAAGACTCAGAGAGTGCAACTAAATTGATTAATCAATTATTTCCCACACCAATATATTTGTCTTTTTTGTCAAAGCCAACACCAATATTTTAACCTAATCACCTCCATCACTTAAATTACTAATCTTCCTTGTCATTGTTGACATAAATTTCCTAAACAAATAGCTCGAAGATTCCCAAAGTAGAATTTAGGCGAATATATCGAAGCCATTCATGTCGACCATTTCGAAGTTGACTATTTCACTGTAAACAAATTGACCAGTACGGTTAAATCCCAAAAATTATCCACTGTGAAATTCAAAAGATGGCGCCAAAACAAACTATCACGTGGGGAATATAATCTCTAAAACCCGACCCCACCACATCCAATCAACTATCTAATTTATCTTAATCAAAATGCTTAATCATTCATTAAATGGGTCACCAAAGTCCAAAGACCTTTAACAGCTGGATTACCATAATACCCTTAGACTAAGGGATTAAAATATTAATATTATCCGGTAATAATAATAGTTATAATAATAAAAGGTCGGAAAGGGAAAGCGACCTGGGGGACCATCAGTTAAGATGGCAGTGACTGAATGTTAAAATCACCACCGCTGTCACCGTAACCCGCAGCCACCAAGTGGCCAATAGAAATTGACCTGGGTTCTTTTATGCATTTCTTTTTCATATAAAATTGAAAATACAACACATTAAGTGAAGTATGCTACTACTTTATCATTCAAAAATCAAGCAGGAACAGTTACATTCTAAGCAAATGTCTTCCATTAAAAAAAAATCATATATGGTTTAGTTAAATCATCTAAGCAAAAATTTAATGTTTACATGGAGTGGGGTCAGTAGGGTGTTGTTTACCTAATTTTGGGTGTTGCTAATTTTCAGTTTCATGCCCTTTTGATAAAATTATATAATGGTTTTCCATATGGGTAGGTCCTTAGCAATCAAGTGCAAAAGATTTGTACCTTGGAAATATTGAGATAAATGTCACACTTGAGAATGGGAGATAAAGATGTGAATTATAATATTTCCTTTTCTTTAATCTTTTGGTTGATGGGGTACATCTCCAACAAGAACCCACCCAAATCTTTTTCTTCATTTAATTGGTCCCATACAATTATGGAACCTAAATGACCACAACCACTGTTGGAAAATAAAAAAAAAAGTAAAATTTCCTTCTTTTTGTTTTTTGGGTAGTTTCATTTCCAAAAGCAAAGGCCAAAGTGTCACACCAAGTCTCATTATTTTTTAATGCCTTTTGCCCTTTTGTGATAGGGTATAAAAGCATATGGACCAAGTGTGGGTTGGTCTTTTTACCCTTTTCTTTGAAAAAAAAAAAAAAACCAAAAACGAGAAGGGTACTCGTGTGTTGATGTTAGATCTGAGAGAGTGAGTGAGTGATCTCTAAGAGCATCTGCAGCGGTAAAAGAGGATTGCTCCTCCTATTTGAGGAGGAGCAGGTACTATTTGAGGAGGTGTAGCAAATAGAAGGTGCAGTTTAGGTTTTATGTGCAGCAGTGCAAATAAATAGCACCTCCTATTACTGTTCATGAATTAATTTTTTTTAAATAATTATTTTTTAGGTGAATTTTCAACCAATATGTATATGACACGTGTTGTTATCTTCTAAATAATTGAATAAGATTCTCGATGGAATAAAAAAAGATGTCTTTTTATTACTTGAAAGTACATAACTAGAAATGAAATTACATATTAAAAGTACATAACTATGGGAAAAGTGGGCGATAACAATTTGAAAAATTTTCCTCGCTATCATCTCCTTCCTCGTCATCCATTTGCTTAAGGATTGCCGCTTTCCTCTTCGAAAAATATTTCTTTTTTATTGGGGTCATAGCCTCCGTATCCATTGCCATAATCCTTGATTCTTCCGCTAAAGCCCTTAATTTGAAGTCTTTCTCTTTAAGGCTAAGTTGTTTTTCGTATAAAGCAAGCTCCATCGCATCACTTGTTTGTTGTTTGGCGAGCCAAGATTTTTGATTTTCCGCAATGCTTTTCAAAGCCTCATCTCTTGCCTCATTTGAAGAAGTCATGACCTTCTTTCCCTTTCTTTTAGCTTCCTTGGCCGCCTTCACTCCTATTGGTCTAACCGGACTTGAGGAACCTTCAAGGTTGCTTTGTGGTGTTGGAATCCCTTCATCCTCATCCACATCGAATGTAGGAGGCATTGGGCTAACGAGCGGAGTAGAGGCGGTGTCGGAATATGAAAAAGGGGGAGTACTAGTTGAGACTTCTCTAAAAGTAGGATGGTTCTTCACCACTTCCCAACATTCAAACCTCGTAAACTCTTTCTTCATTTTCGCCACATACCATGATTGAGCTTTTCGTCGCTAATAAAAATAACAAATTTATATGTCACAATAATATATATCTAATAAATACATATTACAAAATTTATGTAATAAATCAAATAAAATTAAAGGAGATGACAATATTATAAATACTTACCTCATCTTGCAAATTTGAGCCGGATTGTAAATTCCTTCGTGCATAAGCAAGAGCGGCACCCCAAGCTTTGAAAGTCGGCTTCAACTTTGTAAAACGAGACGAAGCCGCGGTTTGGCTCCTAGGCTCCGGCCTTGATTCATTAGGCGCCATCTCCCAATTTTCGCGAAAATCGGCATATATTTTTTCCCACAATTTATCGGACTTTTGCATGTTGCCGGTGATAGGACAAACGCTAATGCGACAATAAGAAATGCATAATTGCAAATCTTCGGAAGGAAGCCAATTGGCCATTTTTCAAGCAAAAAAATACAAAGGAATGAGAGAGGAGATGGAAGGAGGTGATGAATTTGTTGTGCACAAATTGGTGTGAGAAGTGAATGAATTTGATGTGGTATTTATAGAAATTTTCTAGGGTGTTGTTTGCAATTTTTTAGGATTTTTTTGCAATTTTTTGGGATTTTTTTGCAATTTTTTAGGGTTTATTTCCCCAAAAAATGGAATCTGACAAAATTTTTGCCTTCATAGCCGTTGTCTTTGAATCTGGGCCGTTCGATCAAATTTTGGATTTTAAATGGACAGTCCAGATCAACTTGACCGTTGGGTCCGAATCTGAAAATTGGGTGGACACGTGTCAATCTGTTATTGGACCTTCCCGTTTTTTTCAGACCGTTAAAGGCGTGCATTGCACGCGCCTAAAAAAAAAAAAAAAAAACAAACCCAGGCGTCACCCACGTGCGTGGGCTCCGCCAGACAGAACGAGCAGGCCGGCGAGCAAAGCTTGCTCGACCTGTTGCTCGAGCTCCCGGTCAACGAGCGGTCTCCCTCGCCTGCCCCAACCGCTGCACGTCTCCTTTCTGCCTGCTTCTTCTCTTTTCTGGGCTGGCCCGCCGTTTTCTTCTCTGCTCGTGCTCAAATCTGTCTCCGCTGCAGATGCTCTAAAGGTCATCCTTACCAATAGAGGCAACCTGCCCGACCAACATGTCCTACACGCAGACTGGTGTAGGGTTCTCAAATCCAAAGCTAATATTGTAAAACAGTTTAGATATTTGTTCAAGTCCATTTTTATGTACAATCTACCGAGTTAAGATTTACTTTCAAGTCAAAACCATGCTAATTGTTTAGGATCCTGATGAAGTTCTATGACTTCTATCTACTGAAGATATTATTCGCTCTCATCATTTATGGAGCGTGTGAATAAAAATAAATAAAAAATAGTGTGTGACACTATTCAAATTTATTCGTCTTCAAACGAAAAAATGTAAGAGCCAGTTTTATAAGAAACGTGAGAGCAAGTGATTCTGACTACATGACATATTCTTAGTTATAAGTTATTTTTATAGTTTTAGTTTTCTACACCTATACATGTAAATGAAATTCACTTTTTTATCATCTTTACATGAGCGGAATTACCTATACTTGATCTTTACATAAGCGGAAATACAATATTTTACGTTTTTGATGAGAAATAAATTATTTATTAATTAAGAGACAAACCCAAAATTACAAAGCCTGTGTGAACGAACGCACAACCGAAAAACTATTAATAAATGCCATAAATATCTAACTCAATCTAATAATAAAGATCATAAATCTCTGACTCAATCGAGCTAGAAAAAGTAAGAGAAAACTAACAACATACTATACTATACTTTGTCATCATCATCCTAGCAAGCAGCTGTGAGTGAGTGAGCGCTAAATTCCATAATTCTCATATTGAGCAACACTATATCGAGCTAGGATATTTGGTAACTCATGTTCAGCAATATCTATAGTTAGGATATTTGGAAAATGATTTTGTGACAGGTGTAAGATAATACAATAAAGAGGCCCCTCTCCTATCTCCCATTCTTCAACAACCACTTTTTTTCAAAGAGTTGGTGGTGGAATTGAACTCACTGGATTCAAATTAGGAAGAAGAAAAAGAAAAGGTCATTAGAAAATCACATATGTGAATACTACCGCAATGAGTGGGGGAATGACTTTTGGCCCACCTCAGACCTCCCATGTAAGAAACCAAGACCAAACATTTCTGCTCACAAATTGGAGCTGGTACAAATTTGAACCTCATTTGGCTCCTATGCATCCACCTCACTCCATTATGTACTCTTCATTTTTCTCACCAGCAGATCCTCAAAAGCTTGAATAATGCTGCTATCTCTTTACAAGTATACATTCAATATATGACAAAATAAAAGATACAAAGTTGAGCCGCATGAACACCAAGGCATGAGCTTTCCATCAAATTCCAGTTCTTACTTCCCTGCTCATTTCTCATATCAGGAATTTCACAGTTCACATTACAACAAACCAAGGCAATGAAACTAGAGCCAGTAGGCAATGACACAATTTAGATCAAAAAATTGCAAGAGGGTCTACCATTATATGTTATGCATACACCCTCTTCTTACCCCTGCATATATATGTCAATAAGAAACTATTTTACTGCTCTTTCTGGCAATTTGGACCTCCAAAGAAGAAACCGAAAAAGAAATCCTCCATTACAACCCCAAAATGAAAGGCAGGTCTTGCTCTTACTGCTCATTCTTTGGCATTCTAGCCTCTCTTTTCCCAGAAAAAGAAGCAATTTCATTTCTACACTGCCCCCGACCTATCCTCATCAAACCAATAAAATTTAATTAGACTTCCCCATCAACCCTGTCAGATTATAAACATGAAGTGTACAATGGATGAATACAGATCAAGGACAATTTTCCCCACTTTTTAAACTTCATTCCAAAACTGTGGGTCTAATTCCACCTAGCCTCCCCCTGGTGTGCTTTTTCACATGATTCCACTTGGTAAACTTCATTCCAAAACTGTGGGTCTAATTCCACCTAGTCTCCCCCTGGTGTGCTTTTTCACATGATTACACCCTCAATCATTTCCTTCCTTCTCAGGCTCCCCGTAGAGCATAACAATTTGAAAATGCTTGGGCAGGAATGAGCCCTTCCCTTCAAAAGTTCAGAAACCCCAGCAGCACAAGTTCCTATCTCTTTTCCAGCTCTTCATGGTCACAAAAAATGGGGATAGCCAAGTAACACCAAAAGCATCCATCTACTCACCTGCTGGTTGCTTCTTCTGTTCGGCAGGTTTCATCTGTACCACTGTGGGAACAGCATGAACATAAGGGAAGCCTGTTGGTACAAGCTGATGTGGCCCAGAGGATTGTGCAGCAGCAAACTGGGCATGATGGATAAGCGTCTGTGAAGATAAACCACCACCTTTCATGTTGTTAGCAGCAGCAGCCACTGCCTTTGCAGGATCAGTGGTGCCAGTATTATTAGCAAGTGTAACAGGAGGGCAGAGTGACAACATCCCACTCGAGGATGTCCCTGATGACCCCTGTGAATGTTGTGACTGCTGCTGCACATCACCACGCCGTCTTGTTGGAACATGATACCCACTTGAGGGGGATGCGGTGCCGCCTGTGCTATTAGAATGCGAAGCTTGCTGGTTTTGCATGTAGGCATTAGAAAAGTACAACTGGGCTTGCTGAATTGATTGCTTAGACACCTGCTGCTGTTGCTGTTGCTGTTGCTGTTGATGCAGATGTTGTTGCTGCTGATGCTGCTGATGCTGATGTTGCTGCTGTTGTTGCTGTTGTGTCAATTGTGATTTTGTCCCTGTGCTTGAAGAGGTAATATGGGTATTCCCTAGGCTCGTAGGAACATTCCTCCCACCCACTGGAGATGACTTCTGACTGGGAACTGATGGTGAGTTCTTCACCTGCTGAGATGACAGTGAAGAAGCTAGCCCGGCTTTATTACCAGCGGAATTTGAAGTATTTGTTCTTGGGCTTCCACCAGCACTCTTCGACATTGATGAAATTGTAGTTGTGGGTGAACCAACCATTATCGGAGGAGACGGGGACTGGTTACTATTTGGTTGTAGCCCCTGATTTTGGGTGGAAGACTTTGGGTTGGCTGCAAAGGAAATCTGAGTGTGGCTTTGCTGTGTACGTGCCTGCTTCTGAGGATGATTTTTAAGGGATGATGAGGTTGATGAGGCAAGTGATGATGTAGGAACCTGGGAAGTAGCTGTCCTGGAAGAATTCTTCCACTGAGGAGATTGAGATGAACTGGTGGTAGTTTGGACAAGGTTATGGGGGAATGAAGAAAGTGCATTAGGAAACTTTGCAGCCATAGAAGAGGTTGAAGGAAGATGATCAGAGTAAACGCTGCCATTGCTTGTTGCTGGTGTCTTGCTTCGAACTGCATTCTGCTGTAGCTGTTGCTTCTGAAGCTGAAGCATATGATGCTGCTGCTGCTGCATCTGATGTTGTTGCTGCTGCATCTGGTGTTGTTGCTGCTGCATCTGCTGTTGCTGGTGATTCCGCATTTGCTGCTGAAATTGCTGCTGAGGTGTGGGATCATGTACAGCACTAACAGAGGCAGGCATAACAGAACTGGATGCCCTGCCAGGAGCAGAACTGAGGTTAAGACTTCGTGCAGCAGAGCTATCAAGGACATTGTTTCCCGGTATCGTATTGGTGGAACCATCAGTGGAGAAAGCAATGGAGTGACCAACAGTCGAAGCTTTCCCTGTCATGGCCTTTCTTTCCTCCTCCACATTAGAGGAATCACCTCCTCCACTTTTCCCTTCTTCAGGGTGCCGATAATTCTTCTTATGTTGAGCTGCTTGTGCTTGCACAGCAGCAGCCATAATCTGTTGATAGCCTTGCCTAGTAACCTCTGGAAGGCTCTGGAGAATTGCTTGACTATGTACTAGGGAAGCCATGTCAAGGCCAGTAGCAGGGTTAGCACCATTTAAAGCAAACGACATGGCATAAGGTTGAGATCCTTCAACCCCAGCCTTCGAGCCTTGCTGCTGCTTCTTTTCATTGCCACTGGCAGCAGTTACTCCACTGGCATTACCCATTGGAGGTGTCATTAAAGCGAAGCTTGGTGGAGGCATTGGCATTGCAAAATTCTGCGCATATATACTCATGTTCGTGCAAGAGATTCGACTATCAGCAGTTGATGGGCTATCTTCACCACCTATCTCGTGTTCAAGTTGGCGAGCTTGGTGAGGGGCATGTGGGTTTTGTTGATGTTGCCGCTGATGCTGCTGCAGCTGTAGTGTCTGTGAAGACAGGTTTTTTGAGGCAGGAAAGCCTTGCAAGCCACTATTGACACCATTCACACCACTGGAAGGTGGCCTCTGCTGCTGGCTTTGCAAGTGCTTCTGAGATGATGAAGAACCACTGGAAATACTAGGGTTTTGATGACCTTGTTGACTTTGCTGTGATTGAGAGGGTGGTTGCTGCTGCTGCTGAAGCTGAGAAGGATGCAGCATTTGGGAAGAATAGAAAGACCCACTAAAGTATGGTAGTGTCTGAGCATGGGGTCCTCTATAAGCTGATGGTGCACCAACATGTGCTGGCATTGAGAACGGATATGCATTGTTCTGCAAAATTGCCAGATACTGAGGTTCATTTCCTGGATAATTGAAGCTCATCGCAGGAGCTACAGCAGGAGTTGCTGCAGCAGTCATTGATGTAGAGTTCACTGAACTTGGCAACGCTGCACTACCAGTATTCGGAGACTTTACAGAACCGGGTCTAACAGAAGCAGCTGCTGCTGCCTGTTGCTGGCTCAAAGGGAAAATGAAAGCAGGACCATGCTGAAATACAATAAGGACACCAGATTAATATATGCAACCCTGGTCCATGGTGCCTTTCAACAATGAAACAAACAACAAAAGAAACATACCAAGATATTACTAGGTGCGCCTGGAGGTAGAGCTTGCTGGATTACTATTTGCTTTCTCTGTGCATCCATAAGATTGGCTGCTGGTGAAGTTTTTTCCTTCCCAGATTGTGCAGGAAACATAGCAACCCCCTGCCCTTTGTCAGGTGCAGAATTTGCACCTCTACCGAGAATACTCCCATGAAATTCTGGGGGAATTACACTTGGATTGTGCTTCATCCCATACATAGATCCTGAACCAGCTGCTACTGGCCAAAAAGGATTCATCTTCGACATTTGCTGGTGATAGTATATATTCCTTGCAATGTAGCAATGGGTTGCACACCTCTTTTGACGAGGTTGGTTGAAAAGCACTTGCGGTGGCTGCACAAGTTCAAAATTTGATTAAAAAAAGAAAATGATGGAGCTTGCAAAGAGTTTCAAGAAAAGAATGTAAAGTGAAAGAAAACCCTGGAAAGTAGACTTACTTGCATAGCAGCTGGAGGAACGGTACTCCCATCCATGGATACAACTCCTTGTAAAGGTGCCATGTATCTGCTGATAAGAAACACAAATGAGTCTAAAAACCAGCACGAGAAATTTTGCCAACAAAGATTTGAGGAACACAAAAGAAAATGATCCAATCATACCCCATTGGAGAAAGCCCCCCTGGCCAGCCAGCAGGCATAGACATTGGCAAAGGTACAGAGCTCGGTTGCACTGAAGAAGAATGTGATAGAAATTATTAATCAGGCAACCCGAATCCAAAGCTCAAATAACCCCACGAAAAAGAGATTATGAGAGAAGAAACAAAGAGAAATACACAAAATGAACTTACCAGCAGCTTTCTCAGTGCTCTGTTGCTGCTTAGCAGCATGCTGAGGTAGCTTGTTTCCACTAAAACCAGCATTGCCACTATCTCTATCAGTCTTCTCCAAATCAAGCTGGAGATCAATATTCCTTTCCTTACCACCCACCACAGGCTTCTTAAACTCAGCTTCTTCCACTACTGCTGCTGAAGCTGCTTTCTTAGACTTCTCAGCTTCCAAATTTGCAGGCTCTTCCTTCCCAAATTTCAAAGCTTTGTTGTCATCTTCTCTGGTCAAGGACTTTAATTCCTGCACCCAAAAACAAACAGTGCCCCCATTTATTAAATCAACAAATCACCATCATACCAAACAAGTAGGGTACGCAAGTGGCAGTGGTGGGCCCCTACTCACCGTTTCTGCAACCATGACCGTAGGTTTGGGATCTACAGACACAAAATCAACCTCGCCATCTCTTTCTGGAGAAGATCTTGAAGGAGGAGGAGCCTATAACAATTAAAACACAGAAAATTAACCCAGATTAGAAAATAAAAAATATACCTTTGAATAAATAAAAATAATAATATATATATAATAAAAAAGAAGAAAATTCTTGTTTTAGATAACAAGACCCTCACCATCAGATCTATCTGGAACTTCTCTTCCCGGTGGTTCTCAATCTCAGAGACGGTTGAATTTCTGGCAAAACACCAGAAAATACAAAAATTAGAGAGAAAACTGACCTAATTTTTATATTTCCCAGAAAAAGAAAAGGTCTTTGATGCTCACGCTTTATTGGTCGCTGTCATATCCCCTCGATTATCATCTAATCTGAACACTGGGGATTCCTTCTTGGGCGATTGCGCTTCCTCTTTCCTTTGTTTGAGAATTTGACTCTGAGATTCGTCATTTCCCGGCTTTGAATCTGCGGTAGGCTTGCTCTCCGGCTTCATCATTGACTCCTTAATCGACTCAGGCTGGGACTCTGGTACCGGAATGGAGTGAGAACTGGACAAGTTGTACGAAAACCCACCATTTTCTGTGCCAGATCCTGATTTTTTCTCCAAATTTGGGGAGGAAACTTCAATCTTCATGGATTGATCTGTGGCAACCTTGGTTGTAGTCAAAATGGCACTGTTTTGTAGTGGGAAAATCGATGGGTGTTCATCATACTTTGCAGGGGCTCGCGGTTTTTTCCTCTTGGGCGCTGTTGAATACAATCAAATGCATAATATTTCATCAGTCACCATAAAAACACAATCAGCCCCGAAACAGAGCATTGGGGATGAGAGCAAGAAATGAATTAAGACTGAGCTCCCGGGAGCCGATATACCCACCAGTGGCGGACATGGAAGTGGCAGAGGAGCTAGAATTTTGCGGAAAAGCAGATGTCGAGTGAGGAGGAGCACACGGCGAGTTTGAGATCGGCGACGAAACTCTTGATTTCGCATCACTGGTGGACTTGTTGATTTCTCTTGATTCGAACTTACTTGAATCGGTGAGTGTAATTTCTTGCTTCGTTGGACCCTGCGGTTGCCTCATCATCCCATACAACACCTCAGCGATCTCAATCTCTATCTCGTCTTGAGCAGACGGCGATGTCTTGGTGGTCGTCGTCGCCATCTTCGGCGGCTTCAATTTTGGGCCATTGAGTCTCTACACGAACAGAAGAAAATCCGTCAGTAAAGAAAAAATTGAAAAATCAAAGGGAAGCAGAATCAGAAATGAATCAAATTCGAGAACACCCACAGGCTTCTTCCTAACCGAAGCGTGAGAAGAAGAGGGCGAGGTCGGAGCTGGGGATGGCGCAGCCATCGATGATGTGGTTGGCCGGACCGGAGACGTAGAAGTTTGCCGGTGAAATTGGTCTCCGACAACTCCACAACTGGAAGGCCATTCATGAGACCTCTTCGTAGAGGCTGAAAATTACAGAAAAGGACAAAGTCAAAACTAGAATCCCAGAACCCAATAATTCCTTTCGGATTTTCCATAATAGGTTCTTTCTCTCTACCTGACCGTGCTTTTCTGGGAACGGAAACTCCAATCATTTCATCGGTGACCTTCAACGCCGGCAGCGGTCTGAAATGCTTATTATTAACCAGAGGGAAGCTCTTCCGGTGATTCAACAACGAAGACGACGAAGAAAGCGACGCCGTTGGCGGATTTGGCGGAAGCATGCGAATAGAGCCGCCGCCGCCTCCACCATCGTCGTATTCATCTTCGTCCTCGTCGTTCACACTCTCATCCGAACTATCGTCACCGCCGTCTTCTCTATTGCTCCCGTGCATCAATCTCTCAGCTCTTCTCCTCTTGTTCCGGTTCATCCGATCCCGGTCTCGATCCCGGTCCCTGTCCCTGTCTCGGTCCCGGTCTCGATCCCGATCTCGATCTTTCTTCCCGCTCCCTCGATCTCTCAGCCTCGAGGTCTCCTGTAACTCCACCAGACCATCGTCCTCTGCAAAGACCAAAACCAAATAAAAAACCATTAAAATCAATGACAAATCTTCAAACTCAGAATCGGTGAAAACGAGTTAGATCTGAGGTTGACCTGGAGAGTCTCTGAGGCTGTGATTTCTGTGTCTTCTTCTTGACAAGCCATTCGTGGCCGCCATACTTCCTCTCCTCGCATCTCTATTCCTATCCATCTTCTACTCTAAATCTATCTAAGCTACACACCTATAAAGCTAATCCCATCTCTCATCACCAGAGAAGATGAACGCCTCGCCGGAGAGAATTTAGTCAAAGCCACCGGATTCGCATCCTAGCAGCCCCAAACGCCAGAAATGATCTCTCACAGATAAAAAGATGTTAGCTTTCGCTTATCTTCTTCACCTCTCACTCTCTATCTATCTATCTATCTATCTATCTATCGTGCTCTTCCTTCTGGCCCCGTCTTGCCTTTTTCTCTCTCTCTTTCCAACTTCTCTGTCTTCTTTTTGTGCTCTCTATCAGTCTATCTCTCATATCCTCTTTTCCGCTATTTCACTGGGAGCGAAACCCACTCCAGACCTGCGTGGACGGTCCTGATCACCAGCTATACTTCCTAGCCAGATCTCAGCTCTCCATTAGTCGACCCATCCGGTGGTTATACATCTCCTGAAACCAACATGGCATCATCTCCCACCGTTCGTTCCAGGACCTCTACTTTTTCTGTTTGGTCCCTCCACGTGTCATAATCTTTTTTTCTTCCTTCCCAACCTTTCACGTTTACTCACTCACTACCCATTTGGTGCTTTTATACTATTAAATTAAATACCTTTTAATTTAAAATCAATAAATAAAGATCAAGATAATTTTTTCTTTTTTTATTTTACAATGGGCACTGTAGGTCCGTAGCCCACGAATCCACAATCACAGTGAATATTTTATAGAAACCCCGGAGAACCGGTGACCGGCTATAACCGGTGGCAGAGACCTCGGTAAAAGCTACGTGACGATCACAGGGAATCTACATGACCGCAGATAATATCGTTCCAACCGGTCAAATTTCACAAATTCATTTCCCAAGGTCCCACCATTTTGTGTGTTCCTTTTTTTATATCTTTAATAATATATTTTAATGTAGGGGTTATTCTATTGCGGACCTCTTAGTTGCGGACGGACTTTCAAAACGCGTCCGTTGGATTACATGAGCGGCCTACAAGTTGATGAGTATAACTCTTTCCCATGTGGTTACATGCATCTGAACACAATCCTCCCCCTCTCTCTTCAACGCATCAGAGCTCCCAACACTCTCTCTCTCCATTGTTGTGCTCTCCTTGAGCTGTCGAAGCCTCTATCTCCACTCTGATTAGGTGTTGAGAGACACCGATGATGTGTAGAACGAGGAGCCCTGACGCGATGTACCTTACGGCCATGGGAGTGAGGACAGCAGTGGTGGCCGGCGCGGTTGGAGGAGCTCTAGCTGGCTTGGGAGCTCTGATGCGATGCGTTGAAGAGAGAGGGGGAGATTGTGTTCAGATGCATATAACCACACGAGAAAGAGTTGTACTCATCAACTTATCTGCCGCTCATGTAATCCAACGGACTCGTTTTAAAAGTCCGAAAATGGTTCGCAACTAAGAGGTCCCCCAATAGAACGATTTCAGGACGATGGCAAATCTATTAACAAATTCCATGTATCGACAAGTGCGGGCCCACCTGACTTGTTACCAGATTGACGTTCAACGCAGCGGATCTGTCCTTTACCGTCACACAAGCTCTGAAGGCCGTTGGATCGGCGTCAGACGTGGCGTCAAAACTGAAAAATATTTTTAAAAGGCAAACACCCAAACCCAGATTTGTCCGACCTGGCACCAAAGCTAAAAAAGGGCTCGTGCGTGTCGATCAGTGCGCCCATTCTGATCAGAAAGTCCAGACGCGCCCACAGCAGCGGGTGAAGCGTACTCTCTCCAGTCACGGTCACGGAACTTCCGAGACAAGGCGTGGGTCCCACCCGGTTAGCTGCCGATCTAGAAATTATTTCCTCTTGTTGGCCTATTGTCACGTACGTGGGATATGGCAAACTGTCATGACGTGTACGGGGTCCACAGCACAAAAGAAAGAAAACTACAATTTTTTTTCCTTTTTCCTTTACTCTACCTGCGCGGTCAAATTTAACAGCGCAGTTAAAAAAGTCATATTTACACGTACGTTTTATTAACTAAAAAGGCAAACGCTTTTCCAGCTCTCTCACGCCACGCGTTTCTTCCGGAGTTTCACATTTAATTACCCCAGATATATAAAAGCTGTTCATTTGTGGCAGTGTATTTTCTCTACGTGTCGGGCTATTAACGCGACACGTGACACTTGCTCTGCTGATTCCCCGCCTCCGATCTTGCTATTGGCTACTTTTCTACGCTCTCACAAGCTATAGTAAATATCTTTCTCAG